>JBBBDQ010001186.1:2237500-2890000 GCA_037127315.1 Ascarosepion bandense
AAGTCTACGGGAGGGAGTTCCAGAGGGGGTAGTGCGAGTAAAGAAACTGTTAGAGTAGAAGTAACGGCTACATTTAACTATTTTGACTATAAAAGGGTGGGACCTAAATGCCAATCTAGTAGCAGGCTTAAATTCATATGGTCGGTGCATCAGGGTAAAAAAGCTCGTCATAACAGTTGCGATGAAATATTTGTGGAAAAGATAGAGGGAAACTACGTCACGTCGGTGAGAAATTGACTGCAGTCGAGATGCCACTTTCATGCTACATATTTGGACATTCAAAATCTTCAGAGTTTGCATTTATAAGGTAAATAACTTATTCACACACATACACACAGACGTTGGGCACCTCGAGGGTTAGATGTGCTTTGTGGTGCAGTGAATATCGGCTCGGAACGACAAATCGGAGATCCGAGTTCGAATTCCAGTTTAGTTCATTGCATTCACTTACGTGCAAATACCCTTGAGAAAGGTATTAATCCGTCTCTTCCCTCCAGTTATGGGTTAAATAACAAGACAGATAGGGTTCTATAGCCTTAGCTGGCAACCAGTCTACCGCAGAAAGCAATGGCAACCTACTGTGGAATAATCTTCTGGTCAGTCAGTCAGTCATGTCTCCTTCGTGACATGATTGCCCAAAGCGTGTTTCACGTATGATACTTAACTGACTGACTGAGTTCGAACCTCACTGGGTGTCCCATACTTTCGGCTTTGTGCTACATCTAAGCTGAGCTTAGAAAATCACCAAACACACAGACGTTCAGAGAGAAATAACAGTACAAAATGATTCCTTTTTTATCTAGCAATGCAGGACAATTGTCATCTAAGGCGTAGAAAAAAAAAGGCGATTGTTCTCTAAATCGGAACCAGGAATAGATGCTAAAGAATGTTCCTTTATCGAAAATAAGGTGAAATATGTTGCGGAAATAAACTATAAAAGGAGCTAAGAGAGTGAAAATGGAACTGAAGATGGAGAAGGAAGAAAGCCCCCCCACCACCACCACCCAAAAAAATGTCGGTGAGTAAGTACCGGGTCAGGGAGGATTGATGACACTGGAGAGACAAAGAGATCATTTGAGAATGAATAAGATGCCTGTCACATCGGCATATATGGAGACACATTTTTACATGAGGGTTTGTGCGTCCTCTTGAGAAAGAAAGAGAAAGAGAAAAAGAAAGTGAGAGAGAGAGAGAGAGAGAGAGAGAGAGAGAGACTATGTATATGCGTGTGTATATGTGCGTATGTGTGTGTGTGTGTATGTGTGTGTGTGTCTGTGTGTGAAGAAAGGATAAAAAATATGAAGGATAGGGTCTAAGAAAGGCGGGAAGTGATTAAAAAGGCATGAAAGTGACAGATGAAAATAGACTGGGGGGTGGGAATTTTATGTGGCAATAAACGCCTTAATAATGTCTCCCGCCTCTACATCAGTTTTTTTTTATCGATTTTATGTCCGTTCTCGCTGACTTTTTTGTTGTTGTTTTGCCTTCATTTTATTCTTCTTATCTCTACCCACACTATTAAAATATTTTACCGACATTTCTTTCATTTAAAAATTTTACAAAAAAAAAGTTGATTTTTTTGTTCTTTTTCAATTCCAAACCAAATTGAAGGATTTATTTTTGCACCCTTTCATATTTTCGAAGTGAAGTTCAACAAATGTTGATGGCTGTTTTTAAAGTAAAGAAGAATAAAACGAAAACACACGAAAACACACGAAAAAAAATATTACGAAAGAATATTAGATACACTACCGGCCATAATTATTAGTTCACCCTAGTTTATAATTAAAAAAAAAATTATGTATTTCATACAATTTTTAGTATTTATTGCCAAGTGGATAATTCTAAATGAAAATAGAATGGTTCTTTTATTATTATTGCTTTGCAAAATTTTACAAGGCAGCCAGAAAGCCTTTGCTTTCGATCAGCCAATAAGAAAAAGAGACTAGCATGGGGAAGAGAGCACAAAAACTGGACACCAGAACAATTCATTTGATACACATGTTATTGTGTAGTATTAACAAAAGAACCATTCTATATTCATTTAGAATTATCCACTTGGCAGTAAGTACTAAAAATAGTGTGAAATAATTCATTAAAAAAAAAAAGAAGACTGGTGTTGCCTAATAAATATGGCCGGTAGTGTATATAAATGTCAACTCATTCCGGCAAACAAAGCGTAAGCTCAATATGAAACATCATTGATGAAGACCGAATAAGAACCAATGAAATTTACAGAGAATAAGAACCAATCAAATTCACATGAAATAAAAACCAATGAAATTCACATGAAATAAGGACCAATGAAATTCACAGAAATCATTGTGGACAAAAGCAAGAAAAGCAGACGAAGTAAGTAAACAGAAATAATTCTTTCTGGAAAGGATAAAAATTTCTAAAGAGATTGAAAAAATAATGACACACGCATATACAGAGAGAGAATTTAAAGAAATGCGACATATGGTTTGTCTGCAATATCAATTCTTGATACTTGCATGCTTTTATGAGAGTGACTTGCCAGCATAGTCCTTTAATCGTATAAAAGAAACTGTTTAGGCTTCCATCAGCATGGCTAATACTAACCTCCAGTAGAGTAACTCATTATGTCATCTCAGCCTCACGTCTTCCAGTGACATGATTGGAAAGATTATATTGAATCTATTGTTAGGTTTGTTAAAAATATTTGTTCCTTGTGTCATGTTACCCATTTTTTTCTCGTTAGAATAATTCTTATATATTTATAAGTCTACTATTAAACAAGGCATCGAATATGACTGCCACATATAGTCTGGTGCACCTGCTATATATTTAGACATTCATGACAAGATCCAAAGAAGAATTTGAAATGTAATCTGGTCTGACCTGGTGTTTCAGCTTCAGACACTTTTCCACCACTGGAAACGTAGCTTTCGTATCGGCTCGGAACGGGAAATCGGAGAGCTAAGTTCGAATTCCAGTTGACTTCGTTGCATTCACTTACGCGCAAATACCCTTCGGAAAGAAGTGAATCCGTCGCTTCTTCCTTCATCTATAGGTTAAATAGCAGGTATGATTGGGTTCTATAGCCTTGGTTGGCAACCAGCCTATCGCAGAAAGTAATGCTGGAAAATCTTCTGTCCAGTCAGTCTTTCCGAGAGTTACTGCTTTGTGGAGCAAACTCCCAAGAGGATGCTTCTTTAATCACTTCCCTCTTAACCGCGCCAATATTAGGTTAAACCGTTATCTTTCCTACAGGTCCTCGTGACATTCACTTGTTGCCTCCTACTCTTACTGCGATACAACCTCATTTGTAGCCCTTCTGCATTGAGTGGCTCCTGAGCCTGGTATTGGGTGAGTAATTATTATATAATAATAATGATGTCAGCGGTTGACACTTAATTCTGAAATGGGTTCCCGAATTCCATTTCACGACTAGGAAGAAATGAACAAAATTGTATATCTCGATAAACGTTGTGTGTGCAAAAAAGAAAACATATCATCATAATCTTCTTCTGTGTGCCGTGTTCCTTCACAATGCAGGCGAATATAACTCTCCACGATTTCCTGTAGCTCTTAAATATTGTCTTTTATTATCTCTTCTTGTTCCACCATTCATTTACTTAAGCTATATAGGTTATACGATGTTTTCCTCGGTTTCTCTGACCTTCGGGCTGTTCTGTTCTTTTTCAAGCCTTCTTTCCTCACAGTGTACCCTAGGAATTTTAACTTTTTCAACGAATTTTCTGGCCTGTAAGACGTACGTAAAAACAATATCGATCAAAATTCTCTGGTATTAGGAACCAAAAGTCATGCTAAGCGATTCCGGAAAGCAAAAGATTTCGTACGCCTAAATGGTGAAAAACAGACAAAATTGACAGTAATTTATATGTGAGAAATAGTTGAGCGTTCCTTTACTTCCAAAATAACTTTTACCTTTTCTGTTGGATAATTGCTGAAAAGTATAACTTTAATTTTGAATGAGCACCCGGGGTTTGGCGCAGATTTTCAGGATGTCTTGAGTGCCTCTTGAAAACAGCATGAGAGTGTGTGCGTATGGGGTCGAGTGGGGGGAGGTATGAAACTAAAGAGTCAAGGATTCTGTCGAGTTCCGAGCCTTTGTAAACAGCTTTTTTTGTTTTACGCTATTGGATAGTGAGGTGGGGAAGCCCTGTAATAAAGTTGCAAAGAAAAGAAAAAAAAAAATGAAAGAAAGAAAGGCTATAATAAATAATGAGAATTTGATTGACTCCATCTGGTTTATTTCCATGGCCTAATTTTTACGACATATCAACCTTTGTTTTGTTATTTAATGTTGAGGTTTGCTTTTTATTATCTTTAAATCTATAGCTAAATATCATACGTTTTTATACACGTCTATAAATAAAGATTGTTAGGTTTTATACTTGAGTTTATAGGTAAATATTGCTCAGGTATTAGTCTACAGGCTTCCATTTAGTGATGTTCTTACCCCACTATAGGGGATGCAAATGGCGTATTCTTGGCCCTGACTACTGGGCAACCTAATCAGTAAGACTGTCACTGAGATACAGGACCAGATTTTGCGAGAAGCTTCTTTATTTCCGACCTGTTCTGCTTATTTAATTGTCGTAAAATAGCCCCCTGAGAGCTGTGATGAAAAACAACCGAAATAAAATGAAAGACCAAACGAACATTAGTAATAATTTGAAAGTCTTTTTGGTATTCGAAGTTAGTTTTTCTGTAACTTTTGCACTGACTCATTTCTTGGCTTGACGACTCTCAAAGACATTTTCAGTGCACATTTTTTAAAAACATATTTTCATTTAATAAATTTAACTAAATTATACTTTAATAATGATAATAATAATAATAAAACCCTGTATTTCTTTCCTTGATAAAAAATAATGAAATATATAAATTTATGTAGATTTATTTCCGGCAAATCTATCACCCAAAACAGCAACACCAGTTAAAAACGATACTGCTATATTATCAGACCCCCACTCTCCTGGGTGTACAAGTATTGAACATGAATAGACTGGTATATATATAGTTTTTTTTAATAATTATATCGCCCCAAGCAAGGTATTTTACTGCCACTGTTTTGCAGGGGTTACATAGGAGGAAAGTTATGAGAAAGAGTGACAGGTTATAGGGGGTGTCAGGAAGTGGGTAAAAGAATGACTGTGGCCATAAAGTGAAGGATCAATTTATATATTGTTTGCAATATAAAATTGAGCCCCACTTTATATTTACATGATAATTTCTTGTCTGTTGATAAGCTGTAAAAAACAAATCAAACAGTCAATGAAATACTAATTAGCTACACATGCATGTCTTTTAGATTTATTTACATTCTCTTGAATATAAATGTATAGAATGTTTTTTAATAATCATATCGCCTAAGCAAGGCATTTTACTGCCACTGTTTTTTCAGGGGGTTACATAGGAAGAAAGTTATGAGAAAGAGTGACAGGTTATACGGGGTGTTGGGAAGTGGGTAAGAGAAGGATGAGAATACTGATGTGAGTGGAGTGGACGGAGAAAAAAGCATGAGAGAGGATGCAAGTTAGTAGATAGGAGATGACTATTGACTTTACATTTAAATTCTTGGAGATTATAGCTGTCAGGAAAGCAAGTAAACGAAAGGGAATTCCATAGGCGTGAAGTGCGAGAAAAGAAGCTGTTGGAGTAGAATTTGCGTTTAAAATTCATTGGTTTCACAGTAAAAGGGTGGCACCTAGTTGATAATCTTGTTGCTTGAGTAAATTCATATATAGGGAGCACCAGTGAGCTAAGTTCATCGGAGCAGAAGCCGTGAAAATATTTGTACAAGAGACACAGGGAAGTCACATTTCGCCGGTGAGAAAGTGACTGTATCCTAGCTGCCAAGGATCGATCACATTACAGATTCTTCGTTAGATTTTGTCAAGGATACCTAGGAGGATAACAGGAGCACCCGACTAAATATGGCAGCAGCATTCAATGCACGGGTGAATGGTATATATATATATATATAATGTGCAGGACGGAAAAAAACTTTTTGGTCCTACACAGAGAACCGACTTTCTTAGCAGCGGATTTAGCTATGGATTCTATGTAGACATCCCACTTGAGGTCTGTTGTGAGAGTTAACCCGAGGAGGCGCAGTGTTTGGCTTTCAGGGAAACTAGCCTGATCCATGCTAATGGTAGCGGGGTAGGAGTGATTGTCTGTGATGGTTAATAGATAGCAGCTTCGGCTTGGAAGCATTAAAATTCACGAGCCATTTCTTACCCTAGTTCGCCACAGATTGGAGATACTTTTCAAGCTCCGTAACGAGGTTTGCTTTGTCAGCCTCGGTAGATTTTTAATCGATGCAAGAGTAAACCGTAGTGTCGTCAGCGTATCTGCCTACTAATATATCTCACTCATGCTTAATACTGCACGATAATTTTCCTGTTCAAAAGCGTCAGTGTTTTCCCATATTACTAAAATTTGATGTAAATATATTTGCACTAAAGTAATTTTTAAAACTGTAATATCCTACCCTCTTTCAAATATATAACTGATATACAAATAAAATTATTTTTCTAAAAACTTCATGGCACCAGGAATAAAAATACCATACAACAAAGTATCAACATATTTTACTACAACCAGATGTACAATAATTATAAGCAGGACGAATTCGTTACACAAAGAATTTTATAAACGTCATATTTCTACCGTAATTGCCGAAAAACATATAATATTTATAGTATATTAAAGACAATGGAAGACAGAAAACCTTGTGGTCAGTAATTAAAATAACCCCATCATACCTAACCTACCGACAGTATCTGAATTTAATTGCCCAGTACAAGAATCTTTCTTGGAACAAATCATTCACCTAATTTGGACACACTACCCCTACCTTGTAGACGCCTTACATATCACTTATCAAACCAAAGGGTCATAAAAATAATTTATTATCCATAAGTTACAAGAACCCTCAAGGGAAATTCTAATTCTAATCGAAAACACAAAAATTCTGTAAAAATCAAAATACCAAAAACATCTCGCTATTAGAGAGGAATATATATCAAACATCTCTCTCCTACCATCAATCTTACATTATTTAATAGTATAAATGGAGTACTGAAAACTGGTTTGTTTTTCAAATAGAAAGATGCTCACGTGATTTCCAGTCATTCACAGTATGCGAGAGCTTCGAATAAACGCTCTTTTTTTTTTATAGAAATAAAACAAAATAAATTACTACTTAACACTCAAAACATGAAGAAAAATAAGAGCAGAGTTAAACACCATTGAAAATTACTTTAGAAGTAGCCGAAAGCTTTTGGGATACTAAACATTATGGACATTTTTTTTATTTCTATCTCCAACAAAGGTAAAAATGTTAGGATGCTGGAAAAAGTTAATAAAAAATTAAGTCTACCATTCTTCCAGGGTGCTCAATCAGGGTGTAAGAGCGTAAATAGTCATCCGCAGACAGATCTGTTTCGCTGTATCACAGCTCATCAGTACGGTTAGACATCCGATTGATTTATATATATATATGTATATATTACTGCATTACTGTATGCTTGTTTAATACATATTCGTTATTTCCTATTTTGGTTGTTCTGTGTTATTCTTGCTGGACCTTTTACCAGGTTCACGACACTTTCTTTCTTTCTTTCTTTCTTTCATGGCGACATCACCCACAACGGAATGAACTCTTCAAACCAGTACATATACCTTCCCTCACAAAAGGTGAGAGTGAGAAGCTTGTGAGTAGCTAGTAGATAGCTTGAGGAGAACGCCCTGAACATAGCCGAGAGTCGTCTACGAACAGTGATACCGTAACGACCATTACGAGTCCCAGTTCGAGGGTCGAATTATAGTATTACTCACCAACCCGTATTATCGTTCTACTAACAAAGTTCCAAGTGTTGTATTTTGCTGTGTTTAATACATATTCGTTATTTCCTATTTAGGTTGTTCTGTGTTATTCTTGCTGGACTTTCTTCCGGGTCCACGATAAAATATAAAGGGAAAAGGAAACATGAATTTTTTTTTAAAATCATATCACACTGAGAAAGGCGGTAACGCCACTGATGTGCAGGGGGCTACGTAAGAGTGAAAAAATTGGAAAAGAGAAAGCCGGAAACCACATCCTAAGCAGGGAACAAGGGATGAACCTCTTCACCTGTTCAATAGACGTGGGTGGAGTGTGAACCTGGCGATAGTTTATGGAAGGGAGAGTAAACTTAATCATTTCACGGGAGAATAAATTTACTTAGTATTTACACTTGAGAGTAAGGATAGTTTTTACTTTGACGGGAGAGTAAGGTTTGTTAATACTTTCATGGAAGAAGTTTAGATAATTAACCTCCGGGCCACAGAAATGCACTACATTAAACACTGAAACATTATCTATTGAGAGCAACATCTGAAACCACTAACTTGTCATATTTCATTTAATTCAATGACTAAATGTTCGCTGCAGTTCAAAACAACACATTGGGGTACACAAAAACGAAATTTTACAATCTAAAGGGTAAAAATAAAAAAAAACAGTAACTTTATTTTGCGACAAGAATAAATTATTAAATCAAGATGAACAGGTGTAGAGGCTCATCCCTTGTTCCCTGTTTAGGATGTGGTTTCCGGTTTTCTCTTTTCCAATCTTTTTACTCTTTATTTTATTTTATTTTATTTTATTTTTTTCAGTTGGAGTAGATAGACTAAACTATCGCCCGGTTCACACACCACACACGTCTATTGTACAGGTGTAGAGGCTCATCCCTTGTTCCCTGTTTAGGATGTGGTTTCCGGTTTTCTCTTTCCAATCTTACTCTTACGTAGCCCCCTGCGCATCAGTGGCGTTACCTCCTTGCTTGATGACCAAGTTTGCTGCTAATATTTAATATTTAATAACAGAAAATAATTTCCATAACAAAGCAGTAATAAATAAGAAAAAGTAGATAATTCGGACCAGCAATTTCCTTCTTGGTACAAAATCTTTTCCTGCCAAATATTTTGTCTTTTTTTTTTTAGTTCTTGCGATGTATAGTCTAAATATATAAAGGAATTCAACTCAATTTTCTAAAAATATCTTAACTCAGATAAAGGTTTAAAAATAATGATCACCCACTGCGATAAACTTTCGTTACAATATGTGGATCCTTATCTATTTCAGTCAGTTAATACCTGTCCGTCTGGCTATTGCAGTCTGTTTATTATTTATTTCAATTCAATCTATCTATCTATCTATCTATCTATCTATCTATCTATCTATCTATCTATCTATCTATAAGTCTGTTCACATCTATCTATTTCTAACGGGATATTTTATTTCGTCCATCAGGGTATATTGTTCTAGTTTTATCAGATGATCAAAGGAAAAACTAATAAAAAACAGACAAACAACCAACAACCAAAAAAAAAAACAAAAAAAATCCCACAAAAAGAAAAACAAACAAACAAACAAACAAACAAACAAACAAAAAAAGAAGAAAAACAAACAAAAAAACAAAAAACAAAGAACGAAAAAATAAAATAAAAAAGGAGACAAGAGAAAACCCGATAGACTATAAGGAGAAATGGAAACAGGAACTGGGAGAAAAAGACTAAAAGATAGACACATACCTAAATAGTAATAGACTCTGTTTCATGCATAAACTACCAAGGCACAGCCAATACGTTCCCCAGCGTCACAACTCAGAGAGAGAGAGAGAGAGAGAGAGAGAGAGAGAGAGAGAGAGAGAGAGAGTTATACTGAAAGGGTTTTAAAATAAATCCTGATTATAATTTGGTTAAATTGAGAACTTTTCACTCACAAAACCACTCTATAAGTGAGTGTGAGTTTAAATCAATAAATATTGACATGTAGTTAGTATTCACATTTTGAACCTTTTAAAATAGTATCTTCTGACTCCATTTTAATTTCTAAAGGCCAACATTCACACAAAATTGAAACGGAAAAGTTATTTTCATAAACAACTTTCCAACTCACGTTGCGAAATACAACTAAAGAATACTTCAGTAAATTAGAGTTTATAAAAAAGAAAAAAAACTTTTCCGTTACACCCAATGGTGTGCAGGGCAGCGTTTTTGCTGTTTCCATAACAAACTACTTTTTTTTATGAGGCAGGGTTGTTATCCCTGCGCCCAACCCCCAAACCTGGAGGAAGGTGATTATCTAAGCGTAGGTTAGACGTGACACACGGCCGAAAGTAGGGGGTACCCAGTGAGGATCGAACTCACTACTCAGTTATAATGATTCTAACAAAACGAGCTCGCTAACCATTACACCACGCCGAGGTGTCCTAGAGTTTATAAGGGACAGGCTTATTTACAATATTTACATTGTTCGGACTGTTGTCCACATCTTCTTTGCCATATTTACAATGTTTCGGCGATTGTACTCATCGGCCTTCTTCAGAGAGATAAAAAACCCAAAGTAATACTAAATCGGTTTGTTCGGAAAGTTCATGCCGATTTTTAAGGGAAATTAAAACACAAAATGTCGCCATTTTTCTTTCGACCTAAAGATTTCGTCTTCCCAGTATTTCGGTGGTTTCTCGACAAAGAAATCATTAAAATGTTTTTTTCTTTTTTATGTCATCCAAAGAAGTAAAATTTTTATCATTGAGATTATTTTGCAAAGTATTGAATAAATGAAAATTCGAAAGAGTAATGTCTGGTGAATATGGCGGGTGGGGTAAAACAACCTAGCCAAGCTGCAACAATTTTTGTCAGGTCGCCAAATTTGATTTGCTGCATTTAATTCATTCAGTTGCAAGCAGTACTTTTCATAATCAATTGACTGGTTACTTGGCAGAAGCTTCTTGCACAGGATTCCTTTCCAATACCACCAGATAATTTTCTTAGAATGAAAACCTGATTTGGGGTGGCTAAAGTTGGCTCATCTCACTTATCCCAGGATCCTTTTCACTGAATATTGTCGTAAACGATCCATTTCTCTTCATCCGTCACAATTTGATTAAAAAAGAGTGAATTTTCATTGGGTTTAGAGCAAAGCAGAGAAAGAGATGCGATTTAAAAGATTTTTTCACTCAGATCACGTGTTACCCAAACAGCCTATCAATTTGAATACCCACCTTCACTTAGATGGTGTATTTTGATTAATTTAGTATTTCTGTCAATTTCCGCCTTTTATAATGTGGGTTACTCTTAATCAATGTATTGATTTGGTCGTTATAAGCAGTACTGAGTCGGCCTGAGCGATCTTCATCAATAATGCTACAATTAACAACTCTAAATTTATCGTTTTGTCAACTAAAGCACCTTCACCATACACAGCACATATTTTTGTTGTTGCTTCTGAGGCTTTTTGCCTTCTATGGTAATAAAGCATAAAGTGTCCATAATACACTATATAAGCTTCCATTTTAATAGGGGTGCAAAATTGACACGAATTAAGTAATTTTAAACTTCCTTTCTCGAGAGATAGTTTGAAGTGTGCTCCAATCAAAAATGAAAGTAACGTGTTCAAACATGAACGATTAAAAAGCGTCATGAACTAATATATATATATATAGAGAGAGAGATGTATATATATAGATATCAGGTAAAGCCGATATATAGATAGTTAATCTATCTATCTATCTATCTATCTATCTATCTATCTATCTATCTATCTATCTCATTCATTTCTATCTATCTATCTATCTATCTATCTATCTATCTATCTATCTATCTATCTATCTATCTCATTCAGTTTCTATCTATCTATCTATCTATCTATCTATCTATCTATCTATCTATCTCATTCAGTTTCTATCTATCTATCTATCTCTCTATCTATCTATCTATCTATCTATCTATCTATCTATCTATCTATCTCATCTATCTCATTCAGTTTCTATCTATCTATCTATCTATCTATCTATCTATCTATCTATCTATCTATCTATCTATCTATCTCATTCATCTATTTCTATCTATCTATCTATCTATCTATCTATCTATCTATCTATCTATCTCATTCAGTTTCTATCTATCTATCTATCTATCTATCTATCTATCTCATTCATCTATCTATCTATCTATCTATCTATCTATCTATCTATCTATCTCATTCAGTTTATATCTTTATATCTATCTATCTATCTATCTATCTATCTATCTATCTATCTATCTATCTATTGTTGAGTTGTTAAAAAGTTTTTGGCGTCAAGATTATTGTTTTTTCAACAGTTTTACTGATAAAAGGCTCCTTGGCAAGTCGGTTTTCTTATCGGGGTGAGGATAAAACGTTGATAGGTTTAGTGAAAAGAATTTGTCACTTTAACTAAGCAGGTTCATGCCGTCTTCGAAGTTTCGTGGGAACACCGTTATGATGTTTTCACCCATCAGCCCCGATGAGTGAGGACGTCATAATGTTTGAGGCAGATAAGGCAGATTGCTGAAAAGACACTGTATCCACAAAATGTTACTGTTTGGTGTGCATTTTTTTTGCTAACGGCACCTTTAGGTCGTGTTTCTTTGCAAGTGATACAGAGAATTCTGTTATGGTGACAGACGAGCAATACCGCGCCACGATAAACAACTTTTATGGCCTGAGTTGAATGCTATGGATGTCAAAGATTTGTTGTTCCAACAGGACGGCGCTACATGCCACACAGCCAATGCAACAATGGCTTTATTGAATGAGAAGTTCATCTCTCGAAATAGGGATGTCAATTAGCCACCCCGATCGCACGACCTGACGCATTTAGATTTATTTTTTTCGGGTCACCTCAAAAGTAAGGTTTTTGCCAACAAGCAAACAACAATTAAACAGCTGAATGATTAGATAATCAGGCATATTAGTGAGATCGATGAGCAACTATGTAGAGACGTCATCAAAAATTTTGACCATCGAGTGGGGGTGCCGCCGAATCCTTGGCGGACATTTGGGCGATATTATTTTTTTACACATAATTGCCATGACTCAAAGAACATGATCTATTAGTGAAATCAATAAAATTTTACCAATGACACTGTTTTATATACTGCTAACTTTGATCCGTCTTAATGGAACAATATATTTTCTATATATTTAAAAATATTACATCAAATTATACAATTAGATCATCAGGGTAATATGCATGGTACTTTTTGGCATTTGAATAAACACAATTTGGCGATGCCCATCTCTTCACCAAGTAACATGAAGCAAATTGTACTAGGTTGCATGGTAGCAGAGACAGGGAAAGCTGAATTCATGACTCTGCCATATGCATTGGATACGAACTGAATATAAACTGTCTCAGAATGTGAACCTTGTTCTGCGATTCCTGTTCTGTGCTGTTAACCCCAACTCCTATTTCACACACACACACACACACACACACACACACACACACACACACACACACACACACACCTGTGTGTCTGTGTATATGTAGGGGATACATATATACACACACATGTTTGTGTGTGTATATGTAAGGGATACATATGATAGCGTTGTTTTATCGATATAATATATTTTAAATATTATGGTTTTCTCGTTTAAGATTATAAAAGCACATCAAAGTAACAAAAAATATTTTTATGAGAATGCGAAGCCGAACTCAAGTAAGAGTAAACGCACACACACACACGCACAGAGTAAAAGTTAGAAAACTTTACCCTCCTCTCTATATATATGTGTGTGTGTGTGTGTGTGTGTGTGTGTGTGTGTGTGTGTGTGTGTGTGTGTGTGTGTGTGTGACAGGTAGAGATATCAGAGGGGAAAAATAGGATAATTTGGAAAATTTTAGGGAAGATAAATATCTTCCTAGTATCTTCTTCGAACTCAGGAGTATACAAAAGATTGTTTTCCATTAGTGGGTCTCTGGTCTCTTCCAGACATATGAACAAAACATTTTTCGACAATGTGTTAAACGAAACTTATCTTGTCATAAAAAGGTTTTCTGTTACTTTTTATTTTTATTTATTATTATTATTATTATTATTTTTTTTTTTTGCTCAACACCTTTCCCCTTTCTTTAGAACCAGACACTTATTTCCATCATTCTTACTAAAGAGAACAAAAAAAAAAAAAAAAAAATCTTTACTGCTTTTCTCTTCAGGTCGATTCGCGGCAACTCCAAATGTTTTTTCCAGCCGAAGCCCTAAACAAAGAGGGACACAGAAAAAAAAGGTGTACCCTTTCCTTCATCGGCCGCCATTTTAACGCTACGACTCAAGGTTTCCTTATCGACACTTAAGGACGCACCTCGTGAAACGATTAGCTTGTGTGCAAAGAACGAAAACGGAGTGTGTTGTTTATTTATTACCGCGACGCTTTCAATCTAACGTTTCGTCATTGTATTATCTGTTCTCTTTTACTCTAGAAAACTATTCTAGCTAACAGCCGGTCGTATATTGGTTACTTACTGTAGTATGGCACAAGGCCACGTATGCATAGTACAGTTATGATCGAATTCAAAATGGAAGCTAGTCTCTGCACACTCAGTACACAAATACTATGTATATCTGAAAAGTATATCAAAAACAATTTATTTCAATTCCAGACATCAAACTATATAGTTTCCCCTTCAAAGTAATCCTCCTCAAGTGTAATGCACTTTTCCATTCTTGTCTGACATGCTTCTCTGCACTGGTGGAAGGATTATTCTAGGATGTCCTTCTGTTCCGTAATTACGGCCCTCCACGCCTTCATTTTCGGTGGTTAGTTTTGGAGATACTGATTTTTTTTATTTTTGTTCCCTAATTTTGGATGCTATTGAATTTATATATACGAAGGAAGGTTCCATCCGAATACTTCAGAGTGTTTGAGTGTCGAGGACAGTGCAGAAGGAGTTGAATGAATTTAATGTTTATTAAGAAGGTGTCTTGAGTGATGACTAGATGATGCCTCCATTCATCTTCTCCCCAGCGGCCTCGGACTCAACACGGAGGTCTACATCAAGTGCTTTTAGAAGGTAGTACCACCGTGGGTCAAAAGGATGGTTTCCGGAATACACTATTTATGACAACAGAAATCTGCACCATGTCACACAAGCAAGAGAACCAAGTCATGGCTGTCAGACAATTTCGGCGACCACATCATCTCTTATTTTTAGCTACCTAACTTCCTGCAACCCCCTTGATTATTACGTGTGGGGCACAGATGAGCGTGAAACCAACAAAACTGTAGGCATGATTATGCTAACAATCACCATCTTAAACAAGTAGGCCGTTCAGAAAAGTTGCAGAAGATTCCGAAGTCGTCTGAAGGCCGTGGTTGATGCAAATCTAAACTTATTTTTAAAGGGAATTTTGTGTGTGTGTGTGTGTATGTGTGTGTGTGTCTGTGTGTCTGTGTGTGTGCGTCCGTTACCTATAGACTCCGAAACGGCTGAAACGATTTTCTTGAAAATTTATACAGTTTTAACTATAAGCGACTGCGAGTGTTCTTAGCTAGGTTTTGTGTCGAGGTACCCCCGATAAATATCGAAAATCGATAATCGAAAAAATCGGGTTATAGAAGAAGTGGTCCCATTTTAATCAAATTTGGCATACTCATAAACAAAGACATAAGTTGCAGTTCTTACAGTAGTGCAGAAAAGTTGATATCGATACCAGTAAATCAAAATTTGACTTACGTCCATTCATTTTTCTTTCAGTCTACAGTTTCACTTTAACTGGAAACAACTATTGCTTTTTAGTCTTTCGTGGCAACATCCAAAGAGTTTGAGCTTAGATTAGTTTTAAAGCTTTCATTAGACTCGAGCAACGCCGTGGTATACTGCTTTTATATATATATATATATATATATATATATATATATATATATATATATATGTGTGTGTGTGTGTGTGTGTGTGTGTGTGTGTGTGTTAAAATGAGATAATTCTGTTATTTTCACTTTTGCGTAATTTATACGACAATTCATCTATTGTGATTGAAAACTAATTCCCTAATTTATGTATGAGTATCCAGTCGGATGTGCTGATTTAACACCTTGTGACTTTTTTCTTTCTGGTTGGTTACAGAAGCAAGTCTACCAAACTTTGCAAGAACGTGAAGAGCCAATACAAGAAGTTATGTCTTTTATACGACAAGAGTTCCTGGTGAAACAGGTTGATGTGACACTTGGGTGACTCGAGAACCTGGTATCGAAATCTGTTGACCATATATAATTTTAAATAAAGCCCCGTGATAAAAACGCTTTCCTCTCATATTCTTGTAAAAAAGACTAGGTTATCAACTATTGCTCCACAGCGACACATCGCAATAAATTAAAGCATAAATAATTGAGAAATCAGTTTTAAAAAAAAACCCAAAACACTTGAATTTGTCAATATAGTTTGGTGCCTGTATTTTTAACTCTACTGTTGATGATATAAAACACTTTTATCTGAAAGAATAACACTTTTATCTGAATAACACTTTTATCTGAAAGAATAACATTTTTATCTGAAAGAATTCGTATCAAATATGATACGAATGGCCCTAGAGGGTTATCATACTGTATCATATTTGATACAGTATGAAAACAAGCCTTGAAAGAAATATTTTCCTGAAAAAATTTTTAAGAGAAATATTTTATAAATTTAAATGAAAGCAGTACTGACTGGTCAGTCAATGAATACCAAATGTTTCCTTATAGGGAAATAACAAATGTTTCCTTATAGGGAAATACTGTATCAAATATGATACGAATGGCCCTAGAGGGTTAAGAGTTATCACTTAGATCCACTTCGAAAAACATGACCAAAGGTCAGAAGTTTCGGTGGGATAGGAATTTTAGTGTGGCTGAGATCATTTTGGCAATTTTTTGTATCAGTTATAACATCATATCATCATGCATAATTACAGACCTGTTAATTCTCCCGGTTTTGAATTCTTTTTTCTGGTTTTCAGGTATCTAAGTAATGCTCTGCCCCCCCCCCTTAAGTGTTAAGCGTTGATTTTCCGTCGAGTATGGCAGTTCTTAATCATTTTTCCTTGTAAAAATAATTATTAAGCTTTCGAGTGAGAATACTTCCGATTCAGTCCATTCGTGTTTTGAAAACCTTTTCACCGTTAAACCATTGCCAAGATAACATTTTTCGATAACAGAATTACCTAATAGGGGATTTTTTTACAAGTGAAACATGGCGTTGAAATGGGTTAAAGTTGGTCAAAAATCACGCCCCAATTTGAAATAACTGCTGTGAAATCGAAATATTTTAGTTAAAGTTAACATTTAATTTTCAGATACTTTTGTTTGTCTCTGTTTTTGGTAAAATATTCTTGTTTTCTGAAATTAGAGATGTAAATAAAATCTCTAAGTTTTAAGATCTTTAGTTCGACATGGCATGGCAAAGGACGCGTTCCAGAAGATGAGCAAAATACTAACACACAGGAAGATCTCAATAGAAACGAAGAAAAGAGTGCTAGACTGCTACGTGATGTCAGTTCTTCAATACGGCTGTGAATGCTGGACAATATCATCGAAAATGAGGACAAAACTGGAAGCGGCCGAAATGTGGTTCTACAGAAGGATGCTACGGATATCGTGGACTGAGTATACAAGCAACGACGAAGTGTTAGAAAGAATGGCAACAAAAAGGAAATTGATGCTGAGCATCAGGAAGAGACAACTGAAGTTCCTGGGACATGCAATGAGGAAGGAGAGCCTGGAGAACCTGATACTGACTGGACAGATAGAAGGAAGGAGAGACAGAGGAAGGCAGCGGATAACATATTTGCAGGGTCTGATCAGGTGGATGACGGAACGGGGGTTGCCAGGAGCAACAGGAGCAAACATACTAAGAGCCACAAGGGATAGGGAGACGTGGAGATCCATGATCACCTACGTCCTGAAGGGACAGGGCACATAGAAGAAGAAGAAGTTCGACATGTCTACAATGTATATAAACTGCCGAATAAATAGGAAGAGTTTTGTCTGTTTGATGTACCGGCGATAAGTGCAGCTCAAGAGAATCGTGATTGCCGACTATATAGTTCTTCTATACTTTTTAAACAATCAAAAGATAATGGAGACATTTGCGATTTATTCTAAGTTCAATCAGTCATTCAGTCAGTTAAGTGCCATACGTGATACACGCTTGGGCGATCATGTCTCCAAAGAGACCTGACTGACTGGGCAGAAGATTATCCCGCAGTAGTTTGCCATTACTTTCTGTGGTAGACTGGTTACCAGCCTAGGCTATAGAACCCAATCTGTCCTGGTATTTAACCCATAACTGGAGGGAAGAGACGAATCAATAGCTTTCGCAAAGGTGTTTGTGCGAAATTGAATGCAAGGAATTCAACTGGAATTCGAACTCGGCTCCCCGATTTGTCGTTCCGAGTCGATATCTACTGCACCACAACGCACATTATGTACCGTATGTTATTGTAAAACACAGTATAAGTTATCCATCTTTTTTTTTAATCATATCACCCCAAGCAAGGCGGTAACGCCACTGATATGCAGGGGGCTACATAAGAGTGAGAAGATTAGAAAAGAGAAAAACCGGAAACCACATCCTAAACATTTGCATCAGTGATGTAAACAAATAACATCATGAGGTGAACAACAAAATTGTAGTTCGTTAGACTATATAGACTGAAGTCATTAAACTGTCATTACTATCATGAAATTGCGCAGATGACACGCATACCATACCTAGTTGTTTGAATGGCCGCCTAAGTTAAACAGTGCTTCGATCAATGTGTATACATAATGTATCAGCAGATGTATGCTGTAGCGTTGATAGATTACAGAGTTTGTGTTATATTAATTTATATGTTAATATATAAAATTCGTTCTCCAAACACAGTTTTTGTGGGAAAGTTTGTGGCAGACTGCTGGGGGTATGATAATTGGTGTACATTGTCAGGAGTGTTGTTCCACTTGTTTGTTGGTAAAGTTTTGCATTTTATACCCGTCATATTATAAGTCGGCCCTTAGTTTGAAAATTTATTTTTATAGGCTTGTAAACACGGCTTGTATGCCGTAATTTATGGTAATTAAAAATGTGTTATGTACGAACTTTAATTGTGCGTGGTATGAACTCCTAGCAGTAAGAAAAGAACGTGACTGTCCAACAGAAAAGATCAGAAAGGTCAGTAAATCCAAGACATTACGTCGGATAATACAAGTTGTAATAAACGAACATACCAATTATATTACATGAGCGGCACATTACAGGTCTTAAGGACGCCTGATTAGTGCTTCAAAAACTTCATAATCTCAATGATTAATGATTAATCGCGCCTCTTTAGAACCCCATTACTAAAAACATCTGCCATTGATCAAATTCCAATTTACATAAAATTCCAATTAACATAAAATAAGATTTTTAATTCTTTCGGCACCTTAAAATTCCTAATGATGCTGAATTAATGATGGTCAACATGTAATGGTTCTGCATATAACAGATTATACATGATGAAACAAAAGTCATCTAGATATTTAAAAATTTCATAACAAGTTATATTTTTCATAATCTTTATTATTTTTTTTCAGAAGTTAGATTAATATAAGAAAATTATCCATGAAAAAAATTCACAACTGAACAGAGAACCAAAAAAATATATATATTTGGGATCTGTTCAAACTTTTGCTTATCTGATAATTTCATGAAATTCCTAAATGTTTCTTCTGATCTGGTGCCACCCGATTATTTTTTTGGGATACCTTAAGGGTAGTGTATGCATCAGTATAGCCCAGACAATTCAACAAATCTAGGGTAACATCTGTATAGATATTCGAGGGTTGCAATCTGAGTTATTAAACACTGTTATGGAGAAAGCTATAGAACGAACGTATCTTTGTGACGTAGAAAATGGAGAATATTGACAATAGATTTCCAGTGTATGAATTTTCATTCTGTTTAAAAGTAAATTAATTTCTGAATATTTTTAGAAATTTCAAAACTCAAGAAACTAATGTAGAAATTTCTAGAATTTTACATCTCGTGTTTACGTCTGTGACACTTTGCATAAATAATAAAATACTTATATTTTTGTTATTTCTGGTTGCAACAAATTGTATACCAAGACGAGTTATCCTCAAATACGCTTTGAGTGGTCGTAATCATTTTTCCTGGGTTGCTGGATAATTATTTTAATTCTATTTTAATTTCAAATTTTAAATTCAAATGTTAAATTTTTATCCCCATGTAACCGTAGAATACTTAAATTTTTATTCTTTTTTATTAAAAAAGCAGTAACTTAAATTAATAAGATTTAATTCCCATGAACATCAAGTGAATTTAAAATCAAATCTATTAAACTGTCACTTTGAAATAAGCACCTGATGATTGCATAACGCATGAAACTCCGAGTCGTGCCATTGACAATGGATAATATATATATATATATATATATATATATATATATATATATATATATATATATATATATATTATGACGTCATTGTGATAACCTGAGGAACCTTTCGGCCAACACTTTTCAAAGGTCTTCGTTGGCGTTATTGTTAATAATAAAGCTGGACACAGTAAAAACAACAAAAGTTTACTTAACAATAATGCCAACGAAGTCCTTTGAAAAGACTTGGCCGAAAGGTTCCTCAAGTTCGCACAATGACGTCAGTATCGTTTAAGGCAATTTGTTGTTTCTGTTGGCACAAAAAACAAACATTCTACAAATGCTCACACGCATATATATTTCTCATTATCAGACCTCCGCCGGCATTTCGAGTGTGACTACAATTCTATAAAAACATATGCGAATTTTTCAAGGTTTATGGGCTGAAGCAAAAGGCCGGGTATATGTCACCAAGTTAAGAAGGGCAATTTACAGAAAGCAAATTCAACGAACCTATCAAAACAAAAAATTCTAAGGCATATTAAATGACTTCTGGAGTAATAGTTGATGAGAGGCGAGAGGGGAAGTATCGTTGGTAAGAGGTCACAAGGGAACGAACAAAGGTCAGCTCGTACAAGGGAGTTGCTTTAGCAAACTGTTGTGTTTATTTACAGTCTTCGTTTGGGCTTAATTAATGTCTCTTCAGACAACTAAGCCTTAATGAGATTGCGAGAAACCTATTTAGGGTGCTAAAGAGTTTCGATAGTATCACGAGAAACAAGTCACAAGTTTCTGAAAAATTACTGTTACGTCTTCGTAATCAGTCAGTTAAGTGCTACACGTGGTAAACGCTTGGGCGATCATGTCCCGAAAGAGATATGACTGACTGGGCAGAAGATTATCTCGCAGTAGGTTGCCATTGCTTTCTGCGGTAGATTGGTTGCCAGCCAAGGCTATAGAACCTAATCTGTCCTGTTATTTAACCCATAACTGGAAGGAAGAGATGGATTAATACCTTTCCCAAGGGTATTTGCGCGTAAGTGAATGCAATGAATTCAATTGGAATTTGAACTCGGCTCCCTGATTTCTCGTTCCGAGCCGATATCCACTGTACCACAACGCACATCTTCATAATATTAAACGAAAATAACACGGTTAAGACTCGATTTAATCTTCCTGAACTCTGTGGTTAGGAAATCAGCTCGCTTCCGGTTGGCTCTCACTCTCTTTCTTCTTCTGACTAATCTTGACGTCAGTATTTATTTTACTTGGATGAGACAATCGTTCCTACCCCCACCATTAGCATGGATCAGGCTAGTCTCCCTGAAAGTAAAACACTGCGCCTCCTCAGGTTAACTCTCACATCAGACCTCAACTGGTATGACTGTATAAAATCCTTAGCTAAATCCGCTGCTAAGAAAGTCGCTTCTTTGTGCAGGGCCAGGAAGATTTTCCCGTCTGAAACAATCCTACACATATACAAATTTACCATCCGTCCGTACATTGAATTCTGTTGCCATATCTGGTCGGGTGCTCCTGCTATCCACCAAGGTGTTCTTGACAAAATCCAACGGAGAATCTGTAATGTGATAGATCCCGACTTGGTAGCTCGAATACAGTCGCTTTCTCACCGACGCAGAGTGGCTTCCCTGTGTCTCTTCTACAAATACTTTCACGGCTTCTGCTCCGATGAACTTAGCTCATTGGTACCCCCTATATATGAATTTCCTCGAGCCACAAGATTAGCAACTAGGCCCCACCCTTTTACTGTGAAACCAATATATTGTAAACGCAAATTCTATTCTATCAGCTTCTTTTCTTGCACTTCCCACCTGTGGAATTCCCTTCCCCTTACTTGCTTTCTCGACAGCTACAATCTTCAAGAATTCAAATGTAACTTCAATAGTCATCCCCTGTCTCACTAACTTGCATCCTCTCTCATGCTCTTTTCTCCGTCCACCTCACTATCATCAGTATTCTCATCCTTCTCTTACCCACTTCTTGACACCCCCTATAACCTGTCACTCTCTTTCATAACATTCCTCCTATGTAACCCCCTGCACAACAGTGGCAGTAAAATGCCTTGCTTGGGGCGACACGATTATATAAAAAAATGTGTCCAAGTCATCTTCTGGAGATGTGTGTTAATTTTCACAACAATTATACATCCTCTGAACAATATTTACTATGCATTACAATTAACTACGAGCTGTTTGTTAGACGAAAGTAAGTTTGGTAAAAGGCCGAATTTATTGAGTTTCCTGTAAAGAATTAACTGACTAGAAAGAAATTACGAGATAAGCACACAGCTCATCATTTTACGGTAGATAGTTCAAATCAAAATAAAATTTAAAAATAAACAGCATTTTTAATAAATAATAATAATAATAATAATAGTGATAAAGAATATAGTTCTCATGGCTTCTGATGTTAATTGAAGGTATTAACTTGTACACTTGTTTTGTCTTGGGTGAGCAGAGATGAGCTATAATGAATATTTCATTCAATACTAAAGATCTGATTCTCAATTGTTTGTTAACTGGGGAAAGGAATGGCTTGTTAATTTTAACGCCTCTAAAACGAAACTACTTTCTTTTAATCATCTGGGAAAACCTTTTTAGCTTTCATCAACATGGCTGATGCTAATCTTCAAAAGAGGGACTTACTGTGCTTTCTCAGACTGTTTTCTCCTGACATGAAGTGGAAAGAGTATATTAAATCCGTTACTAAGTCTGCTGATAGGAAATTTAGTTACCTGTATCGTGCTAAACAATTTTTCTAACCAGAATCTATCTTACATATTTATAAGTCCACACTATTCCTCATTGAATGTTACTCTCACATATACTCTGGTACACCTGCTTTATATTTAAAGATTCACGATAACATCCAAAGGAAAATCTGCAATGTTATTGGTTCTGACCTGGCATTTCGGCTTTATTCATTTTTCCTCCGCCATAATGCAGCCCCTGTATCTTTACTATAAATGCTTTCATGGTAATTGTTTTGATGAACTTACCTCTATGAAACCTAGACTTTATGAATTTAACGACTTTCAAGGACCTATCTGATCGAAAGGATGATTGTAAGGACTCTTCTAGGGGCTGCATAGCTTGAGAGTTATAGAATAGAAACCCTCTCTGTATACTATACCTTGTTAAAAATCTTTTGGGATATCTAAGGCGATCGCTCCCGTGATTAATTAATTATCGTGTGCCTCACTGATTCTGTGGGTTATGACAGTTAGGGCATCAGCGGTTGACCTAGAAGAGCGAAATCCATACTATTTATCGCCTAGAAGATTATTCCTTTTGAAATGTCAACAACCTTCTTGTTGATAATAGCCTCAACACTGATGACAATAAGGCAACTGATAGGGAGATATTTAGACGAGAATAAATGTTTATTAGAGTTTCTGAAAAAAAAAAAAGGGCAGATACTAGACATCTTCTATAAACATGGAAAACACATATTTACGCAGGTACCAAACAGCTTTATCAAGATTAGAAATAGCACTGGAATAAAGTTCTTAAGAAAAAACACCTGGATTTTATTCGGACCAATCGCCTTTACGGTGTCATGGAGTTTGATATGTCTGGAAATATTTGTGTTCCGTGAGAGGTGAAGAATCGGATAATAGATGACTCTTCTTTTGTACTGGATACTAACGGGGGATAGTGATTCCAGTCTACCCTGCAATAGTTAATAATTAATCCATAGCTAGTGGAGAGAGTGGATGGGATTATAGCTTTCCAGAAGGCATTAGTCAGTTAAATGCCATACGTGATACACGCTTGGGCGATCATGTCTCGAGAGAGACATGACTGACTGAGCAGATTTTCCCGCAGTCGGTTTCTGTGGTAGACTGGTTACCAACCAAGGCTACAGAACCCAATATGTCCTGATATTTAACCGATAGCTGGAGGGGATATACGAATTAATACCTTTTCTAAGGATATTTGCGCGTAAGTGAATGCAATGAATTCAACTGAAATTCTTCGATTTATCTTTTCGAGCCGGTATCCCTTGCAGCACAAGGCACATCGTATAAAAAGCAAAATACAAGGTCGGAATTTGAACTCGACTTACTAACGCCATTTACAGCAACCACATAAATTAGTAAAATTGTATAGTTTAAGAACGCGTAAAAGCAATCACCTTCATATATTGAAAAGTCTTACATAGCATTAACACGTACACTTAATTGTAAAGGAAACGGTATTGGTGAAGAAAGTTCTAATTCTAATAATTTCCCATAGTCATCCTGAGTAATTGTTTATCTGGAACATTCCGAGGTATTGTAATTATTTACACTATCTACATTGTTCGAATTGCTGTCCTCATCTTTCTTGCCATATGCACGCCGTTTCAGGTGCTTGGAATTTAGAACTTAATCTTATTTTTTTTTTTTTTTTAATAATTTCAGCCCAAGAAAATCGTTAACGCCACTGATGTGCATGGGGTGACATAAGAGAGTTGAAGTATTAGACAGGAGGAGACTGAAGACAAAGAAGAACTGGCTACAGGGGTGAAAGAGAAAGGGCAAGAGAAGGATGTGAACACAGAAGTGAAGACAGTTGCAAAGTTAGAGAGAAAGAAAAAGAATAAGATACACGAGGTGATGTAGAAAGGGCTGGAGTAAATTGGATAAGAGATGGGAATTGACGTTGCATTTAAATTTCTGGAGGTTATAGCCGTCAGGAAAGAAAGTATATGGAAGTTTGTTTTTTTTTTTTGTTTTTTTTAATCATTTCACCCCGAGAAAGGCAGAAACGCCACTGATGTGCAGGGGGTTACATAAATGTAGAAGGATTAATTAGAAAAGAGTGAGGAGTACAAGCTAGTTAGAAAGGAACAATAGAAAGCTGAGAAAGCAGGTGCAATGACAGATACATGGTCGGAGAGAACGTGAAGATTATACAGGGGAGGGGAGAGAGCTAGAGTCCAGTGGTTAGTAGGTGAGTATTAACTTTGCTTTTAAATTTCTGGAGGTCGTAGCCGTCAGGAAAGCAAGAATACGGGAGTGAGTTCCACAGGCGGGAAGTGCGAGAGAGGAAGCTGCAGGAGTAGAATTGTCGTCTGCGTTTGGCTAACCTGACTGTGAATGGGTGGGACCCAGTTGCCAGTCTGGTTGCACGGGTAAACACCTGTTGAGGAGGCATCAGTGACTTAAGCTCATCCGAGCAGAAGCCATGAAAGTATTTATAGAAGAGACAGAGGGAGGCCACATTTCGACGATGGGAAAGTGGCTACAGACGAGTCGCCAGATCAGTACCTATCACATTACAGACTCTCCTTTGGAGCTTGTCAAGAACACTGAGGAGAACGGCAGGGGCACCTGACCATAAATGGCAGCAGTACTCCATGCACGGACGGATGGTTGACTTGTATATATGTAGGATGGATTCAGGTGGAAAAAACATCCTGGATCGACATAGTGACCCAATCTTCTTAGCAGTAGATTTTGCTATGTATATGTAATCCTTTATTTCTTTCACTGGGATAGATTGTTCTAGTTCCATAAGTTATGCCTCTTCTAGATGTTATCTCCCTTTAACTCAAAAGTAAGTTTTTTTTCGTTCACTTCTACTGTAGCCAGGTATTGCACTCACAACTCTTTAAGTCAAGTCACTGAATTCGACCAACGCTTTTATCCACTCGACCATGGTCAGCCCAGATCGTAGTGTACAACGGCCAAAACATCCTGAATATAGCAACAAAGATGAGGACAACAGTCCAAACAATCTAATTAGTGCAAATTGTCACCCTGAACTTCTCAATGATGTACCAGAGTACTCAATAGAGAAACTAAGAAAAATGCTTATATATTGATATATGTCATCTCTCATGGGATGTGCGTTGTGGTGCAGTGGATATCAGCTAAGAACGAGAAATCAGGGAGCCGAGTTCGAATTCCAGTGGAATTCCTTGCATTCACTTACGCACAAATACCCTTGGGAAAGGTATCAATCCGTCTATTCCTTCCAGTTATGGGTTAAATAACAGGACATATTGGGTTCTATAGCCTTGGCTGGCAACCAATCTACCGCAGAAAGTAATGATATCCTACTGCGGGGTAATCTTCTGTTCTGTCATGTCTCTTTCGAGACATGATCGCCAAAGCCGTGTGTCACGTATGGCACAACTGACTGACTGACATCTCTCATGCTGAATGTTTGGTCGACTGCACAGTAATGGTTAGGGTTTGCATCAAGATCAGAGCCAGTGTTAATGCATTTGGTTGCATCTCATTTGGTTTTACGGCGCGGAAAATGAAATCGAAGGGCCAAGTTCAATCACAAGCCTAGTCTGTTGAGTTTACTTTCGCACTAATACCTGCGGGAAAAGCATGAATCTATTTTTCCCCACTGCCATCTATAGGTTAAATAGCGAGAGAGACACTGCATTTTAGCCATGGCTCGCAAGCTGTTTAACAGAACGCAACGGAAACCACTCCACTATCTTCCAGAAATTAAATTAAATAATGAAAAGGAATATGTGGAGAGCCATGATCGTCTATGTCCTGAAGAGGCATGTGATTCAAAAATGATTTTTGAAAATATGAATAAGTCCCATGTAAATTGCTACCCTAACCCTACCCTGCACCCTATTCAATGTGATATTCGTGTCAATGCGTAGATTTCGCCGGTTCTGTAAGTCTTTGCGGATGGGAAAAAGAAGCACTGGTTTCTGATTGGCTAAGACACGCGTGAAATTGGGGTGACATGTGAGAGCGGTACGTGAGAAAGAGTAGCGGGGTGGAGGAAGTCAAAATGGAAGTAGAGGTCAGTGAGTCAAAGCGCGAGCGAGAGAAAACTGATTTATATATCTGCTCATTCCCTCCCCCTCACATCCAAGTCCCCATACAGGGCTCCAAAATTATGTTATATGTTCATACAAGTGCATTGCCACTTTGTGGCATCCCTCAATCAGATGGTTCCTGATAAACAGATATTATTCATGTCCAATTTGGGTGCTTTGGGGCAGCAATTTTAATTTATGCATCTACATGAAGACTAGCGAAAGTCCATTTTTAATTTGTTTCCGGCAGACATAGATCTTCGTGACCAAAAAAAATATATTTAAAAATAGTGTCAGAAGGACAGTTTATCCTTTGACACCGGTAATATTTTTATTACCTTCACTTCTCAAAAATGTTTATACAAGTTTCAATCTTTTGAAAATTACTCAAATTCTCGTTCATATCACTTGAAACCACAGAACTTTCACTTTTTCCGAAAGGTAAACAAAATAATTTCTAAGTAGGTACGTCCACTAAATTGCTGAAAACAAAAAACAAAACAAAACGAAAAACAAAAATAAAAACAAAAAAAAAACAAAAAAACAAAACAGCGTAGTATGAAATAAAAACGTCCCAGACGTAATAAAAACTTTTTCTATCAAAATGTTTATGTTATTATAAAGAAGAAAGATCAAAGTATTTAAAAATCATTTAAAAAAAAAACATTTTTAATTCTTTTTAACACGTTCGAAATTTTGGTAAAAATCTTTTTATTTTCGTTAGCCAAATTCTTACGAGAGTTTACAAATGAAAACGAATTATTATATAACTCCTTTTTTTTTCGGTGACAAACATATTAATTTGGAAATTCTTGCAAAAATCAAATAATTGTTGGATTTTAATGAAACTTTCAGAATTTTTTCACAAATGAATGAAATTACTTTTGAAGTCATTATATGTAAAAAATATTGTTAAAATATTTTTTTATCTGTTACCCCCTTATCTCCACGTAAATTCATGAAATTCCAAGAAATTAAATTCTGTAGGCAAAATTAGTTTTATTAGTTAAATGCAGGGCTGTAAATCAAGTATTATTTTTTTCAAACATTTAACCTCTTTCACCGAATATCTGTTCCGAGTAGTAAAATAAAAATGCAATAAAACTATGACATTATTTCATTAGATAAGCTTTTAATTGCTTTAATAAATAATATAAATTTCAGACATTATAGTCTGAAGAAGAAAAAAGATTAATAATGAAATTTTAAAAGAACTGTTTTCATTTTTTCAAAATTATAATAATTTACGAAGCTTCAAAAATAATATTTCAAAGACTTGTAAATATTAGAAGGGTAAATTATTAAGCCTATATTTACTCATCGAAAATTGAAAAGTTTCATACAATTCAACTAGTCATCGTATTTTTAAAATAATTTTTATTTATTGACTTTTTGTGTCTATTTGAAGTTGTTTTTGTATGGTAATTTCTATGCGTATATTAACAGGTCATGTCTTTCACGGTTTCTTTCCTTTACAGGAATAAAAATTTGTACAATTGTGTCACTTGTAATCGCCTTACACTTATCTTATGTCACATCTTTCGAGCCATCATCACATTTCAAAAATGGAGGAAAGGTTCAAAAGTTCAACTCTATGTTTAAGAAATAGTTTTATTCTAAATTTTATGCTATAAATAAGTAATACTTATGAAAATCAGATTAATTTGACATTAAATTTGCTAATTTTCAAAAATAATATCTCAGATGTATATTTTATTTTTGCAAGATTTTTAAAACCGAAATTAATTTTGTTTACAAATGTGTCATTCGCTCAAAAATGTTTGAAAAATTAAAAAAAGAAAAAGAAAAATCTCAAAATTTTAGATTCTAATCAATGTAAGTTATTTTTTAAATACACCTGAGGACTTTGCTTATTAGAAATAGTAAATTTAATCATTTAGTTCTTACTTAAAACTAAAAATGTTTCAAGAAAACTTTTTTATTTAAAAAAAAAAATCAATTTAAAAGTTAGTTATTCAAAATGAGTGGTGGTACCTATTTTTAAGGAATCAATCTATTTTCTATCTGTCATGGTGGCATCACCCATTACAACGGATTGAACTTTTCCTACAACTACATATACTTCCCCTCACAAGAGGAGATCAGAGATCAAGAGCTCAGAGTGAGATCAGCAGATCAGCATAACGCAGAGAGCGATAGGCAGAGATAACCAAGACTGCTACCGTAAAACTACTGCGGGTCCCAGTTATAGTATTACTACCTAACCCGGATTTATTGTTCTATTAACAGAGTTCCACGTATTTGTATTTTGCTATGTTTATAATATATATTCTTATTGTCTATTTTGGTTGTTATATTTTTTCTTGTTGGACTTCTTAACCGGGTCCACGACACTATCCAATATTATTCCATATAAGCTCAATACACACACATATATATATATATATATATATATATATATATATATATATATATATATATATATGCGTTTGAGCTTGTATGGAATAATATTGGATTTCGGTCTTGCCTGAAAAAAAGCTCCTGAAGAGTGAAGACATCAGAATAATGCCCAAACGTAACTTCGAAAATATTTTAGAGTCAACAAAGGTGACAGGAGAAACTTAACATATTTTGATAGGCTCTTCCTATTTAGTTACTCGACTTCACGAATTTAGAAGTAGAAAAGGAGTTAGTATCTTAGTCATATCATTTCACATTTGCAGTAGCTAGAATCACTCGTAAATTCTATGCTATTAGTTTCTTCTCTCGGAGTTCTCGCGTTTGGAACTCTTTCCTACCTACTTTGCGTTCAATTACAATCTTCAAAAAATTAAATACAATGCCAATCGTCATTTTCTGTCTCCTTGAAACCTGTTATTTTAATGTTTGCTTTGTTTTTTCCGATCGCCCTAACTCCTTGCATCCGATGGCTTGGATTGCAACATTGCGTTGGTAAAATGATTACATATAATATAGTCATTTTAGCAATTTTACAGTGTATATATATATATATATATATATATATATATATATATATATATATATATATATAAACTTATTTATAAATGAAACTTTGTGTGTGTGTGTCTGTGTGTGCGTATGTCCGTTACCTATAGAATCCGAAACGGCTGAACCGATTTTCTTGAAAATTTCCACAGTTGTATAAGCGTCTGCGAGTGTTCTTGTAGGGGGAACTAATTACAATGATTTTACATGGTAAACTAGACCTCCTATTAATCTCTTTATAATTTTATTAATATACATGATCTGGTATGCCTAATATACAGTGTAATACATTACCTTGAACAGCAGAGGTAATTGACCACATCCGGCAGCGGGCGATATCAACAAAGGTCAAAGGGGATTGACAGATATATCCGGCAGTAGATAATGTCACACAGCAACGAAAAAGCGGCAACCGGCTTGAAAGCAATTGACAAATACACCCAGCCCTATATAAGTCAAGAAAGCACAACCCATTTTAGGACTATAATAAAGTCTAGAATTTTGAACTGAAGACAGAGAATTTCTGCTGGCTTCCGACAACCGGCTGCTCATCGTGTGCGTGACTCTCTCCGGCTGCCCTCCTGAGCCACACAAGCGCCACCGACGAAGATTAGAAACATAAGATTATATTTTTATATTGACGTGTTTCTCGTTGTTTGTCCAGATCCAGCGACAGTATATGACAATAGACAGTCAGTTGAGTGCCATACGTGATACAAGCTTTCGGTGATCATGTCTCGAAAAAGACATGACTGATTGGGTAGAAGATTATCTCGCAGTAGGTTGCCATTTCTTTCTGCGGTAGACTGGTCGCCAGTCAGGGCTATAGAACCAAATCTGTTCTATTATTTGACTCATAGCTAGAGGGGAAAGAGATGTATTAAATTATTTAGTAGTAATTAGTAAGGGATCAGTTTATTAATTCATAACAAAATAAAACTGATCCCCACTTTATGCCCAGTAGAATCCTCAATCATGTTTTCAGCTATTATATTCACTCATTCAGTTAAGTGCCATACGTGATACATGCTTTGGGTGATCATGTCTCGAAAGAGACATGGCTGACTGGGTAGAAGATAATCCCACGGGAGGTTGCATTGCTTTCTGCGGTAGACTGGTTGTCGACCAAGGCTATAGAACCTGATCTGTCTCATTATTTAATCCATAACTGGAGGGAAGAGACGAATTTACATGGTAAACTAGACCTTCTATTAATCTATTCATAATTTTCGGGTTATAGAAGGGTATTTGTGCGTAAGTGAATGCATGGAATCCAACTCGAACTTGAGCTCAGCTCCCCGATTTGTCGTTGCAATTCGATATTCACTGCACCACAAGGCACGTCTCTAACAATAGTAAGATGGAGAAAAACGATTATTTCTGGTCAGAGTGTGTATTGTTCAACTCCACTGAAAATGTTAAAAAAAAAAAAATGAAAAACGGAGTTATTATATTATAAAGAGAAACCAGAACAATGAAATGAATAAAAGATATAGAAGGACAGGAAAGAACTGTGTGTAGGGGGAGGAACAGAAAAAAAGTGGAAAATTCCAAGGAAAAAAAGAACAAATGAAGAAAGTTAGTAAGTAAAAAGATAAGTAAATAAAGGAATAGAGCAAGAGAAAGAACAGTTTTAAGATGGCGTGTCGGGGAGAAGAAATCGAGAACGAAAAGAAATAGGAACAACCGTAAGAAAAAAAAAAACAAAAAAAAAAAAACCGGAAAAATTCGAAGGGAGAATGAAAAACAGAAGGCAACAAGAAGATAAATCAAGAGAAAGAAGGAATCACGTTTGCTGATTTCATAACTTATCAACTTTTCTTGGTTTATTAATATTGAATTTTCGTATAAGAGCACCCAGTGAGAATAGACTCACTACTAATGATCAACCAGACTAGTCCTCCTACCCATTTTCCTACTCTCAGACGCATAGGTAGAAAAAGAGCGGAAAAATGGAAAATAATATCTACCAAAAGAAGAAATAATGGAAAGAAGGAGTAAGAGAAAAAAGGGAAGAAAAAAGAAGGAACAGAAACAAAAAGAACGAAGCAAAAGAAAAAAGAAGAAAAAATTTAAGAAAGAAGAAAAAATGAACAAGAGGATGAAGGTTTACAGTAAGTGAAAAGCGCGATAATCAGAGATAGATAGATAGATAGATAGAGAGAGAGAGAGAGAGAGAGAGAGAGAGAGATCAGAAACAATAGACAAACGTTAAGAATAAGAAATAGAGAGAAAGAGAGAAAGACAGAGAGAGAAGTGGGAAAAAGAAAGAGAGAGATATCAGAAACAATAGATAAACGTAAAGAATAAGAATAGAGAGAGAGAGAGAGAGAGAGAGAGAGATCAGAAACAATAGACAAACGTTAAGAATAAGAAATATACAGAAAGAGAGAAAGACAGAGAGAGATGGAAAAAGAAAAGAGAGATATCAGAAACAGCTAGATAAACGTAAAGAATAACAAAAATAGATGGAAAGAGAGAGAGAGAGAGTTGGGGAGAAAGAGAGAGATATCAGAAACAATGAATAAAGCAAGAATAAGAATAGAGAAGAAGAGAGAGGTGGGGAGAAAGAAGAGAGATATCAGAAACGACAGATAAATAAAGAATAAGAATAGAGGGAAAGAGAGAGAGAGTTGGGGAGAAAAAGAAAAGAGAGAGATATCAGAAACAATAGATAAACGTAAAGAATAAAAATAGAGAAAGAAAGAGAGTTAGGGAGAAAGAAAGAGAGAGAGATATAAAAAAAAATAGACAAACGTTAAGAGACAGAAAACAGAGAGAGAGAGAGAGAGAGAGAGAGAGAGAAGTGGGGAGAAAGAAAGAAATCTCAGAAACAATAGATAAACGTAAAGAATAAGAATAGAGGGAAAGAGAGAAAGAGAGGTGGGGAGAAAGAAAGAGAGAGATATCAGAAACAATGAATAAACATAAAGAATAAGAATAGAGAGAAAGAGAGAGAGTTAGAGGGAGAGAAAGAAAGAGAGATATCAGAAACAATAGATAAACGTAAAGAATAAGAATAGAGGGAAGAGAGAGAGAGTTGGGGGAGAAAGAAAGAGATATCAGCAGCAGATAAAGCATAAAGAGACAGAATAGAGGGAAAGAGAGAAAGAGAGAGGTGGGGAGAAAGAAAGAGAGATATCAGAAACAATAGATAAACGTAAAGAATAAGAATAGAGGAAAAAGAGAGAGAGAGAGTTGGGGAGAAAAAGAAAAGAGAGAGATGTCAGAAACAATAGACAAACGTAAAGAATAAAGAAATAGAGAAAGAAAGAGATAGAGGGAGAAAGAAAGAGAAGATATAAAAAAAAATAGACAAACGTTAAGAATAAGAAACAGAGAGAGAGAGAGAGAGAGAGAGAGAGAGAAGTGGGGAGAAAGAAAGAGAGAGATATCAGAAACAATAGATAAACGTAAAGAATGGAGAATAGAGGGAAGAGAGAGAGAAGAGAGGTGTGGGGAGAAAGAAAGAGAGAGATATCAGAAACAATAGATAAACATAGAATAAGAATAGAGGGAAAAAGAGAGTTGGGGAGAAAAAGAAATCCCCAGGAAACAATATAAATAAACGTAAAGAATAAGAATATAGAGGAAAGAGAGAGAGAGAGAGAGAGAGTTAGGAAAGAAAGAGAGATATCAGAAACAATAGATAAACGTAAGAATAAAAATGAGGGAAAGAGAGAAAGAGAGAGGTGGGGGGAGAAAGAAAGAGAGAGATATCAGAAACAATAGATAAACGTAAAGAATAAGAATAGAGGGAAAGAGAGAGAGAGTTGGGGAGAAAGAAAGAGAGAGATATCAGAAACAATAGACAAACGTTAAGAATAAATAGAAAGAAAAAGAGAGTTAGGGAGAAAGAAAGAGAGAGATATAAAAAAATAGACAAACGTTAAAATAAAAAACAGAAAGAGAGAAAGAGAGAGAGAGACAGGGAGAAAGAAAAAGAGAGAGATATCAGAAACAATAGACAACGTTAAAAGACAGAAATAGAGAGAGAGAGAGAGAGAGAGAGAGAGGAAGAAAGAAAGAGATAGATATCAGAAACAATAGACAATCATTAAGAATAAAAAAATGAATGAAAGAGACAGAGAGAGATTGGGGAGAAAGAAAGAGAGAGCTATAAAGAAACAATAGACAAACGTTAGAATAACAAATAGAGAAAGAGAGAGAGAGTGAGAGAAAAAAAAAAAAAGATATCAAAACAATGAATAAACGTTAAGAATAAGTAGAGAAAGAGAGAGAGAGTGGGGAGAAAGAGAGAGAGATATTAAAACAGCCAGACAAACGTTAAAAAGACAAGAAATAGAGAAAGAGAGAGAGAGAGAGAGAGAAGTGGGGGGAGAAAGAAAGAGAGAGCTATAAGAAACAATAGACAAACGTTAAGAATAACAAATAGAGAGAAAGAGAGAGAGAGAAGTGGGGAGAAAGAGAGCGAGAGATATCAGAAACAATAGACAGACGTTAAGATACAAGAAATAGAAAGAGAGAGAGAAGTGGGGAGAAAGAGAAAGAGAGCTATGAAACAAACAGACAAACATACAGAAATAAATAGAGAGAAAGAGAGAGAGAGAGAGAGAGAGAAGTGGGGAGAAAGAGAGCGAGAGATATCAGAAACAATGAACAAACGTTAGAGTAAGAAATAGAGAGAGAGAGAGAGAGAGAAGTGGGGAGAAAGAGAAAGAGAGAGATATTAAAAACAATACAAACGTTAAGAATAAGAAATAGTGAGAAAGAGAGACTAATAAATAAATTAGGCAGAGAAAGAGAAGGCAGAATTGAGGTTGGGAAGATGGTAAGTAAAGAGAAGAGAAAAGATCGATTAAAAAATAAATGTGGGACAAAGAACACATAAAAGAGGTGATAAAGTCCAAGAAAGAAGAGTGGGAGGTGGTGAAAAAAAAAAGAGTATAAACAATAAAAGAGCTCGAAAAAGAGAGATAATAAGGAAAAAAGAAAGAAAGAACAAAAAGAATTGAGAGTAGTAATAAAAAGAAAAGTAATAAGCAAAAACAGTACGAGAAAAGGAAAAAGAAAAAGACGTAAGAAGACAAAAAAAGATACTGAACAAACAGTGAATGCAATTGTTGGTAGCATATTCGACACACTCTTGTTGGATTAACGATCCTCACTGTGTGTCCCATACTTTCAGCCTTGTGCTTTATCAGAACTGCGCTTAGAAAATCTTTACTCTTGTTGGATTATTTAATGTCGACTTTTTTTTATAGGGCATCGACTGAGATTAGAACCCACTACTAAGTGGTAACGGTCAACCAGACTATACTCGCTAACCATTATTCCTTCCTGATTAAATGCAAATGGAATAAAAGTCAAGAATAAATGCAGAAAGAAAGGAAATATTGCAGAACGAATGAATGAATAGACAAGTCAGTTGTAGGAATAGAAATGCAAAATGAAAAGTGAACCTAGCGGGAAAGCTATACAAGTTACAAAAGAATCATGAGAAATAAGCATAGGAAAAGAAAAATGGGAAACTCCAGACGAACAAAACTGAACTTTAAGAAAGAAAAAATAAAAGGTGATGTAAGAGTTTGAATTTGAATGGCTTCAAGAAAAACCAAAAGAAAAAAAAACGGGAAAGAGATAAGGCAAAGACAAGAGAAGATAAAAATGCACAACTAGGAACCTACAAAAATATTCAGAGAAAGCAGAATAGATAAAAAAAAATTTAAAAAAGGCGGGAAAAAACTAGAAGCCGGAAAAATGTCAAAAAAGGGAGAGCAAGGAGAGAGAAGTGTGTAGAGAGGAAAGAGTTTTAAAAACAGAAAAAAAGGAGAGCAAAAATGAAAAATAACAAGAGTGTTTGGTGGAGGAATAGAGGCGGGAGTTTAGTGTTGGGATTAGATTAAGAATTAATGATAAAATTCCCGCCTGAGACATCAATCCTCAGACTTCCTCATTGCTGCAAAAAGCATATACCGTTTTTGTCTCCGGCAGCAGCAGCTGCTGTGTCATTGCCATTCACTACGTATCTTACCTTCTACCACCACCAAATCTCCAGTAACGGTCGTTTCCTCTTCCTTATCATCAGCTCCTTGAGTGCCATTCTCAGAATGACAGCACCGCGTCGCCATGACAACGCTCGTAGAGCCTTTGACACAACAATCTTTGTCCGGATTGGTTGATAATTCGGTTATTCATTCCATAGGTTCACATCTCATTCCCTTGGGTTCATGTGTATTCTATCTCTTGTCTTTTATTCGTTGTGAAAGAGGAGGGCTTAGTTGTCATGCAAAGCAGTCGGCGTTGTCTCGCAAATGCCATTTACAGAGTTTTGTTTCCTTTATAAAATTTTGTGCCTCGAGTTTGATGTTTGAAATTTAGACCGTGTTAAACAATAAATAATCATGTTGCTCTGTGTTTTCTTACGTATGTCAATGTCTACTTAATGCTTGTTTAAAGATCTACATACCAAATATCTATGAATTATTAAGAAATATGAAAAGCTCTCATATTTATCGGAGCAAATAGGTCAAAATTAGTACCGCCACTAATTCACACACACACACACACACACACACACACACACACACACACACACACACACACACACACACACACACACACACACACACACACACACACACACACACACACAGACACACACACACACAGACACAGACACACACACACACACACACAGACACACACACACACACAGACACACACACACACACACACAGACACAGACACAGACACACACACACACACACACACACACACACACACACACACACACACAATCTAAAACAGCGGAGTATTAAGAAAAGAAAAAAACAAAATTTTCGCGTCAAAATGTTTATATTATTATTAAGAAAAATTAAAGTATTTTTCAATTGTATTTAAAACTTTTAAATATTTTCTGTCATTGTGATAAAAAAAAAATCTTCTTTTTATTTTCGTCAGCGGGTGACCAAATTTTTACCAGAGTTTACTATAGATAACGTAATATTACAAAACACATTTTTTTCCAGCGAAAAACACATTAATTTGGAAATTCTTGTAAAAATCAAATAAGAGTCAGATTTTAAAGAGACTTTCAGGACTTATTCACAAATGAATTAAATTATTTTTACCACATCTAACTGTCATCAGTTACTTAACAAGTCAAAATGCTATGACTTCTGGGATTAAGAAATACTTTTATTTTAAATTTGGGACACGGGCTGCTTACTATACCGGTCCCTAATATATCAGAGCACGTGAATTTCAGTCCCCAGCAGCACAATGTCCCTGACAGCCATCAAAACAGAGATTGAAAAACCTCCTGTGCATCGTAGAAGAAATGTTTTTTTTGATCAGCCTTAGCCAAAAAAATGAAACCCGCTAATAATCACGAACAAAGCCTTAAAAATGTTTTTCATTTGAAAGTAATAAAAACACCTCTTCCTGTGCTTCACAAATCAGTTAAATGCCATACGTGATACAAGCTTTGGGCGATCATGTCTCGAAAGAGACATGACTGACTGGGCAGAAGATTATCCCGCAGTAGGTTGCCATTGCTTTCTGCGGTAGACTGGTTGCCAGCCAAAGCTATAGAACCCTATCTGTCCTTCTATTTAATCTAAGGATCAGTCAGTCAGTTAAGTGTCATACGTGATACACGCTTTGGAGAATCATGTCTCGAAAGAGACATGACTGACTGGGCAGAAGATTATCCCGCAGTAGGTTGCCATTGCTTTCTGCGGTAGACTGGTTGCCAGCCAAGGCTATAGAACCGAAGCTGTTCTGTTATTTAGCCCATAACTGGAGGGAAGAGACAGATTAATACCTTTCTGAAGGGTATTTGTGCGTAAGTGAATGCAATGAATTCAACTGGAATTCGAACTCGGCTCCCTGATTTCTCGTTCCGAGCCGATATCCACTGCACCACAACGCACATCCATCAACATTTGCTTTTGTTCTACCTACATTTATATGCGTCATAAATGAAACTAAGCACAACTGAATATTAAAGGATGCGAGCTTTTCGGGGATTTTGACGTCATTCTGCAGTCTTTTTTTTTTCTCTTGTCCAAATCCGGGAATGTATTTTGATCATCCGATGTTTCGAAAAGCCCTATAATAAAAGTAACTATTTTTTATCCCAAATATTGAATGTGCTAAAAATATTCAACTTTTTAACGAGAAAAATCTCAAGTTAGTGTTAAAAATGGCCGCAAAACATTGTTGATTTATTTCAGATGGTATGATCTATTCTGACATAACTTTAATTCGTATTTAAATAGACTGTATTTATTTTAAATTTTTCTAATTGAATTGTTGTTCTAAATTTTATTATTGTACATAATTATTGTACATAATTAGGTTAGAATAAAGTTTGTATTTTATCTGAATACTACTTTTTGAAAACTGAGATCTGGTAGAGTGGAAAACATGGCATACGTTTAGAGTATCGTGATCATTTTTACGTTCTTTTTTTTACTTTACTTTACACTTGATCCTTAGTTTTTTCTCCTCTTTCCTTTCTTTTCCTCTTTTCTATCAATTTTTGCCTTTTGTGGCGAATTATTATGTTCTCTAGACATGCCATCGTTTTTAATTTTTTTTATTGTTCTTTATGGCGTTCTAGTTTTAATGCTTCATTTTTATTCACAGGTTATTAGTTTATTTGTGTTTATCCAATACGCGGATGTCACGGTGCTGATAGCAGACACGGAAAGGAAAATGCAGGACCTTTTACAGAAGTTGGCAAAAGAAAGTGAAAAAAATGGTTGAGCATAAACCTCAAGAAAACTGAATGTATGGTCATCAGTAAAAAGAGGAGACCAATATGCCAACTGCAAGTTAGAGAATCTAAAATAAAACAAGTAAAAAAAATTTAAATACTTGGGAAGTATTTTGACAAAGGATGGAAAATGCGACACGGAGATCCAAAGACGCATTGACATGACCAAAGACGCATTTCAAAAGCTATCCCGAGTACTGAAAGACAGGAAAATCTCATTAGAAATAAAGAAAAGAGTGTTGGATTGCTACGTGATATCTGTCCTTCTGTATGGAAGTGAATACTGGAAGATGCCATCAAAGATGAAGGAGAAGCAGTAGAAATGTGATTTTAGGGAAGGATTCTGAGATAATAAATATCAGGAAGAGACAAATGAGGTTCCTGGGACACGTAGTGAGAAAGGAGGGCCTGGAGAACTTGATATTCACAGGTCGGATAAATGGAAGAAGAGACAGGGGAAAGCAGCGCGAGACGTACTTGTTAGGTCTGAGCAAATGGTTGACGGAGCAGGGCTTGGAAGAGATGTCAAGAGAAAAATTATTGAGAGCGACAAAAGACAGAGCTAAGTGCAATCCTTGATCGCCTACGTTCTGAAGGGGCACGGCACATGAAGAAGAAATATATTGAGTTATTAATTATAAGGAGTTAGGATTGTTAGTTTGTAGGTGTGTGTGTATCATATATATGTGTGTGTGTGTGTGTGTGTGTGTATGTGTGTGTTTGTGTGTGTGTGTGTGTGTGTGCATCTATATTTACTTGCAGACACACGCATGAAGATGTGTGTACTCAATATTTGTTCGTTTATTCAATAATAACTTTTTAAAGTTTATATGATATCTATTTAATCTATTTATTTATTTAAAGTTAATATATTTATTTAGGTACTCCTCACTTTTTTTTGCTAAATATCAGCACAGAATGATGACAATGGCCTCAAACTTAATAAAAAACAAAGTTTTATCGTCAAAATGTTTATGCAGTTATTAAGAGAAGAGACCAAATTACTTTTTTTTTATTTTTAATATTTTTATCCCACCTAGCATGTTAAAAATCTTGGGGTTGTTTGTTGTTTTGTTTTTTGTTTTTTTTTCAGCGGGGAACAAGATCAGATTATACGTAAATACTATATTTCATACATATATTCAATAAATCAATAAATGTTCAATGACTGAAAATAAATCAATAAATGTTCATTGACTGGCTCCAATTTTTTGCGTCAAATTGCTCATCAATGTATGATATTCAAGAAAAATATTGAAGAAAATATTGATATTCAAGAAAAATATTGAAGAAAATATTGATATTCAAGAAAAATATTGAAGAAAATATTGATATTCAAGAAAAATATTGAAATTATCATCAGATCTCATACTGATACTATTCAGAACAAATGTTAATTATAACTTTAATTATACATTTCAGATTTGAAATACTTACAATGATAGAGTTTCTTTAAAAACATAACATCATTTAATTCTAGAAACAATTAAATAGTCTTTTATTTTTTTGTAGATATAAAATCTCGAATATAAAGATAAATGATAGTGTATTTCTGTTAGTAACAATTGCACAGTTACTAAACTAATGATAATTTCTTCTCTTTTCGAGTCTGAATAAACAGAACACAGGTGAAGCGCCTTAATTTGTAAAAACAGTTTGGGCATTAAAAAAAAATTACAAGATGTTGAATCATCAAATATTACGTTTAAACGCTATGTCAATTCTCATTTATGCGTCACTCTGAATGATCGTTAAGTAAACGATTTTCTCATCGTTAATGATCGTTAATAATTTCTATTAGAAATTCTTCTATTAGGAAACAAGAGAAAATGTGGGTCGGCACATTTCTGAATTTAATATTCTTTCTAACTTAAAGTTATTATGAACTCTTTTACTTGATATTTGCCACATGTATTCAAATGTTAAGATGCCACACCATTGTGTCATACTTAATAATACTGTTTCAGTGATCACTGTTCCAGTTTGAGTGATCCATTCTTGCAGCTGAATGCTAAACAAAGTAAGCGGCCATATCTTCTATTCATACGATAAATGCACCGTGAACATTTTGATATCTATTATTTTATATATATATATATATATTTTTAGTATTCCCTGTGCCAATATAAAAGAACGAGTAATTTCGATACGTATCATTCCATTGCGTTGTAGTGCAGTGCATATCGACTCGGAATGACAGATCACGAAGCCGAGTTCGAATTCCAGTTGAATTCATTGCATTCACTTACGCACAAATACCCTTCCTTCCAGTTATGGGTAAATAATAGAACAGATTGAGTTCTATAGCTTTGGTTGGCAACCAATCTACTGCAGAAAGCAATGGCATAATCTTCTGCCCAGTCAGTCATGTATCTTTCGAGACATGATTCTCCAAAGCGAGTATCACGTATGACACTTAACTGACTGACTGATCCTTAGATTAAATAGCAGGACAGATAGGGTTCTATAGCTTTGGCTGGCAACCAGTCTACCGCAGAAAGCAATGGCAACCTACTGCGGGATAATCTTCTGCCCAGTCAGTCATGTCTCTTTCGAGACATGATCGCCCAAGGCTTGTATCACGTATGGCAATTAACTGATTTGTGAAGCACAGGAAGAGGTGTTTTTATTACTTTCAAATGAAAAACATTTTTAAGGCTTTGTTGGTGATTATTAGCGGGTTTCATTTTTTTGGCTAAGGCTGATCAAAAAAAACATTTCTTCTACGATGCACAAGAGGTTTTTCAATCTCTGTTTTGATGGCTGTCAGGGACATTGTGCTGCTGGGGACTGAAATTCACGTGCTCTGATATATTAGGGACCGGTATAGTAAGCAGCCCGTGTCCCAAATTTAAAATAAAAGTATTTCTTAATCCCGGAAGTCATAGCATTTTGACTTGTTAAGTAACTGATGACAGTTAGATGTGGTAAAAATAATTTAATTCATTTGTGAATAAGTCCTGAAAGTCTCTTTAAAATCTGAATGGCAACCTACTGCGGTATAATCTTCTGCCCACTCAGTCATGTCTCTTTCGAGACGTGATCGCCCAAGCGTGTTTCACGTATGGCACTGACTGATGAGATAGCGGGGTCACAATGCACTGCCTAATCAGGTTTGCCTTTCTCTCATGGTTGTGTAGTTCGGAGGTATTACGCATCAGTTCTGAAAATTACGATTACTATCAGTTAAGGGGCTCGTACTGAGAGACTATGACGTTTGCATGAACGTTACCTTACTCAGAGCGTAAAAAGTTGAAAATATTTTAAAACAATTTTTTGGAAAAAATAGTGAACTTTTTACAGATCATGAATAGAATATAGTGTAATCCGAAACATTGCTATCAGTGTTCAACAAGCTTAAATTTATAGAAATATTTTCTTAAAAGTACCGTATTTGATAACCTTTAAAATTTCTGTATTATGGAGTGGCCGATTGTACAAAACTTAGGTTCGAATTACCGTATGGTCGATTCTTCAAGAATTTTTGTAATAACGATCCTAGCGTATCACGGGTACCAACTCTTCTGAGTGAATCGGGTAGACGAAATTGTTCACAAGCCGTCGGTTGCTTTGCTGGCACAAAAATCACAAGTCCTCGTGAGTGAGGCTTTGAGCGTACTGGCCTAGATTACGTACTCTATCCGAGAAACTACAACTATTTACCCGGCATAGTTACTTTATAAACTATATTCTAAGGTGTTGATGAAACACAAATGTACCTGAGCAGGGCTGCAAAAGAGATTAGCTAGTTGCCCTTGATGACGAGGCTCGGGACGAGAAATTGGAAAGCCGAGTTCAAATTCCAGTTGAGTTCTTTGCATTCACTCACGCGCAAATACCCTTGGAAAAGGTATGAATCCGTTGCTTCTTCCTCCATTTATGAGCTAAATATCAGGACAGATTCAGTTCTATAGCCTTGGTTGGCAACCAGTTTACCGAATAAAGTAATGGCAATCTACTGCGCGAAAATATTTTGTCCAGTCAGTCATGTCTCCTTCGAGACATGATCGCCCAAGCGTGTATCACATATGGGACTAACTGGCTGATTAAGGTTTGATTTACTTGATTTTCGTTGGCTTTTTCAAAAGTGGGTAGAGAATGTCTTTTCTCATTGACCAGTTTTGCCTATTTGGGACACTGGCTGCTTGTTATACCGCTCCCTAATATATCAGAGCACGTGAATTTCAGTCCCCAGCAGCATAATATCAGCAGCACAATGTCCCTGACAGCCATCAAAACAGAGATTGAAAAACCTCCTGTGCATCGTAGAAGAAATGTTTTTTTGATCAGCCTTAGCGAAATAAATGAAACCCGCTCATAATCACCAACAAAGCCTTAAAAATGTTTTTCATTTGAAAGTAATAAAAACACCTCTTCCTATGCTTCACAAATCAGTTAAATGCCATCCGTGATACACACTTTGGAGACATGACTGACTGGGCAGAAGATTATCCCGCAGTAGGCTGCCATTGCTTTCTGCGGTAGACTGGTTGCCAGCCCAAACTATAGAACCCAATCTGTCCTATTATTTAACCCATAAACGGAAGGAAGAGATGGATTAATACCTTTCCCAAGGGTATTTGTACGTAAGTGAATGCAAGGAATTCAACTAGAATTCGAACTCGGCTCTCCGATTTGTCCTTCCGAGCCGATATCCACTGCACTACAACGCACATCCGTCTTCACAATTCATTTAGTTCAAAAAGTAGTTCCTTACATGAGGATTGACGTCACTTAAATGCTTTCTTACGAAAATAATTGTGCTTGTTCACTTTCGTTAGTTCGCTCGACCATTACGCCTTACCAGTGCCTTATAAATAATGGATTATTTCGTTTTGATAGCGTGGAAAGAGGGAAAAGACACTATTTGCTTTCAGTGAAAAACTGAAAGAAAGAAGGGAATATCTTACAAATAATAGACTAATGTGTTTTGATTGCCTGGAAAGAGGGGAAAAACACTACTTGTTTTCAGCGAGAAAATGAACTTGTACCCTCTTCTTAAAATAACGACCAGCATTCATATTTATAATTGTTATTACTATATTTTGTTGAAGTTGTTACGCTCAAATATGTAATAATGCGATAGTGAAATTTCTATGGATATATTATTGTCGCAGAATTCACCATGAATTTATTCTATCATTAGTAGATAGACTAAACTATCGCCCGGTTCACACTCCACCCACATCTATTGAACAGGTGAAGATGCTCATCCCTTGTTTCCTGTTTAGGATGCGGTTTCCGGTTTTCTCTTTTCCAATTTTTTCACTCTTTTCTTTTTTTTTTTCAATTGGAGTAGATAGACTAAACTATCGCCCGGTTCACATTCCACCCTCGTCTACTGAGCAGGTGAAGAGGTTCATCCCTTGTTCCCTGTTTAGGATGTGATTTCCGGTTTTCTCTTTTCCAATCTCTTCACTCTTACGTAGCCCCCTGCACATCAGTGGCGTTACCGCCTTGCTCGGAGTGATATGATTAAAAAAAAAAATTAACTTAAGAATTAAAATTTATCAGAACATTCAAATAGGGAAACCGTGAAATTCACACGGGTTAAACAAGGAATAATTATTGTTACGCTAATACAAGTTGAAGCCAATGGGTCCTGAAAGTTACTTTAATCCGGGCGATGCTGGATAACGTTGTTTTTGTGTATACCGTCAGTGTTCCCTTGTATTATTCAGATATGCTAAAAAAAAAAAAAATGGAGAGTATTCTAATAGTTGGTCAAGTCTGCTTAACCTGCCTCCTCATAACTTCTTCTCTTCAGTTAGCTAATTACACTGTTTTAGAATGGAACCAGTAATTTTGCTCTTTCTGAACTCTCACGCTTTTTTCTCCCTATTTCAAGCGGAAAATGTTTTATCCAAGCTCTGACATTCGCGCCAAAAATGTCACGTGAGAAATGGAGCATACGAGGGCTAGACTGCTTGACGCCAAGGCATGCCGTTCACTATCAGTTGATTTTCTAAAGCCGTTCTTATCGGAACAAATTTTTACACAAATGTATACGGGGATGCAAACTTTGGTGTTCTTTCGGCATTGCAGTTGAGAAAACCTATCGCTCACGGCGAGGGTGGGTTTTATCAATGAACAAACAATAATCCACCTTATTATAATAAAGACCGATATATATATATATATATAAAACCCTATCACATTTATATATATATATATATATATAAAGAGAGAGAGAGAGAGAGAGAGAGAGAGAGAGAATAACGAGGTAGTGTCGGCTCAGTTCATTTTCTTTACTACCAGTTATTAAGCTTTACTACTAGTTATGAAATCTCTTGCCACGTGTTTACTCTTCAACAGTGCCTTATTATTTTATTTTTTTGCAATAATATTGTGTCATCGAGTAGTGAAGAATATATATCCTCTCGATTTTAATAAAGGCCGTTGTGTATTTATTTGTATATATATATATATATATATATATATATATATATATATATATATATATATATTTCCCTCCTGTCACGCTCAGGATTTTGAATTTTTTTCTTATATCTTAATGTAAGATACTCAATAGTAGGTATATATATATATATATATATATATATATAAATATATATTGCCATTTTAGACAGCATATTGATATAAGTATTTTGCCGTTATTATATATATATATATATATATATATATATATATATATATTAAAAAGTCTGCCTTCTTCTACCGTGCGCCCATAGCCCTGAGGTAGAATCTCCGACTGACGCCAATTCGGTCGGGTTTGAATCCTGGGTTAAAAGCAATCGGAGTCTAACCGTACTGATTAGCTGTGATACATTGAAACAGATCTGTCTGCGGATGACTATATATGTATATATATGTCTGTGTGTGTGTATTTCTCCATTCAGATGTACAGTGGGAGAAAAACTGGGTACTGGGAATATTAAGCAAAGGATAAAAGATGAACGGGATTCAAGAAGATAAAAGTTAACAATTGACGTTGCATTTAAATTTTTGGAGATTATAGCTATCAGGGAAACAAGTAAACGGAAGGGAGTTCCACAGACGGAAAGTACGAGAAAAAAAAAACCGACGGAATAGAAGTGGGGGTTTTCTGAGAATAATTTTTCCCTTCAAAAATGTGTTTTGGTAATAATATTTTTTCTTCAAAATTGTATATTTTTCTACAAAAATTTATTTTTATGTATATATTTCTATAAAAGTGTATTTTTATACTTTCATAGTGTTTTGATCCCAGTTTGGGGGTTAACTCTTTTCCCATAGCTGGGACCCTAACAGGTGCTACCGCTCCGTGTCAGAGTGGACCTGGGAACAACAGCAATTAAGTGATGGTTCCATGCTCCTCACAACCTGTCAATCAGAGACCTTGCTGCCAGATGCAGTTTACCGTCATGCCAAGGACCAATACACTACTGATGAAGATCAGAAAGAGCGTAGGACCAAAGATAAACCCTTGAGGAACACCCGCTTCGTGTGAAAGAATCTAGAAATTTGCTCGTTCAAAACGACCATCATTTCATGATTTGATAGGAACGAATGAATGAAATCAAACTGTCGTCCAGTAATACCGTAGCCCTGTATAATCTCAACAGCATAACACCTTCAGCTTTCGATCAGTTTTGTTTTCATTTGTGTCACTGTCGTTTTGAAATATTCCACATGGTAATAGTAATAGTTTTGTTAGGAAAGAAAATTCTGTTACTTGATCCTGGATAAAAATTAAAGCGTGCAGTGTCAATTAAATGCGAGAGGCGAGAATGTATTGAAAGTGCACTAATTTCTGAATCTTCTACTGTAAATTTGTTTACTTTCTAACATTACATAATAAAAACATGATGGAATTCAGCGAGGATCGAACTCAATAAGACACATGTAAACAATATTCGCACATTACCTGTTTTTGTAAACTTGTCGTCCGTTTTTAGTGATACTGGAAATCTGGAGTTACTTACCTAAAAAAAAAAGAAAATGCAATTTATATTGGAAACACACACACACACACACAGAGAGAGAGAGAGAGAGAGAGAGAGAGAGAGAGAGAGAGAGAGAGAGAATGCCGGCTATTTTATTTCTCTTGATACAATTTAATCCATTTTGAAATAATTCATCAAATAAGACCAAAGGGAAATAACGGAGGTCCATCTAAACTTCAACAACTGTAAGATTTAAAAGCAGTAGATCATGTTATTTCACATTTTTTAAACTTCTATCTGAATACGAAACGTAAAAATAAATAAAACTGAAAACATTATTTGTAGGAAATTTATTTCGTATTTAAGCACAGACAACGCTGAATGACATGGGGTCTGTAGATATGCGTGCATGTCGACAGTTGATAATGCTTTTATGAATAAGACGAAAGAACTCGGTAAGATTTGAAGATAGATAATTGATAGAAAAATCAATAATTTGTAAGAGAGATGGCGGATGACAAAGAAGACAAAAGGGAGATAATCGAAGACATTGAGAAAAGATTTTGTCTGCGGATCAAAAATAACAAAGTTGACGTCTATATAATGAACAAAAGACAATCGTTTCACACACACACACACACACACACACACACACACACACACACACACACACACACACACACACATACATCGTAAAACGTACAACTGATGCACCCGCACGCACGCACGCACGCATCGTAAAAAGTACAGCTTATACACACACAGACAGAGGCACAGACGCACACACGCCCGAATCGTAAAGTGTATAGCTAATTCACACACATGCTCGCATACACATGATCGTAAAAGATACAGCTTATACACACACACACACACACACATATATATAAATATATATATAGTATGAAGCTAAAATATTGGAGACAGTCTTCTTTTCAATTTAGGTCAAGAATAATCCTGATAAATGCCTCGTCGTCAGACATGTCTTGTTGAAAAATCTAGGCTGGATTAGCCATTTGTTCTGATTTTAAGATGTCATAGGTTACGAGGTTAGATTTCGCAGGATTAAGACAATAGAACATTTCAGATCTCATTCAGTCCGATGTCTTTAGCACCCTGAAACAATGAAGTGCAAATAAACAGTATTTCATGAAATCTTGGTCAACTTAAATGAAGGTCGAACTGGAAAGTCCCGTGACAGACGAAGCAAAGAATAACAAATAACTATCACTATGTTTTTTTTTTTTAATTAAAAAGTAAACGAGATCTCTAATCTGTTTAATTTGTTTCTAAACTAGTGCTGTGCGCGTGTACGCAAGCACAGATGTGAAGAAACAGGCGTTGAACATTTAAACAAACCGTACCACAACCCAAACAAATCTGCTAATAAAAAACAGATTTATTGTTTCCCCTCTAGAGCCAAGTGCGCTGATAATGAGTGCAGTATGCCGATGACTTAGGTGTTCATAGTTTGGATAAGAATGGTCTTGAAAAAAACTTTTAACAAGTCTTCCATAAAGTGGAATTTACAATAAACATTTCCAAAGCAGAATTTATGATCTGGAATTGGAATGAAAGTAGTTCTGATATAAACTGAATCTATTATTTCATACTCAAAATGTGGAAATAATAAGCCCGGAAACGTTCCAAATAGACCAGTCTGTGGATCAATTATAACCAATTATAACCAATACGAGTTAAGGAAATTAATCAGGATATGCTACACTCTGGCTAGTTATACCCAACGTTAATAAAAAAAAAACTAAAATATCAACCTGCGAATACGAATCTTGTCCTTAACTAGCCTCATTAGATCTTGGCTCTCATGTGGATGTCATGCATAGCATCCAACTCTTTCATAAATGTCTAAACTATCAGCTGTATTCAACCGTTTTTTTAAGATCAAAATGGCTTCAAGCGAATGAATCCTATGCGTCTTAAAGAAGACAAGACGTCAACAGAACTGGCAGACTGGCGCTATAGAATCACAAAGAGCTTTAGCAAATAATAAATGAAATAAAATAATCATCACTTGAAGACTTCCAACAAGAGCAAAAGCTAAAATGGATAGCACATCTAACTAGAAAGAGCAATAATAGTATAATCAAGACATTGAATTTCCATTTTGTCTTAAACAAAAAATGAAAAAAACATTCCATAGAAGACCGATAACAGTTATTGGGATGAAGACACCAATTTTCCTGACAAACTGTTTTAAGAGATTTGATAAATTTCTACCAACAGTAACACTTATTGCCACCCAATGGTGATTTTCTCACAGTAGTTTAAACGTGGCACAAGGTTGAAAGTACAGTGCACTCAATGAAGATCGAAACCACTACTCAGTCGTATGTGATATAGTGAGACAAGCTTGTTAACCATTACACCACGTCGAAGCGCCCATAACGAATACCCAATGTTTTATGTATGAAAATGGCTTTCTGACCATAACCATGTGTATTAAAATTAACACACTTTTCTTTTTTTTTATTTATGTCCGTTATTCCTGAAACCAGAAATATCTCTATATATAAAAGGCAAGATGTTTGTGTGTGTGTGTGTGTGTGTGTGTGTCTGTCTGTCTGTCTGTTCTTTATACAAATCTAATCTACAATTTTTATCCGATTCTCACCAAACTTCAAACAAATATTCTTTAGCCTTTCGGTCAGGTCATGGGCTACTTATTTTTCTGATTTACCCTCGATATCAGAATTTCAGCCGTTTTATCGTGGTTCTTGTTGCAGACTTGGTAAAATTATAGTTTTTAGCTTCAAACATTAGTAGATCTCAGACGACTCATTTTCCCCGATATCGGAAATTGATATCCCCGATATTCTATCGAATCTGATCAAAAACCGATATTCAGCCATTAATATGGCTCATTTTCTCCAATTTTACTCCCGATGGGTACAATAAGTTTTCATGGACTTAATTAGGTTAGTTTATTCTTGGAATACTTATTTAACTCCGATATTCGAAATCGATACCCCAATATTCTATTGGTTCCGACCAAAATCAGGTTTTCGGCCCTTTCATTTTGGTTTTTGATTCGGGTTTGGCTCTAAGTAGGTATAATTGTAGTTCTTAGTCTCAGCCATGATACCATTTACTCAAAGGACTTATTTATCCCTCAAAATTCAGTTTACGACAAAAAAAAAAAAACTTATTTGATATCGATAGAAGGAAATCAAAATTTGACTTACATCCATTCATTTTTCTTTCAGTCTACGGTTTTGCTTTAACTGGAAACAACTATTGCTTTTTAGTCTTTCGTGCCAACGTCCAAAGACTTTGAGCTCCAGGACCATGGATTAGTTTTAAAGCTTTCATTACACCCAAGCAACGCCGGGCTATACTGCTAGTACCCTATAAAATATTTGCTCGGTTCCGTTTGGTTTAATTCAGCTGATGAATTAAAAAAGACAGGGCCGTCTTTCAAAACCTTTGAAATCAATTCCTCTGGCAAGACGTTAAGTAAATAAAACCATTCATGTCTTTCGATTATGTCTAAAGATATGACTTTTGTAAATTGTGTTTAACGGAGCTGTTCTTTATTTTCTTTGACATTCGTTCAGTTTTACGACAAAGCATCACAATTTATCTGAATATCTTTTTCTCTTAATCGCATTCGCTTCGCCAGTTTTATCAGACAAAGGGCAAAGGAAAAAATGTCTCTTCAAAAGAACAAAACAAAGAGAACTGCAAGAATAGAAAAAAAAGGTATGTATATTCACAATTTATGAGCTATTGTTCATTTTTACAGAATTAAATCACACGACCCACTTGTTTCTTGCATATAAGAAAACTGTGCGGAATGTCCGTATAACTATAGCAACAACTCTCAAAGTAGAACCATATGAAGCTTTATCTGACTAATTCATCTCTAGCGCGGAAAACGTTTTATTTTATTTAGTGGATGGTTACAAGCGAGAGGGGAGATGGGATGTGTTTATTTTATTACCATAATACGTAACTACAGCATTTACATTATTCGGACTATTGTCCTCATCTTTGTTGCCATTTGTACGACCTTTCAGCCATTGTACGCTCCGGCCTTCTTCAAGTGCTAGGAATTTCGAACTGAACCCTTTTTTTACAATCACTGGGGTATACCATCCTCATTCCTTGCGTAAAACCTCGATTGGAAGTCATGGGCTATCTCCCTCTAAACATGCAAGTTACTTGTTCACCACTCCTGTAGCCTGGTATCGAACTCACAAATCTAAAAGTCAAGTTATGAACTAACCAACGTCTATATCCACTGGACCATGTGTCCTTAATTCCTAGCACCTGAAGAAGGCCGGAGCGTACAACGGCCGAAACGTCGTACAAATGGCAACAAAGATGAAGACAATAGCCCGAATAATGTAAATACTACCTCATCTCAGAAATATAGACAAATACTACGTAACTATTTTAAGTATTTCGAGAGCCGGTTACGCGGTCTTCGTGAAACTTCCCAACTAATTAGAGTGGACATCTTTATGCATGCATAAATGTACTATAGGATTAAACAGTTATTATCGTGACGCAATTGTGTGAGCTTGTGTACTGTGTGACCATCACATTCGCATTTTAACCAAACAATAGATTTTTCATGCTTTGAGCAGGACTTTTTTTCTCTTATTTGTAGCCCTAAATCGCATCACTAAAGTCTCTCATACTGCTTTAAATTGCCCCACGAGTTCTGGTTTCTAATGAAGCTAATATTTTTCTTAAAACAAAAACAACAAAAAAACATGGACGAGATTAAGGAGAAGTTAAATGATGGAGATCCCGAAAAAAAGTTGCAGGAATGCGAAAGTATGTGCGTGTAGTCCCAGTAGACTGTTTTGAAGTAAATTAGGGTAACTTATTCATTGTAGGCGATTTTGTTTCGTTAATATTAAATGATTCCAAATCCCGTATGTTTCTAAGGTATCAGTGAATAAAGGTGGATAAACACTCTGACATATACGCAGTCGCTCATATTTCCTTTATTTTTCACCATCAAAATAAATTATGAAAATAATGAAGCAGAATTTTGAAGAGATTATTTTAGATCCGATCTATCAACCACAAGATTTTCGCATAACAGAAATTCTCTTACTCAGAAAGAAAATACCCTACGGCATGCTATTCTCGATCTTTTGCTGTAAGTCTTCAGGGGGCGGGAATATCAACGGCTTCTTTTCTCTTTAGCTGCTTTCAGTTGTTTTCAGCTGTAATTCTCCAATCTGATCTTTTCAGGTTTTGCTGGATTTTTTCCACCTTTCATTTGCATGAAACTACTAACAAGATTTTGCAATTTGCTTTTCGTTTCCTTTTTACTTTTTTGCCCTTTTGAACTTCTAGACCTTTTGAACTATTTCTCATTTTGAACTTTTTGACCCTTTGAACTTTTTGACATTTTGAACTTCTTGTTCTTTTTGAATTTTTGACATTTTGAATGTTTTGCCCTTTTGAACTTTTGAACTTTTTGAACTTGTTGGCCTTGTGGACTTTTTGACCTTTTGAACTTGCCCTTTTGACCTTTTGAATTTTTTGCCCTTTTGAACTTTTTGAACTTTTTGAACTTGTTGACCTTGTGAACTAATTGACTTTTTGAACTATTTGTCATTTTGAACTGTTTGACCCTTTGAACTTTTTGACATTTTGAACCTTTTGTTCTTTTTGAACTTTTAACATTTTGAATGTTTTGCCCGTTTGAACTTTTTAACCTTTTGAACTTGTTGGCCTTGTGAACTTTTTGACCTTTTGAATATTTTGACCTTTTGAACTTTTTTATCTTTTGAACTTTTTAAGCTTTTGAATTTTTTGCCCGTTTGAACTTTTTAACCTTTTGAACCTGTTGCCCTTGTGAACTTTTTGACCTTTTGAATATTTTGACATTTTGAACTTTTTGTTCTTTCAAATTTTGCTAAAAACGTCCCTTTTTTATTTGTTTACTTTTGTAAAAGAACATTTTTAAAACGCATTGATTTTTTTATTCAGTGGTTATTAAAATGCAAGGTTTGGTTAGGTTGGTTCATTTAACAACATACAGTCTGACTCTTTAATCCGGCAACTCCATGGTTCGGTACATTTTTTAATCAGCCTCCATTGAGCGGCTACTAGGGCAGTGCTGCATGTCATTTATAAATTTTCTGCAGTAGCTGAAAGCAGCAGAATGTTCTCACGATACGGCCTTGATCATTTCTTATATAGAGCTACATATTTACCGATTCATGATAATAAGTATTTATTATCTTTTGCTTTTAATTATTTTTTAGCCTTTGTATAGCAAGAAACAATAAAAAATAATTATTTCCTGTTTTAATCTTTGTCTTATTTTTTATAACACAGAAAAAAATACGCGGAATGATTTGGCAAGGCTATGTTTCCGCCGGGGTTTCAGGTATCCAGCACTTCGGTGGTTCGGCAATGGGTCTCATTTCAATTTACCAGTTTAATGAAGATAAAATATATCAACACTTTTTTGAAAAAATAATCATATCGCCCCAAGCAAGGCATTTTATTGTCACTTTTTTTGCAGGGGGTTACATAAGAAGAAAGTTATGAGAAAGAATGACAGGTTATAAAGGGTGTCAGAAAGTGGGTAAGAGAAGGATGAGAATATTGATGAGAGTGGAGTGGAAGGAGAAGGGAGCATGAGAGAAGGATCACTGTGACCATAAAGTGAGGGATCAGTTTATATATTGATTGTAATGTAGAATGGATCCGCCACTTTATATCCATATAATAGCATGGTTTGTTTTTTTATAATCTTTACTACCACTGTTTTGCAGAGGGTTACATAGGAGGAAAGTTATGAGAAAGAATGACAGGTTATAGGGGCTGTCAGGAAGTGGGTAAGAAAAGGATGAGAATATTGATGAGAGTGGAGTGGACGGAGAAGGGAGCATGAGAGAAGGATCTGCGACCATAAAATGAGGGATCTGTTTATATATTGATTGTAATGTAGAATTGATCCCCCACTTTATATCCATATAATAGCATGGTTTGTTTTTTTCATAATCATTACTACCACTGTTTTGCAGAGGGTTACATAGGAGGAAAGTTATGAGAAAGAATGACAGGTTATAGGGGGTGTCAGGAAGTGGGTAAGAGAAGGATGAGAATATTGATGAGAGTGGAGTGGACGGAGAAGGGAGCATGAGAGAGAGAGAGCATGCAGGTTAGTGAGATAGGAGATTACTTACAATTGAAACTGAATGTAAGTCTTATCAAACAAAAATTGCACTCGAATCGAAAATCTATACACAGGTGCCTTTGCACTAGAATAAAAAAACTCGAAGTGGCTCCAGTTCATAACATATCGACAACTTATCCACCCAGAAAGTGCTTTCTTTTTGGCGTTTATCTCTTCATTCTGCAGGGGAAGAAGCTGGTGTTTTTATTAGCCCAGCCGTCAGGTTAAATTGACAAGCAAAGTCTGTCAACACTTTGGAGACGTTCTAAATATCAATTTCATGTTTATATTGTGTTATGTTTTGTAAACTGAAACAAAATCAGCACAAACGATGATAAACAAACAAAAACAAGTAGGAAGTCGAGATGAGAGATTCCAACATTTGATATCATCTTTTTATAGAGGAATAATGAGCATTAAATTGGTTACATGAGAAAGAATAGAAAAGTTTTCTCTTTTGAGCGATGTTTTGTTTATTATTATGTCTTATATATCATTCTGTCTTATATATCATTATGTCTTATATATTATTATGTCTTATATATTATTATCATGGCTTATATATTAAGGCTTATATATCATTATATCTTATGTATCATTATGTCATATAATATTATGGCTTATATATCATTATGACTTATATATTATTATCATGGCTTATATATTATGTCTTATATATCATTATGTCTTATATATCATTATGTCTTATTATTATCATGGCTTATATATTATGACTTATATATCAGTATATTTTATGTATCATTATGCCTTATATATTATTATGGCTTATATATTATTATGTCTTATATATTATTATGATGGCTTATATATTATGGCTTATATATCATTATATCTTATGTATCATTATGCCTTATATATTATTATGGCTTATATATCATTATGTCTTATATATCATTATGTCTTATTATTATGATGGCTTATATATTATGGCTTATATATCATTATATCTTATGTATCATTATGCCTTATATATTATTATGGCTTATATATCATTATGTCTTATATATTATTATCATGGCTTATATATTATGGCTTATATATCATTATATCTTATGTATCATTATACCTTATATATAATTATGGCTTATATATCATTATGCCTTATATATCATTATGTCTTATATATTATGACCATGGCTTATATATTATGGCTTATATATGATGGCTTATATATCATTATATCTTATGTATCATTATGCCTTATATATTATTATGGCTTATATATCATTATGGATTATATAAAATTATGTCTTAGATATCATTATATCTTATATATCATTATGAATTGTACATTATTCTGTCTTAGATATCACTATGGTTTATATATCATTATGACTTATATCTCATCATGTCTTATATATCATTATGTCTTATATATCATTATGAATAATATCATTATGTCTTAGATACCATTATGTCTTATATATCATTATGTCTTATATATCATAATGAATAATATATCATTATGTCTTATATATCATTATGTTATATATATCATTATGTTTTATATATCATTATGAATAATATATCATTATGTCTTATATATCATTATGTTATATATATCATTAGTCTTATATATCATTATGAATTATATATCATTATGTCTTAGATATCGTTGTTATATATATCATTATGTCTTATATATCATTATGAATAATATATCATTATGTCTTAGATATCATTATGTCATATATCTTTATGTCTTATATATAATTATGAATTATATATCATTATGTCTTATATATCATTATGAATTATACATCATTATGTCTTATATATCATTATGGATTATGCATCATTATGTCTTATTGATCATGATGTCTTATATATCATTATGAATTATATATCATTATGTCTTATATATCATTATATTATATATATCATTGTGTCTTATATATCATTATGAATTATATATCTTTATGGCTTAGTGCTGCAAACAATCATTCTGCTAGAAACTCTACTTCTAGTTCTCACCTTGCTCCCCGCCAGTGTCCAAACATGCGTCTAACTTTGTGGGAGAAACCACCGTTTGGTCCAGGGTACTTTAGACTGCTCGGTCATAAAGAGTGTCACAGTCTAGAAAGATTTAATTACTATTTTTGGACACATTTTCTTTATTAAACCTCTGGAATGCATAATTCCCATTGCCCATCTGGGAATTGTTGAGGAGTTTTTTTTTATTCAACAATTACCCTGAACGTCGTTGGTTGTGATACATTTCTCGTCGAATGGCACAAGTCGATCGAGAAATGGGTCATTTTTGTTCTGCAAAGGAAGAGCCTAACAGACTTCATAACGACGATTCTTTTGGTTTTCATTCAGTTCGTACGGTACCGATTTGTCTAACTTCTTAGACTTTCCGATTTTGTTCAAAGGTTCAGAAATCGATATAACACTTGTACCTAGCTATCTTTCGAACTTTCGAACAGGGGTGCGAGGATTTGCATCCATTAATCATCTCAATTTCTCATTTTCATTTCGAAGCTGACATCCACGACCTCTCTTATCTTCGAGGCTGAGTTCACGACAACGAAATTTCTGAAAACCAACGTTGCACTGTGCATTTGTTAACAGATCCTTCTCAAAAATATTTATTAACCTTTCGAGCACCCTGGGTTGCACTACGGTCACATTTCTATTTATGTTTTGAACATTTGGTGAAATTCTTTTTTTGACGTCTGATTTAAGAGATCTAAATAAATATTTATACAGAAAATGAAAGAAATGTTTTATTTAGACAAAAAGTATATAAAAATACATTAAAACAATATATAATTTGTGTCTGTTTGCATGATTTTTTTACATTAAACAAATCGGTTAAAATATTTAATGACAAAACCTGCATTATTTTCTAAGTAACGTAATACAAGAAAACCAATACTTACAATCAGAATGAGTTGAACTTTCTAGAACAGATAATAACGAACAAAGTTTCCAAAAATATAACTGAGGAGTGTTGCAACATGATGGGAAATATGACTTATAAGAATAGCGAAAGATGATGAGAGTGGAATGGACGGAAAAAGGAGCATGAGAGAGAGAGTGAGAGAGAGAGAGAGAGAGAGAGAGAGAGAGAGAGAGAGCGGAAGCATGTTAGTGAGATCGGAGATGACTTTTGACTTTAGATTTAAATTCTTGGAGATTGTAGCTGCCGGGAAAGCAAGTAAATGGAAGGGAATTCCACAGGCGGGAAGTGCGAGAAAAGAAGCTGTTGAAATAGAATTTGCGTTTACATTTTATTGGTTTCACAGTAAAAGGGTGGGACCTAGTTGCTAATCTTGTGGCTCGAGTAAATTCATATATAGAGGGCACCAGTGAGTTAAGTTCATCGGAGCAGAAGCCGTGAAAGTATTTGTAGAAGAGACACAGGGAAGCCATATTGCGCCGGTGAGAAAGTGACTGTATCTGAGCTGCCAAGTCGGGATCGATCACATTACAGATTCTCCGTTGGATGTTGTCAAGGACACCTAGGCGGATAGAAGGAGCACCCGACCAGATATGGCAGTAATATTCAATGCACGGGCGGATGGTAGATTTATACAGGTGCAGGATTTATATATTGATAATCTTTGTTGAATTATCAACAATATCTTGTGTGAAAGAAAGAAACATTATTCTATATTGAAGCTCTAACACCTGTAGTGTAGAATTGTCCATGTGTGTGAGTTAGCTGTCAACGGACATATTCTTCTCGTTACTGTTTGTAATTAGTGTGTAGTATATTTTCTCAAGGTAATTTATACTTACAATTAAAAATAGACAGCTGAAATCTATGGAACGCATGTAGTTAAAGAGTAAATTTCGATTTGGTTTCGGTTTCACCGCTCGCTTCACTCGTGGGTTTGAAGCTTCCAGACAAATACAGAGTCTTAACTCAATGCTCTCTCAGTTGCGTACGTCACCAGGGTCACAACAAAACTCCCAGCCATTGTTTCAGACCCTTTTTAAAGGACAAAAAGCCATTGCCGACGCACCTATCACCGCCGTCGGTTTAATTCTTAGTCAGCATAAAATGACAGGTCGAAGAATATTCCTTTCTTTGACCAAACTTGCGAGGACCCAGCTGACAAGACGACGAACTCTCTGGCGTGAGTTTTACGCACGCATTCATCACAACTCATCAACCCGACAATCAAAACACCTTGGACGCTTTGGCTCTGGTAAGTGTGAATGTTTATCGTCACAACACATATCAAGGAAAGAGCAAATTAAATACTCGTAATACAGACTGAATACAAGAGAAGCAGTGAGATCCTATTTAACAAGTTTATAAATAGATGGCAAAACTAAGTGGGACAGAAAGAGTCAAATGTTACATAGAGCAAAATAAAGATGAAATTATGTAGATAGCATCATCTTCTCCTATGTATCATGTCCTTTCAAGACGTAGGCGATCATGGCTCTCCTCAACTATCTATGATTTTTAACTCTTAGCGATGTTTATTTTTTTTTTAATATCCTCCCCAGTCCATGCTCTGCCATCCTAAAACTCATAGAGAAAAGTGGGTTCAATAAATCTGCCACTCTTGACTTAAATATGTCAGATTTGTTGAGCCCCCTTTTCTGGACTCTGGGTATCTAATCTTTGACCAATGAGATTTCTTCCACCTACACATCTCGAAGTGGGGAGTTTGGTTCAACCAATGAGGTGACAATACTTTCTCTGAAGTAATTTCTCTTCATCTTCTTGATTCAACTGATTACGTCAGCAAATCCAGCCTTTAGCTTGGAAACTTTAATACTAGTGAGATTTATAATTCGTTTTTATTCCCATAGTTAAAACTTTTAACCTTCTTAACCTCATCAAAAGTTTTTGACAATTTGTTTTGGCTATGGCTATTTTCCACTTTTACCGGCCGAAAAAAACCAAAGCTTCTGATCAACTTTTGAATAAACAATGCAAGAATATATTTTATCCTTTCTGTTCTCTTCAGCTAGTTTTTCTGTTTTTCGGATTTTACAAGTACACAAGTATTAAATATTTCTAACTCGAGCTCATATTGCGATTTACAATAAACTGCAAAATCAACAATAACACTAATAATAATTTCTTTCGTTCCGTCGTATTAAACTAAGAATTACATTTTTTTTTCATATGCAAAAATAGTGTTACAAGAATTCAGAGCGCTGAATTCAAATTCTAGTCGAGTTCGAGACAGTCATTTACGTGGAAATACTTTTAGGAACGGTAGGAATCCATCTTCTTCCCCAGCTATGAGTTAAATAATAGGACTTGTATCTGGAGAAATTCATTGTTGATGCAATATTAACTCACGAAGAAAAAAATTTTCTTTCTTAATCAATACATCCAGTCAAGAGGATAATGCCATGACCCTCAAAGACGTAGATGATTATGACTCTCCACACATTTCTTTTCTTTAATATCTGCGAATCGCCATGGATTCTTGGGAAAGATGGATATCCCCTTGCTTTCTCCATACGTTTGAATGTACGATAATCTATTGAAAATAAAATAGAAAAAAAAAACTCTACAAGAAACTGAAAACCAATCTTAAACATGGAACAAGTGATAAATATTTACTCCTATTCAAAAGACCACGATTCAAAATATGTTTCGGCTTCAATTAACACACGATAGGTGGCTTAGTCGTAGAAAAATTCAAATAAATCAATTCTTTCTTTATTCCAGATCCAGTTCCTGGGTCTTCTCACTCACGTTGAAGGAACGCCTCCTTGGTTACCAATGTTTCAAGAAGTATAGCTGTGCCTTGTGTTGCAGTAGATATCAGCTTGGAACGAGAAATCTGAGTTCGAATTCTAGTTGAATTCTTTGCATTCCCTTACGCGCAAATGCCCTTGGGAAAGGTACTAATCCGTCTTTTCCCTTCATGTATGGGTCAAATAACAAGACAGGTTGGGTTCTATAGCCTTGGTTGGCAACGAGTCTGCCGCAGAAAGTAATGCCAACCTACTGCGGGAAAACCTTCTGCCGAGTCAGTTATGTCTTTTTCGAAGACACGATCACCTAAGCGTGTATCAATTATGATACAAGTGAGCTGTATACACCACGCTTGGCCAACTACAGTTTGGTGAGGATGTTTAACTCATAGCTTAGGAATTTAGAGTTGTCCTTCTCTCAGACCGGTTGCCACTGAAGTTTATAAAACTCATTCAGTTCTGCTATTAACCCACAAGATTGGTAAGGAAGAGATGGAATCATTCCTATCGCAAGGGAACGTTTTTCTCTGCTCTCAGATTCATCAGTTCCAGCAACCATTCATTACTTCACTGTGAAATCTTTCCTCATTGTGTGCAATAATATTTCATCTGCCTCTTTTTTTTATATATATAATTGTGCTCTTTGTCTTCATTTCATTAAAACTTCCTCCTTGATTAGATGGTATGCCTAGAAAATTTACAGCATCCCACAGCCATTGAAAGGGTCTCTTCTCTCTCTCAGTCTGAATTCTCCTTGCCATTATTATTGGTTTTACCAGCATCTAGGCACAGATTTTCAAATTACCACATTTTCGCTTGGCACGATGGAGACACCCCCGAAATAATGGCTAACGACAATTTGAAAAAATATGCCTCCCACTCTACTATATCTCAATTTTCATAAGGTCAGTCAGCCAGTGATACACGCTTTGGGCGATCATGTCTTGAAAGAGACAAAACTAACTAGGCAGAAGATTGCCATCCAATGTACTATTTAACCCATAACTGAAGTGAAGAGACGGATTCTAAAGGGTATTTGTGCGTAAGTGAATGCAAAGAATTCAACTGGAATTCGAATTCGGTACCCTGATTTGTCGTTCAGAGTCGATATCCACTGCACCACAACGCACATCCGGTTTCAAAAGGTAGTATTCATATAAAATACAAATTTTATTGAAACCTAATTTTTTATTCAGACGTTATTTCTTCTTTTTTTAGCGGATACTCGTATTTAAATAGACGCCTTGTTTATTTTAAATCACATTTATTTCGTATACCGACGTACATAAGAGAGAAGATTGATGATAATTACTAAATTTCGATTATCGATGTGCGTTGTGGTGCATTGGATATCAGCTCGGAACGAGAAATCGGGGAGCCGAGTTCGAATTCCAACCGAATTCATTCATTGCATTCACTTGCGCGTAAAAACCCTTAGGAAGGGTATTAATCCGTCTATTCCTTCCAGTTATGGGTTAAATAACAGGACAGATTGGGTTCTATAGCCTTTCGAGACATGATCGCCCAAGCGTGTTTCACGTATGGCACAACTGACTGACTGAATTAAGAACATTAATGGTTCATATGGAAATTCATATTCATATTCATATGCAAAATAAGTGAATAATTCAACTGGAAAAATTGAAAATAAATGCAATGCATCACAATACAAATTAAAGACATGTCATAACAGATCATTGCATCGTAAATATATCAACAATGTTTTACCGTAATCTTAAAAATCAACTTGAGATTTTTCTTGTTGAAATGTATAATAATAATATAACAATTCAACCCATTCAACATCGTGAATAAAAAATAATAAATTTTACATAGTATTTTTCAAGACTTAGCATGAGCAAATCAAATTCACGGATTTAGAAAAAAAATCCTTTAGAATGACGTCACAATCCGTAAAAATTGTTTATCCTTTAACAGTCAGTTGGGTTTAGTTTAATTTGTAACGTAGAAAAAATTAAATGTTGATAAGATAGCGGGGGTCATAAAGAACTGCCCGGGACCCCAATCAGTCGGTGAGTTCGTGGGTGATACGCGCCAGCCCTGTGGTGAAGATGCAAATAATAAAACAGAAGTGACATTAGATGCCCGAAGATGTTTCTGCATTTAGGCGCTTGTTGATTCTTTAAATATTATCTCAGCATTATTCTTTATCTTTTTGCCACACGGCCTACTTTTCTTGAATTTCATCTGTTCCAAAAGGTCTATATCCCCAAAACCAATGCTCTTTAAAACTGAATTCACCCTGCCGTCATTATTTGTTTTCGCCAACTTCTAGGCACAGCTTTTAAGATAATCTGATTTTCGTCTGGCACTGTTGAGTACTCCAACCCCTAAAAATAATGGCTGACGACAGCCTGAAAATATTCGAGGTTTTATGTGACTTCCGTTTTGAAAATTTATTTCCTGTCTCGGGAGACGTTTTAGCAACAGGTGTTCGTCGTATCATAAACTAACGGCAGTTTTATTTCGCTAGAGGCTTGTGGAGTTTATTATCAAATTTTGACAACATATAAAAAAAATTCATAATTAATATTTCTTTTCTTCATTTAGCGTAACCTCTCGTCAAGTTTCTTTTTTTCCTTTTCGTATGTTTGTTTATAATTTAGTTTCGTTTCTTCCTTATTTTATTTTGTTGTTTTGATTCTTTGTTCTTTCTTTTTTTTTATCTCATAAGTTTTTCTTGCATCTATTTTTATATTTTCTGAGGAAGTGCCGTGAGCGAAACGGCACGAAAAAAGAAATCGGTGAACCGAATTCAAATCCGGTCGAATCTGTAGCGTTCATTTCGTACTTAGTTTTGCAAAAGGCGTGGATCCACTTCACCCTCTCCAGATATGGGTTAAACAAAGGGCAGTATAGGATCTCGAACACTTGATAAATGCCATTGGCCGAAAAGTTAACCCTTCCATCATCATCTTGCTTCGAAACGCATGTTTCCATCCTGAGAAGCGTTTACAAATCTACATTAATAGCTTTAACATGATGAGCTTTATTTTTAAAACTAGCAGTATAGCCCGGCGTTGCTCGGGTGTAATGAAAGCTTTAAAACTAATCCATTGTCCTGGAGCTCAGACTCTTTGGACATTGGCACGAAAGACTAAAAAGCAATAGTTGTTTCCAGTTAAAGCGAAACCGTAGACTGAAAGAAAAATGAATGGATGTAAGTCAAATTTTGATTTCCTGGTATCGATATCAAATAAGTTTTTTCGTTGTAAACTGAATTTTGAAGGCTAAATAAGTCCTCTGATTAAATGGAATCATGGCTGAGACTAAGAACTACAATTATACCTACTTAGAGCCAAACCCGAAGCAAAAGCTAAAATAAAAGGGCTGAAAAAAATACAGACATACAGGTAGATAAACAAACACACACACAAACATCTTGCCTTATATATATATATATATATAATCGATTTTCTGCACTATTGTAAGCACTGCAACCTTGAAACTTCTGAATATCGTTTCTTATGTCTTTGTCTATGAGTGTATCAAATTTGATTAAAATCGGACCACTCCTTTTATAACCCGATTTATTCGATTATCGATTTTCGATATTTATCGGGGGTACCTCGACACAAAACCTAGCTAAGAACACTCGCAGACGCTTATAGTACAACTGTGTAAATTTTCAAGAAAATCGGTTGAGCCATTTCGGAGTCTATAGGTAACGGACACACACACACACACACACACACACACACACACACACACACACACACACACACAGACAAAGTTCCATTTATAAATAAGTTTAGATAGATAATAATAAAAAAATTCTTTCTTTATCGCTTTCCTTTCTCTATCCATTATTTTCCTTTTTATTTCCACATCGCCTGACTTTCTCATCTACCGTTTTATAGGGAAAAGCACACCAATTAGTTTCTTGTAGAGTTACTTAAATAAAAAAGAAGTCCCAAGGATGATTCTCTGGATGCAAGTCACGATTTTAAGTGGAAATGATAAAAAGATCGCAAGTCCGCAGAAACGAATATGATAATTTAGAATACTCTTGCATAGAATAACTAATACTTTTCAAATTAAAAATATTTTTTTATGGTATATCGATATTTCTATAATAATATAATAAGTAACTCATCGTGGAGTAATGATTAGTAAACTGATCTCGAAAGCTGTTAATGACGCCAATCCTTATTAGGCTCTTCCAATTTTTGGATCTTGCGTCGTGAGGAACAAATACGATTTATGAGTGTCACATCATCAGTAGCAGAACTAAACTTGTTTTAACCGATACTTAATCAGAATCAATAAGGGCACTCACTAACGGAGAAGGAAAGGATAAAATAAATACTGGAATGGGAAAAATCAAGGACTGATTTAGTGAAGATGGAAAAAAATGGGGTCAAAAAGAAACTGGAGCGATTGGGAATCTCGACGTGGGTCATAACAAAAGAAAACGCCGGAAAACAGGCAAAGAAAGACATTAACTCACTTTAGGTAAACAAAGAAAATCAACCTTAACCGGGGGAAGATTCAAAGGAAACTGCCCCGTTGTGCCAGAAGGGGCTTAAGAAAGGCTATCTCTTTCCACTCGAACCAGACTCGCTACAGTTACCCACTTTTTAAATCAATTGGAATGACATATGTATGACTCTAATAATCATACGTGACAGTTAAGAAACTTAGGAGGACATTAGTAACGCCACTGATGTGCAGGGGGCTACTTAAGAGTAAAAAGAATGGAAAAGAGAAAGCCGGAAACCACATCCTAAACAGGGAACAAGGGATGAGCCTCTTCACTTGTTCAATAGACGTGGGTGGAGTGTGAACCGGGTGATAGTTTAATCTATGTACACCAATTGAAAAAGAAAAAAGGAAAGAGTAAAAAGATTAAAAAAAGACAGCCGGAAACAACATCCTAAACACGGAACAAGGGATGAGCCTCTTTACCTGTTCAATAGACGTGGGTGGAGTGTGAACCGGGCGATAGTTTAGTCTATCTACTCCAATATTTCACCACAAGCAAGGCGGTACCACTACTGATGTTCAGTGGGGGCTACATAAGAAAGTTAAAGTTTTAGGCAGAAGGAGAGTGAAGACAAAGACGAACCAGCTACAGGGAGTGAAAGCGAAAGGGCAAGAGACGGATGTGAACACAGGAGAGAAGACAGTTGTGAAGGTAGAGAGAAAGGAAAAGAACACGATACACGGGGTGATGTAGAAAGGGCTGGAGTTAAGTGGATAAGAGATAGGAATTGACTTTGCAATTAAATACCTGGGGGTTGTAACCGTCATGAAAGCAAGTATATGGAAGGGAGTTCCACAGGCGGGAAGCGCGAGAAAAGAAGCTGATGGAGTAGAATTGTTTGATCTGTTCTATTCCACTCACCATATTTACCTAAGCAATAATCGATTATCACCTTTTTTTATCACTGCAGAACGCTTTGGTGAAGAAAATAAAACCTTTTCCTAATGGAAACCAGATTCAAGTGTTCGTCGAAAACGCTTTAACATCAAAACCTGCGGAGTTATTCAAAAGACAGCAAAGGCCTGGTAACTAACAACAATTCATTGCAGATAATGGCGTATATATAAGAAAATAAAATCTAATTGTAGTTTATTTTATGGAAGAATAAATTTGATGAAAACAAATCTTGAAATGATTTAGAAGTCAACGTAATACGCAGCCTTCATTTTTCTTTGCCCTCTCAGAATTAATCAGAAGCCACGATGAGAATAAACTAGTACTTTGACGACATACAGATGCCATGAACAAAAATATCTCCATCATTATCTTCGTCTTGTAACATTGTGAAATGTTTTAATAAATCTCTTGCCTTCCAGAAAATGTATAAAAAACATCTGGTTTCCTTACACAAAATCTTTCCTAATAACGTTTGTACTCGCGTTAACATAACACGAGACCTTGACACTTAAGTGATTCGCTTTTTGTTCCAGTTGGAAAAAAGAGGCCCAAATCATTTTATAAGACAATCAGGTGCAAGATATCCAGGAAAGGCGCAAGAGTGTATTGGTCGGATATGAAACAAAATATAAGAAAACAGTAAACCTCTAAATGCGTTTGTGGGGCAGTCGATATCGGATTAGAACTTTTTCTCGGAACGAGAAATCTGAGAACCGAGTTCGAATTCCAATTGAATTCGTTTCATTCACTTACGCGCAAAATATTCTTGGGAAAGTTATTAATTCATCTCTTCCCTCTAGCTATAGGTTAAATAGCAGAACAGTTTGGATTATATAGCCTTGGTTGGCAACCAATCTACCTAAAAAAAGTAATGGAAACCTACTGTAAAAAATCTTCTCAGTCAGTGATGTCACTTTTGAGAAAAATGATCGCCCAAGTATAAGGTATCACTTAACGAACTGACTGAGTCCTCGAAACGCATCAAATTGTTGATCACTTTTCATGTTTTAGGTTATTCTTGAAAAAAAGAATTTAACTATGAACTTCCCTGTAGCCAAGCAAGATTATGTCGATTGGTGACTGAGAACTACACTATAGCGTGAGGTCTACCTAAATATATCGTCTACCCAAGTGCAGCGCGAAGGTCTACTGTACCCCTCAGGTAAGGTGAGGTCTAACACGAATATTTATATATGTCTCACATTTGAGCTATCGTGGTTGGATGCTAAAGCAATGATTCTCAACAAAATACAAGTTGTTGGAATTTAGCTGTTCCAGTCACATCTTGATCATGTTTTGCTGGAAGATGTTGAGAAAAAATTCCAATGGTCTGCTCGTACCATTGCTAGAAAATATACGAAGTGTTTATCGATAAAATAAATATATGTATTTTATTTGATAGCGTGTTTTTTTTTTACCTCTCTATATTTAATGTGAATAGAATATAGATATATAAATATTAAAACAAGACTTAATGAAACTGACAGTCACGGAAGTATAGAAGTACACTATCGCCCGGTTCACACTCCACCCACGTCTATTGAACAGGTGAAGAGGCTCATCCTTGTTCCCTGTTTAGGACGTGGTTTCCGGCTTTCTCTTATCCAATCTTTTCAGTCTTTTATTTTTCAATTGGAGGAGATAGACTAAACTATTGCCCGGTTCAACTCCACCCACGTCTATTGAACAGGTGAAGAGGCCCATCCCATGTTCCCTGTTTAGGATGTGGTTTCCGGCTTTCTCTTTTCCAAACTTTTCACTCTTACGTATCCCTCTGCACATCAGTGGCATTACCACTTTGCTCGGGGTGATATGATTAAAAAAATACAATATATTATAGTCCGATGCTACGGAAGTCGAAACGTGAGGTAGAACTCACACTATATTGAGGTAGACTTCACACTACAGTCGAACCAGCTAGTTTATTTTTTATTAAAGTTTATGAACAATATGTAAGATATGTAAAGAAACACAAAAGAAATATTATATATTATATATTATACATGATATAAAATATGTAAAGAAATACAAAAGAAATATTATTCAGAATTAGAATTGAAAATATGATTTTCTTCAATTTCTTTCTTGATTGTCAACGATGTAAAGGGGAGAGAAGAAATGGCCCTGTCCATACAGAGTTGTGGTTAATAATCAGTTTTCACGAGACCATTAATACGTGCTTAGGTTTCCTGTTGAACGAGACCGAACCGTATCATCTAACCCCCACCTTAAAAAAAATTGGTTGACGGCAGACGTCAATGACAAAATACTTTTCATATTTTATTAGGGAAGACTACCGAAATATAAAATAATTGAAACGTAACCATAAATAACGGTTTTCAATACTTAAGAGAAATAGAAAGACATTTGCTTTTTATGTGTCAGTGTCCGTAACAATGTGAAAAATAGATAAAGTTGTAGAATAGAATAGAAACCTTTTGTGTTTAATGGTAAATCTCCATAAAAATTGTAGAGAAGCCAAATTTGTACAGATTGATATGAATCGTTTGACGACAGAAAAGTACTTACTGTAATTGCCATAGATTTTTTTTAAAGAAGAAATAATATAATCTGTACTTGAGAAGAGCGAAGCCATTAATCGCGGGCTTCAAAAGATTCATAAATATCTTTCTTGTCAATCTCTCAATAACAATTCATCTGGTTGCCATTTCTCTCTATAAAAGATTATATCTCACTCTGTCCATCTCACTTACCTCTCTCTAAAGTTTGTTCTGAATCAGTTATATCCATTTATTTTCTTAAATTCTGAGACAGTAGTGAGTTTGACTTCAACGCCAATCATGAGTGTTCGTTTCCAAGGCAGGTATTATTGCGTTTTTTTTTAAGGATAGGCAGGCCCTTCCTTAATTCCCGTGTATACAGCGCTAGAATTCTTGGCGTTGATCACCTGTTTGCGTTTGTCACTTTTATTAATATTTACGACTTCAACACGGAAAGTATCCAATCGTTTAATATTAAATAGGAAAAAATTACCGAAGAAAAGGATACACTATTTACATTGTTCGGATTGTTGTCCCCATTTTTATTGTCATATTCCCGACGTTTCGGCTGTTGTATGCTCCAGCCTTCTTCAGGTACTTAGAATTTAGAAACCAACCTTTTATTACGATTATTGGCGTATGTCATTCTCGTTCCATATGTCATTGCTCTTCCAGATGTCAATTAGCTATCTCCCTTTTTAACTCATCTATCTATGTTATTTGCTACAAACTATAGATAATATTTTACAGTATTAAAACAAGGCTTAATATGATATTATATTATAGTTCGATGCTGCGGTAGTCGCAACATGAGATAGAACTCACATTATATTGAGGTAGACTTCATACTATAATAAAACAAAATAGTTTTTTTTATTACAGTTTATGAATAATATATAAAATACTATATGTAAAGAAATACAAAAGAAACATTAAGCAGAATTAGAATTGAAAATATGATTTTTTTCAATTTCTTTCTTGATTGTCAACGATGTGAAGAGAAGAGAAGAGAAGAAACGGCCCAGTCATTACAGAGTAGAGGTTAATAATCTGTTTTCATGAGACCATTAATACGTGCTTAGGTTGGCTGTTGAACAAGACTGAACCGAGTAATCTTGCCCGCCATTAAAAATGTTTTAGACAAAACTCACAACTCTTTCGGTAAAGTCACTGGATCTAACTAACGCTTTTATCCATTGGCTTAGTGGATAAAACGTTGGTTAGATCCAGTGACTTGAAAAAGTTTAAAGAAAAAGTTAAAAAAAAAAAAGCCGACTGTGGGAAACTGCATCTTAAACCTTTTCAAAACTTTATCCTTTCCACTTTCAAAAACGGGTTATTTTCGTCGTCTTCTCCTTAATCTCATCCACGGAATTTCAACAGCGATTTTAGAACCTCCCACAAAAAAATAATATCGTGTCCAAGCATGTGCAGTAAAATCCAAGTTACATTAAGGCTGATGTAACCGTTTCTCAAGGTATCTAAAATGACTGGAGATGTTCTAGACGAGTTGTTCTCAACCGGGATCCATATAAGAATTTTTGGAATTCACGCAAGCAAAATGGTAAATTGAGGGTTCATGACAGTATTTTAGATGTCATTGAAAATATTTTGCTTTAGTCTTATTGAAAGAAATAACAACATTCTACATAATAGTTATAATGTATCGATCATTTACAATCAAGGGAGATAACCTACGCTAATCGTGTGCGTTGTGGTGCAGTGGATATCAACTCGAAACGAGAGATCGGGGTGCCGAGTCCGAATTCCATTTTAATTCCTTGCATTCACTTACGCACAAAACTCTTTGCGAAAGGTATTAATCCGTTTCTTCACTCTAGTTATGGGTTAAATAATAGGACAGATTAGGTTCTGTAGCCTTGGCTGGCAACCAGTCTACCGCAGAAAGTAATGGCAACCTACTGCGGGATAAACTTCTGTCCAGTCAGTCATGTCTCTTTCGAGACATGATCGCCCAAAGCGTGTTTCACGTATGGCACTTAACTGACTGAATCTCCTTTGCGTTTCATTTAGAAAATTTTCATGATTTAGTAACCTAATCAAGCTAAATATACTAATCTGATTGTATTATTACAATTAAATATTATAAGGAATTACATCAAATATTATTTAAATATTTTGTGTTTTGTAGAAGTATTTATTACACAAAAACAGCTAGCTAAAGATAAATTCAGTGTTCAGTAATAAAATAAGTCATAAATATACAAGATCATAAGACATAAACAGTCAGTCAGTCAAGTGCTATACGTGACATACGCTTGGGCGATCATGTCTTGAAAGAGACATGACTGACTGAGCAGAAGATTATTCCGCAGTAGGTTACCATTACTTTCTGCGGTATTCTTGTTGCCAGCCAAGGCTATAGAACCCAGTCTGTTCTGTTATTTAACCCATAACTAGAAGGAAGAGACGGATTAATACCTTTCGCAAAGAGTTTTGTGCGTAAGTGAATGCAAGGAATTAAACTGAAATTCGAACTCGGCTCCCCGCCTTAAAAAAAATATACTTTAGTGCTACTCTATTCAATGTGAGACTTATAGTTGAAACTGATTTCCAATATCAACCTCCAATGTTGTCAATGATAATCGAAGTTCATCTCTTTGTATAATGTCGACTCGGAAACAAAGAATTAAGTTATAGACGCGGCTGAAACCAAATTCAGCCGGGTAAGAAAATTGATTTTCTAAGCGCCACTTAGATGTGGCGCAAGGCAGAAAGTATGGGAGACCCAGTGAGGATCGAACTCACTACTCAGTTGTAACTGGTTCTAGCGATACAAGCTTTCTAACCATTGCACCACACCGAGATGCCGAGCCAGTTAAGATAAAGGAAAAGTCGTAACATCCAACTGCGTTTTTTTTTTCCTTTTATCTTGAACAGTGAGATTTAACGAACAACTGAAATGAAAATTGAAAATAGAACGTTGAATTTCTTAATGTTTTGCATAAAATATTTGAGCAAAACCTCATACATTCACAGTACAATCATTTGTTGGAAACATCAAAAAAAGGCTACAGAATATATCGGTCAAAATATCAACCGAAAAAATAAAGATGCTCCTGAGCAGTTATTATATTTTACTAGCAGTATAGCCCGGCGTTGCTCGGGAGTAATGAAGGCTTTAAAACTAATCCATGGTCCTGGAGCTCAGACTCTTTGGACATTGGCACGAAAGACTAAAAAGCAATAGTTGTTTCCAGTTAAAGCGAAACCGTAGACTGAAAGAAAAATGAATGGATGTAAGTCAAATTTTGATTTCCTGCTATCGATATCAAATAAGTTTTTTCGTCGTAAACTGAATTTTGAAGGCTAAATAAGTCATCTGTGTAAATGGCATCATAGCTGAGACTAAGAACTACAATTATACCTACTTAGAGCCAAACCCGAAGGAAAAACTAAAATAAAAGGGCTGAAAAAATACAGACATACAGGCAGATAAGCAGACACAGACATAAACATCTTGCCTTTTATATATATATATATATATATTATTGATTTTCTGCACTATTGTAGGAATTGCAACCTTGAAACTTCTGAATATCGTTTCTTATGTCTTTGTCTATGAGTGTATCAAATTTGATTAAAATCGGAACACTTCTTCTATAACCCGATTTTTTTTCGATTATCGATTTTCGATATTTATTTGGGGTACCTCGACACAAAACCGAGCTAAGAACACTCGCAGAGGCTTATAGTACAACTGTGTAAATTTTCATGAAAATCGGTTCAGCCGTTTCGGAGTCCATAGGTAACACACACACACACACACACACACACACACACACACACACACACACACACACACACACACCTTCTATAACCCGATTTTTTCGATTATCGATATTTATCGGGGTTACCTCGAGACAAAACTTAGCTAAGAACACTCGCAGAGGCTTATAGTACAACTGTGTAAATTTTCATGAAAATCGGTTCAGCCGTTTCGGAGTCTATAGTTAACGGATACACACACACAGACAAAGTTTCATTTATAAATAAGTTTAGATATTGATTTGTACATTTAGAGTTGTAGTAAAATCACTTATTTCGGTTTGAATTTTAGGAGAGTGGCGCTAATTACCACCTGATAATATCCGAGAATCCTTACATCCCTTCATAAGGTATAAACAAACATTCCAAATTCTAGATCAATAATCTTTTTGGTAATAATTAGTAAATTTCGGATCAGAATGCTTGTTTGACAGCTATTGGCTAAAATGACTCCAGGTAATTAAAAGCGGAAAGGCCACAACAACAAAATTTCAGTTTGCCGATAATAAATTAATTGTATGAAGCAAGATTCTACTTCTCGCCTTTTCTCGCACTTCCTGCCTGTGGAACTCTCATATACTTGCTTAGTTGGAAGCAGTCTTTCAGTCTGTAATTTCTTTGTCGATGTTGCGTCATACCCCATCTGGTTTCCCCTCCACAAGAATTTACTCGAGCCACCAGACTGGCAAGAAGGTCCCACCTTTTTACAGCTAAATCTACCAAATTAAGCCAACAATTCTACTCCCTCGGCTTCTTTTCTCACACTTCCCACCTGTGAAACTCCCTTCCATATACTTGCTTTTCTGTTAGCTACAACCTTCAGGAATTTAAATGCAATGTCAATTCCCATCTCTTATCCACCTTGACTCCAGTCCTTCCCTCGTCCTTTCTACTTCACCCCGAGTGTTTTTTATTTGCCTTTCTCACTCTACCTTCACAGCTGTCATCACACCTATATCCCCATCCTTCTCTTGCTCTCTCTCTGACACATACTGGAACTGGCTCGTTTTTCTCTTCAATCCCCTCCTGCCTAAACTTTAACTGTCTTATGTAGAACCTGCGCATCAGTGGCGGTACGGCCTTGCTTGGGGTGAAATGATTAAAATAAAATTCAGCAGTGATGTTCTGGTTAGATTCCAAAAAACGGTAATACACATTGCCAAAAGGCAGACCACAAAACAGTCACCATAATCTTCTGTTGGTGCAATTTCCATTTTGGACAGTTTCTTTTATTATGAAAAACCATTGAACAAATCGTTTGCGATTGTCATAAAGGACCCATTTCATATCGTAAGTCACTATTCCATCAAGAAATAGATCATTCGAATTTCTCAAATGCTGCATTTTCAGTGAGTTCATACAAAACTACTTAATCCAGTTTATTTACCTTACCAATTTTCTTGATCCGATATTATTGAAATGTTAACACCCATTATCTGAAATATTTCTTTAACACTTTACGTGGATATTTTCTGTTAGTATTTTCAGGCGTTGATTTTCAATCGCAGATGGACATAATTTATCACCTTGACTTTCAAGATTCGTATCTCCACTGCAAAACTTCAGAAACTAGTGCCGTATCAAAAGTGGATCTTTTACCCTATGCTCTGTTAATTTTTATAGAAGTTTGAGGAGCAGTATGACCAAACTTGAAGTTATGAAAAATCAAAGTAAACACTCTCTTCTTTTTTCGTGTTCAAGATGAGGACTATATGTTTTAAGTTCAATGTGATCGATCTCTACTCAGCCGCTCAGATACAGTCACTTTCTCACCGGCGCAATGTGGCTTCCTTGTGTCTCTTCTGCAAATACTTTCACGGCTTCTGCTCCGATGTACTTAGCTCTCTGGTGACCCCTAAGTATGAATTTACTCGAGCCATAAGATTAGCAACTAGGTCCCACTCTTTTACTGTGAAACCAATAAAATGTAAACGCCAATTCTCCTCTAACAGCTTCTTTTCTCGCACTTCCCGCCTGTGGAATTCCCTTCTGTTTACTTTCTTTCCCAACAGCTACAATCTCCAAGAATTTAAATGTAAAGTCAATAGTCATCTTCTATCTCATTAACTTGCATCCTCTCTCTCATACTCCTTTCTCGTCCACTCCCCTCTCATCAGTATTCTCATTCTTCTCTTACCCATTTCCTGACACCCCCTATAACCTGTCATTCTTTCTCATGACTTTCCTACTATGTAACCCACTGCGCACCAGTGGCAGTAGACTGCCTTGCTTTGAGCGATATGATTAAGAAAAACATTTTCTGATAGGGATTGATAGAAACTTAAGAAAGGGGACACTTTAATCATTAGGAATGAGCAATATATTTTTGTACAACTATTATAATAATATATTAGAACTCAATAAAAAGGATTATTCTAAAATAGGACATTATTTTCCGAACAATCTAATAAAAAGTTCAAGAAGTATCGTCGCATGTGTCAGAGTTTGTTCAATGTTTAACTACCTATCAATCTTTATGAGATCATTTAAGGTCAAAGAAATGTTTTATTTTTGGATAAAGTTGCATTGCTTTCAATTTTTTTTTCTTGCAGTGTAAGTTTCATTGGGATTGTTTTTTTAAGGTCAGGGTCCCCAAGTCCTACCTTTGTTATTTAATCCATAACTGGAGGGAAGGGACGGATTAATACCTTTCCTAAGGGTACCAGTGCTTAAGTGAATGCAGGGTATTCAAATAGAATTCAAACTCGGCTCACCGATTTCTCTTTCCGAGCCGATATCCACTGCTCCACAACGCACATCCGTCATTAGACGCTTACAGCACTTGGTATTCCCAAGCGGTCACTCATCTAAGTACTGACCAGGCTCAACGTTGCTTAACTTCGGTGATCGAGCGAGAACCGGTGTATTCAACGTGATAGGCCGTAAGCCATTTGCCAGAGAGCTGACATCCTAAGCAACAGGTAAACAATAATGCACGACACGTCTCGACACAGAAGTTTCATCTCGTCATAAAAAACACAGGACAAAAAGCCCAAGCACTTATATATTCCAGGCATGTCGGCACATGCTGACTACGATAGCAACAGAAGATAGTATAATGACAATAAAATGAGGTTATATTCGACTCTGGGAAGACGAAATCAATTTTAGACATTTATTTTCTATGGGTGAGTTTATCGACAAACACGGGTGCCAATAGAATAGAAACGCATCATTTCACTCGTTATCATCGAACAGCCACAAGAATTGAAAATCATCAGCAACTTGTGAAAATAGCTGATACCACGTATAAGCTAAACGTTCATATAGTATTTCTTTCCAAAATTAAAACGAAAATCATTGAGGGTTCAGGACGACAATAATTCCTGCGGTCCTAGATTAAGCTCAAAGTAACCGAGGAAAGAAAGAAAAAGTGAAAAAAAGAAGAAAGAAAAACATGAAAAAAAAAAAAAGAAAAAAGAAAGAAAAAGAGAGAATTATTTGATTTGTTTCTTTTTTACGGGTTATCAACCTTTTGCAGACAGAAAATATTTTTAAATTGTAAGAAATATTTTTGAGGTATGTCCTATAATTAATTCTTAGTTGGGGGTGAAGAGGGGGAATCATATCATTCTCAACGGTATTTAAGCGTAACTGAAAACAACGAACCCGACAGGAATTAGAACTCAGTATTCTGATTGACAATTTAGAGCTTTTATCCCTTACACCAGCCGCACATTCAAGCTTGAAGCATCTAGTATTCTCAAGTGGTTACCCATCTAGGTACTAACCAGACATGTCGTTGCTTAACCAGTAATCGTAGAACCGGTGTTTCGACGTGATATGACCGTAAACTCCCAGTAAAGTAAATAAATTTACTGATATAATAAGCAGACAAGATCGATTTTAATAATCATCTCCATGAAGGTGAGCACATCTTCTGCGTGCCTTGTCCTTTCAGGACGTAGGCGATCATGGCCTTCCATCTTGGCTCTTAGCACGCTTTCTCCTGTAACATCTCGCAATCCCCATTCTGTCATCCAACTGCTCAGGCTCTTTAAATATGTTATCCGCTGTTTTCCTCTGTGTCTTTTGTCCTCAATCTGGCCTGTTAGTATCAGATTCTCTAAGGCTTCCTTCCTCATTGTATGTCCCAGAAACTTCAGTTGTCTCTTCCTGATGCTCAATATTAATTTCCATTTCGTTTCCATTCTTTCCAACACCTCATCATTGCTCACATGATTGGTCCATGACATCCGCAACATCCTTCTGTAGAACCATATTTTAGCTGCTTCAAATTTCTACTTCATCTATGATGATATTGTCCAACATTCACAGCCATATTGAAGAACTGACATCGCATAGCAATCCAGTACTCTCTTCTTTGTTTCTAGTGAAAGTTTCCTGTGTCTTAGTACTTTACTCCGGGGGTTTTCAAACTGTGATCCACGGACCACAGGGGGTCCGCAAGGGGGTCCGTGGATTAACTCATCACGTGAAATTCAAAGTATAAATTTTCAATGTGTGGATATTTATTTTTACTTATTAATGTTACCAAATGACAAAAGCTTGCACTATCGCATATTACATGTCAACGTTATTTATACAAAAAATTATTTTACACATGCAAGAGCTTGATGTTCAAATTTACTTTTTTTTTTTTTTGACTGGATTAGAAATCCGTTTAATGTTGAGATAGATAATAGCACAGGAAAAGAACTGGCCGAAATTTCAAGCGACAGAACTTTAAAAATCAGTTTTATGCAGCAACAACTTTCGAAATTCTGGCTCACTGTAGACTTGGAGTATCCATTGTTATCTCAAAAGGCAGTTAAGATTTTGTTGCCGTTTTCAACAACATATTTATGTGAAGCTGGATATTCGGCACTAACCAATTTGAAAAACAAATACAGATCCAGACTTGCTTCTGAAAGTCACTTACGTGTAAGTTTATCAGAAATATCGCCAAGAAACGACAATTTGTGTAAAGCCAAACAAGCACACTTCCCAGGTATTTAAATTTTTGTATCTGCTTGAGTTTAGTATCCCCCACCTGTATTTGGCATTTTGGGTTGCTCTTTTTGTTGATGACCATGTATTCGGTTTTCTTGAAGTTTATTTGTAGTCCTATTTTGTCACTCTCTTCAGCTACCTTCTGTAGGGGGTCTTGACACATACGTTACAAATACAAAGAGAATGAGAAACTGGATTGGTTATTTTACGATTTTTACTTGTCGGTTTAATATTAAAATCTGCTTTTATTATACTTTAGTCTTTAGATAGACATTGGCAAGATGTTTACTTGAGCTTTTACGAGATACTGATCAAATTTATATTTCAGTCTATAAGTAGACACTCGTAAGGATTATACTTGTGCTTATAGGTAGGGACTGATCAGGTTTATATTTCAGTCTATAGGGAAACACTGGTAAAGATTATATTTGAACCTATCAATAAAGACTGGTCAGGTTTATACTTGAATCTAGAGAGATAGAATCAGTGTCTTAGCCCCGTCGACGTCAAAAACACACGCACACACACATACACACACACAGAGAGAGAGAGAGAGAGAGAGAGAGAGAGAGAGAGGGAGAGAGAGAGAGGTTATTGTAAGAGGCATTATTAAGCTTAAGCCTGGCTGTAAGTGGAAATAGCTTGATTGATAAAGCCGAGAAATAAGTTGTACAACTTGCTCGACGCCTCGCCAGTGTCCCACCGTTTCTTCAACAGCTGTTTTTCACGGGGATGATATTGTTCAACAATATTTTGGGTAGAATAAATTATATTTGTTATAACATAGGATAGAACAAACCTAGTTATGAGTTATTTTATGACTGCGGCTTCTCCTACAAAGGGGGACACAGATTCGAGTATTGATGGAGAGCACATTTTTGTTATTAAGCTTTCCCGAGTACGCAGGTCGGTAGACGCACTCTATACTGTTTAAATCTGATCAAAAACAGGCATTCGCTACAAATCACGTTTGTAATATATATATATATATATTGTAATAGTTGTTACAATGGTTTATAAAAGCATAGTATCACTACACAAAAATTTTCATGTTTCGGAGCCGAACTGCTCCTCTTCGTGTGATATGTATAACTGAAAATAAATGGTAGAAACGATTTATTTTTGGGAACGTGTGGTGTAGATGATTGTTGTAGAGGATTGGAATTTAGTATGTCTAATCTAGTCCATTAGCAGTTTGTAACAATAGAGATACACATTTGGGTTAGGAGAGGGTGGCAAACTAGCTTAGTTCTGGACAGGTCACATTTTAGTTTTGTCTGGGTAAATCGCATAGTGGGATCTTAAATTTTTTTAAATTGCGAGACAATTTTTATTTGACTTCTATCAATGAGTGCATAAAATAGTGTGAACTTTTAGTAGTGTATGTTTTTTTAATTTTATTTACATAATACTCATTATTTTATTTTGTGGACGAAACATAAATATTAAGTTTTTGGAGAAGATTATTTTGTTTTGTCTGAGTAAGGTATCTAGTGGGGCCACATAATACTTCAAATAGGTAAATAATTTTAACAGTAAGTTGACTTTTTTATATTAGAGCACGAGTTATAACTGACATTTTTTGATTAATATATATATATCCAAGTGAATAACGAACGAAAAAATCTTAACAACGTTCAAAACATTAATTTAAAACAGTACTCAATATAGAAATAGAGCAATGAATATTTATTATAAGTTATAGTCTAGACCATGTCCAAATTATAATTTACTACAAAAGTCTACATTTTTCGTCGACATCGAAAAAACAATGTCTCATCAGGTAGTTAATAAATTTGTACATGTTCTAAACTATATATATATATATATATATATATATATATATATATATATATATATATATATATATGTTAGTTGAGTGCCATACATGCTACACGCTTGGATGATCATGTCTCGAAAGATTTTTCCTGCAGTAGGTTACCATTAATTTCTGTAGTAGACTGGTTGCCAACAAGGGCTAGAAAACCCAATCTGTCCTGCTATTTGACATATAGCTGGAGAGAAAAGACGGATTAATACATTTCTCAAGAGTATTTGCACGTAAGTGAATGCAACGAATTCAACTGGAATTCGAACTCGTCTCTCCAATTCCCCTGTACCACAACGCACGTATACCTAGAAGCTAAAATAATGAAGCTAAATTCCGCAGGACTTCTACTAAAATGACCCGCTAAAAAATCGTTTTTGCAGACAAACAAGTGTTCAGCCCTTGACGAACTGCCCAAATCTTGTAAAACAATTTCAGCTAATAAATATAGATGCAAAATGTAACTTTATCGACGCGGGAAGAGCAATTTGTGTTTTTTTTTTCTGACGGAATAAGGGTCAGGCACCAGAAAATAACATTCCTATTAAACTTACGTTCATACATCATTTGACATGGCATTTTCGGATGGTGTCACGGATTTCATCGTGACTGGTCTGCAAACACGAATGGAAATATATCAGTTGAAAAAATAAAATGACACTTGTAACAGCGACCTCACAGAAAACAGTCTTTTCACACACACACACACACACACACACACACACACACACACACACACACACACACATATATATATATATATATATCCTTATATGATTAAAATATTGTTGTAAGGTATGCTTATTTATGATTTAAAGTACTCAATATCAGGGATAGGGCATCTATATATATATAGATATGTTCGTGTGTGTGTGTGTGTGTGTGTGTGTGTGTCCTTTAAACAATCCACAATTTTTATCTGATTCTCACCGAAATTCACACAAATATTCTTTAGGCTTCCGGTCAGCAACTTATTTTTTCCGATTTCTCCTCGATATCAGAAATCGATACCCCGATATCCTATCAGGTTTAATCAAGATCATGATTTCAGCCCTTTTATCGTGGTTCTTGCTGCAGAATTTGCTCTAACTTGGTCAAATTATAGTTTTTAGTCTCAAACATTAGTAAATCTTCTCAGACGACTCCTTTTCCCCGATATCGGAAACCGATACCCCCGATATTCTATTAAATCTGATCAAATATCGATATTCAATCATCAATATGGCCCATTTTCTCCAAATTTGCACCCGATGGGTACGATAAGTTTTCATGGACTTACTTAGGTTAATTTATCCTTGGATAACTTATTTCACTCCGATATGGGAAATCGATACTCTGATTTCTTATCGGGTCTGATCAAAATCAGGTTTTCAGCCCTTTTATTTTGGTTTATGCTTTGGGTTTTGCTCTAAGTAGGTATAATTGTAGTTCTTAGTCCCAGCCGTGATAGCATTTACTCAGAGGATTTATTTAGCTTTCAAAATTCAGTTTGCGACGGAAAACGTATTTGACATCGATACCGGAAATCAAAATATGACTTACATCCATTCATTTTTCTTTCAATCTACAGTTTCGCTTTAACTGGAAACAAAATTGCTTTTTAGTCTTTCGTGCCAACGTCCAAAGAGACGATGGATTAGTTTTAAATCTTTCATTATACCCGAGCAACGACGGACTATACTGCTAATATGTATATAAAAGTGTTGCCGCTGGGTGTTGAGCTCACTTTACACACACACACACACACACACACACACACACACACACACACACACACACACACACACACACACATATTTATATATATATATATATATATAGTGAAGTTCTATAGGATGTGGTTTCCGGCTTTCTCTTTTCCAGTCTTTTACTTATTTCCATTCTTTTCCTCTTTTTTTTTTTCAATTGGAGTAGATAGACTAAACTATCGCCCGGTTCACACTCCATCCACGTCTATTGAACGGGTGAAGAGGCACATCCCTTGTTCCCTGTTTAGGATGTGGTTTTCGGCTTTCTATTTTCCAATATTTTCACTCTTACGTAGCCCCCTGCACATCAGTGGCGTTACCGCCTTGCTCGGAGTGATATGATTAAAAAAAAAAGCTTAAATGTGACACGAAACCGAAAGTGTGGAGCACTCAGTGAGGATCGAACTCACTATTCGGTTGTAATTGATATAGAGAGAAAAGCTTGCTAACCATTCTTAATAATGTGTCAACCTGTGTTAACTCATGTTATTCTGCTGTCAGTACACGAGTTGATTTTAGCAATGTTTCTGTGACGCTGACTATATAGGGCGAATCAATCAGCGTCTTGAAACGTGTATTACACAATATGTGCCTGGTAATCCAGACAGGTTTTGATTACCAGTAATACACATCTGACCCAGACGGCACAGGGTTTTGCGACGATATATAATCTAGATTGTGCGTGCAAATACATGGATTCATCGTTTTCCATTTTGGGCAAAGCACGGTCGGCAAATCATCTGCACACTTGATAGGCAGTATGCATTAAGTGACACCGACCATCTTTGAAAAGAAATATATTCGTTCTCTTTCTTTACTGGATGGTGTGTAAATCTGTATTAACTTTTTTAAAACTCATTGGAATTGTTTATTTTCCTTTTTGTCATTGTCATCAGACGGATATATTTCTACTGCGCTATCGGCATACAACACAGAAAGATGGCTTTCATAACGGGTTATTCAAAAGATGTAAACAAACCCCAGTAACTGAGAGCGTTCAATTTAGTAGCCAAACCGAACTACGTTCAATTAATAACGAAAGAATATAGCATCAAACCAGAAGTAGTTACTGTATTTTATGAAATCTGCCTCTCCCTATAGTGCTCTATCATCTAGCGAGAGAATATATATATATATATATATATATATATATATATATATATATATATATATATATAACTTAAAACTATATTTTTTTGTATGCATGGATTTGGAGGGTGAAGGCGTTTATAGTATTTTGCTCCCCCGCCTCACAAACCTCTAACTCCATTTGATAAAATCATTATTAGTTAGAAAAAGTTCCTTCTCGGAACGAAACGCGTCACGTATCAGATTTCTATTTTTTATTCACTTTATATTTAATTGTGAGTCTATTATCTTTTTTTTTTATAGACTATTTATTTCATTTTTTGCCACTTTCACCCACTTTTTAATATTGAATTTTATTTCAATAGCAGTTTCTCGTTTCCTCCCTGTTTGTCTGTCACTCCACTATTCTCGTTAACATTTTACTCGTCGACAAATATTCTTCTGAGTTGTTGGCCGAAAAAGGTTACATTTTAAGCGAAAAATATGTGATTTTGTCTGTTTCAACATTATTATTTTTAATCGCTATTCGTATCTGAGTAGATATTCTGTTCTTAATTAAGCAGTATATATATATATATATATATATATATATATATATATATATATATAAATTGTCGGTTGTTCGTAACCAAGTTTCGTAAAAATTCGTTAATTTCCGTAATATATATATATATATATATATATATATATATATATATATATATATATTACGGAAATTAACGAATTTTTAATTTTCGTAATATATATATATATATATATATATATATATATATATATATATTACGGAAATTAACGAATTTTTACGAAACTTGGTTACGAACAACCGACAATTTGAAATGAATTGTTTGAATATATATATATATATATATATATATATATATATATATATATATATATATATATAATTCTACCGGCCTGATTATTTACGATAAATTTTGTACGAAAATGTGCGTAATTCAGCAGGATTCAAACCTGCAACCCTTATCAACATAGGGATAACCCCCAATTGATCTGGTGTGTCTTAGACCACTCGACCACGAATGATACCACAATTTAAACGAAGTCAAATCAAGCCTACATAACACAATTTTCGATTCTATGCAAATAAACAGTTCTGCTCTGAAATGTATCGTATGTAAACAAATGTAAACATACAATGTTACGGAAAATTCCGAAGATTAACCAAATGATTTTAACAACCGACATATTGAAATTATTTCTTTGAACATTATTTTTAATCGATACTCGTATTTTAGTAGATATTCTGTTTTTAATTATGCAGTATATTTATATATATAACTATTTTTGAGAAATTTTGTTAGGAAAATGTGTGTTATTCAGCAGGATTCGAACCTATGTTACTAAATGTCAAAAAGTACTCAGGCCGATAGGTAATTTTCAAGCGCCGCTTAGATGTGGCACAAGGCTGCAAGTAACAGGCGGATAGTGTTATATATAAGAATAGTCTGTTTAATTAAAAACAATACCTCCTCAGATACGAATATCGATAGAAAATAATGTCCAAACAAACAAATTAAATATATATATCATTCTCAATTTTGTTAGTCACGTGAGTTCGCTGTAATCTTGTACAGCTAACCCTAACCACAAAAGGCAATGTCTTTTCCTGATATGTAAATTTGCGGAAGCTGAATAAAATTACAAACCCTGAAAATATGTTAAAATTTACTCAGTTTCAAACGTACAGACAATATAGTTGGATTACAGTAAATGCTCCCTATGTAAATTAAGAATTAGGGGTGTGTCACGTATTAATATACCCAGCTTGGGTCATATAACAGGCATATTCATACGGTCGTACAGATGGCAAATACCAACCTGCTGTATATTTCACAACTCTCGCCCCCTGTTGATATGATACATTAAGAGTTGTAGGTGGACAAATTGAACGCGTCAAGCGTCGTACCATCATTTCTCATACTTGTTTGTTTGGGTATAGACATGGTGATCGTGCCGGTCAGGGAAATTTGTTAATATTTTACAGTGTAAGCTTGTGGCTGGGCATTATCCGGCTAGATCACCTTCCTATTGCAGAAAGAGCAGGTTGAAGAATGTTCTCGATGTATCAAGCAGGTTGAAGAATGTTCTCGATATATCAAGCAGGTTGAAGAATGTTCTCGATGTATCAAGCAGGTTGAAGAATGTTCTCGATGCATCAAGCAGGTTGAAGAATAATTCTCGATGTATCAAGCAGGTTGAAGAATGTTCTCGATGTTCAACGTTTTCTCCAGAAACGCCAACAGCCAGCGAGAGTTGTAAATTTACGCACCTTAGGCTGTGATGCCAGAAGTTGGTCATATAGGTCATAGTCAAAAACACCACGGATCTACATCACACGCACCAGCAAGCATCACTAGCATGAAAGCAGAATCTGATCTTACTGATGAATAAGACAAACTGCCATTAGATCTTCGGTCCCACTCACTTCATGGTTCGTGGTATCATAGGAAAGGTGCATATATTGTGACGTACAATAGAGACCTAGACATGTTTGGTTTGCACGAGAGTTTAAAATGGGGCGCATAAGTACAGCATAAAGGTGACCCCTTTTTGGGTGGTGTTCTTCCTCTACGCGGTTATGCAATAAATGTCCTCTTTACTCCAACCAACAGTGCACAGATATATAAGTATATAGTATGGTCTGGTGTTATAGTTAGGAACGTCAAAACTGGTATCAGTGAAGCTAATTCGAATTTCGACTGAAAAAAGCGTAAGCTTAATAGGGAATCTCCTTGTAAAAGACATGCCTCCAATTCTCCCTGTTACCGGTTCTTTTATCTGATAATACTCACAAAATGACTGTATCGTCTATGTCGTAGCAAAGAAATGCTGCTACTCCAACAACAAACCTTGACAGAAGCTCATAAGATTTTTCGACATAAAAACCTAAGAGTAGGATTAAACATGTCGGCGATCATCACAAAAGCAATTGTAACTCAATGAAGTATAAGAGCTAATAGTCTGAGTTTGAGTTTTGTTTAACGGCATATCGACACCTCTGTGGGTTATTTAATGTCAAAAGGTGGGATTTTAAGGTTATTCTTGATGTTCAGTTATAGTGAGAAGGTAGTAAAATTTTAATGAATTTTTTGGTTTTTATTCTTTTTTATTTTAGAAAACTGAAAATGTCTTCTAGTTTTGTGTTCAAAAATATTTGCTGAGAATAATTTTTTCCTTCAAAACCGTGTTATGGTAATAATTTTTTCTTTAAAAATGTATTGTTGGTAATATTTTTTCTTCAAAAATGTATTTTTTTTTATAAAAATTTACTTTTATGTATATATATTTCTATAAAAGTCTATTTTTCTAATGTCATAGTGTTTTGACTCCAGTTTGGAGGTTATATTGCCCATAGCTGGGACCCTAACAGGTTCTCCCACTCCGAGTCAGGGTGGACCTGTAAATCAGAGGTGGTTCCATGCTCCTCACAACCTCCCAATCAGAGGCCTTGTTGCCGGATACAGTTTACCGTCATACCCAGGACCAACAGTTAAAGTGAACGAACAAAAAACATATCCGGTTTATAAAAATCAAACAGACACCAACGGCTCTAAAAAACTTTCTTGTCGTCGGATCTGATAAGTAATTCAATTTAATTGACCTTAAAGCGAAAAATCCCATCGCATTTTCTTTATAGACAGGTCTTTAAAGACGCCAAACCTAACACGCTTTGGCGAAACGCACCATCTTTAAAAAAGCCTTGCCACTTTCTCATTTTCACTTTTATTTCGAATACTATTCTACAATCTACTAACACGCTTATATATATATATATATATATATATATATATATATATATGTGTGTGTGTGTGTGTGTGTGTGTGTGTGTGTATGCGTGTGTGTGTAGAGAGAAAGATATATGTGTATATATGTGTATATATATATATATTTATGTGCGTGTATATAGAGAGATATGTATGTGTATATACATATGTGTGTGTATATATAGAGAGATATATGTATATATATATATGTATATATATATATATATATTAATGTGTATGGATATCTATGTATGTATGTGTGTGTGCGTGTGTGTGTAGAGAGAAAGATGTATGTGTATATATATATATATATTAATGTGTGTGTATATAGAGAGATATGTATGTGTATATACATATGTGTGTGTATATATATAGAGAGAGATATGTATGTGTATATACATATGTGTGTGTGTATATATATAGAGAGAGATATGTATATATATATGTATATATATATGTACATTAATGTGTATATATATATATATATATATATATATATATATATATATGTGTGTGTGTGTGTGTGTGTGTGTGTGTGTGTGTGTGTGTGTGTGTAAGTGTACACATATGCTCGTTCGTGCATAATCAGGCGTAAGGGAAGGAAAGTTTGATTTTTTTCTTTCTTTTACTGTCTGTGGGTACAGCCAGTCCAGATTGGCGCGTCAGTCCTAGTGGAATAGATTAGTGCAAATTGATACTCAAGGGTTGACATCTCCCATTTGCCGAACTGTAGCCACGGGCACAACAGTCACTGCTCTGAAAGTCGAGAATCATTATTCTCAGCAGCTGATGTCAAAGCGTTGGCGGACTTGTCAGTTTTATCATTGTTCCGTTACGTGCCCGCTTTCTTCCTTATCTGCGTGTAGTGATTAAATTGGTCTGGCGCAGGCACACAGTATTTGGAGGACCTTGAGAATCAAATTGGACAGCAATTGTTTAAGAGGCGGGTAGGTTCGTCATCGGGTGCTGCTGCATGAAACTCTTTGTGAACTTCTCTTCGTCCAAGGCAATTTTTTTACTCTCTTTGTAGGCGTCTAGCTCCTTATCTAAACATCGATATTGAAATGAAGACATATCATTTTAGATAGATATAGGAATTGGATGTGCGTTGTGGTGCAGTGGATATCGACTCGGAACAACAAATCGAGCTGCCGAGTTCGAATTCCAGTTGAATCCCTTGCATTCACTTATGCACAAATACCCTTGGGAAAGGTATTAATCCGTCTCTTCCCTCCAGTCATGGGTTGAATAATAGGGCAGATTGGGTTCTATAGCCTTGGCTGGCAACCAATCTACCGCAGAAAGCAATAGAAACCTACTGCGGGATAAATTTCTCCCCAGTCAGACATGATCGCCCAAAGCATGTTTCTCGTATGGCACTTAACTGACTGACTGATAGGGATGGTAAGTTTACCTTTGTTCAGTCCAGTTCAAAGATTAAAAAGGCCATGGCCGATTATGAAACGTAGTCAAACCCATTTCAAATTATTCATTACATATTTTTGTAAATTGCTATTTTTTTATAATGTTTAATATATGTAACTGCAAAAAAAAGAAAAAAAAACAAAAACAAAAACAACGACAAAAAACGGTTTGTTAAAAGGTCGGTTTTTCCCTTGACACCGCTATTGTTGCATGATTCGTTAACAAATGTTCATGTTTTAAATCGGCGTTTTGAGAATTTTTATAGAAACCAAACATATGAAATTGGATTTAAATTTTTCTCGAGAATTGACAGAAAAATAATTAAAAGCTATTCTCGTAAATAAACAGTCTAATAAATAAATAGTGTTTAACATTTTTGTTGCCGATTCTCCACAAAGACTGGTCCAGTTTTTCGCTTCCGAACAGAAAGTGAACGAATTACGCAAAAATAATGGCCTATTGCAATAAACAAGCAGAGCTACCCAGACGAAAACAACTTTATTTCGTTTTCTTCAACAATTTACCATCTGTTTCCATTACAAAATGTCTCGAGATAGAATTTTGATAAACAATTTTTTTTGCTTTCTTCAACGTGAAGCCATCCTTATTTACAGTTGAATCAATGTCCTCATTTTTATTTCCACTATCACAGCGTTTCTACCATTGTGACTTACGGCCTTCTTCAGGTGTCTGTAAGTCTGGGTAACTTTCAAAGAATTACTTATTTCTATTTACGGGAAATAGATCGCTCGCCTTCTGTTTTTCATGTCTACGGATATTTTGTCGTTGTTAAACATAGATGGATAATCTTAAAATGACACATGATATTTCCTAAGGATTACCCGGATAGATAGACACCTGAAGAAAACCCAAAATAAGAACAACCGAAACAGTAACAACAAATATAAAGGCATTGTTCACAGATGGACTAATGTAAATATCAAAGTTTTTTTTTTTTTGTTTTTTTTTTATGGAGTCGATTTTTGGAGAAAAACTGAATTCGCTAAACGAGTTTGAATTTTCTTTTTCATTTATCATCGCTATTACTGTACATTTTCACAGCAATATTTATTATTTTAAAACTATTTTTCAAATTCTAATAAAACCCCAGCATATGAAACTGGATATATGCATTATCTTTTTTCTCGAGAATTGACAAGAGATTTAAACATTATTTTATTAGATTGTTTATTTACAAGAATAATTTTTATTTTATTCTTATAAAAATAAATGTGTACAAAAAAACAATGCAATATTTATCATCTGCTATATTATAAAGAAATAACTATGAAAACGATTTTTGCATTTATAAATTCATAAAAATATTTGTGAACAAGAAAAAAGTTAAATAAACATAATTACGAGAATAAATAAAATTATAATTGAAATTTAGAAATTGTTATAATAAATTTCGAATAATTTATTTTTCGATCTTTTCTTTTATTTTCTCTCTTTTTCACTAAAATAGTTTGAGAGATTTTGAACTTATTCGTTTAGGTTTTTCTGCTGAGACCTCCTACTAAGTATTGCCACCTTTTCTTTCCATCTTTAGATCTTAGAAATAATAGAAACTATAAGCTAGTCATCAAAGAATATATATATATATATATATATATATATATATATATATATATATATATTCTGCTTTTCTATATCTTCTTCTCCTCGATTATGGCTCTCAACAACGTTCTGTCCTTTTGTAGCCCTTGGTGATTTTTCTCCTTTTATCTCTCCTAATCCTTCTTTGTGGTCCAGTGGATATCGACTTCTAACGAGAAATCGGAGAGCCGAGTTCGAATTCCAGTTGAATTCGTTGGAATCATATACGCGCAAATACCATTGGGAAAGGTATTAATCCGTCTCTTCCTTCCAATTATGAGTCAAATAACAGGACAGATTGGGTTCTATAGCCTTGATTGGCAACCAGTCTACCGCAGAATGCAATGGCAACCTACTTCGGGATAATCATATGCCCAGTCAGTCATGTCTCTTTCGATGACTCTCTTCCCATGACTCAGTTGGTCTTTTCTGTTTACAATGGACACAGGAGCCATGATTTTTCAGTAATAAAAAAAAAACATTTTCTCTTTTAAAATCTCTCACAAAATAGCGTACAGTATTTTGGTTATGGTCGGTACATAGGCCGCTTAATATAAGATTACAGTAAAGTAGCTTCTATGGACATTACTTTTATAGATATTTTAATAAAATGACACTCTGTGTTATCGTTATTTTATTATCAAAAAACCTTTATGTTTGAAGACGTTACTATCATTTGTAGTATGACAAAGTAAACTTTTTCCAGAAAATCATAATTATCCTTCCGTGGAAATTCCACGGGTTCCGCTAGTAAATATATAAATAGCATAAGTTATTGATATTTTCTTCGCGTCGAATATATAAGGATCCTCATTACAATTGTACGAAACATAAACCCTCAAAAGCACTGAGAAAAAAAATTGGTAGGAACAAGAAAAATGGCTTCAGCAATGGCACCAAAAGTGATTTGATATAAATTAAAAAGTATAATAAGCTGGAAAGTATTGACCAGTAACAAAATAAGTGAAAAACTCAAAGAAAGGACAGAAAAGCTAACTTCGCAACAGTTACTTTTACTGATGAATGAGAGGTATAGTGGGTGGGCTAAAGTGGGTGGGGCCTTCATGAAAGTAGTCAATCAACATGACTTAGCAAACAAGTGGTGATGTGGGTTAAGGATGTGAAAACTTGAAAAGAGATCAGAAAACAAATCCAAAAAGAAATTGAAAACATTGGTAAGATAATGACAAGAAGAAACTGTCTCCAAGAATGGCACAAAAAGTGATTTGAGAAAAATAAAAATAGTGCAATAAGTAAGTAAAATGATTGACCAGTAAGAAAACATTTCAAGATGTTGATGCAAATGTAAAAACAGGGAAAGAAGAAATACTGAATATTAAGAAACACGCATTTAAGTAATATATATATATATATATATATATATATATATATATATATATATATATATATATATTCATACAAAGACGAACCTGTATGCTGAGTGACGATAGAGAAAGTTCTTTCTTTAATAAATGCCTTACGCGCACTCTAGGCAAGTAGTAAGCATGGCGGACGTGAAGGAGACTACCACCACCTTTAAATTTGTTGTTTTTCGTTTTTTTTTTTCAGTGCAATCTTATCGATTACATGCTAAACTTTCAAATTGACAAAAAAAAATCGGAAAAATTTCAATATTTTGACAATTTTAAGGGGGCTCAGTTCTTCATACAACGTTATAGTAAATCGATCCTCCATTTTAGAACCACTCGCCGATACTTCATTACCACCACCTGTAAATTGGTTGATTATATTTTTTTTTACTTTTTCGGTGTAATCATATCGATTAAACCCTAAACTTTCCGATTGACAAAAAATTGTGAGCTCTTGTGACGATTTGGCTCACTGCTAAAGAAAATAAAAACAAGATTTTTACCAAAATTTCGAACGTATTAGAAAGGATTAAAAACGTTAAAAAAATAATAATAATAAATACTTTGATTTTTCCTCGTAATAATAACATAAACATTTTGATGGAAAAAGTTTGGGACCTTTCTTTTTTTTCATACTATGCTGTTTTTTTCAGCGATTTAGTGCAAGTACCTACTCTTATATAACAGTCAATACCTGAGAATTTCACCACAAATGAAAAATAAATAAAAGACTTGAAGTTACGGAAATGTAGTTTTATTGGCGAATGTTTAGAATAGCATGGACACGTCCGATGACAAATGAAGAACTTCTAAGAAGCACACAAACAACAGAGAAATTCTATTGCTAACAACCAGAACAAAGAAATTTTAGTGAGAATACACAAGGAAAGACGATTTGGAAATTTTAATACTCACAGGACACATTGAAGACAAGAGAAATGAATCGGCGAGGAAGGTACTTGAGAAATTTGAGCAAATGGATCGAAGAACAAGGACGATAAAAACAAGTATTCTTGCCTGATACAGAAATATAGGTCCCTCCTCTCAATTGCCAAAAAAAAAAAAAAATATAGGTCCCTCCACTCAATTGCCAAAAAAAAATAAACAAATAAAAAAAATATAGGTCCCTCCACTCAATTGCCAAAAAAAAAAAAAATAAACAAATAAAATAAATATAGGTCCCTCCACTCAATTGCCAAAAAAAAATAAAAAATTAAAAAATATATAGGTCCCTCCACTCAATTGCCAAAAAAAAAAAATAAATAAATAAATAAAAAAATAAAAAAGTATAGGTCCCTCCTCTCAATTGCCAAAAAAATAAAAATAAAAAAAATAAAAAAATAAAAACAGCATAGCTTGATGTTAAAAGAGCTCAAACTTAATAAAAACAAAGTTTTATCATCAAAATTGTTTAATCCTTTCTAACACGTTCGAAATTTCAAATAAAATTTCTTTTTTTGTTTTTCGTCAGCGATTCAAGCTATGTTTAGATAATATGACTATTAAGGAAAGTGTAATATTAAGAAAGTCGTTTTTTGGCATTGAAAGACATTAATTTGAAAATTCTTGTAAAAATTAAATAATTGTCTGATTTTAATGAAACTTTCAGGACTTATTCACAAATGAATGGAATTATTTATGCAATTATTATTTCTAGAAAATCATGGTAAAAACAGTGAAACCGATAAAATGTAACCGCAATTTCTACTCTAACAGCTTCTTTTATCACACCTCCCGCCTGTGGAATTCCCTTCCATATACTTGCTTCCCCGACAGCTATAATCTCCAGGAATTTAAATGTAAGGCCAATAGACATCTCCTATCTCACTAACTCGCATACATTCACTCAAGCTCTTTTTTCATCTACTCCCCCCACATCCTCGGTATTCTCATCCGTCCATTACCCTCCCCCTGAAATTTCCCATAACTAACCCCTCTTTCTCATCACTTTCCCCGATGTAACCCCTGCGCAACAGTGGCTGTAGAATGCCTTGGTTGGGGTGAGATGATTAAAAATTAAAAATTTACATCTGTTACTTCCTTCAATTAATTGTATAAAACGTCTACAAATACATTAGCTATACTAACTTTTTATTGGGAAATGTAAATCATGTATTTTCTTTTTAATTACCGGACCATTTTTTCGAATTCAAAAATGCTTTAAAACTACGCTATTTTTAATGTAGGCAAAATTTAATTGATTTTATAAATAATATAACTTTAGGATATCATATTCTGAAGAAGAAAAACATTTGATGAATAATGAATTTTTAGAAGAATTGTTTTCATTTTTTACTTTGCTCATTAAAGTTTCAAACATTTTTTAAAAATTTCTTCCAGTTACTCAGTGTCACCAGTTATTTATTCATTAAAAACAGACTTTATCTACAAATCGAAATTCATAAGCTAATACAAATTATCTAGAATTAAGATATTTAAAATAATTTCTAGCATTTTTTATTATGTTAAAACCGCATATTTTATTTCACTAGGGAAACTTATAAGAGACTTTTCATTAAAGGCTCACAAGTTTTAAGGGTTGTTTTCCTTACAAAATGCTTAACTGGAGTATGTCAACTTGGATTGGTCACCATACGTCCAGATTGATTGATAGATGTTGTTATTGCCTACTTAAAAGGTGATTAAAAATGCTTTTATTCTACATTTCATGCCATAAACAAGTAATATTTGTTTCAAATTCGATTAATTTAACTTTAAAAATGATAATTTTCCAAAAAACGAGTGAGATATGTATATATTATTTTTGAAAGATTTTTAAAGCCGAAAATAAACTTTTGTTTACAAATGTGTCGATCGTTCAAAAAATGGCCGAAAAATTGAAAATTAAAAAAATCTCAAAATTTTAAATTCCAATAAATATAACTTCTGTTTATAATACATCCGAGTATTTTACTTACTCGAAATAGTAAATTTGATCATTTAGCTTTCAATTAAGCTAAAATTAAAGTTTCACGAAAAAGATTTTATTTTTATGAATTCAATTTAAAATGTAGGTATTGAAAAAGGAGTGGAGGTATCTACAGTAACACAAGTATGAAGCACCTTGTAAAAATCAAACTTACTTAATGATAGAAATGAGTTATGAGATTCGTGAATAAGTACTTTACAGCAAGGTGACCAACAAGCATTCTTTTTTTTAAGAAAGAGATTCTGTTTTTTCTACTAGTAATAAAGCAATTACTAGACCTCTCCTCGCGATTCATGTTTGAGTTCGTCAGCTTGCCAGAGTTCAGTGCGTCTGAAAAGACAAACAATTTGGCGTAATCCACGCCAAGAAAATCGATTTTCCTGTCGGACGGTCGGGGCGTTTGTCTTTCGGCCGCTGACATTTACAAAGTAAAAAGGAGGTTTTAGGCAGGAGTCCAAAATGGCCGACCAAATGGACAAGTTAGTTCAGCATCGTGCACGTAAGATCTTTGAGTCTTAGGCAGCGAATTAATTTTGTTTGCTTTTACCGCCTGTGGTGGGAGTGGAGAGAGAGAGAGAGAGAGAGAGAGAGAGAGAGAGAGAGAGAGAGAGAGCATTAAAAGAAAAATGTTCAAAAGAAATTAAACTATAATTTTTTTTCTTTTAATCATAACATTTAAGATGAAATGGACAATTTCTAGACATAGTTTTTTCTTCTGTATTCTGATAAGCATCAAAGTATGTTCAGAACTGATTGGTTGTTTATTTGTCGATATATTTCAGCTTGCTCATATCCAAATTTATTCTACTGTAGAAAATATAAAACAACTGTCAAAATAAGTTATAGTGAAGTAAACCTTCACAAAACGCGTTTGAAATCTGGCAATAATATGTAATAGATATTGAATAATGTGTAATGAATACTGAAATTGATACGAAGTGTAGCAGCACAAAGTCATAAATCCGAATCATATACAGTATACAAACGCTTTCTCAGATTAACGATTTAAAATGGCTTCGAATGAGTGAGGCGCGTTAACCTCAGGGAGGACCACACTTCTTCGAAAATCGTGGATTATCAAAATCACAAACAAGAAACCAACAGAACCATCATCACCTGAGAACTTTCAACAGCAGTAACAACTAAAATGACATGTAACATGAAAAGAGACTGACATAATAAAGATGGTGGCATTCCACACTAAATCAAAGAAAAGGCAAGGTAGGACAAACCACTTTTTTCTTTTTTTTATTAATTTCTCCCCAAGCAAGGCGGTACCGCCACTGATGTGCAGGGGGCTACATAAGAGAGTTAAAGTTTTAGACAGGAAAAGAGTGAGGACAAAAACGAACCAGCTACAGGGGGTGAAAGAGAAAGGCCAAGAGAAGGATGTGAACACAGGAGTGAAGACAGTTAAGAAGGTAAAAAGAAAGGAAAAGAACAATATACACGGAGTGATGTGGAAAAGGCTGGAGTTAAGTGGATAAGAGATGGGAATTGACTTTGCATTTAAATTCTTAGGGGTTGTAGCCCTCAGGAAAGCCAGTATATGGAAGGGAGCTCCACAGGCGGGAAGCACGAAAAAAAAGAAGCTGCAGGAGTAGAATTGTCGCCTGCATTTAGTTGATCTAACTGTAAAAGAGTGGGACCTTGATGCCAGTCTGGTTGTCTGAGTAAATTCTTGTGGAGGGGGCACCGGTGACCTATTTTCTTCGGAGCAGAAGCCATGAAAATATTTGTAGAAGAGAAAGAGGTAAGCCATATCCCGCTGATGAGAAAGTGGCTGGAGTCGAGCTGCTAGATCTCCAGTAATTTAAATGTAAGGTCAATAGACCTCTCCTATCTCACTAACTCGCATCCATTCTCTCAAGCTCTTTTTTCATCTACTCCACCCTCATCCTCGGTATTCTCATCCGTCTATTACTCTCCTCCTGACATTTCTCATAACTTAACTCTCTTTCTCATCACTTTCCTCTATTACAGATTACAGATTCTCCTTTGGAGCCTGTCGAGAACACTGAGACGAACAGCAGGGGCGCCTGATCAGATATGACAACAGTATTCCATGCATGGTCAGATGGTTGATTTGTATATGTGCAAAATGGATTCAGGCGTAACAAATTTCCGAGCCCAACACAGTGACTCAACCTTCCTAGCAGTGGATTTAGCTATTGATTCAATGTAATGATTCCACTTCAGGTCGAAAGAAAGTGTAAGGCCGAGGAGGCGCAGTGTATTTCTTGAAAAAATGTTTCAAGAGAAAGATTTAATAAATCTTAACTGACAACAGAACTGACAGCAGGGTCAATGAATGACGAATGTTTCTTTATAAGGAAACGGCTAATATTACAATTCCAATTGTCATGCTGATGACGTTACTAGACATTTTAAGGAACTTGAGAAGCAAAATAACTTCTTAATGGAAAGAATAAATATATAGAAAATTAGATTCTTTTTTTGCAGCAGTGATACTGAGAGATGCGGAAACCGTCTGGAGAGACACGAAAATTGACAAAAGAATAAATTGACAAGTCTGTTTAAGTTCCTAAACATTTGGCAGCAACTCTCTCTCTCTTCCTTTGTCACACATGGCTGAACTGTCGTCTAAATTATGCAAAAATAAAACAACACTGACATCTCATTTTAACAGATGTATTTACCAAAGTTACACAAAACTATCTTGAAATACTAAAGAGTAAATTTATTTAATAAAAATTTAATAAAAATGGCTTCAACTACGGTCTCAAGACAACTTCTGAATCTTCTGCAACTCTTCTGGACAGTCTCCTTGTTTAAGTTGGTGAATGCTGCCATAATCCTTGCCTTCAGTGCATTTTTGGTTTGACAATGAGTTTTTTGGGTCTCACGTTCAATTGCGCGCCACACACACTAAGCAAGGAAGTTAAGTTAGGTAGCCAGATATAAGGGGTAACGTGGTCGCAGAAATTGTCTTAGAGCCATGGATGGGTTCTCCTGCTTGAGTGGCGTGGTGCATAGTCCTGTTGCCAGACAGTTTATTTCACAGCAACACTACCCCTTCAAGGAACTTGATGGACACCTCCGTGATGTGATTGAGTCCCACAAGAAATTCAGGAGTTCTTTTCTTATGAGAACAATCACAGTGAGTTTTCCGAGCTGCCGTACCTTCGTAATCATCATTAGACCCATCCAACTCATTTCAAATCCTCTACAATGTTCTCAGATTGACATCGAAACAATTTGAAATCCAATCTGTATTGGAGATTCCGGGGCTATTTCAAAACAGTAGCATACCGTTTCGAAATTTCTATCGGAGTTAATTACCTCATAGTGCTCGTTTTCTCACAGATGGTGCTCAACTGACTCTACTATACTATGCAGTCGACAAAACCAAAGGGAATCAACGTACATGCGCAAAATTAAAAATATAAAATGGCAACAATTTACCCATCGTGTCCCGTATATATATATATGATTATTAAGTTGAAGTTGTCAAATGTATTACATTCAATACTAGTGAATTTAAAGTGTTGTTATGTAGCATATATCTGCAATGTTCATATAGTTTTTTGGGAAGTTTCTGGATGGGTTTTCCTATGTACACCATTGACCATTTCATACAATTTTTCGAATATATTTTCTATTTTTTATGCATTGTATTTAAAAGTTTATTCATTTCCTCTCGTTATATCTACTTTTGTTTTGGATACTATTATTCACACTAAAAATCACACACCCACACCGACACACACATACATGCGTGTAAATATTCTTAGATGTAATCTGTAGAAAAGACAATATAAATAACAAAGAGACAAGAGAAGAATATGTACTTCGTCTTAGTGTAAATTATATAAATTCTAAATTATACACACACACACACACAAACACATACACACACATAGATAGATAGATAGATAGATAGATAGATAGATAGATAGATAGATAGATAGATAGATTAAAATTTGTGTATTTAGGCAGCTGATTTTCTTTTAGGCATCTCAAATTAAATAAATTGTTTGCAATTTATTTAATCTGACGTATATATATATATATATATATATATATATATATATATATATATATATATATATGTGCCAAGAAGAAAAATTAGAAATTATGCTATTCCAAAACAAAAACGAACTGTTAAATGAAAGAACGGAAATTATCACGAAATGTATCCACACTAAGAAATACCTCTTAGGTTCATACAGCCATGGATAAAAACGCCAGAATTCGTTTTAATTTAAAAATTGCACGTTCAAAAATTCCCTGCCATGTGAGCGTTCAAATAAAACACCGTTAGAAAAGCGTTCTTTAAAAGAAAAACGGTAAACGGTAAAATCAGTTATTGAAAATCACCTAAAGACACAATTCGTGGTAGAAGCCTAGGTCACGTAATAACACGTTTAAAAATGGAAAATATTCAAACGTTTTACAATATAATTGTATTGAACACGTTTTAATACAAATGCGCACTGGTCTAACCCTATTATGACCAAAAACTAAGTATTAATCAGTCAATCAATCAATCAATCAATCAATCAATATATATATATATATATATATATATATATATATATATATATATATATATATTAAAATTTGAGTATTTAAGCAGGTGATTTTCTTTTAGGCATGTCAAATTAAATAAATTGTTTGCAATTTATTTAATCTGACGTATATATATGTATCATTGCGTATCGTTGCTTAGCAATGTTTTATGTCAACACAAGATAAAATCATCTTTGATGGTGGATGTCTTTATTTTAACGTCCCTTTAACCTCTCTGAAGATGGCTCATGTGAGCCGAAAGCTTAGAACCAGCATAATAAAAAGATATCCAAATGTTGGACAATTTTTGTTATTATTTTCACCTGAAATTAAACCCAAAATACGATGTTTAGAATGGCTTATGATTAAACATAATAGATGTTCATTGTGTGTTATATTTAACAGGATATGTTTAGAAAATTATCTGCTGCCTGGATACACACTATATATATATAGTGTATCCTGGCAGCAGATAATTTATATATATATATATATATATATATATATATTAAAGAACCACTATATATATATATATATATATATATATATATTAAAGAACCACCACTTACTTGCTACTCAGGTTTCAACCATGTCATTATTAGACTGCCTGATATCCTCATCATTATTGACATGTTTACGACGTTTCGTCCCGGCCTTCTTCAGGTGCTACGACACATACCCTATTCAGGATTCAGGCGTTGGCTAGCTCTAGTGACTTGACCGAAAGAGTTCAATACATGGCTATAACAGTGGTGAACAAATAACTTAGAGGATTGAGCTAAAGGGAGATAACTACATGGCATCCGAAAGTGGCATCGAACATGGAATGAGAATGATATGCCCCAGTGATCGAAATAAAGGTTTCGATTTAAAATTCCTCGGAACCTTGTTGAAGGCCGGTGCTTATAACGGCCAAATCGTCGTAAACATGGCAATAAAGATGAGGACAACCATCCGAACTGTGTAAATAATGAAATCCATTACAGCTGGTGGTTATGGTGGCGGCCAAACGGCTTGGTTGGTCCAAGAACTTTTCAGAAGAACCTCGTAAATAAAAACCAGTTTTCATCTCGACATTTGACTCTAATTTACGGTACGAAATATCGCAGTGAAAGTTTTGTGAACGCAACAGAATTAAGGCGTTGGCCCCGTCTACTACCCCAGCTCGTCATAAATTTTCATTTAATGTTATCAGCAATAGCAGATGGAGAAATGAGATTTAACCCCCAAGAAAGAGAAAACCAAAGAGCACAAATTAACATCAAAAGAGGTAACAGACCCCCAGGATTTTTTTTTTCTTAAGTATGGATCGTAAATAATTTCATCCAATTATTGCTGTTAGGAATAATTATGATATGGGTCACTGGATAATGGATGTGCGGTTGGCACCACATTTTTAGTCCGGAATGTAGAACCAGCAACCAAAGTTCATATTCCATTCCGATCTACTGCGTTACAGTTTCGCACTAATATCTTTCAAAAAGGCATGAATCTGTCTTTTCTTGCTCGGGGATAGACAGAGATCTCTAGCCTTGAGTGGCAAACAGTTTACAAGAAGGTCAGCTCTGAATTCAGAAAGCACAAAGAAGACAATGGAAAAATACTCATTCAGTCAGTTAAGTGCCATACATGATACACGCTTTGGGCGATCATGTCTCGAAAGAGACATAACTGACTGGGCAGAAGATTATTCCGCATTAGGTTGCCATTGCTTTCTGCAGTAGACTGGTTACTAGCCAAGTCTATAGAACTAAATCTGTCCTGTTATTTGACTCATAGCTAGAGGGGAAGAGATGTACTATATTATTAAAAGTAATTAGTGGGGGATCAGTTTATTACTTCATAACAACATGAAACTGGTCTCTCACTTTATGCCCAGTAAAAACCTTAATCATGTTTTCAATTATTATATTCAGTCACTCAGTTAAGTGTCATAAGTGATACACGCTTTGTGCGATCATGTCTCGAAAGAAACATGACTGACTCGGCAGAAGATTATCCCGCAGTAGGTTGCTATTGCATTCTGCGGTAGACTGGTTGCCAGCTAAGGCTATAGAATCCAATCAGTCCTATTATTTAACCCATAACTGGAAGGAAGAGACGGCTTAATACCTTTCCCAAGGGTATTTGTGCGTAAGTGAATGCAAGGAATTCAACTTGAATTCGAACTCGGCTTCTCGATTTGTCGTTCCGAGTCGATATCCACTGCACCACAACGCACATTTTAAAATACTCATTAGCCTTTCTAAAAAGTCATTGTAATTCAAAGAGGAAGCTGTGGAGACCCATAAATAGCTATGCCCTGAGGAAGTATTGTATGTTAAAATATTATTGCATTAAACCCTGATTTAGTATTCTGCATTAATAGAACTATATTGTCTATTGTGCCAAGGATTATAGGCATCAACCTCACAGACATGATTTGTTGGACAAGTTCAATTAGGTACATTGATTGACAGTAATGACTTTTCCGGTTTAATTATTAGATTAAGATGTGTAACTGTTGTGGATTCTGGAGGAGAAACCGCCAAAATAATGAACATCAAAAACCGGTATGGCGATAGAATATAGGTTATATTGAACGTAATATACAAAACTGGAACGCGGGTTAGTCAATTCAGGAATACTATTAGTAGAAATAAATATATACAAATCTTCAAGTGAAATAGTATGTCCAGGTAACTTATTCTAGCTGAGTGGAGTTCAGAGCTAATCTGGCCTCTCGGTAACTTCGATATCTGTCGGAACTCTTCGATAACTGTAACGGATCTCTACGATTACTCTCCACTGTAAACTGCAACTACAACTGAGATTCCAGATCTTCCCTGTTCTCTATATGACAGGATTATATATACATTGAGTCGAGTCCATTATAATATACAAAAGGGGGAGATCCCACAACAATAAGAAAATAAGGCTGTTGTAAGAAGACTGCTTTTCACCAATCTTGCAAGTGGAGAAATTTGACTGGTTTTTTAATCGGTTTTTGAAAAAGAATGAAGCTGGGGAGAGAGATGATCGCCTCTGTCCTGAAGGGACACTGCTTTTTTTGTATAATACGCAAGTTCTCTTTATAGCATATTGAAGAAAGACAAATAATACTTGAGTTGGCATCTGCAACAGGGATTATGTAGCCACCATAGTAAGCAAGTACACTGGGAAACCTGTGTGTTACCTATTATATGAACAATCCACAGCCGATATTAGTGCTAGTCTGTGATATATTTCCTAATTATATTAGTGTTAAAAATATTAGTAATCACCTGTGATGTATCTTAAAATACATTAGTACTAAAATGTTAATCCTATCCCGTTGTGTCTTCAAATATATTTATGCTAAAAATGTTAGCATTATCCTGTGATGCATCTTCAAATATATTAGTGCTAAAATATTAGTGCTATCATGTGACCTATCGTAAAATATTAGTGCTGAAGGTATTAGTGCTATCCTGCGATGTGTCTTCAAAAATATTGGTACCAAAAATATTAGTACTATTCTGTGATGTATCATTAAAAATATTAGTGCTAAAATTATTAGTGTTATCTTCTGATATTTCTTCAAGTATATTAGTGCTAAAAATATTGATACTATCCTGTGATGTATTTTCATCATCAAGCGCTATGTAAATTGCCAAATATAGATATTTTCGACATGTTTTTAAATTTGCATTATTATTGAATAAACCAACACAAAAGAGCAGTCAAATACCGCGAATCCTCGTGCAGGTATTATCGACATCATCTCAGCAATTAGCAAGAAATGATTATTTACTATTATTAAAAAAGTGTGTTCAGAAAATGAGATAACGTAAAGCAATCTAGGTACTTCAGTATTTGGCATGTGAAACGTAAGAAAAAAACTAAAAAAACGGAAAACTTAGCCCAGAAACTTTATCTCGTAACGGATCGAACCCAAAATCTAATTAGTTCGTGTCAGGCATTCCTGAAACTTTCAGGGATGATTGGTGAAGGTAAAATCAGAGGCAATGTACTTTTGTACTGTCTGGAATCTGGAATAATCTTGCCGACAGTAAATTGTCAAGTGATGAAATAAGCATACCTATTTTAAATAAACACCCCACTAGGAATTTTTATACAAGTTTAACGCACACAGAAAGAAATAACCGTACCGTGGGGAAAATTATTCAAAAAATAATATGCTTGTTCGGAGGGATTTGAAAGCTGTAATTTAAACCTATCGACATTTGCTTTTGATACACAAGAATACTGTCTTGGAGTAAATGTGCTAATATTGTAAGGCTTTCATTCACTAATCTCCCAACTACGGCCAGGCTGAGTACTGACCAGGCTTAATATCGGGGGCCGGACGTGCACCGATGTGATATGACCAGAAGCTATTCCGATAATAACGAACGTGCATGAAAAAGTTAAAGGTCGAAAGCGTCGACTTGAGATTAAGAAAATTATATTATCAGATCGTGATGAATAGAACGTGATGGTTGCTTTGTGCTCATTCGGTCCATTGTGCTCTTTTGTCAGCTGGAGATTAGGTTAGCCTATGTCACGACTTTGATTCTCACTGAATGCTCTCAAAAACCGGGCCTGTTTGACTGTTATATAGGAAGAATGTGTCAGTACTGACTGTGACACTGAATTTGAACACGGATCGCCAGGGAGTAAAGACAGTCGACCTAATTCTCAAGTAATTAGTTGTACTGCGCTGCCTAGATAACGTAACACGTAGTATATATATATATATATATATATATATATATATATATATATATATATGGGTATAGAGGGAGTAGAGAGTGTAGAGTCGGAGAAGAAGAAGTGTCTGACGCACTAATGTTCGAAGGCGTAATCATACTTGTATCTGTGACTTTTGAATGTGCGTTGTTGTGCAGAGGTTTTCGGCTCGGAATGAGAAATCGGAGAGCCGAGTTCAAATTTCAGTTGGATTCGCTGCTTTCACTTACGCACAAATACTCTTAATCTAGCGATAGGTTAAATGGCAGGACAGATTGGATTTTAAAGCCTTGGTTGGCAACCAGTATACCGCAGAAAGGTCTACTGGTCTTCCAGGAGAGGTTTATAGGTCTTCGACTAGAGATCTTCGACTTGATCTACGGCTACTGACTACGCCTACGTCTCAGGATACTGCATACGACGAGTACCGTCCATTACGTCTTTGTACTAGATTTCTCTACCCAGATGCATTTGCCTAAACCACTTAACTACCTCGAATGATATATATATATATATCCATTCCCGGGACATATCGGTTACAAAGGGAACTGACAACGTGATAGCATGGTTACAAAATCGACAAACACTTTCTCTCGGACGCCAGTTATCGAATCCTAGGATTTTGAATTTTTTCTTTTTAAATCAGGCATGTCTCCTCTCTTGAAAATTGTCGAAGCACAGTTTTTCTCCATTATATTTTGTTATCTTATCTGAGTTCGGGTTACATATTAAACCAAGCTGGTTATTCAAATCGTCTGTAATGAACTATCAGTTTACATTGGTCCTGCTCGGGTGAATTGCTTGTTTTTATGATTACGATTCCTGAGACAAATGAATATTAACTTTATTCCACTTACAGCTGGATGATTACAAGGTTTAGTAATAACTGCCAAGCAATTTTTTTTTTTTTAATCATTTCACCCCGGGCAAGACGTAAATGCCACTGATGTGCGGGGGGCTACATAACTGAAAGAAAATTAATTAGAGGAGAGAGAAGAGGATTACAAACCAATTAGAAAGAAGCAATAGAAAGATGAAAATGCAGGTGTGATGACAGTTGCAAGGGGAGAGAGAAAGGGAAGGATATACGGGGTGGGGGAAGGGCTAGAGTCAAGTGGTTAGTAGATGAGTATTGACATTGCATTTAAATTACTACTAAAATTAATTGACACAATTTCTGTGACATGTGATTGAATTACTTTTACGAATAGTTATTGTCTTGTTTTCTAATAAAACAATTCAGCTTGATGACGGTTTCTAATCTCATCCTTACTAGAAACACCAATTCATCAGGCGTTCATCTTTTAAAAAATTCGAAAAATGGTAAAACTCTATATTTCTGAGATGAGGTTATATTTACATTATTTGGACTGCTGTCCTCATCTTTATTGCTATGTTTACGACGTTTCGGCTGTTGTACGCTCCAGCCATCTTCAGGTGCTCGGAATTTGAAGAAGGCCAAAGCGTACGACAGCCGAAACATCTCAAACATGGCAATAATGATGTGGAATATAATCCAAACAATGTAAATAATGCAACCCACAAAGTGATAACAAGCCGTAAAAAAAACAGACTCTAGAGAAGATGTTTTTCCGATCACTACAATCTTAAAATTATCAAATATAGGAGAAACTATTATCCATCCTACATATCCTCATAATATGCACTTTTTTGTTCACTTTATTTCACCCGGATGTATAGATACTGTAATAGATGTCGTTTCAGAATGAGAAATTGGAGAACGGAGTTCGAATTGCTGTCGGGTTTGTTATATTCACTTCTGCCCAAATACGCTCCCGAAGGATATGAATCCGTCTCTTCCCCCCAGCTATGGGTTAATAAGACTAGTAGGTGAAAAAATCATTGTTATTTTTTTTATTTAATTTGTTAATTTTATATTCACTTTCATAACAAGAAATATCCTCAGAATCCAAAATATGTTTTGGTTTTAAATAACCCACAAGGCATTTGTTTATACTTCTGAGATGAGGTAGTATTTACACTATTTATATTGTTTGGACTATTGTCCCCATCTTTACTGCCATGTTTACGACGTTTCGGCCCTTGTACGCTCCGGCCTTCTCCAGATGCTAGGAATTTTGAAACGAACCCTTTATTTCGATCACTGAGGCATATCATTCTCATTCAATGTGCGATGCTACTACTGGTAACCATGTAGTTATCTACCTTTAACTTAACTCTCTAAATTATTTGTTCATCACAGCTGTAGTCTAGTATTGAACTCACAACATAAAGGGAGATAACTACATGGCTACCAGTGGTGCCATCGCACATGGAGTGAGAATGATATACTCCAGTAACCGAAATAAAGGATTAGTTTTGAAATTTTTTGTACCTGAAGAAGACCGGAGCGTACAGCGGTCGAAATGTCGTAAACATGGCAAGATGGGGACAATAGCCCGAACAATGTAAATAGTGTAAATAATACCTTATCTCAGAAATATAGACAAATACTGAAACGAGGTTGCTGGCGTAGGTGCTCTCTTAGCCGCATTAATGAATCAGGTACTCATAGTGAGACATCCGATGGGAAACGGTTCTCGAGAACAGCTTTCTAGCCAAATGCCTAGAATAACTACATCTGTATCTAAACTTATTTATAAATGAAACTTTGTCTGTGTATATGTCTGTGTGTGTGTATCCGTTACCTATAGACTCCGAAACGGCTGAACCTATTTTCTTTAAAATTTACACAGTTGTACTATAAGCGTCTGCGAGTGTTCTTAGCTAGGTTTTGTGTCGAGGTAACCCCGATAAATATCGAAAATCGAAAAAATCTGGTTATAGAAGGAGTGGTCTGATTTTAATCAAATTTGATACACTCATAGACAAAGACATAAGGAATGATATTCAGAAGTTTCAAGGTTGCAGTTCTTACAATAGTGCAGAAAATCGATAGTATATATATATATATATATATATATATATATATATATATATATATATATAAGGCAAAATGTTTGTGTGTGTGTCTGTTTATCTGTCCGTATATCTGTGTTTTTTTTCAGCCCTTTTCTTTTAGTTTTTGCTTCGGATTTGGCTCTAAGTAGGCACAATTGTAGTTCTTAGTCTCAGCCATGATACTATTTACTCAGAGGACTTATTTAGCCTTCAAAATTCAGTTTACGACGAGAAAAACTGATTTGATGTCGCTACCAGGAGATCAAAATTTGACTGAGCTCCAGGAGCATGTATTCGTTTTAAAGTTTTCATTACACCCGAGCAACGCCGGGCTATACTGCTAGTTTCTAATAACTGAATATATGATATGTAATGGTAGAGTTGGACTGACCGCTAGAAAGAACGTTTGGAATGTGGAAACCTATAAATAAAGTCCTATCGCCAGTTCGATTTGATAAAACTTAAATTTGAAATGATTATTAACATTTAGTTTATTGTCCTCCGTTTAGGTTGTCATTTTTACAGTGTTTCGGTCGTTGAACCCTGCCCCGCCGTCCATCTTCATGTGTCGATCGTTCCGAGTAAACTTGAAGGAGTTTGAAACTGAAACTGTTATTTAATCTCCGTGGGTAGATCTTTTTTGTCCATGTCTAAGGGCATCTCATCTTATTTAGTCCTGGTCACTTATTGCTCATCATGTTTTCACTGAGTATAAGTTTGTACTGCCCTTCCCAGGAATCGAACACACAATTAAAAAGGCTCTCATATTGAGAAGGGGTTGTACACATGTGTTTTTGATATTAGACATTTTGACGGAAAACCAAAAATATTTAGTGATATCATTGAGTATTTCTAAGGTATTCCGGGTTAACAGTATTGATGTTTACATTCTGAAGACATGCTTGATTCCAGATGAGGATAAATCTGTTATGATATAATGATAGCTTTCTTAAATGTATTGTGGACTGTTTCCGTTTTAAATACTTGTAGTACTGACGATTTTGACGATTTTGATATATATAATGAAGTTCTTTTATAGAGGCAATACTGATTAGGAGTCGTGTATAACGGTGATAAATGACCCCGGATTCGGTTCTATAAATGTGAAGAAAAAAAAAAAAAAAAAGCACGACAGCTTTGCAGATTTAATTATATGACTTGTTAGAAGTTTTTTTTTTTTTGCTTCAGGCATGTTTGTACATTTCATGAAAATATTATTACTATTATTATTATTATTATTATTATTATTATTATTATTATTGTTATGGATTCTTGTTTAGGAACCACATAAAATAATAATAACAAAGAGATAAAATGTAAGTATATTGAACAACATATATACAACCTAGAACACGGGTTAGTAGATTCAGGAATACTAGGAATACTATTTGTAGGAATCTATATATACAATCTTGCAGATAAAAAGTAAGTCTGGGCAATAAGTCTATATTCTGACTGACCAACTAAGCAGCAGTACAACTATTCAAATGAACTCCTGCTACACACACTCTCTAACACTCCCTGTAACAGTCCCTGCCGTTCTTTGTATAGGTAGGATTATTGGTACACATCAGGTGAGTCCATTTATTGTGTAAAAAGGGGTGCTCCCCAACAATTATTTTTATTGAGAAAATAATTGAAGTAACACTTCTAATAATCTTCAACGTTTAAAAAATATACAGTTATGGGTTAAATAATAAGACAGATTGGGTTTTATAGCCTTGGCTGGCAACCAGTCTACCGCAAAAAGCAATGGCAACCTACTGCGTGATAATCTTCTGTCCAGTCAGTCATTTCTTTTTCGAGACATGATCGCCCAAAGCGTGTATCACGTATGGAACTTAACTGACTGACTGGCGATTCCACTATAGAGACAGGAAGAAAAAAGAAAGGACTACGGCATTCATGTCTTCACCTTCCCTCTTTTGTCATTGCGTTGTACAAAGATATGAGATGATATCGAGAAATGACTTTATACAGAAAGAGAAAACAACTGAAACAGCACTTACTGGTTACGCACTCAGCGAAGAACGAGGACGAAAGATTTCAAATTGATCCACCGACTTTATGACACTTACCTAAAGAAAAATAAAAGAAATAGAAAATATTAGGAATTCATCAACTGAGATTAAAAATAGTTGTTACTGATTTCAAACAATTTCAACAGACAAGTCCTTATCGCTAATTGGTAATTAGCGAAGTTCAATAAAAGCGTAAATGTTTGACATACAGCCGAAAATTTATTTACATTATGCGAATATCACTGCACAAATTTTCTGATATGATAATGTAATCTTAAAGGGTCGGCTGTGCCCTAGAACGATATCATCGTAAAGTCCAACATCCATATTTTCTAAGCTTAGTTTTGAGCTGGGATCCTTCCATTGGGTGTATAGTATATGCACCAAAAATACATTCAGAGTTTTTCCTTGTCCATGATTGGTTGCCAACCCTATGTAACCCATAGCTGAGATCGATTCATATCCTTGAGAAAGGTATTTATGAGAAAGTTAATGTAACAAACTCGACCGGAATTCGAACTTCAGTCGCCGATTTCTCGTTTCGAGGTCGAAATATTTAGTTTTCTAGTAGTAGTAGTAATAGTAGTAGTAGTAGTAGTCTATGTTGAAAATTGGACACTATAAATAATCTCGTTTAGACAGGAACAGGTTCATACTTTGTTGTCATTGTGTTTTTAACGGCATATCGACACCTCTGTGGGTTATTTAATGCCAAAAAGGTGGGGTTTTAAGGTATTTTTTGTAATGTTTGGTTATAGTGAGAAGGTTGATTTAGTCAGATTTTGATTAAAGTTCTTTATTTTATTTTTTTATTTTTAGAAAACTGAAAATGTCTTCTAATTTTGCAGGGAACTTTTTTTTCTTTCAAAAATGTGTTATGGTAATATTTTTTCCTTTAAAAATGTATATTTTTCTATAAAAGTCTATTTTTATTGATATATTTCGATAAAAGTGTATTTTGATATTTTCAGAGTGTTTTGACCCCAGTTCCCATAGCTGGGAACCCAACAGGTGCTACCATTACGGGTCAGGGTGGACATGAGAACAACAGCTAATTAAGAGATGGTTCCATACTCCTCACAACCTCTCAATCAAAGGCCTTGCTGCCGGATGCAGTTTACTATCATACCCAGGACCTGTTGTTATTATAACTTCAAGACTGGCTGTTAGCCTCTTCAATTTTAAATTAAAAGTCAAATTCACAAGTAAAAGGTGGAGACACTAGTTGGAAGTATACGTGACTGCCCTTAAGCTGTGGACAATTTATCAAGAATGACTGATTTCTGACGTCACACCCGCCCTTTGCTTCACAAACGCCGGGAAAATTCAAGCCCTTGGTTTCTACTTGTGCGATTTCATTGCAAGAGATGTGCATTCGTTCATAGGTTACATGACAACAGAAGTTAACATGCCAAGAAGCACAATACGTTTTGTCTGAAAGTGACCTTTGACAGGATTTCTCTAATCGGCTTCTCTTCTTTAACCGTTTGCATGTCTCGATTGAACAGGAAAAATACAATATGAAAGAAATGTGTAATAAGGCAATAAGAATCTAATTTTGATTAATCCAAAAATTTTCTTTAATAAGTCAGCTACGTGCCATACATGATACACGCTTTTGGGCGATCTTTCAAGACATGACTGACTGGGCAGAAGATTATCCCGCAGTAGGTTGCCATTGCTTTCTGCGGTAGACTGGTTGTCAGCTAAGGTTATAGAACCCAATCTGTCTTATTATTTAACCCATAACTGGAGGGAAGAGACGGATTAATAAACGGTACCCTAAATTGTATTTAAGTACACAGAAACTCTTCGCCTTTAATTCCAATAATCTGACCGTTATTTCAGGCATTTGTTTAATCGTTTCACCCCCACCCCCAAGTAAGGTGCTACCGTCACTGATGCGCAGGGGGCTACATAAGAGAGTAAAAGTTTAGGCAGGAGAAGAGTGAAGAGAAAGTCTAGCCAGTTCCAGGATGTGTCAGAGAGAAGGCAAGAGAAGGATGGGAATACAGGGGGTGATGACAGTTGCAAAGGTAGAGTGAGAAAGGAAGAGAAAAAGAGAAACGGGTGAAGTAGAAAGGACGAGGGAAGGACTGGAGTCAAGTGGATAAGAGATGGGAATTGACATTGCATTTAAATTTCTGGAGGTTTTAGCTGTCGGGAAAGCAAGTATACGGAAGGGAGTTTCACAGGCGGGAAGTGCGAGAAAAGAAGCTATTGGAGTAGAACTGTCGCCTGCATTTGGTTGATTAAACAGTAAAAGGATAGCCCCTTGTTGCCAGTCTGGTTGCCCGAGTAAATTCTTGTGTAGGGGGCACTAGTTACCTAAGTTCGTCGAAGCAGAAGCCATAAAATATTTGTAGAAAAGATAGAAGGAAGCCACATCCCGCCGGTGAGAATGTGTCCTCAAGACATATTCGATCATCCACAACTTCTTGCTTTTGAACCTCTCCATAAACTTTGTCTTTCTGTTATTTCTTCTAAGCCTTGTTCCCCCATCCATTTAGTCAAGCTTATGTTTTCCTCTGTTCATCTTCCGCTCGATTTGTCCTTCGAGTATCAGATTTTCTAAGCTCTCTCGACTCCACTCAAAACTCAAACTTCTCAAACTTCTCATTACGAATGAGCCTGGTTGTTAGCAAACCTGTAGAATAAAAAATAAAACCTAACAAGAGGCGAAAAAACTCTTGAAAAGTCAACGGTTAGTTAAATAGAGGTGGTGTCTCAATAAATCACCGTGGAGAAGACAAACCACTCCAGTATCAATTCCAAGAAATATAAGATATTTTAATGTCACTTTTGCATCATTTGTAAGATGTCTAATCTATTAATAAATGTTTATACTGTGTAGTAGCATACTGAAGAGTAAATTTAATAAACGCATTCGGAAATCAGTTCAATATGCCGTACATGATTTCGGTTTACATACTGGAAATGCAGTAGAAATAAAATTTTATTTAGTTTTCATTTTATTTAGTAATTTCCTCTATTTTGACCACCATTTACTCTCGCCTCGATCAAAAATCTGCTGAGGATGATAAAGCGAACCTCGCTGCCGAGCTTGAGAGGGACCTCCAATCTGTGGTTGACTGGGGTTAAGAAACGGCTCGTAAATTTTAATGCTTCCAAAACGAAGTTGCTATCTATTAACCATCATAGACAATCGCTCCTACGCTTCATGAGCATGGATCAAGCTAGCCTCCCTGAGAGCAAAACACTACGCCTCCTTGGCCTAACACTCTCAGCAGACCTCAAGTGGAATGACTATATCGAATCCATAGCTAAATCCGCTGCTAAGAAGGTCGGTTCACTGTGCAGTGCCAGGACGTTTTTCCCGTCTGAATCCATCCTGCACATATATAAATCTACCATCCACCCCTGTATTGAATACTGCTGCCACATTTGGTCCAGTGCCCTTGCTGTTCACCTATGGCTTCCCTCTGCCTCTTCTGCAAATGCTTTCACGACTTCTGCTCCAATGAACTTAGCTCACTGGTGCCCTCTATGTATGAATATACTCGAGCTACTAGACTAGCAACTAGGTCCCACCCTTTTACAGTGAAACAGATAAAATGTAACCGCAATTTCTACTCTAACAGCTTATTTTCTCGTACTTCCCGCCTGTGGAATTCCCTTCCGTATGCTTGCTTCCCCGACAGCTACAATCTCCAGGAATTTAAATGAAAGGTCAATAGACATCTCCTATATGCCTCACTAGCTCGCATCCTTTCTCTGAAGCTCTTTCCTCCATCCACTCCACCACCATTACAGTGGTATTCTCACCCGTCTATTACCCTCCTCTTGACATTCCCTATAACTAAACCCTCTTTCTCATCACTTTCCCTTATGTAAACCCCTGCGCAACAGTGGCAGTAAAATTACCTTGCTTGGGGTGAAATGATTAAAAAAAGAAATTAATAAAAGATCAACACCAGTATGCTAGCCAATAAGAGCTTGTTATTGCTTTTATTGTAAGCAGGAAAGTTTAAGTAATAAAAAGGGACACTGAAAAGTTTTCGACCCTACAAATGTTTAGAATTTTGTAGAAGAGAATCTTCAACAGGTCGAACAAAGCAATGAAAAAAATAGAGCCCAAAAGAAATATTTTTCCAACAGGAATTGGAACTCGGATGTCCCTACTACCAATGGTAGTTGTGGTGCTGTGAATATGGACTCGGAATGACAAATCCGGGTGCCGAGTTCGAAATCCAGTTGAATACACATACGCACAAATACCCTTGGGAAAGATATTAATCCGTTACTTCCCTCCAGTTATGGGTTAAATAATAAGACAGATTGGGTTCTATAGCCTTGGCTGGCAACCAATCTACCGCAGAAAGCAATGGCAACCTACTGCGGGATAATCTTCTGTCCAGTCAGTCGAGACATAATCGGTTAAGCGTGTATCACGTTTGGCACTTAACTGACTGACTGAATATAATCGAAAACATGATTAAGGCTTCTACTGGGCATAAAATGGGGGATTAAGTTTATATTGTTTTGAAATAATAAACTGACCACAACTAATTACTACTCAATAATATAATACATCTCCTCCCTCTTTAGCTATGAGCCAAATAACAGGACAGATCGGGTTCTATAGACTTGGTTGGCAACCAGTCTACCGTAGAAAGCAATGGCAACCTTCTGCGGGATAATCTTCTGCCCAGTCAGTCATGTCTCTTTCGAGACATGATCGTCGAAAGCGTGTATCACGTAAGGCACATAGCTGATTGATTACCAATGGAGTGTTTGAGTATTATTTATTAACTATCGCGCTACAGCAGTTCCCTCCCTCCAAGTAGGCAGTTAGTAAACTTCACCTAGTCTGTCTCTCTAGTGGAGATCGAATTGACTCTACGAGAAATGGTCTGCGAGATTAGCATCGAAGCCTATTTAAACGTGTTTGTTCTGCTGCAAAATGTGCAAATCGTTCGATTGCAGTTGTTTTGAAGTAATGTTTTGTAGCTGTTGCCCTTACAGCAAATGCAATGTGTTATTAACGTTTCATTTCGCAGCAGCTGAATGCATTCGTAGCGGAGAATATGAAGATTATTAATTTTCTTTAATGTTCTTCCGACAAGAAGAAAACATCGATGCAAGCACTTGACACGCGTTAGACTTTTCGTCGATCAGCTAAAACACTTTGATATCGCGTGTTAGGGCGACTGCGCAGTAATCAACACATTTGTTTTGTAGGGTGTGAAACGAAAGAAAAGTGTAATGAATTATGGAAGGACGAATATATAAAGGAAGAAAAAAGGAAAATAAGAGAGTGTGCATGGGGATGAGGAAAAGAGATACAAAATAAAGAACAAAAGAAAAGAAAGAGAAAAAAATAAAAGAAGAAAAGGGAGAGTAAAAGGAAAAGGATGAAGGGGAAAAGGTCAAAGAACAAAGGAAGAAAAGCAAGAAATAAGAAGAAAAAAAGGGAGAAAGTCAAAGGATGAAAAGGAAGAAAAGGGAAAAAAGAATGAAGAAAAAATGTGAAAAAAAGAAAAGAAAAGAAAGAACAGACAAAGGAAGAAAAGCGATAAAAAGGAAAAGGGAAGGAAAGAGGAAACAGAAAAAAGAGAAGGAAAAGAACGAAGAGGGAATAAAGAAAAGAATGAAGGAAAAAAGAAAATAAACATAAAAAGACAAAGGAAAGAAATGAGAAATAAGAAAAGGAATAAAAGAGAAAAAAAGGAACAAAAGAGAAAAAAGAAAAAAGACAAAGAAAGAAGGCGAGGAGGAAAAGGAAGAAGGAGAAAAAAGGAGAAAGACGATGGAAGAAAAGAGAAATAAAAAGAAAAAAGATGAAAGAGAAAGAGAAAAAAGGAAAAGGGCAAAAGATAAAAAAAAAGGAAAAGAAAGGAGAAGGAAAAGAAAGGAGAAGGAAAAGAAAGGAGAAGGAAAAGAAAGCTTTTTGTCTTTATGTTAACGTCCCTGTAACCTCTCTGAAGATGGTTCATGTGAGCCGAAAGCTTAGAACCAGCATAATAAAAAAATATCCAAATTTTGGACAATTTTTGTCTTTATTTTCACCTGAAATTAACGCTTAAAATTAAAGCCAAAATACGTTGTTTAGAGCGGCTTACGATTAGACAATAGATATTCATTGTCTGTTATATTTAACAATGCATGTTTTGAACATTATCTACTGCACCGATACAATATATATATATATATATATATATATATATATATATATATATATATATTGTATCGGTGCAAAAATAAATACACAATGGTTTTTATTATAATAAAGAGGATTACCATATTTTTTAAAAGTGGATTCCTGATTCTATCTACACGGGTTTAGATTTAGATTAGTTCGTCTCCTAGATTAGCTGCCACCCAAGGCTAGAAAACGTCGTCTATCCTATATTTAAATTCGAGTTGTGAGGAGAAGATATGAATTCATGTCTTTTCCCAAAAGAGAAAAGTAAACGCAACAGACGATGCTGGAATTCGAACTTGGCCTGACGATTCTATTTTGTCTGCCAGTAACACATTAAATGTAAATCTCTATTCCACAATTACAATAGCTGAATTCTGTTAAGGTTTTCATACAACAGCGACACCAGTTCAAATTCTGCAAACATTTTTTTAATAAGATTTACAAAACGATTTTTCAAATAAATCAACCGCCATTTTAAATTGCTTCTAATTGAATGTTGATGAAATTTATTGAATGAACATGATACTCAGTCGTCTAATTGAACGGCATACTTTATCACACACATTATTATATCTTTCCTTTCCTCGCGATAATCTCTTTCCACCCTTTACTGTTCTTCCCTCGCCCCACCCAAACAAAATTCCCCCCTTCAACTAGGATTCTCTCTTTCTCTTTTAATGTGTTTTCTTCTCATCGTCGCTTTCTTTGTGAAGAAACAATTTTCTATTTCTCTTTTAATAGCGGACAATGTGGAATGCGACAACGAAAACTAGCTGGGAAAGTTCGGTTCAGCTCACAACGGAGTCAGCATTGAGAACGGTCTCAGATTCCCTTTGGGACGGCTTGACCATTAAAATTTGTGTGGGTGTGTGAAAAATTACCATCCCTTATTTATTTACAACAGAAACATTAAAAAAAAAAATGATAAAACTTCGCTTAAAATATTTGCTTAAACTTTATATTCTAAGCGATACGATTGGCAGTGCTGCGATGATTTTTCTGTGTGCTGTGGCCTTTCATGAGGTGGGCGATCATATTCTCCCACAATTTCCAGTCCTTTGTGACTCTTAGTAAAGTTCGTCTTTTTGTCTATCACTCCTAAACTTTGTTCTTCCATTCATTTACACAGGCTCGTTCAGTAGGTTCTCCATCTTACTTTCAGTATGCCTCGGGAGTTGTTTTTTTTTTAATCGTATCACTCCGAGCAAGAAGGTAACGCCATTGATGTGCAAGGTGCTACATAAGAGTAAAAATATTAGATAGGAAGAGTGTAAAGAGAACGTCGAATCAGTTAAGGATGGAAATACAGGTGTGATGCCAATTGCAAGGTAGAGAAAAAAGGAAAAGATATACAGGGTGGTGTGGAAAGAACTAGAGTCAAGTGGTTAAGAGATGGATATTGACATTGCATTTAAATTTCTGGAGGTTGTAGCCATCAGGAAAGCAAGAATATGGAAGAGAGTTCAACAGGCGGGAAGTGTGAGAAAAGAAGCTGATGCAGTAGAATTGTCGTCTACATTTGGTTGATCTAACTGTGAATGTGTGGGACCCAGTTGCCAGTCTGGCACCAGTGACTTAAGTTCGTTGGAGCATAAACCATGAAAATATTTATAGAACAGACAGAGGAAAGCCACATCCCGACAGTGAGAAAGTGGCTGGACTCGAGCAGCCAAGTCAGCACCTATCTCATTACTGATTCTCTTTTGAAGCCTGTCAAGAACACTGAGATGAACAACGGGTGTACCTGACCATATATAACAGCAGTATTCCATGCATGTACGGATGGTTGATTAGTATATATGCAAGATGGATTCAGGAGGAAAAAAACATTCTGGCCCGACACCGTGAGCCAACCTTCCTAGCAGTGGATTTAGCTATTGACTCAATGTCATGGTTCCACTTGAGATCGGAAGAGAAGGTAAGGTCGAGGAGGCGCAGTGTGTTGCTCTCAGGAAGACTCGCTTGGTCCATGCTTAAATTTTACAAACCCGCTTTCCTCATTATGTGCCCTAAACATTTTGTTCTTTACATTTTTTCTAAAACTTCGTGGTCGCTTACTTGTCCCGTCTACGGTATCCCCAACATCCTTCTGTAGAAACACGTTTCTATTGTCTCAAGTTCTCTTCTTTATCTGTCAGGATTCACTGTCATATAGGAAGACTGATATTGCATAACGGTTCAACATTCTTTTCTTTGTTTCTATCAAAATTTTTATTTTCCTTAATACATTGCTAAGCTTTTGGAACGCACCTTTCAATATCCTAATGCGTCTTCGGATTTCGGTGTCACATTTTCCATCCTCTGCTAAAACATTTTCTAGATATCCAATTTTTTATACTTGCTTGATTTTGGTAACTCTAGTTTGTAATTCACATGTTGGGCTGCCCCTTTTGCTGACAACCATGCATTCTGTCCTCTTGCAATTGATGTTTAGTCCTGTCACTTCGCTTTCATTTACTACGTTCTGTTGGAGTCTCTGTAGTTTATTTTCTGTATATGTCATCAAAACTGTGCTATCGGCATATGTAATGTTGTTAAGATTGTGGAATCCAGTAATGAATCCTTGTAGGACTTCTAATTATCACAGGAGACAACAAACAATACCAATGTATGGCACATAATATAGGACTTTGCACAAAAAATTACAATAAAAATGCAAGGAGGTAATAGAAGAGAAAAATCTGTGCAGAAATAACAGATCAAGTAGATATTCATAGAAAATAAGAGAATTAACATTAAAAACTACAGGCTCATCAACATGATGCATAGCATTCAAGGACGGGACGCTGATATTATAGAAAAAAAAATCAGAGATGGAACGAATACATCGGAGAATTCTTAAACGACGAAAGAGGATAACTCGCAGTACACAAAAATATCAAAGTACCAAGAATATTTATGGCAGCCTTAGATGATTTCGGCATTGAAAAAATCACAGACATAATCAATGAAGTATACGACAGTGGTGATATACCGGAAGATTTCACTCAATTCTCTCTCTCATATACACACATACTCCCACACATACAAATTATATATATAATATATATTGTCATACGTTGGTATATATTGTCGTACTTTGATGACAAAACTAAACTCGGAATTTCGTGCGTGATGCAATCATCAGGTGCATTCGTAAGACAATATATTTATTAATATAATAGTTCATACTACATCAAGCACTGTTTTTTTAACACCTGAATAATAGTATTATGCATGTGTGTACCCTCATACACTCCTGATAAACCAAATTTAATAATGAGTTCTACCTCCACTGCTTTTGATGACTTCAGAAATTCTGTCGGGCATGCTAGAAATAAGCGTTTCCATTAAGGTGCGGAGGATGTTGCTCCAGCTTCTGAAGATGGCTTCACGAAGTCATTTTTTAAAAATATTGTTTGCCATTTCGATAAACATCTCTTGTCATCCATCCCCAAACATTTTCAATTGGGTTCAAGTCCGGTGAGCATGCAGGATGTCCCAAGAGATGGACCCCATTTTCTTGTAGAAAGGTCAAGGTCCGTCTTGCAGCGTGGATTGCAGCATTATTCTGTTGGAATAACCATCCATCCACACACAAACGATGGCCCTCCATCATCAATGATGCTTTTTGTAGCATGCTAACATAACCAGCCGCTGTTTGACAACCCTGCACCACCTGGAGCTCCATCGTCCCTCTGTAAGAAAAGGCACCCCATACCATTAGGGGCCCTCCACCACTATGACGTGTGGAGAAAATTTCAGGAGGTATGTTTTTGTTATGCCAATATCATTGGAAGCCATCAGGACCATCTAGATTGAATTTTTTCTCATCAGAAAACAGGACTTTCTTCCACTTCTCAACGTCTCATCTTTGGTATTCACAACCAAACTTTAAGCGGTCCACCTTGTGACGTGGAAGCAGCCGATGAATTTGTTTACGCTTTTTATTTAACATGCCTTTTTGTCGTAAGTGTCTTTGATGGTTACGGGACTGCAATCAGCATCTGTGACTGCCTTAATTTGACTAGAAGAAAGTCCCCCTTCTTTCATAACAACCCATCTTATTCTCTTACTCAATGCAGGAGAAATTTTTTGGGGCCTACCAGAGGATTTTGCTTTTCCATAATTCTCACTGTTCTTTAGAAAGTTGCAAATCACAGTTTTACTGCGATTTACCTTAGCTGCGATCACCCGCTGTGACAAACCTTGCTTATGGAATTCTAGAATTCGAGAACGCTCAACTTTGGTAAGTTTGCTTGCTTTAGGCATGGTAACACCTTTATGCAGTGATTGCTAATCTCTAACTGAACTAAAAACATTGGAATTACCATAGATCTAACAATTTATACCCCTGGTCTCATAAAATTTTGATCATGCATAAATTGCCTCATTTTATAAAAATGTAAATTTCTAAATAAAATGTTTGGAATGTAGCTTTTTGTTTCCATAACCTTTTAGATTGTAGTATTGGTAACCTCAAGTGGGAGGAGTTTAAAATCTATCCGTAAAAAAATTATTTCTTTTTAAAGATTTTTAAGTGGTCTTAAAATTTTGACCGGGAGTGTATGTATATCCATTAATTCACGTAACCACACACACACACACACACACACACACACACACACACACATATATATATATATATATATATATATATATGGTTACGTGAATTAATAGATATACATATTTTCATTCCTATACATACCGCCTGATGAGACATTGAAGTTTCAATATCAAAACAAATGTACCTTTGTAGTGGATATATATAAAAAATATGTATATGTTCTAAAATATAATTTATAATAAATATTCACAGCTCTATATATTATATGTCGAGCACTGTTTAAAATTAATGTTTTAGACGTTGTAAAAATTCTTTCTTCGTTCTGTATTCACTCGGATGTGTGTGTGTGTGTATGTGTGTGTGTGTGTGTGTGTGTGTGTGTATTGCTTGTGGTTTTTATTACCGGTAGCAACGTAAGGTGAAGAGGCTCATCCCTTGTTTCCTGCTTAGGATGAGGTTTCTGGTTTTCTCTTTTCCAATCTTTTCACTCTTTTCTTTCTTTTTTTTTTTTTCAATTGGAGTAGATAGACTAAACTATCGCCCGGTTCACACACCACCCACGTCTATTGAACAGGTGAAGAGGCTCATCCCTTGTTTCCTGTTTAGGATGCGGTTTCCGGGTTTTCTCTTTTCCAATCTTTTTACCCTTACGTAGACCCTGCGCATCAGTGGCGTTATCGCCTTGCTTGGGGTAATATGATTAAAAAAAAATATATATTTTCTAAGTTGAGAGTAGACGCAGATAGAAATGAATCCATGTTTTTGCCAAGGGCATAAGTACAACAAGCTGCCTCAGCAGAAATTTGAACTCATTTTGCAGAATCTGTTTTCTGTTCTCATAGACATTATGTTCCTTTGTATCTCTATAATCTGTATTACAGCAAATAAATATCCCCCATTAGATTTTTCGACTCACCGCATTTTAACAGAACTTCTAACCTTTCACTCCTCCGCACCATCTTAAAATGTCTTCTTTTTGCTTCCTTATGTTTTCATAATAGCATGTAGTATAATCTTCCGTGCCTTCTTCATCTACAAAGTGTCACTGCACGCCCGTTTTCTTGATTGTCACTGGGAAAATCTTGCATCTTCATCCTTTCATATTGTCCACGTAGTATCTTTGCATCTTCCAGTGATTCTTTATCTGACACACTTTTCCTTTCCTCGTCAAAGCTTTGCTTTATAACCTCTTTCTCTTTCTACCTAATTACGCCAAACTCGTTTTCTCCTCTGACCTTTTCTCCTTGGCTTCATTGATTGAGTCATTACGACAATGTCCATTTGCTTCTTGTTCCTCTGTGAGCCTGATATAACTCCATCTCTAAACCTTTCCTCGTCATTTATTCACGTCCATCTTCATAGGCCGTCGTCCTAATGAGGATATCACAATTACTGTTAAATTACAGATAATTAGGGTTATTATTGCAATTATTATTATTATTGAAAGGAATATACAAAAAATAAAAATAATAATCCCTTCCTACGCAAAAATCTATTACAATTCAACCTCTTGGGAGAAAGAAATGTAAATAGTTTCATCGTCTGGCACAAGGGCTTATTTCGAGAGCACAGTGTCAGCAAATGATAAAAAAAAACACCTTCACTATTCTGTAGGGAAGATATGAATTGTATACGCTTTTTTATGCTACCTGGTTATAATAGTTGGGTCGATATTAATCGTCTTGAAAGGTAATAGCAAGCGAAGATGATTGACAGATGTATTTGGTCGTAGAGGATATCAATTAAGTGACAATCCGAAAAATCAAAAATGCGTAGGAAATTGGGGTTTATATAAATATGGGGTTTTTGGCCAAAGACAGAGAAAGAAAAGAGATCCCCGCTAAAGAAGCTTAGACTGGCTAACGATTCCTTGACAGCTCCATTGTGTGCGCGATTCTCTCTCTGGCTAGCTTGCCAAAATACATTTTATCAGTAAACCGTTGATAAAATAACAACCTTGTCGCTAAACATCATCAGGGTTAAACACTATATACTCGATAATGACTTGGATATCTCGATTTCAGTCACTTACTCACTGATGTGACGTGGCTTTCCTCTGTCAACTATTTTCATGGCAATTGTTCTGGTGAGCTGTTATTCCTGGTTTTCACCGACCACATGAACTGAAGCGTGTTACTAGATTGACTTCCAGGTCCCATCTTTTTACTGTTGAAATACTTAAATGAAACTTCCACTTGTAGTTGAGTAGTCTCAAACACGAAATGCAAAATAGTTCTTCCTAAAAAGAGTGTAGATTAGTAGTTTCAAACACAAGAACGCACAACAGTTCTTCTCCCAAAAAGTCCTTTCTTTTCCACAGCGGACTAGAAGGAGACATATTATATCTCATCAAATCTCCTGGTCGGCGTGATTTTGTGTCAATTCGACAGCATAAACAATATGGCTTCCACACGAGATGTCTTTTCACATACAGACGTCCCTGAGGTATGTTGTTGTTGTTTTTTAAACTACACCCCTCCCACCGTTTATTTGTTTCTCTGGTGACAACAATCTTCAAAAACTTAAATGCAACGTCAATAGTCATCTTCTTGAATCGCGTTAATCTTTTATACTTTCCTCAACACCTACTTTACCCAGTTTTTCTCTCACTTTTACTTATTTTATCCCCCTATTTCGTGACAAAAAACAAAAAACAAAAAAACAAAAAACAAAAAAAGCAAAAACAAAAAAACAAAAAACAAAAAACAAAAAACAAAAAACAAAAAACAAAAAAACAAAAAACAAAAAAAACAAAAAACAAAAAAGCAAAAAACAAAAAAACAAAAAACAAAAAAAAACAAAAAACAAAAAAACAAAAAACAAAAAAACAAAAAACAAAAAAACAAAAAACAAAAAAAGCAAAAACAAAAAAACAAAAAACAAAAAAGCAAAAAACAAACAAACAAAAAACAAAAAAAACAAAAAAAACAAAATCAACCAGATCTAAGCTTTTGAGAAATTTCCAAAGAGAAGATGTACCTTTCTTTAAAAAGGTAACTAAAACTTGCTAGGAGTTGATTCTCTCATCGAACAAACGATCTAAATTACGCCGGCATTAAACGGTAGTTTCTTCAACAAAGAAGAATGCAAGTTCGAACCCTGCCAGAGACTACATTTTCTTTATTAAGGTTTCTCGAGTGGGCAGGCCGATAGATGTAATACACAATGTTTGAAAAGCAAGGCGTACATTCTAAACTCGGGTATCCATGATTAATAATACGTTTGAAGTAATACATATATAAATATATATATGGAAAGAAAAAGAAAAAAGACTTTAAATGAATGCGGCTGGATATATGAAAAAAAAAAGAGGTAAAAGAAAAAAGAAAAATGAATTCGGCTATTACGATTGAGCTCTCTGGAGAAGAAAATTTTAAGAACAGTTTCCACTTCTGCTATATGCGTGACTCTTCATAAATGAATTGAGTTCTTTCGGTGACTGGCGTGTGCATACACTGCTTATATACAACACGTTAAAATTTCCCTTCTCTGATTCCATGCGCCTATGGCTTAGGGAGTAGTGACTCCGACTGACACCAAATCGGTCGATTTTCGATCCCGGTCAGAAGCGAGTGGATGTGTCTAGCCACACTGATGAGCTGTGATACAGCGCAAAGAGGCTTGTATGTGGATGACTTATATATATATATGTATATATAAATATCTAAAAAGTTCTAAAAAATTTATAAAATCGCCAGCCTTCTTCGTTCTTGCGCAAGTGAAGTCGTACCAACGTAACAAATTTAGTCCGATGAAGTCCTGAAAAACGAAACGCGTCACAAATAAGCTTCTTACACTTTGTTATGTATTTTCCCCAATATATATATATATATATATATATATATATATATATATATATATATATATATATAGTTTAGAATTTTTTTTAAAGATATTTTACAATTTCATGGGTAAATTATATTACTCTGTTAAATTATATTACTCTGTTAAATTAAATAAATAATTTTAACATTCAGTACTTTTGAGTTCGTCTCTATCGGAATTTACCTGACTAATATACCAAGTATTCTACATTATATATATGTGTAAAAATATACTCAGTTATAATCTGAGATTAAGTACAGAATGGTTAAATAAAATAAAGACAAGAGGAAAACTGTATTTTAAATCGCCTACGCGTTTCGTCCTGTGATGGACTTTATCAAGGCAAAAAGACGAAATGAGCTTTATTCTAAATTACGTATCTATAAACAAAATAGATCAGAGAAACAAGTAGAAACCTATTAAAAAAAAGTATATATGAACACAAAAGAGACATCACTAATAAGAATCTTACAAATGCATTAGTGATTCACAAAAATAAATTCAACCACAATTTCGATTTTAAAAATGCCACACTAATAAAAAGAGTAAACAATTTATTCAGAAGAAAAGTTCTCGAGAGTGCCGCTATCCAATACTACCAAAACATCAATTTGCGCCCCGGATTTTTCCCAATCTCACCTTTACTTATGGAAATTATACTAAAACAGACTAACATACATAATAAAAATTTCAAAGAAAACGGTTGAATTCCCTTCATTTTAACATCTCGTGATTTTGCACTACACATGAAGAAATTCTAAAAACTAAAATATTCTGTTGATCTTTTGAAATGATTTGTGAGCGTCTTTGTGGTTGCCAACACTGTTTGTTTACAGATACGTAATTTAGAATAAAGCTCATTTCTTCTTTTTGCCTTGATAAAGTCCATCACAGGACGAAACGCGTAGGCGATTTAAAATACAGTTTTCCTCTTGTCTTTATTTTATTTAACCATATATATATATATATATATATATATATATATATGTTAATTACCAAATACAGGGTTTAATCCGACAAAATGATAAAATGAACAACAAACAGGAAACATATATTAATCAGTCAGTTAATACACGCTTTGGCGATCATGTCTCGAAATAGACATGGCTGATCGAGTAAAAGATTTTCCCGCAGTAGGTTTCCATTACTTTCCAGTCAAGGAAGGTAATGGGTAACTTACTATAGTACAATGCTAATCACAAGAAATCAGAATTATCATGCGAGATATGAATGCCAAAGTTGGCCAAGGAAGAGAAGGTGAAACGGCCGGCAATTTCGGACTAGGACACCTCAATAGCCGTGGTGAGAAATGGGTCCAATGGTGCACAGCGATCGACCAGATAATAATCAACACCTGATTCCAAGAACATCCAAGATGACTATGTTTCTTCAGGAGAAGAAACTAAGAACCAAATTGATTACATTACTATCAACAAGTGATTCAGAAACGCAGCCCTTCACTGCAAAGCCTACCCAAGTGCGGACTGTGGAAGCGACCACCTACCAGTCGTATGCAAACTAAGGATAAAACTAAGGGGATTAAAGAAACCTAACACAACCCTAAGACGGCAGTACAATCGACTCATGAATGACCCGAACCTGCAAGAAATGTATACGGAGAGCGTGAAAATGATATACGAAGAACAAATTAAAAATGAAAACTTAAATGGGACGCACTAAGAGTGGCTCTAGTGAATCATTTCAAAGGGAAAAAAACACGCTTGAAGATGAACGAGAGGATCACCGAAGTGATTGTTGGCCTGATGCAAAAGAGACAGAAAACGATGAAAAGAATACAAGAGACTATACAAGGAAATACGGAGCAAATGTAGAGAGGCTAAAGATAGATGGCTCAGCAACAAATGCGCCGATGTATAGAGAGACTGAGCACAACAAATAATGAAGATATGCATTAAAAAATATAGAAACTAACAGGGCAAAGGACATGCGCAGTAACAGGATGTATAAAAGCAAATGATAGCACACTAATATCAGAAAAAGAAAATAATACTTCAGACATGAGACGATTACATCGGAGATCTCTTCAAAGACAACAGAGAGCAACCAACAACGCACAAAATTACGGATAGACCAGAAATATTAAAAACCGAAGTGGAATCGGCAATGGCCAAATTGAAGAGAAACAAAGCAGCCGGAGCAGACGGAATTGTAATAGAGATGTTGATGTCCCTAGAGGGCTTTGGCGTAGACAGACTAACAGAAATAATAAACGAAATCTACAACAGCGGCAATATACCGGAATACCTAAGCAGATCAATCTTCATAACACTACCTAAGAAGCTAGGTGCAAAGAAATAGGAGCTCCATCGAACAATCAGTTTCATGAGCCACATAACAAAACTCATCGTCCGGATTCTGATGAACAGAGCACGCAGCAGAATCAATAACAATGTGGCTTCGTCAAAGATACCGGGACGAGGAATACGATATTCATGCTCAGAATGCTGTCTGACCAAGCAATACCGATGTAGAAGGACCTTTATCTGTACTTTTTAAACTACGGAATGGCGTTCAAGTACGACTTGATAGCGATGCTCGACAACCTCGATATTTTCAGAAAAGACGTTAGGATAATCAAGAATCTATATTAGCAACAAACCGCTTGTGTCCGGATAAGAAGTAAACTCAGTAGGTAGGCAAAAATAGAAAGAAGCGTAAGACAAGGATGTGTTTTCTCACCGGATCTTTTCAACCTGTACAGCGAAGCAATTATGAGAGAGATAGACTACACTATCGCCCGGTTCACACTCCACCAACGTCTATTGAACAGGTGAAGAGGCTCATCCCTTGTTTCTTGTTTAGGATGTGGTCTCCGGCTTTCTCTTTTCCAATCTTTTCACTCCTACGTAGCCCCCTGCGATTCAGTGGCGTTATCGCCTTGCTCGGGGTGATATGATTAAAAAAATAAAAATAAAAGCCTTGCCGGGATTTGTCATTGGCGGCTACATTCTCAACAATATCAGATACGCGGATGATACGGTGCTGATAGCAGACATGGAAAGGAAAATGCAGGACATTCCACAGAAGGTAGCACAAGAAAACTGAATGTGTGGTCATCAGCAAAAAAAAAAAAAAAAAAAAAAGGAAAAAAAAAAAAGGAAAAAAAAAAGAAAAAAGAAAAGGAGACCAATATACCAACTACAAGTCGGAGAAAACTAAAATAAAACAAGTGAAAAAATTCAAATACCTAGGAAGTGTTTTGACAGAGGATGAAAAATGCGACATGGAGACCCAAAGACGCAATGGCATGGCCAAAGATGCATTTCAGAAGCTAACCAGAGTACTGAGAGACAGGAAAATCTCATTGGAAACAAAGAAAAACGTTCTTGATTGCTATGCGATGTCTGTCCTTCTCTATGGAAGTGAATGGACACCTCCTTAACAAATCAACCTTGGTGGGATTTGAACCCACGTCTCTTGGTTGCAATTCTAATGTTTTAACATCTGTAAACGGAAAGGAAATTGCATGACTTTCTACAGAAGATAGCAAAAGAAAGCGAAGAGAAAGTGAAAATAAAGAGTTGAGCCTAAACCTCAAGAAAACTGAATGCACGGTCATCAGCAAAAAGACGAGACCAATATGCCAACTGCCAGTTGGAGAATCTAAAATAAAACAATTAAAAAAATTCAAATACTTGGGAAGTGTTTTGACAGAGGATGGAAAATGCAACACAGAGATCCAAAGACGCATTGGCATGGCCAAAGATGCATTTCAGAAGCTAACCAGAGTACTGATAAGACAGGAAAATCTCATTAGAAACAAAAAGAAAAAAAGAGTGCTGGATTGCGATGTGATATCTGTCCATCTGTATGGAAGTGGATGCTGGTCGATATCATCAAGGATGAAGGAGAGGCAGCAGAAATTTGGTTCCACAGATGGATGCTGAGGATAGTATGGACGGAGCACGTGTGCAACGATGAGGCGTTGGAAAGCATGCAACGAGAAGAAAATTCATACTAAATATCAGGAAGAGACAAATGAAGTTCCTGGGACACATAATGAGGAAGGAGGGCCCGGAGTATTTAATACTCACAGGTCGGATAAATGGAAGGAGAGACAAGGGAAAGCAGCGCGAGACGTATTTGTTAGGTCTGAGCAAATGGCGGAGAGGGGCTTAGAGATACCAAGAAAAAATATTGAGAGCGACAAGAGACAGAGCCAAGTGGAAGTCCATGATCGCCTACGTCCTGAAGGAGCACGGCACATGAAGAAGGAAGGGAGAAGTGACGAATTAATATCTTTCCCACGGGTATTTGTGCATAACTAAATCCAACGAATTCAGCTGGAATTCGAACTCGGCTCTCCAAATTCTCGTTCTTCAAAATCATTTTGAATTCTATGGAGTTCTTTTTTTTTTTTTTAATCATATCACCCCGAGCAAGGCACTGACGCCACTGATGTGCAGGAGGCTACATAGGAGTGAAAAGATTGGAAAAGAGAAAACCGGAAACCGCATCCTAAACAGGAAACAAGGGATGAGCCTCTTCACCTGTTCAATAGACGTGGGTGGAGTGTGAACCGGGCAATAGTTTAGTCTATCTACTCCAATTAATATATATATATATATATATATATATATATATATATATATATATATATATATATATATCCAAGTGAATAAGGAATGAAGAAAATATTAAAACGTTCAAAACATTAATTTAAAACAGTGATCAATAAAGCCAGACTTGGGCTCAAGTCTGATATCTACGAATCTACAACAGTAGGTGCTGGCTTAGAAGAACAAAAATTGTCATTGATTTTCATTTTCTAATATGAATTTAATTTGTGTCTTATTGGACGTAAAATAAAGAAAATTTATGGAAACAAGTCATGAGAGAAAAATATTATTTCCGTTGTCATACTTAAAGCAAATGTTCATTTTAGTCACACTTTTATTGAAATAAAATCTGACATTTATTTGTTAGTAAAATCCAACTAAGCAAGAATCAGAATTGTTAAATGATCTGGAATCTAGCCAGTTTCAAAGCTACGACAGAAATTAAACCGCCAAGAATGTAACTTAAGTGCAAAAAGCTTGCTGCTTGTACGATTGGAGATACCCACGGGGCATAAATTTCAGTCAACCCTTTCACAGTGACGCTACAAACAAGAAGTGACAGGAATGACTGTCAGCATGTCACTATCCTATTTCCTTGTTCGAATACATGATTACTGGGGCAGGGTTTGAGTAAAACTCCCGAGGGGACCCAAAGAAATAGCAGTGGCCATTCAGAGTGCTGCGGTGAAGTGGAGTCGGAAAGGAAAGGGACCGCTGTTGCCTACCAAAATTGCTTCCTTTATTCACCACTAAGTCATGGTTGAAGGCATCGTTAAAGATTGCTTCTCGTAGCGAGAAGGAAGAGGTTTTTAATGAAGGAAATTATAATCGGGGTTTACAATCCAAATTTGTGTGTATGTGTGTGCGTTATTAGATGCTAGAGACTAATTATTTGAAGAGCATTTTCTTAATAAATTCCTCTCAAGCAAGGCGATAACATCACTAAGACGCAAGAGGGTAATAGGAAGTGAATGAGAACGAAAAGTCATTAAAATGTGCCGAAAATTCAATAATGGTACAAATTTCGGCGTAAGACGGAGATTTTAGAAGTATAAAGTTGAAGTAGATTTTAGAAGGAACCGGAAAGTCAGTTCTAAGCAGAAAGCAGAAGATAAACCTTTACTCCTGTATTAAGAACCGAGGAGGTGTATAAGCCGGGCGATGGGTGAACCTACCTACTCTTATTAATACATTCTTTGTATTTCCCTTGAAAGAACAAATAGGAAAGTTGAATTAAAATCCAGATAGTTTCGTTGATTATAGAACACCTAATATTTCTTTTTCAAATATTAATTTTAATACAAAAAAAAACGTTACTCTGATTAAATTAAGAGAAACGTTTCACTGAGTAGTTTAACTGAACTGTTCCGCACTGACTGACAACGCGAGTTTCCCTCATAAATAATTTTCAAAATTCATGAGAATGAGATAATGTTAGCAGAGAAAAATATATTATCTGGAAGAGGAAAAGATGAGCCAAAGCAAGAAAAAAGAAAAACGTACGAAAAAAAAAAAAAAAAAATACGCTTGTTTTGAAATTCAGTCAGTCAATCAAATGCCATGCGTGATACAGCTTTGAGCGATTATGTCTTGAAAGAGACATGACTGACTGGGTAGAAGATTATCCCACAGTAGGTTGCCATTACTTTCTGCGGTAGACTGGTTGCCAGCCAAGGCTATGGAACCCAATATGTCCTGTTGTTTTACCTATAACAGGAGGGAAGAGACGGATTAATACTTTTTCCAAGGGTAATTGCGCGTAAGTGAATTCAGCTAGAATTCGAACTCGGCTCCCCACGTCCTCTCTCTCTCTCTCTCTCTCTATATATATATATATATAGAGAGAGAGAGAGTCATCAGCAGACGGATCTGTTTCGCTGTATCACAGCTCATCTGTACGGTTACACTCCGATTGCTTTTAACCCAGGATTGAAACCCGACCGAATTGGCGTCAGTCGGCAATTCTACCTCTGAGCTATGGGAGGATATATAAATATATCAGACCAAACTGTTTTGCTGTGTCATAGCTCATCAATGCGATTAGACATCCATTTGCTTTTAGCTAATATTGAAACCCGACCGTATTGACATTAGTCGGCGACTCTACCTCTGAGCTATGGGCGCTCGCAAAAGATCATCTCTTGATTATTTTAAATTCACTGTTTCTTAATAGCTAAGCAAAGCATAAAAATACATGAAAATTTCGTTCGAAACAAAGAAAAATGTCCTGAACTGTTACGTAGTATCCGTCCTCCTATTTGACAGTGAATGCTGAACCATCTCCTCACAGATGGATAAGGGGATTGCAAGAAATAGAAATGCAGTTCTATAGAAGAATGCTTATAATACCATGGATTTGAAAATTTATAGGTCACATAAATGAAGAAAGAAGGCTTTGGAAATCTAATACTCGCAGGACAAATTGTGGCAGATCGGAAATTAAGAATTAAAATCAAGTTTTTTCTTGACTTTTACAAAATTCACAATTACGTGCAAAATCATGATTTTTCCCAAATAGGAAAAGGATTAATCATGTGATTAAAGAAAAAGTCCAAACCGGATTTCGTAAGTAGATGTTAAATTGATTTATGACCAATGGGAGCGAATTTCAAGACTCAGAAGAGCGATCCAATACGAAAAACCTAAATTATTATAAAGGACTCGATCGGAGTCAGTCAGTCAGTCAGTCAGTCAGTCAGTCAGTCAGATGGGAGCAGTGAGAGAGAGACAACTAAAGTGTAACTTCAACTTCAAGTCCGACCCAAACATTTGAGAAACTCCTACTGAACAAACGCTCACAAATACATACCTACGTACGCATAAACTCTTTTCAACAAATACTTTCACGGCTTCTACTCCGATGAACTTAGCTCACTGATGCCCCCTATATATAAATTTACTCGAGTTACAAGATTAGCATCTAAGTCCCACTATTTTACTGTGAAACCGAAAAATTCTTCTCCACCAGCTTCTTTTCTCGCACTTTCCGCCTTTGGAAATTTCTTTTCGTATACTTGCTTCTACGACGGCTAAAATCTCCAGGAGTTTAAATGTAAAGTCAATAGTCATCTCCTATCTCACTAACCTGCATCTTCTCTCTCATGCTCCTTTTTCCGTCCACACCACTCTCATCAGTATTCTCATCCTTCTTTTACCCACTTCTTGACACCCCCTATAACCTGTCACTCCTTCTCATGACCTTCCTCCTATGTAAACCCCTGTGCACCAGTAGCAGTAAATTGCCTTGCTTGAGGCAATATAATTTATAAAATTTATAAAATAGATAAATAAATAAATAAAAATAGATTCTGTAATTTTTTAATGGGAAAACTCTTCTATTTGCTACCCCAACCGCAATAATTATAGCATACTACTAGATTGATTATTAGGTTTTGCCGTTTCCTGTTGAAATAGCTAAATGAAACCAAAAGTTCTATTCTGATAGTTGCTTTTCTCACCTGTAGAACATCCTTCCGGTTTCTTGTGTCCCTGTAACCTACAGTTTTTAAAAAGTTTTTTTTATCGTTTCACCCCAAGCAAGGTAGTACCACCACTGATGCGCAGGGGGCTACCTAAGAGTAAAAGTTTAGACAGGAGGAGAGTGAAGAGAAAGACGAACCAGTTACAGAAGGTGCAGAGAAAGGGCAAGAGAAGGATGGGAACACAGGTGTGAAGACGGTTGCGAAGGTAGAGAGAGAGAGAGAGAGAGAGAGAGAGAAAGAGAAAAAATAACAAGATATACAGGGTAATGTAGAAGGAACTGGAGTCAAGTGGATAAGAGATGGGTATTGACATTGCATTTAAATTCCTGGGGTTGTAGCCGTCAGGAAAGCAAGTATATGGAAGGGAGTTCCACAGGCGGAAAGTGCGAGAAAAGAAGCTGATGGAGTGGAATTGTTGGCTGCATTTGATTGTTCTAACTGGGCGGGAACTTGTTGCCAGTCTGATTGTACGAGCAAATTCTTGTGAAGCGGGCACCAGTGACTTAAGTTCGTCGGAGCAGAAGCCATGAAAATATTTGTAGAATAGAACGAGGGAAACCACATCCCGCCGGTGAGAAATGCGGCTGGAGTCTAGCCGCTAAGTCGGGACCTATCACATTTAACAGATTCTTCTTTGGAGCCTGTCGAAAACACTGAGATGAACAGCAGGGGCGCCTGACTATATATGACAGCAGTATTCTATTAAGTTAAACTAAACATCAATCGCAATCTCTTCTTTTCCTGTTCTTTTATTGTCATTTCTCCTCACTAAAATCTTCTCATTCTCTTGCATCTTATGGCATTATTGCATAAATGATTAAAAAGAACTACATATACAATTTAATGCCTTCACATCATTTCAAGTGAATTAAATTATTTTGGATCTTGAAATATGTTAATACTGATTAGAAATTAAAACGAAACGAGATTAATTTAAAAAAGAGATTTCTTTTTTGGCGCGAAATGATGTTAGTAGCGTCGAAAGATAAGAAATGAAAAACTAAAAGCACTTTCTTGTTCAATTGAAGATTTGAATATCAAGCATGGCCTCCTTTGACGGAGGCAGGGTAGGGAACTCTTTGTGAACTGTTCGGTCATTCAGCTGTATAAACAAAGAAAACTACCGTTTGGCCTTCTGAAACGTCAACAAAAACGGTCGGCCGTATTTAAACAAATGAGATGTATAAAGAAAATAAAAGTCCGTGTGTACTTTATGACTGAAAGAAAGTTCAGTGATGAACTCTTCAGTCCTTGCACTACAGCACACACACACACACACACACACACACACACACACACACACACACACACACACACACACACACACATTATATTTACGCATACTTGCCATGAGTAAATCTGTTTGACTCTATAAATGAATGGAAGGGTCACATTCGTTTCTAGAAAGAACTAGTAACTCCCAATGGGCAAACGAGATAAGTTCCTGCAAGTAATTTAAGCACATCAAACCTACATTAAATCAAAATGAAAGGAAAAAAAAACAAACTTTAATCTTATGAAAATATTATACCCAACCAAAATTTTAGGGTATTTTTCCATGAAAGCCGTGTTCAAAAATTTATTTTCCATAATAATTTTCAAAGCAGTTTTCTCTGGTATGGAACGGTTATGTCTTTTGCGTTCACTTTTGCAATAAAGCTTTTGGGAAAAGCATGAACCTATTTCTTTCTCACTCAGCTATGGATTAAATAATAAGGTAGATTGGCCTTTATAGCCTTGGCTGACAACCTATCTAAGAGAATGAAATCTCTTAATTACAAAACCGTGGAGAAGGTAGCAGAAAAAATCTCCACCATAAAATTGTGTTCAAAATTTTAAAACAAATTTTAATGGACATTTCTGAATAATTTGTGAAGTTTAGTAAATATAAATTCTTTTTATTTTGGAGTGAATTAACAGATCTGGTTAGTGCAATGAGGAGGTGCTTCTTAGAAACGAATCTCTAGTAAGTTCCAACTGATCTCTGAACGAATGGCGACTTAGAAGAATAGCTTGTTAGCCATTACTCCAAGCAAAGATTTATAATTCTTGTTCTCTTCGAAGAAAAGAAAAAATGATTACGAAAAAAGAAATAAAAAAATCACTTCGCTATCGAAAAAAAGATATTTGCTAAAATGTTTTAATCTTATTCTCTGTCAGCATTGAAACGCTGAAATGCATTTTGCCCGCCTTATTTCTCGTGGCTTTTAGCGGAACTAAAGGAAACACAAGGGCCATCACTCTTTGTCACCTGATAACATAGTACCCTCAGAGAGAGACTTAAGTGACGCTCTGATGACATTGTGGATTCACTTTTAAGAAAACGAGGAAAATCGACCGAAGTAGGAGTAAGGGTGGGGCTAGATGAATGAAGGAGTGGGACTAGTTTGGTGAGGAAAAGGCAGGGTGTGGAGCGCGATGTGGACTGGTTCCACTATTAGAGACCTATTGCTGAGAGAAAAAATCTTTGAGGCGTGTGACGATGGAGGAAAAGGAAGGTAAAAAATAGTTTTGAATAAGAGGAGAGTGAAAAGAAAATGATTAACGCACGGAATCATTAAGTGTAACTGAAGATTCGAGAAGCGAAAGAGAGTGTTAAATCAAAAATAAATAAATAAAATAAAATAAAAATGTGACCGATTATAGGTTGGGTTGAAGTTCATATGACGAACATCTCCCCTCTCCATTTGGCCTCTTTTATTAAAAGAATAAAATATGTTTTATCCCCATTGCAGGATGTGCGTTGTGGTGCAGTGGATATTGGCTCGGAACGAGAAATCGGGGAGCCGAGTTCGAATTCCAGTTGAATTCAGTGCATTCACTTACGCGCAAATATCCTTGAGAAAGGTGTTAATCCATCTCTTCCTTCTAATTATGGGTTAAATAACTGGACAGATTCGGTTCTATAACCTTGGCTGGCAACCAGTCTACCGCAGAAAGTAATGGCAACCTACTGCAGTATAAACTTCTGCCCAGTCAGTCATGTCTCTTTCGAGACATGATCGTCCACGCGTCTTTTTCGTATGGCACTTAACTGACTGACTGATTCCTCACCGCAGAGACATTGGTTAACTAGCGACTAATCAGATTTCTGATGTTGGCAGTTACCTTCAATCCATCTTCTCCTGACATCAGTTGAAACTAACACCTTTTTTTCGTATAATCGTCTTTTTTGTACCGTGTCAAAACAGGACGTGGGTGATTAAAGCTTTCCACAATCCTTTATATCTGTAATCAATAATTGCCTTTTTTTCACTATCCTTCCCGCCTGTTGATCTGGATCCATTTTACACAAATTGAATAAATTGCTTACTCGCCGTTTCCCTCAGTCCTACTTGCTTTCAACATGTCCTATGTGCGACAAATTCTCCGAGCCCTTTCTCTTATTTTGGTTCTAATTAAAAGTACGTCTGTAGAACGTCATTTCCGTTGTGTCAACAAAGCTCCAAGATATTGTAAAGGAATTGCTCACTATTCTATGATTATTTTGCTTAAAATTCCTATTTTATCGATTAAAACTCGGACGATAACTCGGAAATACTCCAAAATATTTCCGTTAAATTTTCAACTTCCACAATTGTATCTATTCACACACACAGACACACACACAATTTTTTTTATATACATAAAAAGATTAATGGAAAGTAGTATAAAATGTGATAAAACTTTTGATGTGAACCGTTTCGCTCTTTGGGACTTCTTTATCAGGCTGACGTTGATGTGACTAAAATACATTAATGTACGGCCGAAAGAAACGCGGCTGACAATTTTAAATTTAAAAAAATATTTTTTAATATGTTTTTGTGGCCATTTCATTTAGATTCGTTTTGTTTATATTTCCATCATTTTCATTATGTAATATCACAGATATTCGATTAGGTTGTTATAAAAATTATGGCCGATTTCAGAAACATAATTTTATTCTTGCAACATTAACTGAAGAAATGTTGAAATTAGTCAAAATACGAGCCTTAGACATTTATGCATCTCTGCCATCAATCGACGAGATTATTATTCCTCTTTGATAAAAGGTTATTGGCTGTGATGGCGAAATCTTTGACTGATTCTACCTCTGGTTTGAACCTAAAAGTGTTACCTCTTAAAAATATGCTTCAGTCACTCAAGTGCCATACGTAATACACGCTTTGGGCGATCATGTCTCGAAAGAGACATGACTGACTTGACAGAAGATTATCCCGTAGTGGGTGGCCAGTGCTTTCTGCAGCAGACTGGTTGCCAGCCAAGGCTATAGAACCCTACCTGTCCTGTTATGTGAATCATAGCTAGATGAGGAAGAGATGTATTATATTATAAGGTAGTAATTAGTGGGAATCAGTTTATTACTTCATAACGGTATGAAACTGATCCCCCACTTTATGCCCAGTAAAAACCTTAATTATGTTTTCAATTATTATATTCAGTCAGTCGGTTAAGTGCCATACGAAAAGAGACATGATTGATTGGGTAGAAGATTATCCTGTAGTAGGTTGCCATTGCTTTCTGCGGTAGACTGGTTGCCGACCAAGGCTATAGAACCCAATCTGTCCTGTTATTTGACTCATAGGTAAAGGGAAAAGAAATCTATTATATTATTATGTAGCAATTAGTGGGGGATCGGTTTCCTATTGTTATGAAGTAATAAACTGATCCCCCACTTTATGACCAATATAAGCCTTAATCATTATATACGCTTTAGGCGATCATGCCTCGAAAGAGACATGACTGAATGGGCAGAAGATTATCCCACAGTAGGTTGCCATTGCTTTCTGCGGTAGACTGGTTGCCGACCAAAGCTATAGAACCCAAGCTGTCTTATTATTGAACCCATAACTGGAGGGAAGAGACGGATTAATACCTTTCCCAAGGGTATTTGGGAATAAGTGAATGCAAGGAATACAACTGGAATTCGAAATCCGCTGCCCGATTTGTCGTTTCTAGCGGATAATGTGCTTAAGTGATTAAAAAAAAATGATAATCAGTGGGTAAATGATCAGGAGAATATGGAGGATGTGGTAGACTCTCGTATCCCAAAGGTGTTAGTTTTTGCAACGTCATTGAACTTGTGGCCACGCATTATTGTTGAGCAGAATTTGATGTCTAATCACTGATGCAGGTCTCATTTTTTGCGGGCGTGCAAGCATCTCAGCAAGTTAATTGCAGTAATGCTTTGCATTAATGCTCTGATTAGCTTCTAGAAATCTATGGCGGATAACACCAATTGCAAATCATCAGAAAGTCACCATAATCTTTTGCTGATACAACTCTCGCTTAAGGAAATATTTGGGGGATTCTTCACGATCAAACCATTGACTTGATCGCTAACAGTTATCATAAAGGATCCGCTTTTCATCACGAGTGACTCTTCGGGCAAGAAAAGGATCATTGTTGTCACACGGAAAGAGTATCTAGCACACTTCAAAACGCCTAAGTTTTTTGATTTTCATTGAGATAATGAGGGACCCATTTACCGAAATTTTCACTTTGCCAATACTCTGCAAATGGCGTGAGACTGTTGCAGTGCTGACACCAAACGTCTGAAACATTTCTCTAACACTATGGCGTGGGTTTTGCTCAACAACTGTTTGCAATTGTTCGTTGCCATGTCTGAATGACCGTCCTCTAGGTTTTTCATTTTCGGGCTCCCTTGACCATTACGGAATTTCTGGATCCACCTTCGTACTGCCCAATCACCCCATGCTCTGTTGATATTGGTGGGTGTTTGGGAGGCACTGTGTCCAAGTTTGAGCAAGAAAAGTAAATGAAGATAATGTTTTCATATTTAACATCTTTTATGCTTCAAAAATATTTTTGCTTGAAAACAAGTTAAAAATTATTAAAAAGCACACATTAATCATTATTTATACCAACATTTACACACACACACACACACACACACACACACGCACACGCACACACACACACGCACGCACACACAAAAACACACACACACTCTAACGAGCTCTGAGAATGGGTTGGTTGTAATATAAAGTGGCGGTTGGAATTTTTAATAATTTTAAGAATAATTAAAAACATAATTTTCAGTAATTAAACTGAACTGTTGGCCACTAAAGTGTGGGTTGGACCTTTTACTGAATAATTAATGAAAGGGATCAATGTAAAAGGGATGTTAAAGTGTATTTTTACAAAAATAATAAAATTACATAAATAATAATAAAAAAAAACATGAACGTCCGCAAAATATCATATTCATTTTCAGCGAAGACAAACAATAAGCGTTTTTACTTTTTGTCAAAACGATAAATAACAATAATAATAACAATAAAAATAAGTATTTTCACTAGGAACTTTCAGGCAAATATCATACATAATAATGTGGATCCAAAATATAGGTTCTGCGATAAATACCAAGAAACGATAAACTATCTAATCTCAGGATGTTCTGTGCTTGCCCCAAATGAATATAAAAATCGTCACGATAGAGTGGGGTGGTATGAACATCACCCAGCACCGGTTACAGAAATAAAAGATGTCACTATTCTCTGGGATTATACCATCTACACAGGCAGAAAAATTGAAGCAAATAAGCCGGACATTATTTTTAAAAACCAAAAAGAAAACACTTGCTTATTTAATTGATATGGCTTATCCAGCGGATTGTAACCTAGCAAGCAAGGAATTCAAAAAACTGTCAAAATATAAAGACCTGGAAATTGAAATAGAAAAAATGTGGAAATTGAAAACGAGTATCATAACAGTGATAGTAGGTGCACTTGGAATGATAAAAAATGGAACAAAACAAAACATTGAAAGAATACCTTGAAACCCTAGCTTAAGAGATATACAAACAATAGTCTTGTTAAATACAGCCTACACACTAAGGAGAACTTTGTCTATGTAACGCTCGGGATGTTAGGTAGATATGAAAAAAACATGAAATGGAGCCATAACAACACACCACGACCTGCCTTAGGTTTTCCTGCAGACTTGGTAGGTAGTGCGACCATAGCAGAAATCAATTTATACTGAAAAATAAAATAATGATAATAATACTAATAAATTGATCAATAGCATAATCCAGCGTTATGTATTTTTTGGCTTCACGTACACATTTTCTGGCTTCACGTACACATTTCACATTTCACATTTCACATTTCACATTTCACATTCACGTACACATTTCACATTTTCTGGCTTCACGTACACATTTACCATGGGTGGGGGGAGGGGTATTTTTGCCATTTATTCACCCTTATATTTGGTAACTTATTCGCGGTTTTACTCTGTTTCCCATCATTCAACTTCAATCTACCATATCATCCTTGTTCTATTTTCCATCCTTTCTTTTCTCATAAAATGTCCTTTTTTTAATTTTAAATATGTAGCCTTCTAGTTACCTTTTTCTTTAGAAATTTCCCCTTCACTTCCACGGAATTCTAATTATCTGTCTATAAATCCACATCACTGTCGCTTCCAGCCTCGTTTTGAAAAAGAAATTGCTCGACATTAACTGCTGTTCAAAGGAATTGATATGATATAAATATTCTGCCCTATTTCTTTTGTTTCTAATAAAATGATCTTAATACTTTGATTAGTTTCTGGAAGGCAGTTTTTGTTATTTGGACGTTATATTTTCCATTTTCTATGACAACAATATCTAAATCGCTTCCACATTTTTCTTTTTCATAAAGAAATCAGTAAAAAAAAGAAGAAAGAATGAGTGAAACGTGAAAGCAAAGAAAAAAGAATAAAAGAAATAATGATATCAAATTGAAAAACAAAAAATTAACGAAAAGAGTAAAGAAAAATAAAAGATAAAGTTAAAAAAATTGAAAGAAAATACCTAAAATAAATTAAGAAAGAAAGAAAAAATGAAAGGAAGGAAAGAAAGAAAAAAAACCCAGAGAGAATGAAAAATAGAAGCAAAAAAAAAAATTGAAAGACAAAAATGAAAAAGTAAACAAAGTAATGAAGAACAAAGGACATAAGAACGAGCATTGATGTATATATATATATATATATATATATATATATATATATATATATATATATATATATATATCAGAGGTAGAATCGCCGACTGACGCCAAGCAGATCTGTCTGTGGATTACTATATATATATATATAGTTTTTCGTTATTTTGTCTTTAACGCCCGACCCTTTTCCCGATTAGTTTTTTTAGGGAAGTCTAAAATAAATTGTAGGCAATCATGGTTTTATAAATAATTTTCTACCGATGATGAGAATAAACATCGAAATATAAAAAAAAAAATTAAAGGGCAATTTATTAATCAAACATTGATTTCTTGTAAGCATGGTTTTAAGAGTTCAAATTTATATTTTCTCGTGTTTATTTCATTATTATTTCTAGTAAGATTGTCGCTATATAAACTTGGGAAACACTGTCTTGCACGAAGTGAATTTACAAGTGGCTAATCCAATTAAAAAGCATTTTCCTCTTGCAAAAACTAACTAAATAAATAAAACAACGCAAGCAAAAATTAGATTAAAACGTCACATCAGAAAATTGGAAAAATTGAGCAAATAATGAATAATTTGTTCGATAGCTTTTTTTACATTTTCTTGTCGAGTCGATGATGTTAACAAGAATATGATTCTTCTTCTTCTATGTGCCTTTTTCTTTCAGGACGTAGGCGATCATGGCCTTCCACGTCTCCCTATCCCTGGTGGCTCTTAGTACGCTTTCTCCTGTAACACCATGCAACACCCCGTTCTGTCATCCACCTGATCAGGTCCTTCAAATATGTTATCCGCTGTTTTCCTTTGTCTCTCTTTCCTTCTATCTGGCCTGTTAGTATCAAATTCTCCAAACCCTCCTTCCTCATTGCATGTCCTAGGAACTTCAGTTGTCTCTTACTGATGCTCAATATTAATTTCCTTTTCGTTTCCATTCTTTCCAACACCTTGTCATTGCTCACGTGCTCAATTCATGATATTCGCAGAATCCTTCTGTAGAACCATATTTCAGCTGATTCAAATTTTCTCTTCATCTTTGTTGATATTGTCCAGCATTCACTGCCATATTGAAGAACTGACAACACATATCAATTCAGTACTCTCTTCTTTGTTTCTAGTGAAAGTTTCCTGTGTCCTAATACTTTACTCAACTTCTGGAACGCATCCTTCGCCATGCCAATTCGCCTTTGGATCTATGTGTCGCACTTTCCGTCTTCAGTTAGCACACTTCCCAGATATTTAAATTTTTGTACCTGCTTGATTTTAACACCCCCCTGTATTTGGCACTTTGGGCTGCTCTTGATCAGCATCAGCAAAATGAATATGATTAGAAGTAAATATTGCTTTCAGACCTGGATAAATACACACCATTTAGTAAATTTAAGAAAAACAATGCTGTAAGTCAGCTATGTACTTTTTCTTTGGGTGTCATGGTGAGCTGTGCGAAATTATGAGAAGATAAATTATCAAAGCTATTAAGAAATCGCAGTCCTACACGCCCGCACAAAATCAAATCCGTTCATATGTTCACTGGCTGCTTTGCAGTTTTTGATAATAAAAAACAAAAATTCTATTAATTTTTGCCCCCACTCATTCTCATCTTTGCGTAGATATTCAATCTCTGGCACTTAAGCAGACAAAGGGTTTAGGAGGGTTGGTCGAGAAAGAAAGAGACCCGAGTAGAAAATCCTAAGATATGTTTTGTTTAAAAAAATTAAATGAAAACAAAAGCAAAAAAAGCAAAAAAAAAAAAAAGTAGCTCCATTAAATTACTCTTAATTTTCGCAGGGGAGAAAGGTTGCTGGGTTTTTCAAGAAACAAAACAAAAAGTGGATTCAGATCACGCACAAGCAGACTTATTTCCATGGATAATTATCTTGTAATCCTTTTCCGTATGTTTGGTTTTTGCCAGTTTTCTTTTACGAATGGCTCTTATGTTACGCCCGACAGTGCGGAATAAACAAGGCCAAATAAATTATATCACCCAGTAGATATTTAATAGACTTAATTTAAACGATGCTTCCAAAACGAATCTGCTATCTATTAACCACCACAGACAATCAGTCCTACCCACCCCATTAGCGTGGATCATTCTAGTCTCCCTGAAAGTAAAACACTGCGCCTCCTCGGGTTAACTCTCACAACAGACCTCAAGTGGAATGACTATAGAACCCATGGCTAAATCCGCTGCTAAGAAGGTCGGTTCTCTGTGCAGGGCCACGACGTTTCTCCCGTCTGAAACAATCTTGCACATATACAAATCTACCATCCGCCCGTGCATTGAATACTGCTGCCATATCTAGTCGGGTGCTCCTGCTATCCACTTAGGGGTCCTTGACCAAGTCCAACGGAGAATCTGTAATGTGATCGATCCCGACTTGGCAGCTCGGATACAGTCACTTTCTCACCGGTACAATGTGGCTTCCCTGTGTCTCTTCTACAAATACTTTCGCGGTTTCTGCTCAGATGAACTTAGCTCACTAGTACCCCCTATAAATAAATTTACTCGAGCCACAAGATTATCAACTAGGTCTCACCCTTTTACTGTGAAACCAATAAATTCTGCTCCGCCAGCTTCTTCTCTCGCACTTCCCGCCTGTGGAATTCTCTTCCGTTTATTTACTTTCCCAACAGCTATAATCTTCAAGAATTTAAATGTAAAGTCAATAGTCATCTCCTATCTCACAAATCTGCATCTTCTCTCTCATGCTCCTTTCTCCATCCACTCTACTCTCATCAGTATTCTCATCCTTTCCTTACCCTCTTTCTGACACCCACTGTAAACTGTCACTCTTTCTCATAACTTTCCTCTATGTAACCCCCTGCTCATAAGTGGCAGTAAAACGCCTTGCTTTGGGCGGCACGATTATAAAAAGAAAAGGTAGCAAAATGCAATAAGAATCATCGAAACCTGTAAAGAAAGATCCTGCTTCAGGCACCCTCTAACCATCAATATCCTGCTTCAAGGCCTGCTTTATGACAGATAAATATGTGCTTATTTTTGTGTGTGTAGCCAGTATTCGAGACCATGTAGGAATCAGAATTTCAAGTATTCATGTTTAAATGAGATATTAGACGATTGGTGCAATAACATCTTAGCAGTCAAAATACTGCTATTATTCTAAAATTTGAAAATTACAATTTCTTCATACTTCGCACCTGTCTCTATCCAATGAGAAATCTGTGCAATCTTTCCTGTCTAGCGGAAAATCTTTGCGACTGATCCAGTCTAGCGGAAAATATGTCCGATTATCTCTCTCTAAAGAAAAATCTGTCCGACTGTCTCTCTTTAACAGGAAATCTTTGTGGCCGTCCCTGTCTATTGGAAAATTTGACTGTTTTTCTTCAGCAGGAAATTTTTGCGACCATCTATGTCTAGCGGGAAATTTTGCGACCGCCTCAGTCTAGCAGGAATCTGTTCGACTGTCTTTATTTAGCATGTAATCTCTGTGACCGTCACTGTCTAGCGAGAAATCTGTTCGACTGTCTCTCTCCAGCGAGAAATCTATTCGGCCGTCCCACGCAAGCGAAAAATCATTACGATCGTTCCTATCCATCAAGAAACGTTTGCGATCACCTCTTTTTACTGAGAAACATGAGCGACCGCCCTTCTCTATCGAGAAATATTAGTGACCATCCCAGTTTATTGAGAGACATTCCTTTTCATCTATCAAGGGGTTTATATTCCTGTCTATCCGTACACATCCATCTAGAAATATTAATGACTGTAATGTCGGTTGGTTCGTATCTAAGTCTTCTTTTGTCTTTCCTATCTCGTCCGTATTTTACAGTTGTTTTCCCTTTAATACCAATTTAATTTGTAGCTGCCAAAACCCCAAACTTCCTTAACCGTCATTCAGAAACAACAATTTTGTTCGCTCAACAAAAGGTCAACTTCTATGCCGTATTGGAGAAACTCTTTCATCCATTGCAACAATCTATTCATGCATCAAAGCTGTCGACGTCGATTCCCGCCAGCATCAGTCAATCGATCTACAGATTTCATCCAGTTGCAGGCTCACATAATCTGTTCCTTGATGATGCGCCCGTGAAACTCGCCTGAATGACGATAGATTAATAAAACGACGAGGTCAATGTGCGTCCTCTCATGTGTCATCATAAAATATAACGCAAGTCTTTCTTTTAAGGGACAGGAGCGTAGAAATGATTGGTTTAGTCATTAATAGCTTGCAAGGCACATTTTCAAATGAGACAATGTGGAACTGGTCCAAAATCCCATGCACATAACCCTAACTGAATGGTGAAACACTAAGATTTTCGAATACTGATTTTAAAAGCTGGGCAATTTTTAATACTATTTTAATATTGTTGTTGTATTTTAACCCCTTCCTTGGCGTAGACGTATATATACGTTTTTACCGTAAGTGACTTTCATTCGACACGGACTAATAAACACGTTCAAATACCCTTTTATACCCTTCTGAGCTTGAAAATTGTCAACTCTTGTAGAAATGTTAGCCACAGCTAGGGTACTTCAAGATGATCTATTTTCTTTAGTCCTTCAGTTATGTGCCATATGTGATACACGCTTGGGCGATCATGTCTCGAAAGAGACATGACTGACTGGACAGAAGATTATCCCGTTGTAGGTTGCCATTACTTTCTGCGGTAGAAAGGTAACAATGAAATGCATACTTACCGTGGTTCGAGTTCAGATTAACACTAGAGACTAAAATAAATGTATATTAATTAAAACCGTGCGATAAACGTAACTTACTTCGAGATAATGTAAATTTATTCTGCCAATAAAGATTTCATTAATTACTGACCTATGACCATCTTTTTTATTCTGACCTTTAACGAATTTCTTTATTAAAATTATTTTTAACGTATTTCTATAGTAAAAATATATTCTCAGTAAAACCATTAGTAATGCTTTTACATATAACAGGTACAGTATATCAGTAAATTTTCTATTAATCTTCCTTTTATTTCTATGAAACAACTTTTTTCGGTAGCCCTCTACCTTGAATGGCTCGTGGGCTTTGCATTGGAGAAACAATGTAGGTACCGTCACGTTTTTGAAAAATAATATATCCAATAAAACAATAACATTACTTAATTAGAAAAGCTTTTAATTGCTTTTGTAAATAAGTAATATTAAGGACATTATTGTCTGAAGAAATAAAGATTTTCTGATGAATAATGGATTTTTTACAAGAATTAATTTCAATTCTTTTACATTTTAATTATAATAATTTATAATAGTTTAAAAACGTGTAAAATTCTCTATTGGGCTATTCCTTGGGTGTGATATAATAATTAAGTGGAAACAAAATTTATGAGTCCAAAATTGCAAAAAAATATTTTTTAATTTATAAATTTGTAAAATAATCTTTATTTACTTAATACGTTCCTTATTTTCATGTATGGTAGACTAAAATTGCCATTATTATGAAAATGATACGTAATTTAAGAGTTTTCTACCTTACCTTAGATTTATGAAAATTATCATTTATGGTCATGCATAGCAGCTGTCAAACTTTTTGTCATTCAACAGCCGGTCAAACATTCGATCAGATGAACACACCAATCGTTAATAATTAGTTGTATATTACTTTTTATGATATAAGTAAGATTTCTTTAAAATCAGATTAATTTAACTTTCAATTTTCTAATTTTACTAAAATAAAGTGTCAGAAATACTTTGAAATATTTTAAAAATCGATGTATGTTTGTTTGTTTACAAATTTAAAATTAAGAAAATGGCCACTTTTAAAAAATTTTAAGAAATCGAAATTAAATGTGACATTCCAATCTATATCATTTCTATCTGAAATACACCAAAATTTTTTTCCGGGTGGAAATAATAAATTTTTTAAGTTTTTAATTAAATCTAAAATGAAATTTTCAAGAATGTTTTTCATTTTAAAAATTTCATTTTAAAATAGGTATCGAAAATTTATGCCGAAAAAGTGGAGGTACCTAAAAAAAAAGAAAGCATTTGTCTTTAAAAAAAGAACAATTTCGGAAGAAATTTTACTGATCGACAAAATTATTAGCCCTCAATTGAGTTGATCACTTTTTCATAGAGGTCATACACGGTTCATTTGATTTAACTGAACAATACGTCAATAAAGTTGACCTTTTGACCCGCACCCCCTGCACACCCTGCCAGTTGCACTAATGTCTAAACAAGGCTCTCATAATGAATGAGACGCTAAAGCCACCACCGCCATCCATGTGCCTATTAGTATACACCCCTCCCTCACGTGATCTAGTCTCACTACTGTCAAGCGTTAGGTTCTGTGCCTGACCCTTAAACCAATAACGTTCGTTCCAAAAGTATAACCCTATTCACAACCGGCAAATATCGGAAATATTCGGAGAAGAGGAGGAGGTGGTAAAGTAAATTCACACCTCACTTCCTTTTTGACGCTCACTACGAGAGTGTATGGCCCCGGGGGTGTTGGTGATGGCTTATGGGTCACTGTCATAATAGTTTTTACTTTCTCTCCTTTCTCTCCTCACTTCCAAATCTGTTTCAACCTGACAGCGTTATATATGAACAATTGGCGCGACTCTTAGCACGGGCAGAGCATTAAGAGGTATTCATTCAAGAACGGTTGACGTGAATTGACCCTGGGAGGGGAAAAGCAACAAAGGGTTTGCGAGTGAGCCGATAAGGGTTTTGAGTAGTATCAACGACGGCAGGGGCCGGATGATTGAATGAGTGGTAAGAGTCAGAATAATACGATCAAAACATTAATGATTTCTCTCACGGAATGAAATTACGAAAAGTCCAAAGTGGCATGACGGTTTTCGGCAAACAGCTTTCGAATTCAGAGTCCCAATAATCAAGTGAGAAGCGTGCTCACTTGACTAGCAATGATCCCAGAACCTAGCAGGCGAATGAACGCGCCACAGGAGACTCCTTAAATATAGGCTTGCTTGCTCTGTTGTCTGGACCTTAAATATGCAGACTGCATCGTTTTCTGAAAGGTAATGCACACTTAGTTAAGTGCCATAGGTGATACACACTTTGGGCGATCATGTCTCGAAAGAAACATGACTGACTAGGCAGAAGATTATTCTGCAGTAGGTTGCCATTTCTTTCTGCGGTAGACTGGCTGCCAGGCAAGGCTATAGAACCAATCCGTCTATAGAACCAATCCGTCTATAGAACCAATTTGTCATATTATTATAGCTGGGGGAAGAGACGGATTAATAACTTTCCCAATGGTATTGGTGGATAAGTGAATGCAAGGAATTCAACTGAAATTCGAACTCTGCTCCCCGATTTGTCGTTCCGAGTCGATATCCATTGCACCACAACGCACATCAACAAAAAGTGTAACCAACTACCGAGTGAATATTTGGGGTCTCACGTATGGGTCAACTACTTGCTGATATAAAAGCCACCAGTGTTTACTAATAAACTCTATCATAAACCCGACCAATGTTTACTGACAAACTCAAGCATAAACCCGACGAATTTTTATCAAAATTCGGTCAGTTTAGTGCTGTAGGTGATATACGCTTGGGCGATCATATCTCGAAAATTACATACCGACTGCACAGAAGGTTTTCCCGCAATATGTTGGCATTATTTTCTGCGGTAGACTGGTTGCCAACTAAGACCAATCTAGGAGGACAATTCTGAACTAAAAACACCTACCAACGTGTCATGTATCATACGATTGGCAGAAGCTTTGAAGGCTACGGTGAACTGAGAAAACGGCACGCAACAACAACAATGTCAACAATTAAGGCGCTACGGGTCTTACTACGAAGATAAAATTTTATGGTGACGCATGATTCAGATTTCAGAAAATGTAATTATCATCTTTGCTTCTTGAAAGTAGTTTTCCTTCCGACACTAATTCGATTATCTTTTTATTTGTTCTCTTGATTTCGCTGTAACTCTTTTCTCTCTTTCAGAAAATACTACCGCGGGCCAATTCTGCTCGAACCTTTTAATCTGGTTGGTGTTGACATATGTGACGTCATACGCGGTTGGGACTAATCAGAGAAAAGCAATGAGTCATGAACACACAAACAAGTGCAGCCGGTCGGCTACAGAGAAGACAACACGAAGCGCATCTTTCTTGTACGAATTGATGAATGGGCGAAAAGAGAGCAAATTAATAAGAAAAAGGAAGTGGGGGGAGTAATCGACGAAGTGAAGAAGAAAGAGAAAGAAACGTTTTGATCGAGATTCACGTCAAACGTCGCTGCATACAGACAATTTGCAGCTTTTTATTTTTTTGTAGCCAGGAATGCATACTGTTGTCAGTTCCCGTTCTATCATTTTTGCCCGATTATTTAAAACGTCTTTTATTTTCTTTGTTAAAACTTAACCTTTACCTGGCACAAGGGCCCAAGTGTGACGCAACCAGCCAGAATTCAGTTTGCTACACTGTTCTACTATAACACTACAAGAAAAAAAATTGCCTTCTTCTTCTATGTGCCCTGTCTCTTCAGGACGTAGGCGATCATGGCTTTCCACGTCTCCCTATCCCTGGTGATTCTTAGTATGTTTTCTCCTGTTACACCTTGCAACCCCGTTCCGTCATCCACCTGATCAGGCCCTTCAAATATGTTATCCGCTGCCTTCCTCTGTCTCTTTTCCCTTTAATCTGGCCTGTCAGTATCGGGTGCTTCAAGCTCTCCTTCCTCATTGCATGTCCCAGGAACTTCAGTTGTCTCTTTCAGATGCTCACTATCAATTTCCTTTTCGTCGCCATTCTTTCTAACATTTCATCATTGCTCACATTCTCGGTCCACAATATCCGCAGCATCCTTCTGTAGAACCACATTTTAGTTACTTCAAGTTTTTCCTTCATCTTTGATGATATTGTCCAGCATTTACTGCTATATTGAAGAACTGACAACACATAGCAATCCAGTACTCTCTTCTTTGTTTCTAGCGAAATTGTCATGTTACTTAATACTCTTCTCAGCTCCTGGAATGCATCCTTGTGTTTTTGGATCTTAGGAATATAAATGTATAGAACTACTGTGACCACAAAGTGAGGGTTCAGTTTATATATTGATTGTAATATGGATTTGATCCCCCACTTTATATCCAGTATGCTTTCGTAGAACCACATTTCAGTTACTTTAAGTTTTTCCTTCATCTTTGATGTTATTGTCCAGCATTCACTGCCACATTGAAGAACTGACATCATATGGTAATCTAGTACTCTCTTCTTTGTTTCTAATACTTTACTCAGCTTCTAAAACGCGTCCTTCGCCATGCAAATTCGTCTTTGGACCTCTGTGTCACACTTTCCATCTCCTGTTAGAACACTTATTTATATTTTTGTACTTGCTTGATTTTAGTATCCCCCACCTGTATTTGACATTTTGGGTTGCTCTTTTTACTGACGACCATGCATTGAGGTACTTTTGAAGCCTAAACTTTGATACTAGAGAAAATTTTGAATTTTAATGCTTGAGACTCTTGAGATGATTTTCTAAGCGCAGCTAGGATGTGACAAAAAGCCGAAAGTATGGGACTCTCAGTGAGGATCGAACTCACTACTCCATTGTAATGATTTTAGCGAGACAAGCTTGCTAGCCTTTATATAACGTCGAGGTGCATTAGACTCGTGAGGCTACCACTGAAAGCCCAACGATTGTAAACTTTGAATTTTACAACTTGAGACTAGAAGAAAACCAGTGATAGCAAATTTTGAGTTCCGTTGCTTGCGAACTCCGCAGATTGCTACAAAACTGTAACATTAAGCTGAAAAATCGAGTCAGATCAAAACTTTAAATTCCAGCACTGGTAAAACAGAGGTACTGACAGGGACAATATTTATGAAGCGCAGGACCTAAAATGGGGGAAGATGAAGGCTGATCTGATATTGTTTGATCCTGTTATTTAGCTAGTCGCAATCACTGGGAATAACAGCCACATCACGTTCAAGCAGGGTTTCTTGTAAGATCACCGAAATTAAGCAAAGTTTTGCCTAGTCAGTGTCTAGACGTGTGACTATTTGCGAATATCGAGTGCTGCACACATGAATCTGCCGGTGGTGTAATTGATAACTGCTCATAATTGTTAATCGGAGAGCCGGGTTCGAATTTCCGTCTTGTTCGTTATATTCACTTTCGCATAAATACGATTGAGAAAATTATGAAACCACTTCTTCTCCTTATCTATGGGTTAAATCGTAAGACTTGGATCACTAAATCATTATTATCTTACTAAAAAATCTCACAATTGAAAAATATTTTCTGGATTTAAATAACCTGTAAAAGGGGTGATAAACCGTAGAAAACGCATCAATCAATAAAAAGAGGTACAGTCGCTGATCCATTCATTAGGTGATTTTTCTTTCACCAAAACTTCTGTTACGTTGCTTTTTTAGCTCTGGATTCTGGTTGTTTGTCGTTGATTCTTCAGACCTCAACGTTGCATCACAGACTGAATGAATGACAAGAAAGTTTTCTTTTTTTTTCTCTCGCTTTATTTCAGTGGGGAGGCACAGTCGTCGTAACACCGATACTTTGTGAAAGAGGAAGGGGAGAAGGTTATAGAGAGGTACGGATGTCAACAGGTTGGCCAGCAACTTGCCATCGTCACGTGACATCATTCTTCAATCTGCCAAAGTCAGACATGGCAAGGAATCTGGGTGCAGAGAGGCGTCTTTGCTTTTCTATTACTGCCAACTGACAGATTGTTTTCGCACGCTTTTTGGTCTTAAGAATTTACTCAGTTAAGTGCCGTACGTGATACACGGTTTGAGCGATCATGTCTCTTTTGAGACATGACTGACTGAGCAGAAGATTATCCCGCAGACTGGTTGCCGACCAAAGCTATAGAACCCAATCGGTCCTACTATTTAACCCATAACTGGAGGAAAGAGACGAAATAATACCTTTCCCGAGGGTATTTGTGCACAAGTGAATGCGAAGAATTAAACTGGAATTCGAACTCGGGGTACCGAGTTCGAATTTCAGAATTAAGAATTAATAATTAAGTAAAGAAAATCCCTTACTTTTAGCATATCACCATCACAGATTTAAAACTAGTCCGCCAACACAGTTCGGACCACCAGAATTCTATCCAGTAGATTCCAGTCTAAGAATTCTGTTACACTTCGCATTTGCAGCTACCACTTGTAACACTTGTAACATTTTCAGCTACCACTTGCAGCTACCACTTGTAACAGAACTTCGCTATAATTTTCTATCGAGATCCCTATATACAATCTTTTTTGTGATGGGAGGGAAGGTAAATTGTGTCGAACGGCCACATCAAGTTGTAACACCGGTTTCCGTACAATCACCAAAGTTAAGCAATGTTGAGATTGGTCAGTAACTATATGAGTGACCGCTTGTGAATGCAAGGTACTTAAACATTGGGAGTGCGGGTGGTGTGATGGATAACGGCTCGAATCTAGTTGGATTCGTTATATTCGCTTATGTGCAAATACCTTTAGGAAAGATATTAATCCACCCCCTTTTCTTCCCCCGTTATGGTTAATTAGTAAAGTTTGTATCAGTAAAACCATTATTTTATTAAAAACAAAATTGCGTACATAATATTTAAATTTCGGCATTAAATAGCACACAGATATATTGCTAAACAAAAACAATCGACAGGAAAATTTCCCCCGATTACCTGGAATGTTTTCATTTATATACGAGAGAGGATGCCAAAATGTTCTCAGTCCGACCCACTTGCCAAAAATTGGTTAAATTATCATGCATTATAAATTGCTTCAGAATCAATATGTGGTTCTGCTGAGGACTTTTCAGGCACCTTCTCGTATTCTTTTTACTGAGTTTTAGCAAGTGTGAATTGCATCACGCAGCCATGCAGACTGAAATTTGTAAGCATGCGTTTGTCAGACAAATACAGGGCCACAAATGAATCTCTTTCTTTTAGTTAGGGCGCTGATTTAATAATAATAATAATAATAATAATAATAATAATAATAATAATAATTTGAATTTTTCCTTTTCTCAATATGAAATTTTGTTTTAATATAAACAGGATTTTTTTTTTCTTAAGATATTATAATTTTTTTTTTTTTTTTTTTTAAACAAACTACTCTAGTAATATTGATGTTTTGTTTCGTTGAGCCGTCTTTCTCCTTGAATTCCAATCGCGTCTATGTCAGATGTTGCTTGGCAGCCCATTTAGGAGAAGGAAAACTCCGAACAACAACCCGCAACTCAAGGTGTTAATCGTGCCGAGGAGTGAATGGCTACTGCGTTATGAGGTCACAAACGATTCCCTACAGGCTTCGGGACCCTGTTTGTAAAAGACCGTTACCCAACGTGCCGGGCAACTTTGGGTGGACTTTTGGACCCGTGCGTCACTCGTAGGAAAAACATGAAAAACACAAATAGAAATAAAAAGTCCAGTATGGCTCTTCCAGTGGATAAACAGGGAGCCCGTCCTTCAGGAGGGAACCTACCTGAGGTCGAAAAATCTGCCATAGGAACAAACTCCTACACAAAGAATGTATCTTCAGGTCCCCACAACCAGGATAATCCTAATGATGGTCCTGAAAATTCACCAGCTAGATCTACAACCGTATATTTAAAGAAAGAAAAAATAAAATGGTCTCGTGAGGAGTACAAAGTCGTTATGACTGCATTTCATGAAGCGTTACTCAAACCTCAAAAAAACATGACTCGCCAAACATGACATTTGGCGTGAAAAAGTTGGTCAAACAAATAGAAAGTATATTGACGAAAATAAATTGGCCAATGTACGTAGGTACATTATTCGTAATAACCGACTGTCAGAGGCTGAGATTCACGAAATTAAAAGAATTGTAACAAGAAGAATCGAATCAACAAAATATGAAAAGGAACCGGAACCAGAAATAAAAAGTAATAACATCAAACAAATCACAGGTCATAATGTAGAAACCGTGAAACACGCAAATCACTGCGAAGATAATGATGTAAGTCTAAAAGTGCTGGAAAGGTGCGATCTGAGTCTGAGTCAGTTAAAAGACAAAAATAAAATTAGTTCAGAACACATCGAAGATAATTATTTGACGGAAAATAACAATATACAGGAAGCCAAGATAGAAATAAAAAACCAGCTAAGTCAAATACAAAGTATTACAATGGAGGAACGTGAACAGCTCCCAAAATTCCAACCAACAAAACAAAACCTCCGAACTATTAAATTGTACAATGCAGCACTGAAATCAATACTGGATGAAGACCCGAATACAAATCTTAACGAAGTAATATATGCATCAGCAACAGCAGCAACAAAAAAATTAAACATCAAAATAAAAACAAGGCAGTCACGCAGACGTGAAGATCCACCTTGGAAAAGAAAAATCGAAAAAGAAATCGAACAACTAAGAAGTGAACTGTCAGTACTGGATGAACTGAGTAGAGGAATAAATGTAAGAACTAGGAAAAGAAGAAGAGCCGAAAAAAAATATAACATCAGGAATGAAAATGACGTCTTATCAAATAAAGAAAAAATAAAGCAAAAAATCCAACTGAAGGCTCAAAGAATAAGACGCTATGAAAAAAGAGCAAAATTTTACAGACAAAACAAGATCTTTCAGACTGATACAAAGAGATTTTACAGGGAAATAGGTAAAAAAAGAATTGAAGTGACAGTACCCCCCAGAATGGAAGAAGTCACACAGTTCTGGGAAAAGATATGGGCTTGCCCTAAAGAACCTAGCAAGGAAGTACATTGGATTACGCAGGAGATAGAACGAATGAAGAATAAACCCGAACAGACATGGTCTGGAATTACAGAAGATGATATTAAATTTGCACTAAAAAAAGCACACAATTGGAAAACTCCAGGTATAGATAAAATTCCTAACTTTTGGCTATATTATTTAAATGCAGCACATAAAAAAATAGCCAAAGAACTCCAAGAAATGGTTGACGATCCCACTAAAATTCCTGCATGGATGACAAAAGGAATTACATTTCTTCTACCCAAGAATGGTGACACAAACAACCCGAAAAACTACAGACCAATTACATGTCTTCCGACAACATATAAACTACTAACATCTATTTTAACAAAACAAACATATTTATTCTTAGAAAGAAATGACATGATACCGCTTGAACAAAAAGGGTGCAAACGTGGCTGTTATGGCTGTAAAGACCAATTGCTAATTAACAAAATGATCCTGGAAAACTGCTACAAGACAAAGAAAAATCTTAGTACTGCCTGGATAGACTACCGAAAGGCATTCGATAGTGTGCCACATGAATGGATTTTAAAGACTTTAAATATATACAAGATATCACCCGTCATCATCAATTTCATCAAACAGTGCATGTCTATATGGAAAACAACCCTTTACCTCAATCATATAAATGGAACCTATAAGTCTGATGAAATAAACATCAAAAGAGGTATATTTCAAGGTGATTCTTTATCTCCCTTACTATTCTGCATATCATTAATAGCACTAACCAGTCAACTTAATAAGACAGAATGTGGTTATAAAATAGGCCAAAAGAAAATAAGCCATCTATTTTACATGGATGACTAAAAGTTATATGCTAAGAATGATAATGAGCTGGAAGGTCTTCTGCAAACTGTAAAATGCTTCAGCGAAGACATTGGAATGAAATTTAATTTGAATAAATGTGCTAAAGCTACAGTTTTACGTGGATCAATACAAGAAACATCCTCAATTAGCCTAGACCCTGCTGTAACAATAAAAGAATTGAAACCAGAAGAAGCTTATAAATACCTAGGTGTAAATGAGAGCGAAAACATTCACCATAAAAAAATGAAAGAAATAGTGCGTAAAGAGTACTATAGAAGGCTACGAATGATATTAAAAACTGAATTAAATTCACAGAATAGAGTAATGGCCATTAATAGCCTTGCAATCCCAGTTGTCCAATATAGCTTCAACATCTTAAACTGGACTCTAAACGACATCAGGCGAATGGATGCTAAAACAAGAAAGCTTCTTTCTAAGCATAGGATGCATCACCCAAAGGCTGATGTAGACCGTCTATACATACCCCGTAAAGAAGGTGGAAGGGGTCTTATTCAGCTGGAATTGTCATACAAGACAACAACTATTGGCTTACTAACATACATAGAAACAACAAAGGATTGGATGATACAATTAGTAAGGCAACATGAAGAAAGAAAGAAAAAATATTCAATAATAAAAGAAGGCAGTAAATACAAACAAGAATTACAGTTAGTAGATTCTGTAGAAAAGCAAAACAGTAGCCAAGAACCAACTATTGCGGCAAAAAATATGAAAATGAAAGCCAAAGATAAAGCTCTTGAAAAGATGAAACAGCGCTGGCAAGACAAACCTCTGCATGGCCAATATCCAGTACGTGCCAATAAATCCAATGTTGACAAAGTTAATACTCATCGATGGTTACGTGCATCTGGATTAAAGTCTGAAACTGAAGGATTTATACTTGCAGCACAAGACCAAAGTTTTTTCACGAGAAACTTTCAGGCAAATATTATGCATAATAATATGGATCCAAAATGCAGGTTTTGTGATAAACACCAAGAAACAATAGACCACCTAATCTCAGGCTGTTCTGTGCTTGCCCCAAACGAATATAAAAATCGCCACGATAGAGTTGGGCAATATTTACATTGGGCAATGTGCAAACATTATGGAAAAGCTGTAAACAAGCACTGGTATGCGCATCATCCAGCACCGGTTACAGAAATAGAAGATGTAACCATTCTGTGGGATTACACCATCTACACAGACAGAAAAATTGAAGCAAACAGGCCAGACATTATTGTTAAAAACCAGAAGGAGAAAACTTGTCTATTAATTGATATGGCTTGTCCAGCGGATTGTAACATAGCAACCAAGGAATTTGAAAAACTGTCAAAATATAAAGACCTGGAAATTGAAATAGAAAAAATGTGGAAATTGAAAACAAGAGTTGTGCCAGTGATAGTAGGTGCACTTGGAATGATAAAAAATGGAACAAAACAACACATTGAAAGAATCCCTGGAAACCCCAGCTTAAGAGATATACAAAAAATTGTCTTATTAAGTACAGCCCACACACTAAGGAAAACGTTATCTATGTAATGCTGGGGATGATAGGGAGGATAGAAAAACATGAAATGGAGTCATAACAACACGCCACTACCTGCCTTAGGTCTCCCCGCAGACTTGGTTGGTAGTGAGACCAATGCAGAAATCGAAATATGATGAAAAATGACATAATAATAATAAACAGGATTTTGATTTTAATGCTTTTTACAGCTTGACTGCTCTGAGATCCAAATCAAGAAAGCGAAAAAAAAAATTAACTCATGTCAAGACGACATCTATTAACTTAGACATGAACACGTTTTACGTTATTTGCATTGCAGAAGTTTACAGACCCAGGCAACATCGATTCGTACAAGTATCCGGAAAGTTTGACGATTGGTTCTCCGGCTAAAACTATTTTTTCGTATTTTACGGCTTATCAACCCTTTGCATGTTATTTAAATCCAGAAAATATTTTTTATATTGTAAGTATTTTTTGGAGATAATAAGGCTTTGGTGATACAAGTCTTAATAATTAACCCAACTCTGGGGAGAGAAAATGTGGATTCGTACCTTTTCCAAGGGTATACGCGCGTAAATGAATATAACGAACACAACAGGAATTGGAACCCGGGTCTCCGACCAAAAATTCCACGCATCATCCATTGCCCCATCTGCACATCCAAACTCACAAGCTACTATTTCCAAGCATTTGACGTTGTTTAACTTCGGTGTTCGTACGGGAACCGATTTTTCAACGTAATTTGGCCTTAAGCCATAGAAAAGAGAATCAACTCAGAATTCCGAAATTCCGGATATGGTACAAGGATGGGAGTTATAAACTTCACAAAAAAAGCCTTCTATTTGCTATTGAAACTCGCACCAAGTGGCAGTATGTTTTACAAAACTTCAAGAAGAGATAAAAATGTCTTTATCTTTTTTTTTAATCGTCTCACTCCAAGCAAGGCGGTAACGTCACTGATGTGCAGGGGGGCTACATAAGAGTAAAAAGATTAGATAGAAGGAGAGTAAAGAGAAAGACGAACCAGTTAGAAGGAGCAGGAGAAGGATGGGAATACAGGTTGTGGTGACAGTTGCAATGATGGAGAAAAAGGAAAAGATATACAGGGTGATGTAGAAAGAACTAGAGTCAAGTGGTTAAGAGATAGGTATTGACATTGCATTTAAATTCCTGGAGGTTGTAGCCGACAGGAAAGCAAGAATATGGAAGTGAGTTCCACAGGCAGAAAGTTCCAGAAAAGAAGCTGTTGAATTAGAATTGTCGTCTGCATTTGGTTGATCTGTGAATGGGTGGGACCCAGTTGCCGGTCTGGTTGCACGAGTAAACACCCGTGGCAGGGGCACCATCCCTCAGATTTGGTTTTACACTAAGATATAAATTTTTTTTTTTTTTTTTTTTTTTTAATCATTTCACCCCGAGCAAGGCAGAAACGCCACTGATGTGCAGGGGGTTACATAAATGTAGAAAGATTAATTAGAAAAGAGTGAGGAGTACAAGCTAGTTAGAAAGGAACAATAGAAAACTGAGAAAGCAGGTGCAATGACAGGTACATGGGCGGAGAGAAAGGGAAGGTTATACAGGGGAGGGGAGAGAGCTAGAGGCCAGTGGTTAGTAGGTGAGTATTAACTTTGCTTTTAAATTTCTGGAGGTCGTAGCCGTCAGGAAAGCAAGAATACGGGAGTGAGTTCCACAGGCGGGAAGTGCGAGAGAGGAAGCTGCTGGAGTAGAATTGTCGTCTGCGTTTGGCTAACCTGACTGTGAATGGGTGGGACCCAGTTGCCAGTCTGGTTGAACGGGTAAACACCTGTTGAGGAGGCATCAGTGACTTAAGCTCATCCGAGCAGAAGCCATGAAGGTATTTATAGAAGAGACAGAGGGAGGCCACATTTCGACGATGGGAAAGTGGCTGCAGACGAGTCGCCAGATCAGAACCTATCACATTACAGACTCTCCTTTGGAGCTTGTCGAGAACACTGAGGAGAACGGCAGGGGCACCTGACCATAAATGGCAGCAGTACTCCATGCACGGACGGATGGTTGACTTGTATATATGCAGGATGGATTCAGGTGGAAAAAACATCCTGGATCGACATAGTGACCCAATCTTCTTAGCAGTAGATTTTGCTATGGATTCAATATTCAAGTCTAGATTTAAACTAATAACAAGATTAATATTCTGCAAGAAAAAGATTAACAACTGTTGCTTCACGGTGATGAGTCATTAATTCATGTATGCAAATAAGTAAATAATTTATCAAGAAAACTTCAAAGGCTTTTCAAGCACTAAAACTACTTTCCTGAAAACTTATATAAATAAGAAATGATCACTGAATATGGAATATGGAAAGTATTTGTATAATTAGTGAGTTTTCTTAAATATTTGATTTCAACTGCAGGAGACAATCAAAAAAAGAATTAAGTTGCCCAGTTGGCCCGGTTTATACTACGCCGAAAATATCACCCTCAGACCCCCTCCTCCAGAAACCGCTTTCCGGGTGCATACTTGCAGAATAAAGAATGCCTGCTTTTTAAAAAATCTGGTCTAAGCTGAAAATTTCCGTACCATTTATTTTAAAATATCACCTGAAGAAGAACAGTATTGTTCTGAAACATGGATTTTTTGTGTAGTGATATAATGCTTTTATAAACCATTCTAATAACAAAATTATTATATTAAGCTTAACTTTTATCAAGCACTCTTTATAAAAGTAAAGGCATGAACAGAGGTTTTTAATTTACCTGTTTTTCAATTCCTTATAATATATATATATATATATATATATATATATTACTGTAAATTTTATCTGCTTCAAATATAACAGTTGACAAATTGCTAGCGTTCATTAGAATTTGGGATAATTTTCACGTTCTAATGAACGCTAAGCAATTGGTCAACCGTTATATTTGAAGCAAAAAAAAAATTACAGTAATTTTTAGCAACATAGTTTTGAGGTTATTTTTTGTTACCATAACTCACACCCCTGAAGATGATATCGGAAAGAGATTGAAAGTACTTGGGTACCTTGAGAAATGAATGATAATAACATCTGTCAACGTTACAGCTCATTTCAGACATCTTTCAGTTGTAATTCGCGAAAGATTATCTGTGAGTATGAACGGATTTTATTAAAAATAAGCAGACTAATGTTTGCAATTTATTTAATCTGACATGTCTAAAAGAAAATTTGCTGCCTAAATACACAAATATAGATATATATATATTGATTGCGCACTCTGGAAGAGTGGTAGACTTTGAAAAAACAGTAGCTACTCTAGCATCTACGCATCGTTCATTCGATAATGAATTAGAACACTCTCACTACTAACGTATGAATGCATGATATATCATACGCTAAAAGTCTGCCTCTTTCTACCGAGCGCCCACAGCTCAGAGGTAGAATCGCCGACTGACGCCAATCCTGGGAAAAAGTAATCGGATGTGTAACCGTGCTGATGAGCTGTGATACAGCGAAACAGATCTGCCTGCGGATGACTGGCGCAACACCCTTATGCTCTCCGTCACACTGAATCACGTGGCTCATTCAAATTCTCAAGAAAAATTTCAGCCAACCTTTATGTATAAACATAGATAAATTTTAAAAAGACGAAAATTAAAAATGTGCTCCTACGCGTGGATATCCAAGTAGTTATTGAGAAATATTTGGGATCTTGCGAAGAATGGAGTTTGCTTATTCCTTATCAGGTTTTAAACTTTCCATATCCCATTTAAATTGTTGTCTTGTCTTCCCTCATCATCTCATTTTCAGAGTTTTCGAGACATTCAATTCGTAAATACGAATTTGCACGAGATACTAGATTAGCAACTAGATCCCACCATTTTACAGTGAAACCGATAAAATGCAACCGCAACTTCTACTCCAACAGTTTCTTTCCTCGCACTTCCCAACTTTGGAATTCCCTTCCACGCGATTGTTTCCCCGACGGCTACAATCTCCAGGAGTTTAAATGTAAGGTCAATAGACACCTCCTAACACACTAACCTGCTCCCATTCTATCAAACACTCTTCCCATCTGCCCAACCCTCATCCTCGGTATCCTTACTTATCTGTCACCTTCCTCCTGACATTCCCTATGTCTAACCACTCCTTCTCTTTACCTTCCCCTATGTAGCCCCATGCGTAATAGTGGCAGTGGAATGCCTTGCTTGGGGTGAGATGATTAAAAAAAAAAAAGTTTTCTCGTGTTTACGACATTTTATATTTTCACGGCTCATTTAAACATTCGTTTCGTCTCTTTTCTTTATACTCGCATCTCGTGTGTAAAGCAGGACTGTTTGTTTGCATCTCGTGTGTAAGTCAGGACAGTTTCATGGTCCATTGCATCAACTCGAACGCGAATGATTGAACGTAAAATTTGAGCCAAGAAAAATAAATAAAAGCACGCAAAATGAATTAAGCAAAATAAAACGGCACAGGTTCGAATTAAGGTATAGCTGGTTTAAAGTTACATTGCTCTGTTGATAGACTACGACAGCTTGTGCTTGATCGCACACTCAGAATAATGATGATACGTATCCGGGAGGGGGCCAAACCGACTTGCTTATTACCGCCTTCCAGTGCGAGGAAGCAGAACAAAAATAAAGAAATAAAGACATTACATTTTCTTTGTCATTTCCGGTTTATTTTTGGTCGTGGTTTTACTCGTTTTTTCTCGTTTTGCAACGTAGATAGGTCTTTTAAAACTAAAGCTCTCTTCTGTAGACTTTGTGGTTAGCGATTCAAACGAATAAAACCGAAAACAAAAACATTTGTTGCTCGTTTCTATTTATTGGTACAGACAAGTGTGTTTTTTTGTGTTCCCTGTATTGTTTAATTTTTAATTTTAATTCTAAATTTTGCTTTTTTACTCTTTATTTTCATTTTCATTTGTATTTTACCCATTTAATTTTAATTTTTATGTGCAAGTAATATTAGAATATTTAATTTTTATGTTTTATGATTTACGTCCCTTTGATTTCATTTTACTGAATTTTTTTATTGTATATTTTAATTTTAAATGTTTATCTAAATGTAATCTTAGAATATTTAAATTTTTAATCTTATTTTTTTAAAAAAAGTAACTTAACTTTATAAGATTTAATTCTCATGAACATCGAGTGAAATTAAATTCAAATCTATTAAACTGTCACCTGATGATTGCATAACATATGAAACTCCGAGTCGTGGCATAGACGTAAGACAATATATATATATATATATATATATATATATATATATATATATATACTACTCTTATACATTAGCGTATATATTTCTCATATATATATATATATATATATATATATACTCTTATACATTAGCGTATATATTTCTCATATATATATATATATATATATATATATATATATATATATATATATGAGAAATATATATACTAATGTATAAGAGTAGTTAAACAAGTTAAGACTGACGACTTTGGATAAGTGTTCTTTTAATCAATTCCGTTTGCAAATAAATAAAATTGATGCTTTGGAACGAAAGCATTTTTTGGTTTTTTTGCTATGGAATCTTAGGCACATCTTCAATTTTGGAACGAAAGCATTTATTTTTTTTTTTTGCTATGGAATCTTAGGCACATCTTCAATTTATGTAACACCAGACTTTACCGAGGCCACGGATTGATAATCTCCCGCAAAACTAATCCAGAACCCCCCACACACAAAAAAACGGATAAACTCAGAAAGAATCTTATAAAAATTTTCAAAGACCACAATCTTAATATTACCACCATAACTAACACTAAAGTCTTAAATTTCTTAGATGTTACCTTCGATTTGAGCAATGATCTATACAAACCGTACTAAGGACTCACATAACCATACATACATGAACAGGAAACCAAATCACCACCAGAGAATCACCAACAACCTACACAAATCTATCCTATTTCGTTTAAGTACCAACTTTAGCAATAAGGAAATTTTTGACAAATCTAAAATTGAATACATTAATGCTTTAGAAAGAAGTAAACTCAACACTAATTAAAAATACTCTGTTAAAAAAAAGGTAGGCAGAAGTAAGTATAAATCACGTAAACGTAACATTATTTGGTTTAACCCTTCATCAGTCGAAACGTCAAAACTAACATTAGTAAACTCTTCCTAAACTTAATTCACAAACATTTCTACCATTCACTCACGCTAAAAAACAATGTTAATATCAGTTATAATTGCGTTAAGAACATAGGTTAATATATTTCACAAGATCAGTTATAATTGCGTTAAGAACATAGGTTAATATATTTCACAAGATCAGTTATAATTGCGTTAAGAACATAGGTTAATATATTTCACAAGATCAGTTATAATTGCGTTAAGAACATAGGTTAATATATTTCACAACATAAGACTATGATATCAAATAAACACTTGGCCCACACAAACAACATCCGTCACCCAACTAATAACAAAAATAACACTTCTAAAAATAATTGCAACTGCCGAAAAAATAAAACCTGCTCATTGAATGGCCAATGTATGTCCGAAAATATTGTTTATAGATCTCGAATTAATTCGGATGATAATGATGTTAAATTTTACTTTATTTTATTGAAGAAACACTTCTAACAGGTGGAAGATAAAGATTTAACAACCACATGTCTTTAAACAACAGTAAATACAGCAAAAATGCACTACTTTATCCGTATTTTATAGGAAATTAAAAAGCAACAAGAACCTAGTTATTACCTGGAATATCGTAGCTAAATCCAATCTTACAACGGAAAAGGGAAAGCTGTAATCCTTGTCTTTTAGAAAAACTTGTCATCTTAAACCATATCCAAAATCCTAATTTGCTTAACAAAAAAGTGATTTAATGACCACATGCTTTCATAGAAAAATACTTATTTAAATTTTTATAACTATATTGATATAGATTCCTCTATACGTTTGTCCCTTTCTTTCTTTCTTTCTTTCTTTCTTTCTTTCTTTCTTTCTTTCTTTCCCTTTCCCCCTTTCTTTCTTTCCCTTGCAAATATTACTTTTAAGAATCATGAATTAAACCTCTTTAGTTTTTACACCCTGTATGGTTTAATTTTTAATTTTAATTCTAAATTTTGCTTTTTACTTTTGTATTTTTATTTTCATTTGTATTTAATTTATTTTAATTTTAATTTTTATATTCATGTAATATTAAATTATTAGATTTTTAAAATTTTTATGTTTTATTATTTACGGCACTTTGAGTTCTTCTTCCTGAATTTTTTTATTGTATATTTTAATTTTAATTTTAATTTTAAATTTAAATTTTTATCTACATGAAATCTTAGAATATTTAAATTTTTAATTTTATTTTTTTTAAAAAAAGTAACTTAACTTTATAAGATTTAATTCCCTTGAACATCGAGTGAACTTAAATTCAAATCTATTAAACTAGACGTAAGAATATATATCTATCTATCTATATATATATATATATATATATATATAAATGCAAACTTATCCCTATACTCGTTTCGAAAAACCCTCCGCGTATATATCCCTGAAGATCCGTTTAGGTGAAACCTTGGTAGGTTTGTTGGCTCACTAGGTTAATTTAATTATATATATATATATATATATATATTGTGTGTATTTTGGCAGCATTTTTTTTCATTAATACAGGTTTCGTTGAATAATATAGAAACGTTTTGTCTATTTATTTTGTGTAGGATCCGTTCGTATCGTCTGATAAGCTTGATGGTGCTATCGTTGAAAGACAACAAGAAATCACAGTAATTGTTGATTTTTCATCAGGTCTAAGCTTTCGGCTTACATAAGCCATTATCAAAGAATAAACATTAACATATATTGAATATAGAACATTTAAGCTATTAACAAAGTGGAATTAAATAAAGAGAATTAAATCAAAGAGACAAGTCCATTTTTGCCATTATTTTTTGTCTCTTTGATGTTAATAGTTTTTTTAATAATGGCTTATGTAAGCCGAAAGCTTAGACCTGATAAAAAAATCAACAATTACTGTGATTTCTTGTTGTCTTTCAACGATAGCACCATCAAGCTTATCAGACGATACGAACGGATCCTACACAAAATAAATAGACAAAACTTTTCTATATTATTCAACGAAACCTGTATATATATATATATATAAAAGGAAACTTTAGATAATAATATTATTAACCAAGGGCCTTTAATTTGATAACCAGGCATTATTCCGAAATATCCTCTCTATTTGGTAAAAGGAACGTGAGCAGATCGAGTGGCAGTACGGGAGAAATTAAATATTAAAAATTGATACCCAAAAAAAACTACTGCTAAATATTTGAAAGTATCAAGTGCAATTTCGACGACACAATGAGAGTCTAAATAATTTGATTCATGACACGTCGAAGACAAGGAAGAGACAGCTGCAACGAAGAGACTTGACAGGATTGACCAAATCGGTAGATGATGAAATAAAACAATGAAGAGTCGGAAAGAAGCGAATATGTCTGAAGAGAGCAGCAAAAGACGTCGAAAGAGCATCCTCAATTTAAAAAGAATGTTGATATACATTGTGGCGGGCTCTGCTTTTCACTGGTGAAGAGATTTTACGAAAGATGTGAAATGGCCGGTGAAACATGAGAAGCGTTGAGAAGTCGGCAGATGAATGGATAAATGTTTCTATTTCTAAATTTTTATACAATCATACGACAGCTACAATCTCCAAGAATTTAAATGTAAAGTGAATAGTCATCTCCTATCTTACTAACCTGCATCCTCTCTCTCATGCTTCTTTCTCCGTTACCTCCACTTTCATCAGTATTCGAATCCTTCTCTTACCCACTTCCTGACACCCCCTATAACCAGTCAATCTTTCTCATAATTTTTCTCATATGTAACCCCTCGCAAAACAGTGGCAGTAAAATGCCTTGCTTGTGGCGATATCATTATAATATATATATATATATATATATATATATATATATATTGGGCGCGTATAATGATATGCGCTAAAAAGTCTGCCTACTTCTACCGAACGCCCATAGCCCAGGGGTAGAGTCGCCATTTCGGTCGGGTTTCAATCCTGGGTAAAAAAGCAAGCTGAGTCTAACAGTACTGATGAGCTGTGATACGGCGAAACAGAGCTGTCTGCGGATGACAATATATATATATATATATATATATATATGAATTGTTAGAACATTATTTTTTATCGACACTCATATTTAAGTAGATATTCTGTTTTTAATGAAACAGTATTATATATTTTTATCTACCGGCCTGATTATTTACGATAAATTTTTATTACGAAAATGTGTGCCATTCGGCAGGATTCGAACCTGCGACCTCCTTCTATATAGGGGAAGCTATAACCTCCATCTATATAGGGGAAGCTTATAACCAAGTTTCGTTAAAATTCGTTGATTTTCGTAACACACACACACACACACACACACACACACACACACACACATATATATATATATATGTATATATATATAAAACAAAAAACGCTGGTATAGAAACTCAAATACGTGTACTCACTAAAAAGAACGTTTATAATAATAAAGAAACGCACACACACACAGACACAGAGTGATTAAAAAGTAAGCCCCTCCTTTTAGAATTTATTATTAACTATAATTTTTCGAAGAAATGGATATGAGAGGAAAGCGTTTAACATGAGGTTATACTTAAAATTCGATGTGGGCATCAGATTTCATTATCAGTTTCTCGAGCCGCTCAGGAAACGTGCCAACTGATTTAAGTAGAAACTCTTGTGGTATGGAAGGCGTAAGTTTGTTTCAACGTCTTCGTTTGGCATAGTAGACTTGCTTCTTTAAACAACCCCACAGAAAAATGTCACAGGCTGTTAAGTCAGGACTATTGGCTGGCCACTCATACATAAAAAAATCACCCTGTAAACACACACACACACACACACACATATATATATATATTTCTAAGCATATATTGTTAAATATAAGAGACAATGAATCATGAGCCGTTCTAAACATCGTATTTTGGTTTTAATTTCAGGTGAAAATAAAGACAAAGATTCTCCAACATTTGGATATTTTTTTATTATGTTGGTTCTAAGCTTTCGTCTCACATGAGCCATCTTCAGAGAGGTTACAGGGACGTTACCATAAAAAACATCCACCATCAAAGATGATTTTATCTTGTGCTGACAAAACTTTGCTAAGCAAAGATAACAGTTATCAAAGCTTAGAACCAACATAAATAAAAAATATCCAAATATTGGAGAATTTTTGTCTTTATTTTCACCTGAAATTAAAGCTAAAATACGATGTTTAGAACGGCTCATGATTAAACCTAATAGACATTCATTTTCTCTCATATTTAACAATATATGCTTAGAAAATTATCTGCTGCATACTGGATAACTGAAACGTGACATTCAATATTAAAATATTTATAATTTGTTTGTTAACTATAGTGTTTAAAAGGAATGGCTATAAGAGAAAAACATTTAGCATGAGATTTCATTTAGGATTCAATATGGGGAACCAGAATTCGTGACCAGCCACTCGAGCCGCCAAGGAATCGCATCAACTGAATTCGTCAGGAACTCTTGCGGTATGGAAGATATAGCTTCTTGTATTTGCCCTTCAAGCTCTTCTAAAGTCTTTAGTTTGGTATAGTAGACTTGCTCCTTTAACCATCCCCAAAGAACAAAAGTAACAGATTGTTAAGTCAGGAATCCTGCCTGGCCTCTCATACATGAAAAAGTGGGTTACTTTTCATTCATTTTGTACCTGTATATATGTACAGAGTGAATGAATGCCACATGACCTCTCGAGGAACTAACTGAAGTTGTTGTGCCCTTGGTCAAGAGGGTTGCTGCTGGAAAACCTTATGTCTGGCAATAGGACATTTCACCATGCCACGTGAGTCTCAGTCTGTTCAAATCTATCTATCTATCTATCTATCTATCTATCTATCTATCTATCTATCTATCTATCTACGTACAAAGAATTTATCTCTTTAACTGAGCCGATTTATTTCAACTTCGAAGTTTAATAGCCCTGACAATTAAGAACATCATAACAAAACTTTGAAGTCGGTATGAATCTGCTCAGTTAAAGAGACAAACTCTTTGCACTTACGATAAAAACTGCTTGCCAAAATACATTTTATCAGTAAAACCATTAAAAATCAATAACCTTGGCGCTAAACATTATCACAGTTACACTCTCTCCTTCTCTCTCTCTTTATATATATATATATATATATATATATATATATATATATATGAGTACGAGTGTGTGTATATATATATATATATATATATATATATATATTGAAAAAGGTGTCGTAAAAGGAAAACGAGAACGAAGACGAAAGCTAACCTAAGGGCAAATACACATTTTTCCTCACAAAGAAATGTCCACCCATTTAATTGTAGGTTCTTCCATCATTAAAAGAAACTCCAGAAGCGAACACATAGAACCTGATTATAGGTGATTAAACAAAGACAGTTAAGACGTTTTGTAGATCATTTTTCAGGCCTTTGAAAACGTTTTGTTTGCTTTACTAAATCTCTTTTATGAAGCCATCGTCATGTTGCTGCAGGAAAAAGTACCATATTTCACGATTTCATTTAGCAAGTGGAAACATTAATTGAACTGACCTAAAATAAATAAATAAATAAATAAATAAAACGAGTCGGATTTCTTAGAATTGCTACGTTGTTATTCAAACTCACCCGATAAATTAATCTTTCTATTTGTCTTATTTTTTAGAGATTTAAGATTTAGATCATTTTTATATATCATGATTTATTCCTACAACTAACTTTGAAAAAGACGGAAGATATTAATAAAATCTGGCACAGGGTCAAAATAATGCGTTGTTTGATAAGATCAGACTCATCTTCGGTCCGTGGTAACCCAAAGATTTCTTAGCAAGATTTTCTAGACTTCGTTTAGTCAAGTCTACAATCACTTTGGCGTAGAACAAATTCTTAGCAATGGTTCGTAAGGCTACCTAACCAAGTGATGGAACGTCATATACAAACGGAGTTTTCCGTTGCAACTCAAATTTAAAAACAAATGCGTCACATCGATGTAAATTAGGCTCCTCGGAAATTTATGGAAATAATAATTAAGTTTAACTTAGTCTGACAGGTGGTCATATAATGTAGAAATAAAAAGCAGGAAAAAATGAGAATTAGTTAATTTTTTACCTTGTCACGGACATTGATCACTGGCGAGAAATACATATTAATAGTCTGGTATAGAATGACAATTATACCACACTTAGTGAGTATTGATCTCACTACACAAGCAATGGCCACAAACGGTCACAAACGAGTTAATGAAACCAACACTATCTTGTAGATGTCCCATATTACAAATGAAATGTGGGTTCTTGGCATGACAGTAAACTGCATCCAGTAGCAAGGCCTCTGATTGGGAGATTGTGAGAAGCATTGAACCACCTCTTAATTGCTGTTGTTCCCAGGTCCACCCTGACCCGGGGTGGTAGCACCTGTCAGGGTCCCAGCTATGAGCAAATAGTTAACCCTCCAAACAGAGGTCAAACACTATGAAAGTATAAAAACAGACTATTATGAAATAAACCTATAAAAATATTTGAAGGAAAAAATATTACCAACAAAACTTTTTTGAATTAAAAATATTATCAAGAAAATATTTTGGAAGAAAAAATATTACCAACAAATCGTTTTGGAAGGAAAAGTGTTACCAAAATAAATACGTTTTGAAGGAAAAATGTTAACAAAAAATAGGTTTTTGAAGGAACTAATGCTTCGGCATTAAATGACCCCCAAGGGGTCGATATGCCGTAAAATAAACCAAACCAAACAAATGAAAGTGTTTTTTATAGACGTTAACTGCCTTCGATTGAGACACTAATTTCTGGTGTAACTTTCGCAGATGAATTCAATGTACAAGTGACAGATTTGTTCTTAAATTTAAGTTGTAATGGATGATTCTGTATGTAATGTTCAAAGCATTCTTTTGCAATTCATGCGTATTCCATATGTAGATTTCACAGCGGAAAGAAAACGGAAAAATGTGTAGCATCCGATAAGGTGAACAAATATCACTTTTGTCTAAAAGATAAAAATAAAGTAAACCAAATAAGGGCATATACAGACAAACGCCCCCCCCCCCCAATAAAAAAAGAGAAATATTCCTTGACCAATCAGAACAAAGCGAAGCAATATTTTTCAGCCGATAAAATAAAGAAACCAAACTTTTCAGCCACAAAAATGCTATAACTACGAAATCCGATTTTGTTTAATAAGTCAGTGATTGTACTAGTGGGCACATCGACGTGTTGTAATGGCTAGCAAGCTTCTCTCGTTAGAACCTATTACAACTGAGTAGTGAGTTTGATTCTCACCGGGTGCCTTATAGTTGTGGCGCTTAGAAAATCAACATTACTTTCATGGGATTTTTTGGCTCCACAAGTGTCTTCAACCGCATGTGATATGAAGATTTTCCCACAAACAGTCAAGTGCCATACGTGATACACGCTTTGGGCAATCATGTCTCCAAAGAGACATGAGTGACTGGGCAGAAAATTATCCCGCAGTAGGTTGCCATTGCATTCTGTGGTAGACTGGTTGCCTTCCAAGGCTATAGAATCCAATCTGTTTTATTATCTAACCCATAACTGGAGGGAAGAGACAGATTAATACCTTCCCCAAGGGTATTTGTGTGTAAGTGAATGCAAGGAACTCAACTGGAATTCGAACACGGCCCACCAATTTGTCATTCCGAGTCTATATCCACTGCACCACAACTCACATCCATTCCCACAGTACGTTGCCAATTCTTACTGTGGTAGACTAGTTGCCAACCAAGGCTATAGAACCTTGTCTGTCCTGCTATTTACCCATATCTGAGAGAATAAGAATTCATAGCTTTTCCAAGGGTGTTAGCACATTAGTGAATGTACAGAATTCGATTAGAGTTCGAACTCTGCTCTCAGATTCCTCAATCTGAGCCGCTAACCACACTTTTTGTCTAGTAAGTTAGTAAACCGTATGTTTTGTTTAATAAGTCAGTATTTAGATATCAAAATGACTATGTGTTACCTAAAACATTGTATCATTTTATTGCATTCAAAAATAGAAAATTTTAGGCTTGATCACCCTGCGCCTTGATAAACTTTCAAAGATTTATCTACTACTATTATAAAGGCAAGAAAGCTAAAAGCCCTGACGATCAGAAATTGACAGCTGACCTCTCTTCTGGTCTTGCACTAAATTGCCACTGGGGAAAAAACTGACTGGTCACATTCAGTGCCTCTGAAACCAAACTGCTTACATTCCATCGCCACCGATCAGACTCCGAACTACTACCAGTAACGGATATCCCCTCGACGAGGCCTCGTGCCTTGAGAGGATATTTGACCTCAGACTGCAGGTAAAATGATCGGTTCCCTGTACCGCTCCGATAAGTACCTGACTCCTCGTGCTATCATTTACCTAAGAGCTAGATCGGGCCGGAAATAAGGGTACTGTTACCATATTTGGGCGGGAGTTGCCCAAACCTCACTTTCTAGTCTTGATAGTGTTCAAGAAGAACCATTTTCTTAGAGAAGAATCATTTTCCACACCGCTCTCTCTCTTTCTCTCTCTCTCTCTCTCTCTCTCTCTCTCTCTCTCTCTCTCACACACACACACACACACACACACAGAGGCGTTATGTGCCGAGTCTCTCACTGTTCTATCGCAACTATCATGGAAAGTACTCGGACGATATGCATCTCCTGGTCCCACCAAGCCTATCTTCACAACCAGAACCGGCTATGCCGCTCGCACGGTAGCAGATCACCTAAAGCCCTTGTGTATTCCATCGGCGAGTAGTAAGTTCCACTCAAACAGCCTCCTCCCTCAAACCACTCCTCCATGAAACAGATTCCTAAGAAGATATTTTCCACGATCTCTACAATCTTGAACTGTTCCTGGCTAGAGTCAGCCGTTATCTTCCCTTACTATCCATATAAACTACCCCGGTATCTCGAGCAACCCCCACGCTTAGTACAGGGTAAATCATACCATAAAAAATAAATCAAAAGCATTGCCGTTTCACTGGTGATATGGCTTTCCACGATTTCATTTCTCGTTATTATCTGTGAATTGCCTTGCATCTTAGGAATGATATTGGATTGGTTTCCTGTCCCCTTATCCGCGGTTTGGAATTAATTTTCTTTTTAATTTTCTTTTTCTTAGAATTATTACCATCAAAGTCGAGCGAACCCAGTGTTACCCTACTATTGGAAGTGGGTGAGATAAAAGGGAATTACTGAGTAAGTGAATAAGTGAAAACCCGTTCCCACATCGATATTCGTAACTCTATCCGCCAACCCACTTCATATATACTCTCGGTTTAACTACGGTATCACATGTGATATATAATTGCAGATCGACCCTAACCGTGTATTGTACTTTTTGTCCCGTTAAAAATGGTGTACTTCAAATGCACGGATGGATGGTTGACTTGTATATATGCAGGATGGATTCAGGTGGAAAAAACATCCTGGATCGACATAGTGACCCAACCTTCTTAGCAGTAGATTTTGCTATTTCCTTTCTAACTAGTTTGTACTCCTCACTCTTTTCTAATTAATCTTTTTACATTTATGTAACCCCATGCACATCAGTGGCGTTTCCGCCTTGCTCCGGGTGAAATGATTAAAAAAAAAAAAAATTAATGAATTTTGCTTGGAAGTTCTTATAGACAGATGATTAACTATTTTGAATGGAGGCATAAGCCCCCATGAATAAAATCACAATCACAAATCCTGTGTCCTATTGGAGTCGTATCCGCATCATATGTACTATAGCCGTAGCAGCAGTGAGTATGTCTATGGCAAAATACTGAGGAATTCCATCTCTCTTCAGGCTGTTTTTCAATATAGAGATGTCGTTCTCTTAGACCAGGCTAGGGAGCATAGATTTCCCTGCTATGTAGCCCCTAGAAAGAAGAAGATGAGTTCATATCTATCCAAGTGCATTAATGAGAAATTGAATAAAACGGAATCGACCAAAATCGGCGATTTCATTTCCTACACACACACACACACACACACACACACACACACACACACACACACACACACACACACCACACAAACGTGTGTGTATGTGTCAGGAAGTTGGAGACTTTGTAAATGCAATCCATCGTGGATGTTACGTTCAGGGTTCATTCCTTGCTGCTAGTACCATATAACACACTACGACCTTTTGCATATTACTTGGAGATAAGATAGTAAATGTTAAGTAAGCTTCATTTCACTGAAGGGAAATTATTCTGCCTGACACCCAGACGATTCAATGGATCACAGGAGACATCCATGTTCAATCCATGGAATCATATTTAAAAATACATCTTTATTATTTTTTATTAGAATGACAGTCCTGTAAAGTATTGGGATTGCAGGAATATCAAATGTACTACAGCCGTAGATTTAGATGGTGTCTAGAACAATATCAAATCTACTACAGCCGTAGATTTAGATGGTGTCTAGAACAATATCAAATGTACTACAGCCGTAGATTTAGATGGTGTCTAGAACAATATCAAATGTACTACGGCCGTAGATTTAGATGGTGTCTAGAACAATATCAAATGTACTACAGCCGTAGATTTAGATGGTGTCTAGAACAATATCAAATGTACTCCAGCCGTAGATTTAGATGGTGTCTAGAACAATATCAAATGTACTCCAGCCGTAGATTTAGATGGTGTCTAGAACAATATCAAATGTACTACAGCCGTAGATTTAGATGGTGTCTAGAACAATATCAAATCTACTACAGCCGTAGATTTAGATGGTGTCTAGAACAATATCAAATGTACTACAGCCGTAGATTTAGATGGTGTCTAGAACAATATCAAATGTACTCCAGCCGTAGATTTAGATGGTGTCTAGAACAATATCAAATGTACTACAGCCGTAGATTTAGATGGTGTCTACAAGCTCAACCTTCTTCAGTTTGATTTAGAATTGAGTTTTCTTTTTTCTAGACTGGTTGCCACCTCTAAACAAGATAGCTTAGTCTACTCTGATATTTAATCCAAGATGGTTTCATGCCTTTTCCAAGTGAGAAGTGAACAAAGCAGAATCAAATGAAATTTTAACTCGGCTCGGCAATTTCACTTTCCTCGCTTATAAACTTTACACAATCAGCACATCCATGTGAATTAGGTAACTCCATTTAATCGCTAAAAAACAGCAATAGTATGAAAAAAAAAAGGTCCTAAACTCAATAAAAACGAATTTTTTCCATCAAAATGTTTATGTTATTATTAAGAGGAAAGATCAACATATTTTTAAAATTATTTTTCAAAATTTTTTAATCCTTTCTCACACGTTCAAAATTTTGGTAAAAATCTTGTTTTTATTTTCGTTAGCGGGGAACCAAATCGTTACGAGAGTTTTCAAGGGAAAACGTCATATTACATAACTCACTTTTTCCGGTGACAAACACATAAATTTGGAAATTCTTGCAAAAATCAAATAATTTTCGGATTTTAATGAAACTTTTAGAACTTATTTACAACTGAATTAAATCATTTTTAAAATTATTATTTCTTAAAAATATTGGTAAAATTAATTTTTTTGTTCATCTGTCACACCCCCATCCATATACACATTCATGAAATTTCAAAAAATTTAAATTCTGTAGGCGAAAATGACTTTATTAGTTAAATGCAGAAATCACTGGGCATCTATTATTTTTAAAACCCTTTAGCCCCTTTTATCTAAAATCTGATTTGAATAGTAAAATAAAAAATGCAATAAAACTATGACATTCTTTAATTAGATTAACTTTTGATGACTTTAATAAATAATATAAATGTCAGACCTTATAGTCTGAGGAAAAAATGGTTTAATAATGAAATTTTAAAAGAATTGTTTTCATTTTTGTTTTTTAATTATAATAATTTATAAAGTTTCAAAAATATTTCAAGAATATTTTAAATATTTTGGCTGGCAAATATAGTGAAGCCTATATTTACTAATCGAAAATTGAAAAGTTTAATACAAATCCTTTAGCCATCGTATTTTTAAGATAATTTTCAATTTGTATTTTGTTTATATTTGAAAATTTTTCATGGTATTTTCTGTGTACATTAAAAGGTTATGTGTTTCAGAGTTTCTTCCTCTTACCGGAAAATTTTGTACAATTATGTCACTTGTTATCGCCATACATTTATCTCGCATTTGTCAACACATTTCAATTACGGTGGAAAGGTTAAGAAGTTCAACTTTGTATTTAAAAATAGTCTTATTTTGAATTTCGTGCTATAAATAAGTAATACTTGTGTAAATCAGATTGCTTTAAAATTAAATTTGCTAATTCTCCAAAAATTCTATGTCACAGATGTATATTTTATTTTTACAAGAATTTTAAAACAAAAATTAACTTTTGTTTATAAATCTGTCGATCGCTCAAAAATGGCCAAAAAACTGAAAAATTAAAAAACAACTCAATATTTTTTATTTTTAAAAATTTAATTAAAAAGTTCTTCTTCTTCTTCTTCTTCTTCTTCTTCTTCTTCTTCTTCTTCTTCTTCTTCTTCTATGTGCCCTATCCTTTCAGGACGTAGGCGATCATGGCTTTCCACGTCTCCCTATCCCTGGTGGCTTTTAAGATGTTTTCACTTGTTACTCCATGCAACCCCCGTTCCGTCATCCACCTGCTCAGGCCCTTCAAATATGTTATCTGCTGCCTTCCTCTGTCTCTTTTTCCTTCTATCTGGTTTGTCAGTATCAGGTTCTCCAAGTCCTTCCTCATTGGTTGTCCCAGGAACTTCAGTTGTCTCTTCCTGATGCTCACTATTAATTTTCTTTACGTTGTCATTCTTTCCAGAACCTCATCATTGCTCACATGTTCGGTCCATGATATCCGCAGCATCCTTCTGTAAAACCAAATTTCCCCTGCTTCAAGTTTTTCCTTCATCTTAGATGACATTATACAGCATTCACTGCCGTATTGGAGGACTGACATCACATAACAATCTAGAACACTCGTCTTTGTTTCTAGGGAAATTTTACTTATCGAAAATGAGTGGAGATACCGAAAAATATATGTTTTAATTTTGTAATTCAGTTCTTTATTCATTTTTGTATCATTTCCTCGGTTGGTTCTTTGACATTTCTACGACCATTTCTGAAGTCAGCCTTCTTCACGCGGAGAAATGCAAATGTAGTAGGGTCTGCTGAAAAAGTCCCAGTCCAAAATTCTGGTATTTGGTCGCTCTAATGATTTGGGGTTAGTGGGTTGGGCTGTTATTTTATTTATTTATTTATTTATTTTTTGTCTTATGACGTGTTTAAGCCTTTGAGCGGGCATCTCAAGAACATTTTCAGAAACGAAAAATAATCAGAATTACTTTTGTGTAAAAATTTTATCCTATAGCGTTTGGTTTATTGCTTTCGTGACTGACAGCTTAATAAGTAAGGAACCTTTCTTTTATTTTAAATCGGCCAGTGACGTAATTCGAGCGAATAGTGAAGGTTAACGAGCTGTGTAATTCGAAAGAGTAGAGAAGATTAGACAACCAGAAAATAAGTTCGCACCGGTGGCTATGAATAAAATTTGTGTGCAAGTGCATGTCTCACCCCCTCTCTCTCTGGGAAACAGAGAGAGAGAGAGAGAGAGAGAGAGAGAGAGAGAGAATGAGAGAAGTGTAGTTAGAAGAACAGAAAAGTGAAAATAAAAAGAGAAAGCAAAGAGACTTATAGAGAAAGAGAGAAGAAACTGTTTGAGAATATGAGAGAGAGAAACAAAGAAGCATAAAAGAAAGAAAAAAGGGGGCAGTGTGAGGAGATATTTAGCGAGGCGGTAGATACAAGGAAAGAGAAAAAGAAAAAACACCGCAAACAATACACATGGGGAAAATGAGAAAGCAAATATAAACGTGATGGAGACTGGAAAGATGAAAAATAAAAAAAGAAAGAAAAAAGGAACAGATTAACGCTACACCGATCTGTAGGGAAAAAAGAAAGAAAGCAATACTCTCCTACTCTCGTAAAACGAAAGAAAATCCAAAAATATTAATCGTAAAAGAACGAATTACCTATAAATAAAAAACAAACGGAGATATATATATATATATATATATATATATATATATATATATATAAAAGCGCGTGGAATCTTCAAAATTAATAAAATACTCGAAATGGGCTGTTGAAATGTAAAGACATGGTTAATCGAATACCTTTTGGCTTAGCTTTTCTTATTAAGCCACACGTTTCATTAATTCCAATTGACTTTGAAGGAAAAGTCCTTAAACGCTCGGATAAGACAGATTTATGTTCTATTTTACTGAAATGGCTGACATACGCACTTAGATGTAAACATAAAAATGGCGGCAAAGTTCTTTTGAAGAAGCCGCTTTTCTCCTTTCGTTTTCTGCTTGGATCCCTTCAAATCATTAAAATTAGAGAACGCTCGGATAGAAAAGTGATCCACCTGATTATTTTTCATCGATTTTCTTCTCGGGTCTGCTGATCAGAAAATAATGAATATATTTACAGATCTGTCAGTTTTACTCTGGGCAAAGTTCTTTCCAGGGTTAATTATTACTAACACTGGATATTCCCAAGAACAATAATAGATACAACGATTGTCTTTTATACAAATAATGTTGATGTAAAATTTCCAACATCTTTTACAAGATCTTTTATTCATATAAATTCATAGCGTTAGATCAGAACGTTACTTTTGTCTCCAATTCTATAACGTTGGTTTTCGTAAGAATGGCAACAAAGAGGAAATTGATACTGAGCATCAGGAAGAGACAACTGAAGTTCCCGGGACAAGCAATGCGGAAGGAGAGCATGGAGAACCTGATACTGACTGGCCAGATAGAAGGAAAGAGAGACAGAGGAAGGCAGCGGATAACATATTTGCAGGGCCTGATCAGGTGGTTGACGGAACGGGGGTTGACAGGAGTAACGGGATCAAACATACTAGAAGCCACAAGGGATAGGGAGACGTGGAGAACCATGATCGCCTACGTCCTGAAAGAACAGAACACATAGAAGAAGAAGAATTTATTGTGAACTTTTGGTAACTCGTTAGTTGCGGGTTATAATATTTCGGTATCTTCGCGTAAAGTCAGCGTACTAAACGAATCCTTTGAAAAATCTAAACTTATTTATAAATGGAACTTTGTCTCTATGTGTGTCTGTGTCTGTGTGTATCCGTTACCTATAGACTCCGAAACGGCTGAACCGATTTTCTTGAAAATTTACACAGTTGTACTATAAGCGTCTGCGAGTGCTCCTAGCTAGGTTTTGTGTTGAGGTACCTCCGATCAATATCAAAAATCGATAATCGAAAAAATCGGGTTATAGAAGAAGTGGTCCGATTTTAATTAAATTTGATACACTCATAGACAAAGACATAAGAAACGATATTCAGAAGTTTCAAGGTTGCAGTTCTTACAATAGAAAAGCGATAATATATATATATATATATATATATATATATATATATATATATATATATAAAACGGAACATGTTTGTGTGTGTGTGTCTGTTTATCTGCCTGTATGTCTGCATTTTTTTCAGCCCTTTTATTTTAGTTTTTGCTTCGGGTTTGGCTCTACGTAGGTGTAATTGTAGTTCTTAGTCTCAGCCATGATACCATTTACTCAGAGGACTTATTTAGCCTTCAAAATTCAGTTTACGACGAAAAAACTTATTTGATATCGATACCAGGAAATCAAAATTTGACTTACATCCATTCATTTTTTTTTAGTCTACGGTTTCGTTTTAACTGGAAACAACTATTGCTTTTTAGTATTTCGTGCCAACGTCCAAAGTGTCTGAGCTCCAGGACCAGGGATTAGTTTTAAAGCTTTCATTACACCCAAACAACGCCGGGCTATACTGCTACTACACAATAATTCTGTAGAATACCGGAAACACCAAATCACACAGAATAGAGAATACCCAGAATACACTAGAACACCGATCACCGGAACACCGATCACACTAAATTCAAGAACACCGGAATACACCCAGGCTTCTGTCTGACTGCTTTGTATATCAATATTTGTGGTCACGTCATCCGAGTTGCACAACCTATTTAACAGATAAATTTGTTGCCTGGGAATCAATATTCGACTACACGTGTCGGCATCAACATTTTATTCCTACATAACACATAGCATGATTATTCAGGTATTAAAATATATCCTCTTGCTTTCTGTGCTTTGTTTCAGTTAAATTAGAATCGATTAATTATGTAACATGTGTTACCTCAGATAATGCTAAAATAGACTTTGTAATATGTCCATTAGAGAAATCAGGTGTATCAGCGACTTTAGTGGAGAGATAGCCTCCTAGCCACAAGGTATAGATCTTTCGCCTCTACTAGATATCAGTGGCGGCCCCCTACATGTTACAGTCGATCCAGCTGCACTTGGGATGTGCACACGTGGTACAAACCCAATGAGAGGTAAATATATAAACACCTAACAGAGAAAGAGAACAGAAAATATTTTATATGTTGGCCAGAATGTAAAATCAAAGTTTGGAGTAAGTCCCAAAGCCGCACACCCACTCGATGACAGGAACTGAATACTGGGATTGAATATGCAGGAATATTACACACGAGAGATTTGATTTTGTTTTCTTATTAGTCTAAGCGATAATAATTTTACAATGAATTCTTAGCGGATATCTTTTTTTATAACCATATAACCCCAAGCAAGGCAGTTTACTGCCACTGGTGCGCAGGGGGTTGCATAGGAGAAAAGTTATGAGAAAGAGTGACAGGCTATAGGGGTTTTCAGGAAGTCAGTAAGAGAAGGATGAGAAAGTGAAGTGGTCGGAGAAAGGAGCATGAGAGAGAGAGAGAGAGAGAGAGAGAGAGAGAGAGAGAGAGAGGATGCAAGTTAGTGAGATAGAAGATGACTATTGACTTTTAAATTCTTGGAGATTGTAGCTGTCGGGGAAGCAAGTAAACGGGAAGGGAATTCCACGGGTGGAAGGTGCGAGAAAAGAAGATGATGAAGTAGAATTTACGTTTACCTTTTATTGGTTTCACAGTAAAAGGTTGGGACCTAGTTGCTAATCTTGTGGCTCGAGTAAATTCGTATATAGAGGGCACCTGGGAGCTAATTTAATCGGAGCATAAACCGTGAAAGTATTTGTAGAAGAGACACAGGGAAGCCAGTGAGAAAGTGACTGTATCTGAGCTGCCAAGTCGGGATCGATCACATGACAAATTCTCCAATAGCTTTTGTCAATGACCCCCTAGGTGGATGGAATCGTTTCAATTGCCGACCGTAAAATGAATTTTTTTCAGAGTGGTAACCTGGAGGTGACATCGCAGATGTAAGCATTTTTATTTACTGATAGTTCAACAAATACAAGACTGGAATGTGCGTTGTGGTGCAGAGGATATCTAGTCAGAACAACAAATTGGGTAGCTGAGTGCAAATTTCTTTTGAATTCCTTGCATTTACTTACGCATAAATACCCTTGGCAAAGTTATTAATCCGTCTCTTCCCTCCAGTTATGGGTTAAATAATAGAACAGATTAAGTTCTATAGCCTTGGTTGACAACCAGTCTACCGCAGAAAGCAATGGCAACATACTGCGGGATAATTTCCAGACATGATCGCCCAAAGTGTGTATCACGTATGGCACTTAACTGACTGACTGAATATAACAGTTGGAAAGATGATTAAGAATTTGTTGAGTAAATCAAATGAAATGATATACAGTACTGTGCAAAAGTATTAGGACAAGAACTAGTTTATCTTTAATGAGGCATCAAAATAAAGTTTAAAATCACCCCCGTCCTAACACTTTTGCACTCTACCGGTAGTGTGACAAAGTATTAGAACAGAGGTGATTTTCCTAAAATTCAAATACAGGGTGAAAAGCCAAGTAAATTGCTAATAAATATTGATTATTTAAAACTAGGTGTAAAAGAAATGTATTAAAAAGAAGTTATATTTCATTTTTCCTATTTTCTATTAAATAAGTTATTTTGAAACTAATCATTATTCAATTATCCTTGGATATGACTGACGTTTTTCTTTAACAAATTGATAAACCTAATGTTACTTTGCAAGACACACTTTGGGAACAAATACAAGCTGCTTGGCAGGAGATACTATTAGATACATTGACGAAACTTGTCATGTCAATGCCTGACAGAATGAAGGCTGTGATCAAAGCAAAAGGCTATTGTACTAAATATTAAATTTACTTTGTAACAAGTATTTTTTCTTGTTAAAGCATTTGTTGAGTAAATCAAATAAAATTACTTTAATTAAATTGTTTATTTTCTGTCAATATGCCTCGTAAAATATAAAATAGTTCTTATCCTAATACTTTTTCATAGTACTGTATATATATATACTAGGTGCGATTGGTAAATTGTCGCAATCATTTTATTTCAAAGCAAAAGGCTATTATACCAAATATTAAATTTATTTTGTAACAAGTATTTTTTCTTGTTAAAGCATTTGTTGAGTAAATCAAATGAAATTACTTTAATTAAATTGTTTATTTTCTGTCAATATGCCTCGTAAAATATAAAATAGTTCTTATCCTAATACTTTTTCACAGTACTGTATATATATATATATATATATATACTAGGTGCGATTGGTAAATTGTCGCAATCATTTTATTTCAAAGCAAAAGGCTATTATACCAAATATTAAATTTATTTTGTAACAAGTATTTTTTCTTGTTAAAGCATTTGTTGAGTAAATCAAATGAAATTACTTTAATTAAATTGTTTATTTTCTGTCAATATGCCTCGTAAAATATAAAATAGTTCTTATCCTAATACTTTTTCACAGTACTGTATAGCAATAAAGACCAAAAAGAAATATTTATTTCCAATTTTGTGTTCAAAGGCGAGAGTTCTTTCTTTCCAACTTATTATTGTACATCGACATTTCTTTAACAAGCCTATTTATTTATTTATTTATTGGCATGAGGTTAACTAACGCTACACCTTTTCAACTGTTTCTCTCTCACACGTTCCCAGTTTTTTTCTTGTTTTCCCATCAGTTATAACTGCGTTTGTTTCTCTCTCGAAAAATGTATCAACAGATGAATATTAGGCAGCTGGAAATAGCATGCCATGTAGAACTGTTCTAATCGTCTACATTTCTAAGACGAAATATTTTTAGTATTTATAGATTGACAAAACTATGCCTAAAAGAAAACAAGAGAATTACGGAATTATTTTCAATGGATCGGCAGTTCGGCTTCATCATCAGAGTACCTGTGCACTTTATTCAAGATAAGTGTCGTTCTTCCCCACTTTGTGAAAGATCAGCGTAGTACATGTGCACTCTGGCTTAGTATTTCTTTTATGTGTTGTCTCTCAGCATAACGTAGCCGATCACAGCTCTTCACAACTTCCATTCCTTTGTAGCTCTAAGAAATATTTGTTACTTTACTATTGCTCCTAAGCCCTGTTCGGTCATCCATTTACACTCACTTGTTAAGTACGTTACTTGATTTTTTGTCTATATTTTTGAGATAAGGTAGTATTTACAGTATTTACATTATTCGGACTATTGTCCTCATCTTTGTTGCCACTTGTACGGCGTTTAATAATAGCTCATTCTATTTGTCCATATTTCTGAGATGAGGTAGTATTTATAGTATTTACATTATTTGAATTATTGTCCTCATCTCTGTTGCCACTTGTACGGCGTTTAATAATAGCTCATTCTATTTGTCTATATTTCTGAGATGAGGTTGTATTTAGAGTATTTAGATCATTCAGACTATTGTTCTCATCTTTGTTGCCATTTGTACGACGTTTCGGCCATTGTGCGCTCTGGCCTTCTTCAGGTGCTAGGAATTTCGAAACAAATGGCAATAGTCCGAATATAGTAAATAGTACGTTACTTGGTGTTTCTATGTTGCCGTCGATATGTCCTTTCAGTTTCAAATTTCTCTTTTAATTCTTTCTGATTGTTAACTGTCCATTTTGTTTCCACTTTCCTTAAAACTTACTCTGTGCCCACTTGTTCCGTCCATGGTGTTCTCAGTTTCCTTCTGTAGAACCACATCCTCTTCATGTGGAAGGAAAATGCCAGCATCCACTGCCATATAGGAGGAATTTTGTACATGGCAGTTCTGTTCTCTAATCTTTATTTCTAATGAAGCTTCCCCCGATTCTTATAATTATAATTAGCTTTTGGGATTTAATAGTTGCAAGTTAAATTTACAATTCTGTAAAACCACAGTTTTTACATTATTCGGACTATTGTCCTCGTCTTTCTTGCCATTTGTACGACGTTTAATAATAAATCATTCTATTTTTCTATATTTCTCAGATGAGGTAGTATTTATAGTATTTACATTATTCTGTCTATTGTCCTCATCTTTGATGCCATTTGTCTATATTTCTGAGATGAGGTAGTATTTACAGTATTTACAGTATTCGGACTATTTACAGTATTTACAGTATTCGGACCATCTTTCTTGCCATTTGTACGAGGTTTCGGTCGTTGTACGCTCTGGCCTTCTTCAGGAGCTAGGAATTTTGAACCGAACCCTTTATTACAATCACTGGGTTAAATGAACTCCATTCTTTGACTAATGCCTCTTCTGGAATCAAGAGTTGTCTCCCTCTAACCCTGTAAGTTACTTGTTCTCCCCTGCTGTAGCCTGGTATTGAACTCACAACCCTTTGGGTCAAGTCACAGGAACTAATCAACGTCTATATTCACTAGGCCATGTGTCCTTAAGAAAATTCCTAGCACCTGAAGAAGGCTAGAGCGTACAGCGGCCGAAACGTAGTACAAATGGTAAGAAAGATGAGGAAAATAATCCGAATAATGTAAATAGGATAAATAATACCTCATCTCAAAAATATAGACAAACTCGTAGTTTAGCCCTTTTTTACTCGGGTAGTTTAAGGAATAATAAGAATAAAAAACATATGATGAATTTACGTAGCAAATACTTACACAACATCCACCCTCGTCACTTTTATAGATATAGATAACAATGTAGAATGTCTCTATTGGATTAAGGTGAGCGGGGGAGGAGCAACATATAGAGATATAGATAATATAAAGTGCGGGGATCGATTCTATACTATAATCAATACATAAACTAATCCCTGACTTTGTAGGGTGATAATATATATTTTTCTACTCCTAATTTTGTCTTTCTGAAAAATTCCAAGGTGTCGTTAGCGTTCTAAAATTTTGATCTCCATCTGAGCGCAACTTCCGTCGAGCTAGACCGCAAAATGCAGACGCTAAGTCGAATCTATCAAGCAAACAAATACTTACACAACGTCCACCCTCGTTCTTTTTTATAGATATAGATAACGTAAAAGCAGTAAAAACGCAACGGATGTGTCATTTTCCTGCTTATCACGAACTCGGACGTTCGAATCAATGCGGAAGTAATTTCTTCATTGTGCGAAGTGTTCCTGAAAATACCTCGGTTTTAAATAAAGAAAGCGAAATAAATGCATCAATACAACAGGAATGGCCCCAGTTAATCACAGGCGGCACCGGATTTGGAAGTTGGCCGCAGACTCGCCAGAAACAGTCATTCTTGTCCAAGTCGATTTAGGCACCGATGAACACGATGCGCTATACACATAGTTATCAACGTCGCAGTTCATTTGTTTGAGTTTGAGTTTTGTTTAACGGCATATCAACACCTCTGTGGGTTATTTAATGCCAAAAATGTGGGATCTTGAGGTATTTTATTTTAATGTTCGGTTATAGTGAGAAGGTTGATTTAGTCAGATTTTAATGAAAATTTTTTTTTTATTCTTTTTCATTTTAGAAAACTGAAAATGTCTTCTAGTTTTGTATTCAAAAATGTTTTGCTGAGAATATTTTTTTCCTTCAAAAATGTGTTATGGTAATATTTTTTTCTTCAAAAATGATTTGTTGGTAAATTTTTTCCTTAAAAATGTGAATTTTTCTATAAAAGTCTATTTTCATGTATATATTTTTATAAAAGTGTATTTTTATACTTTCATAGTGTTTTGACCCGAGTTTTTTTTGGGGGGGTTAACTATTTGCCCATAGCTGGGACCCTAACAGGTGCTACCACTCCGGATCAGAGTGAACCTAGGAACAACAGCAATTAAGAGGTAGTTCCATGCTCCTCACAACCTTCCAATTAGAGGCCTTGCTGCTAACACCTTTTTTTTAATCATCTCACCCCAAGCAAGGCATTCTACTGCCACTGTTGCGCAGGGGGTTACATAGGGAAAAATGATGAGAAAGAGGGGTTAGTTATAAGAAATGTTAGAAGGAGAGTAATAGATTGATAAGAATACCGAGGATGGGGGTGGAGTAGAAAAAAAAACAGCTTGAGTGAATGGATTCGAGTTAGAAGATGTCTATTGACATTACATTTAAATTTCTGGAGATTGTAGCTGTCAGAAAAGCAAGTATATGGAAGGGAATTCCACAGGTGGGAAGTACGTGAAAAGAAGTTTTAGAGTAGAAATTGCGGTTAAATTTTATCGGTTTCATTATAGAAGGGTGGGACCTAGTTGCTAATCTAGTAGTTCGTACAAATTCATGCCTAGTGGGCAGCAGTGATGTAAGTTCATTGGAGCAGAAGCCTTGAAAGTGTTTGTAGAAGAGGCACAGGGAAGCCACGTCGCGCCGGTGAGAGAGCGACTGCAACCGACCTGCCAAGTCGGTATCGATCACATTACAGATTCTCCGTTGGATTTTGTCAAGAACCCCGGGGTGAATAGCAGGGTCACCCGTCCAGATTTGGCAACATTATTCAATACATGGGCGGATGGTAGATTTATATCCTTCTTTCCTTGCTACATCTCCTTCGTCTTTTTATTTTCATTTTTTTACGTCTTTCATTTCCATTTTTCTTTCGTTCTTATCTCCTTTCATTTGACATCTTTTCTTTCTATCTAACTTTCATCCATCTTTTTTTTTTTCATTTTTAATCTTTTCTACGTCTTCTTTCCCTTTCTTTTTCCATTTTTCGTTTCTATCTCTGTTTCGTCCCTCTTTCCTTTCTTTTTAAGATTTTCAATCTCTCGTTTTTTCATCTTTCATTTTATTTTGAATCATTCTCTCGTCCTCCAGTTCTTTTTTTATTCTTCCTATCTCTCTCATTTAAGGGATTCTTTCCTTTCTTTTTTCTTCTTTTCTTTCTATTGCTTTTACTTTCGTCTTTCATTTAATTCAGAATCATTCCTTTGTCTTTCTTTCTTTTTTTATCACACTATCGTCCATTGTTCCTTTCTTCTTGAATATTTTCTTCGTTCTATGTTCCCTTTCTTTTCCATCTTTCCTTCCTTTCTCTTTTTCCTTTCTTTATCAATCTCTCTTTCGTTTTTTCCTTTCTATCCTCTTACGTCCTTCTTTTCATTTTCCATCTTTTATTTCTATCTCTCTCTCTCTCTCTCTCTTGCCTTTCTTTATCAATCTCTCTTCCATCCTTTTTTCCTTTCTATCTCTCTTACGTCTTTCTTTTCGTTTTCCAGCTTTTATTTCTATCACTCTCTCTCTCTCTCTCACTCTCTCTCTCTCTCTCTCTCTTGCCTTTCTTTATCAATCTCTCTTCCATCCTTTTTTCCTTTCTATCTCTCTTACGTCCTTCTTTTCATTTTCCATCTTTTATTTCTATCTCTCTCTCTCTCACTCTCTCTCTCTCTTGCCTTTCTTTATCAATCTTTCTTTTGTTCTTTTTTCCTTTCTCTCTTACGTCCTTTTCGTTTTCCATCTTTTATTTATATCTCTCTTTCTCTCTTGCCTTTCTTTATCAATCTTTCTTTCGTTCTTTTTTCCTTTCTCTCTTACGTCCTTTTCGTTTTCCATCTTTTATTTCTATCACTCTTTCTCTCTTGCCTTTCTTTATCAATCTTTCTTTCGTTCTTTTCCCCACTTTTCGTAATTCCTTCTGATCTCTCCTATATTCTTTTTCTTTCTTATCTTTTTTCTTACTTTCATTTTATCTCCACTTCTTTATTTACCACATTTCTTTTCCTTTCTTTACTTTCTCTTCATCTTTCTTTCCTTCTTTTCTCTCTCTTTTCCCAACTCTTAGCTCTTTCCCGACTTCTTACTCTTCTTCTCCTATTCTTGCTCGTCCTTTGTTTCTGCCTTTCTTCCTCGTTTTCACGCCTTTGTTCTTTTTCTCCAATAATTACTGCCCGCCTCTTCACTTATCTTGAAAGAGTTCCTTCGCTTCCAACAGAGAAAGAAAGAACCGTCCGTCATCAAAATAAAACATAACAATGAATAGCCAAAGACAAACATGAGACTTACGTACATAATAAAATTTTAAAAGAAGCCAACAATATGTGTTCCGTCCATGTAGACACGTTGTATAACTGCCATAGATACAGACGCGTCCATATATACACGGCCGATGGCAAAGTACGTACAAAACATAAGACAATCACGCGACACAACAATCATATCCCGACATCTTTCTCCTTCACTGAACATAAAAAATCATTCTTTCTTTGAGCACATATAACGCCCACCATAACACCTCAAAATTACGGACTTTTTTTTCACTACTGGAATAATAATTATCCAAATGGCGCCACCTAACGGCAAGGAAAGAAATTACCATCGGATCACTTGCCTCTTACCGGTTAAAGCAGATATCAACATTTGCTTACATACCTTACAGTTTTTACACATAAAACGATGCGTACGTGTGTGTGTATGTGTGTGCATGTGAATATGTGTGTACTTAAACACGCCACACATATAAAACGTAATATTTCGTTTACAATTGCGTAAACAGATGTGAATATTAATATACTAGCAGTATAGCCCGGCGATGCTCGGGTGTAATGAAAGCTTTAAAACTAATCCATGGTCCTGGAGCTCAGACTCTTTGGACGTCGGCACGAAAGACTAAAAAGCAATAGGTGTTTCCGGTTAAAGCGAGACCGTAGACTGAAAGAAAAATGAATGAAAGTCAAATTTTGATTTCCTGGTATCGATATCAAATAAGTTTTTTCCGTTGTAAACTGAATTTTGAAGGCTAAATAAGTCCTCTGGGTGAATGGTATCATGGCTGAGACTAAGAAATACAATTATATCTACTTAGAGCCAAACCCGAAGCAAAAACTAAAATAAAAGGGGTAAAAAATACAGACATACAGGCAGATAAACACACACACACACACACACACACACACACACACACACACACACACACACATCTTGCCTTATACACACACACACACACACACACACACATATATATATATATATATATATATATATTATCGATTTTCTGCACTATTGTAAGAACTGCAACCTTGAAACTTCTGAATATCGTTTCTTATGTCTTTGTCTATGAGTGTATCAAATTTGATTAAAATGGGACCACTCCTTCTATAACCCGAATTTTTCGATTATCGATTTTCGATATTTATCGGGGGTACCTCGACACAAAACCTAGCTAAGAACACTCGCGGTCGCTTATAGTACAACTTTGTAAAGTTTCAAGAAAATTGGTTTAGCCGTTTCGGAGTCTATAGGTAACGGACACCCACACCTACAGACACATACACACACACACACACACACAGACACATTTAAAGACACACTTAAAGTTCCATTTAAGTTTAGATTTTAGTCAAAAACATGGTTGTAATAGCAGAGCATCCACCTTTACAAAAATTTAGCCAGTGTACGAACGTGTGTTATGGTGCAGTAGATAGAGGCTCGGAACGAGAAATCGAAGAACTGAGTTCAAATTCCAGTGTTCACATATTCCAATATTCAAAAAGGGGAAGGTATTAATCATTCGCTTATCCTATGGGTTAAATAGCAAGACAGATTGGGTTCTGTGGCCTCGGTTGTAAACCAGTCTACCGCAGAAAGACATAGCAACCTTCTGCGGAAAAATCTTCTGCCCAGTCAGTTATGTTTTTTTTCGAGACATGATCGCCCAAGCGTGTATCACGAATGGAACCTAACTGACTGATTGTACGTATAGATTATTTAAAGATTTCATGCTGGAAGGACGCCTGTTGTAGGGAGGTGTGTAAAATCTTAATACCTGAAAAGTACTTTAAAATGAAATCATTGTTTTGGCTAAACAATTATAATAATTTCAGATATATTACATCGACTTATATTAACTACCTGTAAAAAATGTGAGGTGTTCTTGTGGTATAATAAGAATGAGAAATTGGTGATGAATTCGTTGCATTCCCTTACGCACAAATACTCTCAGGATGTGCGTTGTGGTGCAGTAGAGATCGGCTCAGAACGAGAAATCGGTGAGCCGAGTTCGAATTCCAGTTGAATTCATTGCATTCATTTTCGCGCAAATACCCTTGGGAATAGTATTAATCCGTCTCTTCCCTCCAGTTATGGATTAAATAATAGAAAAGTTTGGGTTCTATAGCCTTGGCTGATAACCAGTCAACCCCAGAAAGAAATGGCAACCTACTGCAGGATAATCATCCTCTCAGTCAGTCATGTCTCATTCGAGACATGATCACCCAAGCGTTTATAAATAGAAATAAATGAATTTTCTCGAACTTACAAACTTTGCTTAACACACACAAAACTCGCGAAATTTCACACTTCGATGCGAACGTCCAATAGAAAACTAGGGAACATCTAAAAACAAAATAGAAAGGCAAGAATCACATCCGAGAGTGTATTGCCAAATGACCTGTTCGAGACCCCCCCCCAAAAAAAAGAAGAAATAAAAGACGGAGCAAGATCGATCGCTATTATTGTCTCTATCCTTCTCTCTAACCTCCTTCCTTTTCACCATTCACCCTGAGCCATAATTTTAAAGACAATCCTACCAGACAATAATCGCTCATACATACATACACACATACGTTCCTGCCTCTGTACACATAAACTCATTCTTGCAAGTTACTATTACGAACTCTTGATACCTTTAACTTCTCAGTACTGTTTCTCATGAACTTTTAACTTCTACGAATTCATGTTATTCTTTTCCATAATTAAACTTCTGTTAAACATACAAAAGGTATACATTTATTCTTCCGCACATTCCAATCTCCAACCTTCTGACGATAGCGAATAATCATAATTTGTAGGAAGTTCGGTTATGTATGACACAAGGCCAATTTTAATAAACATTAACCGTCTCCCTACAGCTTCACTGGTGAACCCCAACGTTTAAAAAGAACATGCAATACTAGATTAGCAACTAGATCCCACCCTTTTACAGTGAAATCGATAAAATGCAGCCGTAACTTCTACTCCAACAGTTTCTTTCCTCGCACTTCCCGACTGTGGAATTCTCTTCCAAACGATTGCTTCCCCGACGGCTACAATCTCCAGGAGTTTAAATGTAAGGTCAATAGACACCTCCTAACACACTAACCTGCTCCCATTCTATCAAACACTCTTCCCATCTGCCCGACACTCATCCTCGCTATCCTTACTCATCTATCACCTTTCTCCTGACATTCCCTATGTCTATCCACTCCTTCTCTTTACCTTCCCCTATGTAGCCCCATGCGCAATAGTGGCAGTGGAATGCCTTGCTTGGGGTGAGATGATTAAAAAAAAAAAAAAAAAAAAAAATGCAATGAAGAATTACTTCTATCCTGTTAAAGCCCCTCAAAAACAATCAAGATTTTGAATATTGACAGTGTTGACAGACAGAAGGGCTTCACAACATCATTTTAGCCTCTTTGCTTTAGGCCTTCAAGATTTTAGTCGGAGAAAGTCTGAGCGGAGAGAAGATGAAACAAAAATAGGTACAAGGACTTCTTAAACAAACAAAACAAACAAACAAATAATAATACAAGAACTAAAATTCACCCAACAGGGATTAATCACCGGTAGGCAACGTGAAGAACTGAATGTGAAAACAGCAACGAAAAGAAAAGCAGACAGCGTGGAAGGCGTAGTGTTGAGGGGGAAAAGAGATAAAAGTCGTAAAACTTTGCCTTAATGACTTTAGGTTGGCTGGTTGACGGATTTTACGGCATGTCAACCTTTGCTGAATTATTTAATGTCCAATTTTTTGCGGGATACAAAGTTAGGGTCGAATTCGCTACTCAGTAGCAATAGTCAACTACAAGACGATATTAATGTGTTTAGGAAAGACATAAAGGCAAGAACTGAATTAACTCTGCATTGTGTACCATCGCCGCTTATCGAGATAATAAATGTGACGATGGTTGACGGTAGAGATTGAATGAATTGGCATAACACGCTCCTTATTAAGGTGCTGTTGCCCTCATTGTCAGACTTGACACGATTCAATTATTCAACATGTAAAACACACAAAATCGTTAACGATTTTTAAAGTAATAACAGTTCTATTTGTTGGCCCACCCTATATAGATATATTTATAGGTATCTCTCCTCATTTTTGATATCTAATTTTAAAATTGAATGTTTAAAAATAAAAAAAATGTTTTCTTGAAACTTTTATTTTAGCTTTAATTGAAAGATAAATGATTAGATTTACTATTTCAAGTAAGCAAAACATGTATTTAAACAGAAATAATATTCATTAGAATCTAAAATTTTTCAGTTTTTTCAACTTCTTTCTATTTTTCGGCCATTTTTAAGCGATTGACACATTTGTAAACAAAAGTTAATTCTCTGGTTTAAAAATCTTGCAAAAATAAAATATACACCTGTGACACGTTATTTATTGAAAATCAGCAAATTTAATGTTAAATTAATCTGATTTAAACAAGTATTACTTATTCATAGCATGACATTTAGAATAAAAGTACTTCTTAAACAGTTCAATTTTCTGACTTTTCCACCGTTAATGTTGACAGATGTAAGATAAGTGGATGGCGATCACAAGAGACATAATTGTACATTTTTTCCCCGCAAAGAGAAGAAACCCTGAAAAACATGACCTTTTAATTTACACATAGAAATTCTCATACAAAAAAAAAAAAATAAAAAACACAAAAAAATAACTAAATTAATAAAAAGTTATTTTAAAAATAGAAAAGCACGACGATTTGTATTAAACTTTTTAATTTTCGATTGGTACATATAATCTTCACTTAATAAGATTTTTAAACTAACCCCAACAAATCTTTGAAGTATTTTAAAAATATTTTTTAAACTTTATAGATTATTATAATGAAAAAAAATGAAAACAATTCTTTTAAAATTTCAGTATTAATCGAAAAAATTTTTTTTCAGTCTATAATGCCCTTAATTTATACTATTTATTCATGCAATTAAAAGATTATCGAATTAAATAATGTCATAGTTATACTGCATTTTTTTATTTTATTATTGGAAACAGATTTTCGGAAACAGAGACAAAATGTTTAAAAAAATGATAGATGATATATTCCCCAATGAGTCTTGCGTTTAACTAATAAAACCTATTATCCCAACAAAATTTAATTTCTTAAAATTTCATGAATTTAAGTGGAGGCGCGGTGGGTAGATATAAAAATAAACATTTTCAAACAATACTTTTTAAAAATAATAATTTAAAAATGAATTTAATTCATTTATGAATAAGTCCTGAAAGTTTCATTAAAATCCGACAATTATTTGGATTTTGCAAGAATTTTCAAATTAATGTTCGTCACCGGAAAAAAACTGAGTTATGTAATATTACATTTTCCCCTGTAACCTCTCGTAACGATTTGGTTACCCATTAAATAAAGACAAGATTATTTACCAAAATTCAGAACGTGTTAGAATGGATTAAATTTTTTTGAAAAATGATTAAAATATATGTTGATCTTTCCTCTTAATAATAATATAAACATTTTGATAGGAAAAGTTCGTTTTTATTAAGTTTGGGGTCTTTTTTTTATTCATTCTAAGCTGTATTTTCAGCGATTTAGTGGAGGTACCTAAATTCATTTGAACATATATATATATCGTTCAACTTGAACACACACACACACACACATTACTATATATATATATATATATATACTTTTGGTACTTTTAGCGCCTAGGTCTAGTGTAATGGTTAACGAGCCTAGTTTTAGTAGTGATTTCGATCTTTACTAGGCATCTCATACTCACAACCCTGGACCAAAATAAATTAAGCTTAGTAAATGGCAGTTACGCCACGTCGACATAGCTCAGGTATAGCTAGATTCGTACCTTCCCCAAAAGTCTAAAAATTAACACAAACAGCTTTCGCTACGATTCTTAATTTGATTTAGTAGTTCACAAAATGCAAAATCAGGGTTCGAAACCCAGCGCCTGATAATGTTCACCTACTGCGTAAAGGCATGAACCTATTATGCCCTTTCTTCTGTTAAGTTGTTAGTTTAAGACGAAATTCATAACCAGAATTTTAACTCTACCAGTAATCATTAAGCCACTATCATCAGGACATAATCACGTGTAGCAGAAAATCCCAAATGTTGAAGTTGAAAACAAATCAAAAGCTCATTAGACTCACTGTCAAACAGACAGAGAAAACGATTTCAGATTATAAAGCGAGAAATCAAAAGACTCGCTGAGATGAAGTATGCAGCAAGCCCTACAAATAAGAACGCAATTATATTCTCCTAATGACGCCCCTTTCTTTAGCCGGATAGACTATCGTCCAGTAAGGAATCAAGCAGCAGTGGACGAATCTGATTAAAATACTGATCCTTTTTCCATCAGAGCCGAGCTGAGTCAAGTCTGGACATCATGTGTCATTGTCGCCCGCGAGAATGTAAAGAGGGTTTAATCTTATCCAAGCGAACGAGCTAGCGGATAATGGCGAAGAGCTGATGAATGTAAAGCTGAAAACAAAATGGAACCGCAAGAGGATTTTTATGCAAACATAAAAGCTTGGAAGAAGTGAATAAAAAGATCTGTTTTGTGCACGTTTATTTGATATTTTTTTTGTTTTTGTTTTTGGTTTGAACTGAGTAAGATCAAAAGTAGCGCGTCTCTAATCTTTTTTGTTCACAGATGCAGACGACACTGGCGGCCATTATTAGCGATGACGTCTAATCGCCTAATCAGCAAAAGTGAATTGGCTTCTATATTTCCCGCGATTTTCTTTTCTTTTCTCGATAATATTTTTCTAAACATATAAATTAGATACTCTTCCACTCAATAGTTAAGTAGTTTCCACATATTTTCGTGACGCGAAAGCCATGTATCTATCTATCTATCTATCTATCTATCTATCTATCTATCTATCTATCTATCTATCTATTTGGTTCTGATTTTATCTATCTCTCTATCTATTTGGTTCTGATTTTATCTATCTATCTATCTATCTATCTATCTATCTATCTATCTATCTATCTATCTATCTATCTATCTATCTGGTTCTGATTTTATCTATCTATCTATCTATCTATCTATCTATCTATCTATCTATCTATCTATCTAAAATTATTTGACTTCAGTTAGTCCGAAATAAGTCTCTAAAATAGCCGTATATTGACCAATCGAAACCAATTTTGGGAGAAACAGTTAAGTGGGTGCAAACTACACTTGGTCTTACCATGTTGCGCTGCTTAGTACAATAAATTTTCATTAACTATTTAGGAAAGTTTTAAAGTTTTATTATTTAACATGCAAAAATGCTCTCTCCATTTTAAAAACAATTTGATGTTTAGAATAGCAAATACTTATTTAATAACAGTACTGTTGTGGATTCTGGTTGAGAAACCACGCAAAATAATAAATAATAAAAGCATATATGGAGATAGAAAATGTAAGTTATATTGAACAAAAATATACAAACTGGAACACGGGTTAGTCAGCTCAGCAATACTAGGAATACTGTTAGTAAGAATCAATATATACAATCTTGTAGTGAAGAAGTGTGTCCGGGTAATGAGTCTATATCCCAAACAACTCTAACTTAATATGCATCAACTTACTGACCAAGTAAGCGACCGTACAACTCTTCTTTACAACTACTCCTACTACTGTCGTTCTCTGTATAGGCAGGATTATATGTACACATCAGGCGAGTCCATTCTTATGTGCAAAAAGGCGTGATCCCCAACAAGTACAATATTTTTTTTTGCTTATAATTTTTTATATATATTTCATTTTGGTAAAATATAATGCAGAGTAGTAGCACCGTAAATATGAACACAATAGAATGAGGTCTTCAACATGTGGCCAAAAAATTCTCGTTCTATAAAAAAACAAACGCGATTTCTTGTCTGAATATATGGATAAGGGTTTATCAACTTATTTGAACTATTGTCTACATCTTTGTTGTCATTATCAAAACGTTTCAGTCATTGTGCTTTTCGGCGTTCTTCAGGTGTCTGTCATCCAGGTAACCTTCAGAGCAGGAAGATGTTATTTAATCTACATTATTTAAATTTTGTTGGTTCGGGATGGCATAATCAGTGTGAGTTCGATTTCTGGTCCGGAAGATTCATTGGAAACAGGGAGAATATTAACTGGGTTCTACTAAATAAGAACAAGACTAGATTTCTTCATATATGGACGCAGAACAATCTAATCTGTAAATTACATAAGTGGTTCAGTTCAAATCAATTCAAGGTTACCCGGATCGACAAACACCTGAATAAGGCCAAGAAGCACAATGACCGAAACTTCATGATAATAGCAACAAGAACGAGAGGGCATTTCTGGTCCCTCGTGGCACGCAAAACCTCTTTACGAGTCTTCTGTAATCAAATTATAGGGTGCAGTACTTGACTCAACTTCTGTACCTGTACTTGTGCTTTCCTTTAGACAACCAAGAGTTCCCACGCTATCGAGTTCCATTTATCCAGGTTTAGGGATTCCGAATTTTCCGTTTTCTTAAACTAGTTTCCAACCAAGCCTGGAGTGAGCGATTCATACCTCAAAGGTGTTTTGCTTGAAAGTGAATGTCATAAATTCGACTGGATTTCGAACTCGGCTCGCTTTCGGCTCGGTTTCGAATCGATTTCTAGCTCCAGCTTGCTAACCATTACACCACCCTCACATCCTTAGCCTGAATGGTAATAATGTGAATTAGAAATACTTCTGAAAAATTCACAGCTTTTCAATTTGGATTTTCTATTTAATTTTACTTTTTATGTCAATGATTGTAAGTTCTAGGACAGTAAAATACCTGTGGAAATTCCCCTATAGCATTGTTAAATATTTGAGCTTAACAACTTCAATAAAATATATTCAATATAAATCATATGCATAAATGCAGGTCAATATTCAAAGAAGTTAAAGGGTACAAATAAAAAGATGAAAAATTCACAAGGTTTTCCATTTCATTGACGCAGAGTTTAAACGCATGAGAGCGTTTTCTTCCCCCTTCCTTCTTTCTTACACACACTAAGCGGTTTCTCTGATATAAGTATTCAGAACCGGATCAGCTGTGCTCCAGAATTATGGGATGTGAATTCAAGTCATGTCGGACCTACTTCTTAAGTCATAAACAACTGACTGAAACGGTTGCAAAGTGTTTGATCTGAAGTGTTGTTGCAGAAAGGCAATGCAAAAGGCGGCGGTAAAGAATCGAAGCTTCACATCAAGATTGCAACAGTAGCTGAGGAATCAAGAACATTAGATTTAGCTCCAAGTCCTAGCTTCAGGATTTTCTAATGGAACTATGGCCTAGAAGATTAACGCGAATGGGCCAGGTAGTAGAGATATACGCAGACAATTAACTTATATATGCCTAGAGATTCGCGCAATGCGACCAATAAAACCCATAGGATTGTTCAAAATTCCCTGAAGGTCACTTGAAGTGGCAGGCATCTGATGAAGGTTAGAGAGCAAAAACTTCACAACAGTCCAAACGTTATCAAAACAAAGAATATTGGTCTGACTGTAAATAAAGTAAATACAACAACAATAAGATGAAGAAAAGCTAATCACAATTAAAAATAATTATTCTCAAAATTCAAATGACTTAAAAATTATTATTTTTTGAGTTTTTTTTAATAAATTCTCTTAAAATAAGGCTCTTAAAATAACACTAAGACGCAATGGGCTATCGAGAGTGAAAGATAATTAAAAGACTTTAGAATGAACCGGAAATCTAATACTAAACAGGAAACAATGAATAGACTTCTACTACTATTTAAAAGAAGGGGAGGCGTGTGAACCGGGCGATAGGCAAACGTATCTATTCGTAAAAGAACTAAAAAAAAAATTAAAAAAATGGTGGCTTGGACGTTAATCTAATCCGTATGACAAATAAAACGGATTAAAAACATTAGTTACATTTTAATCATGTATTTGATAACTGTCGCTTTTTGTTTCTCACTTTTAAGTTGTAGGAATTTTCATGCATTTTATATCAACGTATGACTTCTCTCCATTCACCTCAACCTGAGTTCATACACAGTACTCTTGAGGAAAGGATGTGTGTTGTGGTACAATGGATATCGACTCAGAATGAGAAATCAGAGAGGCGTGATTTGTGATTAAGTAATACTTTTATTCTAAATTTCATGACACAGGCAAGTAATATTTCTTTCAAAGCAAATTAATTTAACTTTAAGTTTGATGCAAATGAATTTAACTTTAAGTTTGATAATTTTCCAAAAAATAAAGAGTGAGAGAGATATATTTTATTTATGCAAGATTTTTAAAACCGAGAATTAACTTTTGTTCCCAAATGTGTCGATCGCCCCAAAAAATTGCCGAAAAATTGAAAATTTTAGGTTCCAATGAATATATTTTCTGTTTGAAATAAACCCGAGTATTTCGCTTATCGGAAATGGTAAATTTCATCATTTATCTTTCTGTTCCGTTAAAATTAAAGTCTCAAGAAAAAATTTTTATTTTTTAAAATTCAATTTAAAAGTTAGACATCGAAATTGGAATATATATATATATATATATATATATATATATATATTAATCACATCACCCCAAGCAAGGCGGTAAGGCCACTGGTGTGCAGGGGGCTACTTAAGAGTGAATAGATTGGAAAAGAGAAAACAGGAAACCACGTCCTAAGCAGGGAACAAGGGATGAGTCTCTACACCTGTTCAATAGACGTGGGTGGAGTGTGAACCGGGTGATAGTTCAGTCTATCTATATTCAGGTGCTTAAAAACACATGGCCCAGTGGATATAGTTCCTGTGAGTTGACCCAAAGAGTTGTGAGTTCTATACCAGGCAACAGCAGTGGTGAACAAGTAAGTTGCAGGGTTAGGGAGATAACTCGTGACTTCTAATCGAGGCTTTACGCAAGAAATGAGGATGATATACCCCAGTGATTGTAATAAAGGGTTCGGTTCGAAATTCCTAGCACTTGAAGAAGGCTAGAGCGTACAACAGCCGAAATGTCGTACAAATGGCAAGAAGGATGAGGACAATAGTCCGAATAATGTAAATACTGTAAATACTATCTCATCTCAGAAATATAGACAATTCTCTTCTAAGTAAATTTAAACAGTCTCATGTTTTACTTAAAATTGTCTAAGTTGTATTGAGGTAAATTGAATGTATTTTCATTTATTTCCTTAATTTTTAAAAAAATTGTTCATCTATATTGCACATGATCCATTATTGTACATTTTTAGATTACCAAAACCTTTCTATTTTATATGAATACTACTTTATGAAAATTGAGATATAACTGAGTTGGGGATGTTGTATCAAATATTCAGGGTGGTTAGCGCGAGACAGTTGCACCGGCCTTGGTAATATATAAGTATATTATTTCTTTTAGGATTGCATATTTGAAGAAATCTGTAAAACGAGACGGTCAAAGAGTTTTCTGACAAAGTAAAAGAAAAAAAAATTTATAAAGTGAGATATTCCATAAAAGTTGTTTCCAGGGCTAAACAGACATTTTTCAGGCCGTCAGAGCTTCAGCTAGGATTCACCATGCTCCCTCCCCAGTCCAGGGCGACAATTCTTCGTCGTTCCCTCTAAACCCTTTTGGTAAAAAGAAAGTGCCACTCAGATAGCTTCTTCATGTTCTTCATGCCTCTCACTTTGTGGAACAAACTCCCGTTAGGTTGCTTCCTTGTTTCACGACAATCATAACCTCTTTTAACTCTAGGTTCAATCGTTATCTATTCTCTAACGCCTCATAATATGTATTTCTTAACTCCCTCCCTTTACGCCCTTGACACAAGCTCATTCATATATCGTGAATGGATCTTGGGACTTGTTGGATAAACAGTTAGTCATTTAAGTGCAATATGTGATACATGATTAGGCGATCATGTCTCAAACGAAACCCGCAGTAGGTTGCCATTGCTTTCTGCGGTAGACTGGTTGCAAACCAAGGCTATTTATGCCGTCCTATTTAACCCATAGTGGCGGGACAAGAAACGAATTATTACCTTTCCCCAAATTTTTTGTGCGTAAGTGAAACCAAATAGAATTCGAGCTTGGCTTTCCGATATCTCACTCAGAACCGAGCCACACCATCCACTGCACCACAACGCACATCCTCGTTGGTAAGCAATAGTATATATATATATATATATATATATATATATATAGTCATTGCTGTATCACAGTTCATCAGTATGGCTAGACATCGGATTGCTTCCAGCCAGGATTGAAATTCGAGATTTCACTCCTAAGATATCGGGGCACGGAAGAGAAGGGCAGACTTTAGCATCTTATATACGCATTGTAAACACACGCCAGCAGCCAAGAGTGTTCAATTCATTGCTGAAGAGCAATATGTATATATACTGTTGAATATATATATATATATATATATATATATATATATATATATATATATGCTGTTGGATAAACAAAAGCATATAAAAAAGTAATTTAATTTAGTCTGCACTTAGATTCGACCCCGATTGCCATCATCAAAACCAACACGTTATGAGACGATATATTTCTATGAAAATATATGAAATGAAGATTTTTTGCCTTGGACCTTATTTCATTGAACCTTTTCTGAGGGATTGGAATACCATATTGCTGTGAGCGCCTGTTGAAATGAGGTCAGGTTTGGAAACTAGAGAAGCTCAAATGTGGTACATACTTTAAACTATATTCACTTAGCGTTTTTCTCCCCCACATCGACAGTTTCTTTCGCCGCTTCTCTAAAACAAATCTGGGAATGAAAAATAAAAAAATATAAAAAACAGAATTAAAACACTCCCTATTTTTGCTTTTCTTTTTCAACTTTTGTACTGTCCCAGTGACCCCCAGAATCAAATGTGGTCACCGTGTTTTGCGGGGTGGGAGGCAAAGAGGTGCGTGGCGCACGCACTCTGGAATTTCTCAAACGTCTATGAAATTTTAATTACACCGCTGACTTGAGAAATATAATCATTTCACCAGGGGAATCTACCGTAACGTGATGGTTAACAAGCATGTCCCAAGTGTAGCGATTTTGATCCACTGTGGGTACCCCACAATCAGATTGAGACTCATATGAATGCCATGCATGTCACCAAATTCATCTAAAAATATCTAAACTGTCAGTTGTGTATAACTGCTTTTCTAGTTCAATGATTAACATGGTTTCAAGCGAATGAAATATGGATCATACTTCTTCAAATCTAGAATAGTGGCCCTACATCATCACGCACAAAGAATTTGAGTTTGGGTTTTGTTTAACGGCACATTAACCAAAGAGGTGGGGTTTTAAGGTATTTTTTTAATGTTTGGTTATAATGAGAAGGTTGATTTAGTCAGATTTAAACGAAATTCTTTTTATTCATTTTTATTTTAGAAAACTGAAAATGTTTTCTTGTTTTGTATTCAAAAATATTTTGCTGAGAATATTTTATTTTTCTTCAAAAATGTGTTATGGTAATTTATTCTTCCAAAATGTATTGTTAGTAATATTTTTCCTTCAAAAGTGTATATTTTTCCATAAAAGTTTATTTTTATGTATACATTTCGATAAAAGTGTGTGTTTATACTTTCATAGTATTTTGACCCCAGTTTGGAAGGTTAAATATTTGCCCATAGCTGAGACCCCTAACAGGTGCTACCACTCCGGGTCAGCGTGGACCTGAGAACAACAGCAATTAAGAGGTGGTTCCATGCTCCTCACAACCTCACAATCAGAGGCCTTGCTACGGGATGTAATTTACCGTCATGCCCAGGACCCCACGCACAAATCACTGTATCAAGTAACAGAAATCATACCAACTGAGAATTTTCAACAACAACAGCTAAAATGGTTAAGTTGAAAACGAAATAATGAAGATGTTGACGTTCAACACCATTCCGAGCAAAAGGTTAGGAAGGAAACTCCCGTCTGTATTAGAATGAGCGATAACAGTAACTGAACTTGAGAGACATATTTACATTATTACAGTTTGAAAGTCCCTGAAGCTTACTCGGATCGACAAATATCTGATAATAACAACAAAGATAATAACAACAAAGATTAGAACAGGTATGAATGTACATAAGTCCTCACCGAGAATTAAAGAGGATTTCAAGGGATTTATCGCAGTCTCTGTACTGACTTGGATAAATTCAGGGATTGGGAAAATCACAATTATGCCTCTTTCTCCAATGTTCATCTCTTTCGTTCCTTTATTTTTTGTGTATCTATCTACTCTACTTCTATCTGGGTATATTTATCTCTATTTATCTGTTTCTCTACCCCACCCACGATTGCTGTCAGTTTTTTGTATGTTTTGTTTTTTCCCCACGTATTATCGCAGATTATCTTTTGCTATCAATCACTTCTAAGAAAAAACTGAAACCGTATACTTTTTTAAGTCCACTTAATAATAAATATTTTGGTCTCTTGTTGCACGTTGTAAATACGTTTTTTAAAATTTTAAAATGAATTATACTGAATAATTTTTTTAAAATTTACACCATTTTCTTCTGTTCTCATTTATTTATTGCCAGATTACATGGTAAAATTCTAATATGTAGATTCTGATGAGTGGAATATACGTTACTGGCGTAAATAGGTCATTACTATGAGCCTTTAGTGAGCGACCACCTGCCGTATGCGACCAGTTTTGATGGTAGTGGTGGTGGTGGTAGTAGTAGTGGTCATCGTATACGACAAGTTCCATTGTATATATATATTTCTTGAACTAGTAAAAGTCAATTTGTAAGCAAAAACCAGCAGAAAGTAATTATTTCTGTACATTTTCTCAGGTTTTTAAAACTAAATGCTCAAAAATTGGTAAAAGTTATGAATCACATTTTTTATGTCAGTACTAATCACATCAGACCCCAACTTTTATATCAAGTGCAATAATATTTTCTGAAGAAAGTGAAAAATCAACCTGACATGATATTCTAACCATTGAACTATCCTCACAATTAATTGCAATATTGACAAATAGAATTTATCAAATTAAAATAAATTCTCATTTCTTATATAGAAAGGAAGAGCCTACAAGATTAAACAGTCCTCTTCTGTTTACATTATTACAGTCTGAAAGTCCCTGAATGTTACTCAGATCGACAAACATCTGAAGAAGGCCTGATGATACAATGATCGAAACGTTGTGATAATAAAAACAAAGATGAAAACAACAGAAACGAATGTACATTAGTCCTCACCGAGAATTAAAGAGGATTTCTAAGGTAAGTTTTTAGGTAAGATTATTTGGATATTTCAAAGCTGTAATCTTGTTATATATATATAGTATTGTGTAAAAGTATTAGGACAAAAACTATTTTATATTTTATGAGGCATATTGATAGAAAATAATTTAATTAAAATAATTTTATTTGATTTACTCAACAAATCCTTAAAAAAGAAATACTTGTTACAAAATAAAGCGCTCGGTTCAAAATTCGTAGCACCTGAAGAAGGCCGGGGCGTACCTCGGCCGAAACGTCGTACAAATAGCAACAAAGTTGAGAACAATAGATCGAGAAAACTTGTTAAAAATATGCGTAAATAATTATACCGGACACACTGGCACTCGGTTGATAAGAAGACTTATGCTGCATCCCTCAGACCATAGTTCAATTCAATATCATTTAAACACACACACAGATCTACCAAACTCTATAAAAAAAAATCCAATACAATGTGCTTACCTTGTTTTGAATATAAAACACACATAAATTTATATGCATACATAAACGCAACACATAAAACTAAAATTTAAATTTACTATAGTTATCCCTCTTATTTTCTGGTAATGTTATGTATGAACCTCTGTATTGACAAAAATTGGCACATTTATATACATACAAAATTCATTTTACAATTCAGAGCAGATTTTCGGTAAATGGTTTTTCTGTTAAAAAAAAAAATATATATATTTAAATTCTCCAAGGAGTTCTGCTTCTCACTAATATAAATATTAAGGGGATGAAAATTTAATTTTTTGAAATTTTATAAAATTAAGTAAGTGGGAATAATGTATTAAAAAATATATTTTTATCAAGGATTTCTTTTTAAAAAAAATCTGAAATAATTTGATTGATCTGTAAATAAATCTTGAAAGTTTAATTAAAATCTGAAAATTATTTGATTTTTGGAAGAATTTCCAAATCAGTAAATTCTACCACAAAAATGATACTAAAATTTTCTAATGTTTGATTCTATCTCTGTAACATAAGAAAAACAATATTTTTAACCAAAATTCAAATAGCCTAAAAATTTAATAAATAATTCAATAATATTTTGGTTTTTCCTTTTAAAAATATGAATATTTTGGGCATTTTTTTCATCTTGATAGGCTCTATTTTCAGTAAATTATTGGAGATGTATATATATATATATATATATATATACACGTGTGTGTGTGTAATTTCAATTCAATCTCATTTAAACACACACACACAGGCCTACCAAACTCTATTCGTAACATACTTGTTGATAATACAAATATAAGAGCATCATCCAAAAAAGGCTTAAAATAATAGAAGCATTAATAATAAAAAAAAAGAAAAAAAATCAACACTTACTAATATCAACAACGTGTTTACCGTTTTCGGAAAGTAATACACACACATGACTACACGCATACACAAAACATATTCGGTCACACGTAAAATAAAATCTATCTTCGATAATGGCTAAAAGTATAGCCGAAAGCGCTCGGAAAAACCAAACATTTGGACAATTTTCATATTATTTATGTTCAGACAAGAAAAAAAATCATAAGATCACTTGAATTATACAAAGCTTAACCATCATACTTGGTCAGTCATTTTTAATGAAACCTGCATAAAAGAGAGATTGCTGTCCAAATACACTATATATATATATATATATATATATATTTCACTCTTTTCCTTTTTTATTTTTTTATTTTTTTTCTTCTTTTCAATTGGAGTAGATAGACTAAACTATCGCCCGGTTCACACTCCACCCACATCTATTGAACAGGTGAAGAGGCTCATCCCTTGTTTCCTGTTTAGGATGCGGTTTCCGGCTTTCTCTTTTCCATTCTTTTTACCCTTACGTAGCCCCCTGCGCATCAGTGGCGTTACCGCCTTGCTTGGGGTGATATGATTAAAAAAAAAAAATGTGTGTGTGTGTGTGTGTGTTAACCAGTTATTGGTCACAAATTAATTAGACCAGTACACAGTTGCATTAAAAGTGCTTAGTACATATATAATGTAGAGCTTTATCACACAAACTTTCGATGTCTTCCGGCATTTTATATCAACTGATTTTCCAACGTTTTTTCGAACGCATAAGAAGAATTTTCAGAACGTATAACCGAAAGTTTAAAATAAGCGAGAAGATGGTTAAGAATTATAAACATTTTCATCCGGGTTTGTATGATCGTAAAATATATTTTCTGATGTGTTTACATTCAAACATTATTTCGGACCTTTCATTTGGTAACTCATTCTGGAAATGGTAGAATGGCTAAATTCTCGTCTTGGCAAAATCTGCAAACATCAACACCGTTGCAAAATCTTGTTTTTTTTTTATTTACTCCAAATTACATAAAGTTCTTTGCCATTTTTATTTTTAATTTATTTTTGTTCGAGCTCTGATAAACCAAGCTTGTGAGAAACAATCTTTTTATCATCATTTTGGCCTTTTTGCCTTATCAACCAGAACTGAAGAGATATATATAATCTCCAAACGGATCAGGTGGAATCTAAGACGTTTTAAAGCAAAAGAAATCGCAAATAGGTGAAGCAAGAGTTTCGGGTTTCCAGGAAAGAGAAAACCGCAAGTTTCTTGTCGATGAATTAAAACTAAAAATCATATGCTCGGCGGTAAACACTGACCTATTTATCTTGCCTGCAAGATGTGTCGTATTTGTCTTAGGTTAGTGGTACGTTAAAATAAACATTTTAAGTATTGGAATTGGTTAAAAAAACCTTTAAATCAAACGAGATAAAACATCAAGAACACTCTCGAACTAGTTACGTGTTAAGTGTAACAAAAGAAAAAAATTTAATTAACCGAAACTCAGAGATAAATCACAAACAAATATTTAATTTACCAAAACATTAAAAAAATATTTACGAATATACAGTTTTTGCATTTAAAAAGAAAATGGCAGGCGAAGTGTTACGAAGGGGAAGGAAGAGTCAAATATCTTTACCCAGTTAAGATAGAGAAGAAGTTTAAGTGCTATACTTTTTGGAAATCCTCAAATGTGTATATAAAAATAATTATTAGTTTAATCAACGAAAGAGTCAAAAATATATATTTACCCATATAGCTCCATGAGGTTATCTTTAAGGTTTTAGTTGGTCGGCGACTTTTCTTAGAGATTCTTTCGGCTAGATATAAATCCTTGAATCAAAGCCGGAGTTGATAACGTCAGCAAATTCTGTTAACAACTAACTACTCTCTTCCCAAAACCTATTTTTATTGGGGCTAACATCAAATTTGCATATTCTAGAATCCTTTAGAATTCTCTCAATTTTACTGGAACATTCTGGTATCTTACAAAACGTTCTATTCCCAATTTCTCTATTTTTACGACTACATCACGAATGAAAACTTTTTGTAATAACAAGCAGGACTCAAATGAATCACTTATTACAACATTTTAGACATTATTAATATTATTTTATATATAAATTCATCCTTGTAACACACATACGAACAAAAATATTAAGTTGAAAAGGAAATCCGTTTTCATTTTTGACATGATCACTTCGAAGATGCTTTTTCAATACTTATGCTTGTCGGAACCTATCGAAACTCAAATTTTTTTTTAACTTTAACAGAATTAGTGACTTCGTTGTCCACAGCTCATATGACAAAAACAGATCTCAATTTTGTTCGGTTCCGCGCACCGATTTCCAGGATAACCACCCAAAATACCATGGTCATAAGACACCTTTCCTGGCCTATCAGTAAAAAAAAACCAGGCGGTTTTTTCCGTTGCCGTTTCCGAACCCCTAAATCACTGTAAAGCTAAAACTGATTTTACCCACGAAGTCAGATCCATCCTGAGTTCCGCTCGAACTCGAGTTTGTCGAACTCTGTCTTCGGACGAAAGCGGATAAGAGGCTCGTCAGAAGAAAACTAGCCAAGGACCCGGTCCTGCGTATGAGAAAGCCGGATAATTTTTGACCGAGTGTACGCGCTCGGAAACCCTACGTTAAACCCGACCTTGTGACACATTCCTCTGTGGGGAGGACTTGGGTAAATACAAGATATAATACAGATCTAGCCTGGCTGGCATTAGCGACACATCTTGCGTCAGGCAAGTTTAACCGAACACGGCAAACTACAAGACAGATCAGACAATCAGCAGAGACGCCAGGGCGCTTCCATCAATAGTAATGCCTTTGGCCACTGTTGAAACCAAAGGCAGCAGCATGAACTAACTCTCGACTACTACAATGCGAGAATTCCTGGAATATTTTTCTCACGTGTCTATCTCAGTCGACTTTTTCCATGTGTCTATCTCAACTATTACCTTGTGTTATACACCGAACGTACTCTCAGTCTACTTCGACTGATATAAGAATAAGCAAATGATCGAACGTTGTAGATCACAGGAAATAAAAGCTCTTTCTTCGTTCGAATACTATCTTTGCTTTCAAGTCGATTAGCAGCTTACTTAATATCTAAGTGGAAAAATTTTGTACCGAAATTACCTTTTTAAAAGAAGTTTACATAGGACCCAAATTATATATTTATTTATTTTTTTTTTAATCATTTCACCCCAAGCAAGGCGAGACCGCCACTAGTACGCACGTGGTTACAGTGAGAAAAAAGACGGGGTATAAGAAGCATTGAAGAGAGGATAAAAGATAAACGGGATTCAAGAAGATAGAAGATGATAATTGCACGGAGAATGTAGCTATCAAGTAAACGGAAGGGAGTCCCAAAGGCGGGAGGTGCGATATAAGAAATTATTTCAGTGGAAGTGGCGGTTCAATGATTTTCTAAGCATAGCTTAGATGTGGCACAAGGCCGAAAGTACGGAGCACCCAGTGAGTATCGAACTCACTACACAGTCATAAAACATGTAACGATACACGCTTGCTAACCACTACACTGTCGAGGTGCGCAATTTCAAGTTCAATATGTGCAGTTAAAAAAATTGTTATCCTTCTATGTTCTATAGCAGGATCAGCAACCTTTTGGAGAGTGAAGGCCAAAAAGCTATGTAGATTCATGGAAGAGGGTCAAATAGCTATGGCTCGAGTGTCATGGAGGAGAACCATGTTATTAAATATGGGAATACAACTTTGAAATGATTTGGAAATTATTTTCGATAACTTTTGCCTTGGAAAACATATTTTGATTTTTTTTTCTTGTTTTTATTTACAAAAAAAGGAACTCTACTAGGAAGCGAAAAATTTCAGAGTTGCAGAAAGTATTTCACCTCTTTCTCAATCCGATATAAAACAGGTTTCTAAACACGAAAAAAAAAATATTTGACGGAATTTTGTTAAAAAATATATTACATTTTAAAAATAAATGCTTCATAAATCATTATTGAAAAAAATTCCATTAAAATCAATTGAAAACACTATTTTGTATTCATTTAAATGAGCCCGCTCTCGGAAGCAAAAAGAAAAAAGTCAAAGTGAAGTCGTACGATAAAAATGGCGATCCCTACAAATAAAAAATAAAACCCATTCTCCATGTAAAAAGAAATAATTTTTGAAATTTCGACGCAATATATACAAACTATCAACTGGTTTGATTTACTTATATTTATATCGTGTCCAGAGTAAGGTAGCGGGTCGGACAAGATTCACTAGAGGTTCGGATGTGGCCCGCGGGCCGGGGGTTGCCGACCGCTGTCCTATAGAAACGCAGCTGTAATTAACAAATTAATTTTAGCAGCGACTGTAGCAATAAAGAATAGAAATCGACTTACCTGAACAGCACCGGCCATGCTAAGCCAGAAGAGCACCCATTTAGCGCGCCGGAAGCGTTGGCATATCTTGGGCTGGATCGAACCCCAGCCACACTTTTCCCCAGTGTCTTCATCGTCCTCCACGGTATCGGGGAGTCTCGTATGACATGTGGGGATCTTTCCATTCTTTTCTGCCGGAGACACGACGCCATTCTCGTTCATGGCTGTATAAGAAATTGGTCCCGTCATGTTGTGATGTCTATGCAACTGCTCGTCACGTTGTGAGCTTGTTGAAGTCGTTATAATCAAAGATCCGAGGGTAATATGTCGAACCTTCCTTCGTATTAGTTTATTAGTTACAGATAATCCCGACTGTGCGTATCCAGTTAATTATGCCTGTCAAACGTGGAGGGATTGATAATTATGTCGGTAGCTAAAGATTTTAGCAGTTAATTTTACTTTTCATGCTTTTGTTTTCACATAAATGTATAATTTTTGGACATCATTAATAAAATAATGATAAAAAAATTCTCTAAAAATAGAATTAAAATTGTGCACACGAATACACTTAGACACTAATAAACTTGGACCAAAAATCCAGGTGGATATTTACTTACTTTTATTATCATTTACTTATCTGTTTGCTTTTAATAGTCTTATTTAATTTGTTAATAAAATGGCTGTTTATAACAAGAACAACAATACATTTTCTTTTAAAGAAATTTGTTTCCTCTTCCGTAGTTCGGAATTACTTGATCATCAGTGATCTTCCGTAGTTAAAAAAATGGAAGTGGGGAAAAAACTTGAAATCGATATTTAAAATGGACGCGATCAGAGAATAGTTTTCTTTCATTCGTCTAATTAAAATAGAAACTTTATTTTTCAAGTAAACAGGAGGATTAAAAAATTTACGAAAAATTTATTGCTATATTCTTCAATGGAATTTTTGTTTTTGTTTTTAATATTTCATTTTGGCAAACTGAACCGTGGCTTCAATCGTTTGGTCACTATTAAGGTTCCTTTTAACAGATATGTTTGCATAACTGACGTCTTCGAAATGAATCCACTAACCTTGTGAGTTTAAGACGATTATATGCGGCCAAATCTGCTCTTTCAACCGGGTAACAATAATTTCTTTTATAAGAAGGAAACAATAAATGTAATAATTGGAAAAAATATGGCAATATTTTAAGAGTATTTTTCTCAGAAATTGGATTATTTTGCATACCTTACGATGTCGGAATTTGTTTTTCTCACAAAAACTGATATGGCTCTTTTTTTGATATGTATGCACATACAAACACACACACGCACATATATATATATATATTTAATAATTCTTGGTCATAAAAGGGTAAATATGCTGAGTTAGATAATTACGTTTTTAGAAAATTCAGATTCTGTTTTTATTAAATCGATCAATAAAGCTGAAGCCAAATGACTGATTTAACTTTTATGACAGATAAACTCTTGCTTTTTTGTGCGATTCGTTTCCTTTGCCGTTTACGCATAAATCTATGCCTTTATGCGCGTATTTTCAGCTTTCAGAATAGAACGAGGAAGTAGGTGTCAGGTTGAAGGAAAAAGCCAGTCTATATGTACGTTTTTTTCCAAGGACATACCTGCACTCATACTGCGTGGAGAGACATTTAATCAAACCAAGTAATAAAATAGCAAAATGTTTTAAAAATAGCAAAAGAGAAAATATAGACAAACGAATAAAAGAATTATGGTCCAGGAAACAGTTCCTATATAAGATTTACCTAAAGTTAATTTTTCAAAAGACAGGAAGAAAGCGAGTGGTATAATCGTGTTGAAACTGACAAGGGCTTAAAATTCATTATAAAAAAAAAGTCATTTATAAAGTAGAAAATAAGATCTAAAAAAAATCTTTTATGTTTGTATATAAGGCTTTCAGGTTTTAGCTTTAAATATTTGTGTATATCTTGTTAGTTATTCCTCTATGTGTTTTAGCGGGTTAGTTCTGTTGAAACCTAAAACCACGATATTTTTGAATGATTCCGTTTTCTGCACAAAAATATCACCGGGAAAGAATCTTCTCTTCACTTTTCAAAGTAGAATCCCAAATCTGAAATAAGAAAGAAAAATTGAAATTGAGAATAAATGAAAGCAAAATTAGGATTAGTGAAATTTAGGTGACCGCCATTATCAATAATAACGTCAACAATGACGGCAACGACAATGATATCATATTTGAGAATTACTAAAGTAATGACAATCGTTTAGACGGTGAATGAAATACGTATTTCTTATGGCGGTTCGCGTGGCGGGAGGCAGGATTAGCAAATGAGGAAACAATTGTAGATGCGACCGCGACGTGAACGCTTTTTCTTTGGACCCTTGCCTGAATCGCCTTCGAACAGCTGTAAGTCGTGGTAGAGCCAACCTTCAGAAATGGGGATATATAACACCGATGATTATCCCAACTGCCAATGCGGGCAATTATAAACTATGCAGCATCTTTAAATTAGCACCAATCTTGAACATTCATGTGCACTTAACGACCTTTAAACCATAACTCCTTGAGGAGAGGTAATGGTTAGCAATGTTGTCCTGCTAAAATCATTAAAATTGTGCAGTGAGTTCGATCCTCACTGGGTGTTCCTTACTTTCAGCCTTGTGCCACACATACACTGCGCTTAGAAAAATCACCATACACAGTTTGATTTGCTAAACAACTGCCATCGTTCTGATGAAAGTATTAACCCTTAAACGTCGGGGGAAAATTTTTAAAGTAAACAAAAAATTCTTTTTTTTAAGGGTAGATTAATTCTTATTGCAGCATTAAAAAAATATATAATTTGATATTTTAACTCTTTAATGTCATAAAAATAACATAAAATGTTAGTATTTATCTATATTTCTGAGATAACAGAGTATTTACATTATTCGGACTATTGTCCTCATCCTTGTTGCCATTTGTACGACGCTTAGGCCGTTGTACGCTCTGGCCTTCGTCAGGTGCTAGAAATTTTCAACCGAACCCTTTATTTTGATCACTGGGGTATATCATTTTTATTCTTTGTGCGAAACATCTTTTGGTAATCTTGAGTTATCTACCTCTAACCGGACTCTCTAATTTACTTGTTTACCACTGCTGTAGCATGGTATTGAACTCACAAGTCACTGGAACTAACCAACGTCTATATCCACAGGGCCCTGTGTACTTAAGAACAAGAAAAACTGAATTTCTGGGACTTATAATCTTTATGTTGAATAACCATTTTTTTTTTTTTATCAAAGTCCATATTGCAATTTACCAGCCGCTGAAGAAGGTCGGAACGTACAACGGCCGAAACGTCATACAACTGGCAACAAAATGAGGACAATAGTTCGAATAATGTAAATAATATAAAATGTTAGGTTTAATATTTTTTTACTAATTCGATGCCAAATGGAGTCGAGTGCATTCTTTGCACCAAAATGTCGCCGCTTTTCTCCTGGAATAATAAGCGTGCAAACATATTTGGTCTGATCTTCTAGCTTTATAACCCCTAGGAAATAGTAACTTCAAGAATCCTTAAGTTGCCAGTGATTATGACTCCAATAATAAATTAGAGGATGCCTGTACCGTAAAGCTGAAATTATCGATTGTTGATATTCGATCATCTGCAATTAATTGATGACGTCTGCCATTTAAGGGGTAATAATTCGTAATCGCATCCCATCTTAGTAAAAATGGGTCATAGTTGAAATAGATAAAATAGAACAATTATCACCTGTGCGATGACTAAAATGAAATCGTAAATAGAACAAATCTCTTCAGAAAGAATACAAATGTAGCCAATGATAGGAATGGTAATTCGTTGAGAATTGTGCAAACGATTAGGGTTCAATCATGCATAAGTACAGTGCGAGAATAAAGCAGTAATTGTTCTCGAGAAAGATAAGAGATTCTTTTGTACTTTCAAAGAAAAACAGGTCACTCGGCCCAAGCCGGGGAACCGAATTTAGACAATGAGAAAATAATTTTATGCACTTAGAATTTCCTGTAGTTTTTTCTTAGGTTTTTCTTAATTAGGTCTTTGTACTCTTCGGGGTCCATCTTATAGAAATTCGGGGTTTTATCCGATTTGACAAAGACCTTGTTAGATTCGTTTATGCTATTGACCCCAGTGTATCTAAGTGTTTTAGAAATTTCTTTTTGAGTTTGTGAAAGGTGATAGCGCTTTTACAATCACCTCTCATCCTTCAATAATAAAGAAAAACAAAACATGACGTCTCTTTCCAAATACTTTTGGAAGTTAAAAAATGAAAATAAAACACCTAAAGTTAAATAGAAAATCCTCAAACAAGCAAGAACATCTAAATCAATAAAGGAACCATGTTTTCTTCATCTTCAAGAAAAGATTGACATGATTAAATACATGAATAGCAACAGGGTTTTAAACCAAAGGCATGAAACCACGGTAAAACTGCAAACACATTAAAAAACTAACCTTACAATCATGCGAATAAAATACTACAAAAGCCAAAGTTAGGAGCCCTTAGAGACGATAAACCTTTATAATATCAACAACACTCTTATATCAAATGTTACCTATTCCATAACACCAACTGTGATCTATTTTAAGGTTTTATAGAAAAAAGTGATTTCATAAATTTAAAATTAAGGTTAAATTCACAAAATTAGATTAATTATCAAAACTGAGTTTAAATAAATAAAAAAAATAGTGTATAGTTGTACAATTAAATAAGGTCCAAAAAATGATAACTACTATCCACACCTCATTTCATCTAATGCTATTCTTCCCCAACCTTACACTTCCTTACTCTCCCCTTCATTAAACCCAAAGGAAAAAATCCAGCCACTACGTCATAAAAAGCTATAGAATATCTTAATGTTAAATCTGTCTACAAAATTTTCGACAAATTAATTAATCAACTCTATCACTCACAAACTCCCTCTTTTCAAAATTCCAACGGAAAATTTACAAGACTTATCTCCTTATCACTAACCCCATCTACATCCCATACACAACTCGCCAAATATAAGAAAAGAGACTTTCCATTCCTTTCTACACCACTTGAGGAGACATTGTCATTTCAATGTCGAAACAAAATGTACACTTTGTAGTGGATAAAAATTTGTACATGTTCTAAACTATAATATATATATATATATATATATATATATATATATATATGTGTGTGTGTGTGTGTGTGTGTGTGTGTGTGTAGGTGTGTGTGTGTGTGTGTGTGTGTGTGTGTGTGTGACGGGGGAGGTGTAAATAAAGAGTGACAGAGACAGACAGACAAGAAAATTATGAAAAGAAGAAATAAAGATATCGTACAAATATGCTCATATATACACGTATAGGCGTACACACACGCGCATACGCGGTCTGGTACACACAACACTTATATACACACACAAAAAAAAAGAAGAAAAAATCATCCTAACACCTATAAAAAAGCACATGAATTATTTCCTTTGACTAAATAGAAAAATAACGAAAATACGAAAATTGGCAGACAATTCCTGATACCTCCTGAAGAGCGAATCGAACAATTGCACCAAGATTAGTCTACAAAGTTATGGAATAAAAGTGCTGAACATAACATTAACTATATTTGCATTAATCATATATATAGCCTTCCGCAGACAGATGTGTTTCGCTGTATCACAGCTCATCAGTACGGTTAGACATCCAATTGCTTTTTACCCAGGATTGAAACCCGACCGAATTGGAGTCTGTCGGCGATTCTATCTCTGAGCTATAGGCGTTCGGTTTGAAGAAGGCAGACTTTTAGCGTGTGATATATCATGTATTCATACGCCAGTAGTGAGAATGTTCTAATTCATTACTGAATGAACGATGCGTATATGCTAGATTAGCTACAGTTTTTTTTTAAGTCTACGATTCTTCCAGAGTGCTCATTCAGGGTGTGAGAGCGTATATATATATATATATATAGAGAGAGAGAGAGAGATTTAAGCAGTAAATTTTCATTCGAACATTTTTTGTTGAATAATATAAACATATTGTGCAAAATTTTTCCTTTTAACTGATATACAATGTTATTTTTTATTTGATTTTTGTAGAAAATTTTACTGTTATTGTTTCATTTTTTGTATTTGATTGGTGTTGCTATTGGTTATAAAAAAAAAACAAGTCTAATATTGTAATCTATAAGATGGTCAGAATGGAGCAAGCGAGTCTCCCTGAAAGCATTACACTGCGTTTCCTCGCTCTCACCCTATCTTTTGATCTCAAGTGGAACCATGACATTGAATCAATAGCTAAATCCACTGCTAGGAAGGTTGGGTCACTGTATCGGGCCAGGAATTTTTTTCTGCCTGAATCCATCTTGCACATATTGAAATCAACCATCCGACTGTGCATGGAATACTGTTGTCATATATTGTCAGGTGTCTCTGCTGTTCATCCCAGGGTTCTCGACAGCCGCCAAAAGAGAATCTGTAATATGATAGGTCCTGACCTGGCAGCTCGACTCCAACCACTTTCTCACCGGCGGGATGTGGCTTCCTTCTGTCTATTCTACAAATATTTGCATGGCATCTGCTCCGATAAAATTAGGCCACTTGTGCCACCTACTCAAGAGTTGACTCGTGCAACCAGACTGGCAACAAGGTCTCACCCTTTTACAGTTAGATCAACCAAATGCATTCTATTCCATCAGGTTCTTTTTTCGCACTTCTCGCCTGTGGAACTCCCTTCCGTATACTTGCTTTCCTGACGGCTACAACCTCCAGGAATTCAAATGTTCAGGTTTGTCAGGTGATTTTTTTAAATACAAATCACCTAATGAAACCGAAAAAGTCGATATATATATATATATATATATATATATATATATATATATATATATATAAGATAGACAAGATTTTGATGGCTAAACCCTAACATGTTTTCGTACGCTTCATTTCAAATTTTAATATATGTGTATTGAATCAGTGACGTCATGTGTAAAACCCAAAATACTTGAGTCTATTATTATACAAAAGAAACAACCCACATCAAATATTTTTATATGCGTATGATATTAATAATAATAGTAGTAGTAATAATAATAATAATAATAATAATAATAATAATAATAATAATAATAATAATTAGAAGAAGAAGAAGAAGAAGAAGAAGAAGAAGAAGTATAAACCTCGTACCCATCGCTGCTTACATAATACAGGGTTAAAAACTGAAACAGAACGTTTTATTCTTGCTGCACAAGACCAATGCAGGCACACACACTTAAAAATTATGTTACCCCTCCCCCGAATGTAGGTTCTGTGATAAATACCCGGAAACAATTGACCATATTTTATCAGGTTGCCGAGTATTAGCACGTACGGAATAAAAAGTTGTCATGAGAGAGTGGACCATAATCTGCACTAGAAAATATGCTACTTTTAAGGGAAGGAAACTGTAAGAAACTGCTATGAACACCACCCTGGCCCTGTTAGAGCGATAAGACCTGTAACAATTTTATGGGACTTTACAATGCACACAACAGAACAACACCGCTAATCGCTTATTTGTGCATTCTCGTATAATCATTAAAGTTAAGTTACGTCAAGCCTGGCCAGCACAGAGAGGGGGTGGCCGCTTCAGAATACCAGTTACTGGAAGCTTGAATGTGCTGAGAGTGTAATAGAAATTAGCTCGGAACTGAAAATCGAAGAGCCGCGTTTCAGTTCCGGTCGGGTTCACTTCCACGCAAATATCTCTGAGAACGGCATGAATATATCTTTCAAGTTCCAGTTATTGGTTAATTTGTCATTATTATCTCCGAAACATTCTTACAAGCTAAAATATTTTCTGGCATTAAAAAAACTTGTAAAAGATTGATGAACCGTAAAAAAAAAATCAATGAAAAAATTATGGAATCATCAGAGTGTATGAACATCTTGACGTTTCTTTTTTTTTTTTTAAATAAATATTAAACTAAATTCTGCCTATTATGTAATGTATTATGTGATGAGGGTATTAAATTCAATAATGTTATAATCAAATATGATGGCCATTCAACAGAAAGAGAAAGAAAGAGAGAGAATAAAAGAGAAACCACATCTTTTGCCTTTGTTGGCTTCAATCAGAACAAATATGGCGTAGCACGTGACATGAAATCCGAATGGCGGGAAACGGTTGGATGTTCAGAAAAGAAAGTTTGGCCTTCGGTTGTAAGGTAGCAAATTCCTTGAATATTCTACATTCCAACGCAAGGGAGTTTGGCAATAGATTGAAGCCGGGCGCCCATATCATTTCCTAAGATTTCCTATTCTTTTCGAATGATGAGAGGCTCTTTAGAAAAAACCAAAATGGAATGCAAAAGTCCCAGCGGACATAAAAACAGAGAGAGAAAATGAATAATTAATATTGGAAGGGAGCGCACATATCTCTTTTTCTCTATTGCCCTCTCAATTTGCACACATAGAGACACAAAGAGACACACACACACACACACACACACACACACACACACACACACACACACACACACATATATATATATATATATATATATATAATAAAGTGAGAGAGGTATATATATATATATACATATAGATGCGCAGACACATAGCCACACACACACACACACATATATATAGACATATATATAGGGAGGCATATATATGTATATAGTGTATCGAGACAGCAGATAATTTTCTAAATATATACTGTTAAATATAAGACAGTGAATGTCTATTATGTTTAATCATGAGCCGTTCTAAACATCGTATTTTAGCTTTAATTTCAAGTGAAAATAAAGACAAAAAAACCAACTTAATAAGAAAATTATCCAAATGTTGGAGAATTTTTTTCTTTATTTTCACCTGAAATTAAAGCCAAAATACGATGTTTAGAACGGCTCGATTAAACACAATATACATTCATTGTCTCTCATATACTTAACAGTATATGTTTAGAATATATATATATATATATATATATATATATATATATATAGATAGATAGATAGATAGATAGATAGATAGGGAGAGAGAGAGAGAAAGAAAGAGAGAGAGAAAGAAAGAGAAACATAGATTGCTTGAGAAATAAATTTCTATGACTTCTTGGGAAAGACAGTGAATTTGCTTCCCATTGGTTTCTCATCGGCCCTGATATTTTATTCATAGCTTGAGGAAAAAAAAATATACACGCCTTTTTAATTTTTATGTATTCTTATTGATGGTTAAGCTTTTGTTTTTAAACAGTTTAAAAATAGTTTGCTATCATTAAAATTAGTGATAGATTTTAAACCTTACAACAAAAGTTTTATTCTTAAAATGTAATCAAAATCAAAGAAAAATATCCGTATTGTACTACAATATTTTCACCCACGGATATCAGTTTTTAAATAGAGCCGTGCTATTTCTGAGACGTCAGTAACAGTAGCAGCTGTCGACGCGCACCTGCAGACGCAGTAGCTCTCTTCTTGCTTCTCTGTTTCTTTGGCGTGACAAAAAATGAATCAGTCAACAAGAAAAAGTAGCAACGATTTTTATATATTAAAATTATTAAGTTTGCAATGGTTTATCTCACGTAGCAATGGTGTTGTACTGTTTGGTCAAAATTCAGTCCTTTGGTCCTTTTACTAGGGATCGTAAATAGAGGCCATGCACTGTTCAAACAACATGGCTCCCGTACCAACAAGATTCAAAGGAATACTTGGCAGTACATTTGAAGTTGATTTATCTGCGGGCGTTTCAAGAACTTTGTCAGTGTTGACAGCTAGCAGCCACCGCTTTGATTTTCTATCGGGACTTACATAGCCCATTTTTATATTAAAATAAAACCGCAAGGTAGCAAAGTTTAAAACCAGGGTATTCTTCTAAATGGACTATGAAGCTGGATATGAGGCGCTAGCAGTCCACCTTCGCCCATTTACCGGCTTGGAAATTGACTTAAGAAAGCGTTAAATCTAATGGTTCTCATCTGGTCGTTGAATGAACAGAGTTAAGCAACATAAAATCCGGTTAATCGCAAAATGGATGAACCGCTAAAAGGACCTGTATTACGGCGAGCATCAACGTAACAAGTAAAGGCAAGCAATCGGAATTGCTTATCAATAATACAGCAAATACTGTAACTATATCAAATGTAAAAACAAGCACTTCAAATGTTATAAGTCATTAACAATAAACACTCAATACCATTCATTAAATTTAAGAACAAACAACTTAAACGTATCTCATAACTAAAAAATAGAAAAATAAAAACTACGAGACACTACAAACTGACTGGAAAAGGCGCGACTCAGGCAAATGACCATATATACAGGGCCCGACAATATTTTTCGGACACTTTGAAAAAAGTGCTTCAAAGTGGTTACTAGTGCCAAAAACTTTTGAGATTGTAAGTACGTAGTTGAGGAGTGAAAATCCACTACTAGTGTAATCATTTTTTTTTAGTTTGGCTTTGATAATTTTAGTTTTTTGTGATTTTTGCGAAAACTTGCGCGACACTATTTTTCGGACATGACAAAAAATCCTATTTTATTAAGAGCTAAGTTCATGTCTATGTTGTTGTATGCAAATTTTCTGCTTGTACACTTAGCTGTCATCATTAGAATCAATTATCTGTTCTATTTTACTGGCAAAACAATTAATTTTAATGAGGTAAAATGCATTCAAAAGAAGTCGTTTGTTTGGTACGGAAGAAGCGGGATGATAGCCTCAGCATCAGAAGGATCGCCATGGATTTGAAGCTGTCAAAATCAACGGTCGAATACATGCTGAAGACAAACTCCGAGCGGAAAAAAAAGAGAGGACGAAAAAGATCAATTGGCAAGAGAACTGAAAGGAGAATGAAGAGGACTGTGACACAGCTTTTGACATCTGGAGAAAAAGTTACAGCAAGAAAAGTGAAGGAGAAATGTGAATTGGATGTAAACGTCCGAACAGTACAAAGAACGCTGCATAGGATTGGTTTGAAGTATGCAAAGGCTAAGAAAAAAAATACACTAACAAAGAAACACAAAGGAGCAAGACTGGAGTGTGCTAAAAGGTGGTTAACAAAGCATGTTGACTTTAAGAAGGTTATATTTACTGATGAGAAGCGCTTCAAGTTTGATGGCCCCGATGGATGGTGTACTTGGTCGAGAAGGGGTGAGCCTGCTGTACTGAACAAACGACAGATGGGAGGAGGAGGAGTTATGGTTTGGGGTATGATCTTTGCTAATGGAAATATATGGTTGGAGTGGCTGAAAGGACGACAGAACAGCGAAAGCTACAAACAGTTGCTGGACGAGAAAGCCCTACCAAGGATAAGAAGAGAGATAGGGAATGATTTCGTTCTACAGCAAGACAATTGCAGCATCCATGTGTCAAAACTCATGAAAAAATGGATGGCTAAAGTGAATATGACTACTTTGGAATGGCCTGCAAAAAGCCCAGATCTAAATTCAATAAAAAATGTTTGGGAAATGTTTGCGCAACTTGTCTATGATGGACCTGAAATAACGAAAGAGGCTCACCTATGGGAACGGATACTAGATGCCAAAAAACAACAAATAGAAACACGTAGAGATGTTATTGTGCATATGTTTGATCATTATGAAGAGAGATTGATAAAAGTTATTGAGAAGAAAGGTGATATTACAGACTATTAACATTTTTTCAACGATGTCCGAAAAATAATGTCGCGTGTGTTTTGTAAAAAATGATGAAAAATAAATATTTTTCCTTACCTAATCGATTTTCTTCCATTTTTATTACAGGTATTGTCTTTATATGTTTATGCTATTCTATTGAAGGAATTTCGCCACTCTATGGTACTCGGAAAGTCGAATACTAAAGTGTCCGAAAGATATTGTCGGGCCACTGTATATATATATATATATATATATATACAAAAAATCTCAAGCGAGCCAAAACCTACCGCGGTTTCACCCTACGGATCGTCAGGGCAAAGGCTAAAACACCAAATATAAACCAAATAAATAGACATACACTAAGACAAGGAGGAACCATACCAACAACAAAAAGGGGTGTTAAAAAAAAATAATAATAATAAATTTATTAAACTCATATATATATATATTTTTTTTTTATTTTTTTTATTTATGAGTTTAATAAAATTATTATTATTTTTTTTTTTTTTACCCCCCTTTTTGTTGTTGGTATGGTTCCTCCTTGTCTTAGTGTATGTCTATTTATTTGGTTTATATTTGGTGTTTTAGCCTTTGCCCTGACGATCCGTAGGGTGAAACCGCGGTAGGTTTTGGCTCGCTTGAGATTTTTTGTGTGTCTTTGCTCTACTTTTGTATATCTTTTGTACTTTGTATCGAGCACTTTTTCTTGTGGTTGGTTCCGTTTGGGGTTTTTTTCTTTACTGCGGAGTATTGAATGTTTTGTTCTTATTCCGTGGATTTCTTTTTTTTCTCCCCATTCATCCGACGCCTCAGTGCACCGGATTGTAACGGAATTAGGTTCTGTTTGTTAATGTTTTTTTTAAAGGTTTATCTTAGTATAAATTTACAACCTAAATACTTACAGAGTCTATTTAGTTATTATTTTGATTATATATATATATATATATATATATATATATATATATATATATATATATATATATATATTGCGATGGGTAAATTGTCGTTTAAATCACGTCGTTTAAATTATATATATTGCGATGGGTAAAATGTCGTTTAAATTACGCCAAAATTAAAAAAAACGGGGACACTAATGTCTCATTTAAACAGATATATTTTCCAAAATTGCACAAAAATATCTTAAAATAGTAAAGTGTACATTTATTAAATAAAACCGTCATTGGCTTCAACTACGGCCTCCAGACGACTACAGAATCACCTGAAACACTTCTGGACTGTCTCTTTGGTGAATGCTGCCGTAATTCTTGCCTTCAGCCCATCTTTGGTGTAACAAGGAGTTTTATTGATCTTTCTCTCAAATGTACCCCACATAATAATCATGGCGCTGCAGTCTGGGGCGTTGGGTGGCCAGATGTAAGGTGTGACATCGTCGTAGAAATCGCCATGACCGTGTTCTCTTGCTTGTGTAGCATGGTGCAGAGTCCTGTTGCCAGACATAGGGTATTCCAGCAACCACCCTCTTAACCATGGGCTGCATTACCTCCTCAAGGCACTTTATGTAATCCTCCAAGATGAGTCTAAAGCTCACAACAAATTCGAGAGTTATTTTCTTATCAGAACGATCAGAGCGAGTTTTCCGTGATTCCGTGCCTTTGTAAACACCATTAGACTCATCCAACTCTTTCCAAACCCTCTGCAATTTCCCCAGATTGACACCCAAACACTCTGAAATGTTTCTATTATATTGCTTCGTTAATATTGCACAATAACACGTGCATCAAATGAATTTATAAATATTTCATAATTACCAATATTGCAGTTTCATCAATAAAACAATTAACAAAATTTAGAGTGATTCGAACGAGTTCATCATTGCTTCGTTGCCTTGTAAAGTTTTGCAAAGTAATCATAAGAAAAGAACCATTCTATTTTCATTTAGAATTATCCACTTAAAAATAATATGAAATACATAATTTCTTTAAAAACTGGGGTGGCCTAACAATTATGGCCGGTATTGTATATATTAATCATTTCACCCCAAGTAAGTCAACGTGTTCTAAAACATAATTTATAATAAATATATATGTATATATACAGACAGAGAGAGAGGGAGAGAGAGAGAGAGAGAGAGAGATAAAAGAGAGGGAGTAAAACAGGTGAAGAAAAATTCAAAAGAACTTATCTTAGTCACCTACTTCCGCATAAAAGCTGTGAGTTACGGTCAAATAAATCTATCAGATTAAAGCTCCTTTAAAAAACATCTCATACAATAAAAGATAAAGCTTTCTCGGTCGACAGCTAAAATAATAAAAATCTTCCTTTATATCACCAATTAATACAGCTTCATATGTTTTAATGATTGTGGCGAACAAAAATTGGATGACCAATGGGATCGCCTCTCAGTAGAGTGATGTCATGTATCTTTTTAGGATTTCTCGAATCCGGTCCTTTACAAAATATTTTACCTAAACAATCAATATACTTCCGTTATATTGACGATGCTCTACTTATATATGCACGTAATACTGATTTACCTGACTTAGTAGATCAACAAAACAAGGATGAGCACACAATTAAAATTACATATGAAATGGAAGAAAACAATTCCTTACTCTTCCTAGATATCAAGCTAGACCGCGTTAACAACACCTTAAACCTCGATGTCAACCAGAAATCAACCAACCAGAACGACTTTTATATTCTCAATATAAAAAGAAAAGAAAATCTGACATAATCTTTGAATTTTACTTAAGAGCATTAAAAATATGCAGCCCGGATGATTTACACGAAAAAGAGAAATACGTTGAAAACACTTTCAAACTTCTCCAGACCACTAATTATTTTATATTCATTACAAAACAAAAGACCCATAAAATATTTTTAAAAAAGGAGGAAAAAAACAGCCCTTACTGAAAAACACAATGAACAACAAATACATTATCCTACCAACTAACACAATCGCATCTACAATAAAAAAGAATATATCTAAACTCAACATAAAATTTGTTACTACTACATCTAAAACAATGAAAGATTTAGTCAATACTAAACAACACGATAAGCTAAAATCATAAAAAGGAGTTTACTCCATCGCCATTAATAATTGCCAAAAAATACAGAGTAGAAAGCTTAAGGAACACATCACTCAACAAATCTCGGGTCTAACTAATAGGCAAAATTCGACTTTATTCCTGAACATAGTCTCCTTCTAGGGTGATACACTGATTCCAACGCTTCTCTAAGAATTCGATGCATTTTTGTAGAACGGTTTGACTCGGTTTTCGATATCACTTTTTCATTGGAGCCAAATCTCTTTCCCTGGAACATTCTTTTGAGTTCTGCAAACAGCTAGTAGTTTCTGGGGTCCAAATCTGGAGAACAGGGTGGTTGTGGAAGCAATTCGAAGTGCATTTCATGTGGTTTTGCCATCGTTATGATCAACTTGTGACACAGTGTGTTGTCTAGGTGAAAGATCACTTTTCTTTTTCATTAATGGCCGTTTTTTGGCGCTTTCTTCCTTCGAACGTACCAATAACGCTATATTATATTCACTATTGAGGGTTATACCTTTCTCAAGGTAACCAATGAACAAAATACCTTGCGCATCCCAAAATACGGAGGCCAAAACCTTGCCTGTTGATTTTTGCGTCTTTGGTCGTTTTGGACGGCTTTCAATTGCTGCTGTCAACTCAGCTGACTGCCCATTTGACTCCGGAGTGAAATGGTGGTTCCATGTTTCATTCATTGTTACATATTCATGCAAAAACTCTTTCTTTTGTGTTGTAACAGTTGCAAACAACGCTCTGAATCGTCGACGCGTTGTTGTGTTTGAACGACTGTGAGCAAACGTGGCACCTACTGTGAACACAGCTTTCTCATTGACAAATGTTCATGCAAAATGGTGAATACACTGCTTTGTGATATGTTTGCGATCGGCCAAAACGAGTTTGTAGGTTTTTTTTTTTTTTTTTTTTTGCGTTTCCCGGGACAACTATCGATTTGGGGCGACTTGAGCGTCCAGCATCATTTGTGTTTGTATGACCGTGTTTAAAGTCAGCATACCACCTCAGCATACCGACTAAGCAGAGTCCAAATAACACTTATCAATCTATTGCTTTGCTTGAACAGTATTTTCCCATAAAAAAACAATGCTTTATCAACACATGAAATACAGATTTTTTCATTGTTTTGAAAATTTGCAAAATCAGCTTTACTTAAATTACTGTAATTTGTAAACTAATTATTCGATTTGTCCCAAATTTTTCACGTGCCATTTGAACGTTAGTACTTTATAAAAATCAAATGGATTTTTTTAGTTGTGGCAGCACTTATTTGTCAGGTCTGAGACTTATTGAGTGATGTCTTAAATAAAAATTTAAACAAAAATATAGATAAAACATAAAAGAGATATTTTACAAAACAAAATGTATAATGCGTTGACTGTCCACCGTAACAAGATTGATCACAACCTTCACATCAAAGAATGCTACTCTGATCAAAGGAGAAAATAATTTGCTACAACCTAAATTTCTAGAGAGTGCCTTGATCGCAAGGTCATATACAGTAAATTTGCACACAGGCTCATGCAACATTTCACCATCACGGGCAGATCGTCTAATATCAGTGTAGGATACCTACTAAAAAAAAAAAAAAGAGATGGAAAGGAAAAGAAAATCAATGTAAATAAATTCGGCGAGATAAAAAAAAAATTCTAAAATTCTCAGTACTCCTCGTTCGTATGCATGTGTAGTTGTATGCTCATAACAAATTTAGTCAGTTGTAGTCATGTAGTCTATACTATTCTTGATATATAAAATATATATATATATAATCTCGTATACACTATCGGACATAATTATTAGGCCAACCCAGTGTTTTAAAAAATTATGTATTTCATACTATTTTTAGTATTTATTGCTAAGTGAATAATTGTAAATGAAAATAGAATGATTCTTTTCGTTAATATTGCACAATAACACGTGCATCAAATAAATTTATAAATATTTCATAATTACCAATATTGCAGTTTCATCAATAAAACAATCAACAAAATTTAGAGTGATTCGGACGAGTTCATCATTGCTTCTTTGCCTTGTAAAGTTTTGCAAAGTAATCATAAGAAAAGAACCATTCTATTTTCATTTAGAATTATCCACTTAAAAATAATATGAAATACATAATTTCTTTAAAAACTGGGGTGGCCTAACAATTATGGCCGGTATTGTATATATTAATCATTTCACCCCAAGCAAGTCAACGTTGCCACTATAACGCAAGCTGTTTGTTGGAAGTGAAAGAAAAAGAAAATACTTCAGGAAAAGAAACCGGAAACCCAATTCTAAACCGGAAACAATGGTTAAACCTCTACTCCGCGTATGTACCATAAAATTATATATATATATATATATTGCTCTCAAAAGAAAAGACGTCATACTTATCCCAAACCCGAGGAACCTTTCGGCCAACACTTTTCAAGGGCTTCGTTGGCAAAATTATGAATAGGGCTAGAACGAAGACAATATCAAAAGGGGAAAATTACTCACAGTACTGGGAGAAAGTGGAATTCGTTGAAAAATAAACTTTAATGAAAAACATTAAAATGTGAGGGAGGTTGTAAATTTAATTCCACAAGAGTGATTTAAAAAAAGAAAAAAGGTTACACTCACAGACTCTCCAGTAACTGCAAGGAGCGAAAGAAATGTTCTTTCTGTCAGGCTAGGTCGATGGATTTTCAGGCAAATAGCCCCCAGAACCCGTAGATGATATGATGAGCGACCACTGTGCAAGACAGAAAACCAACTGTCCTCGCACGCGGAGGCACAGGCTGAATTGTCCAACAAGTGTTGGCCGATCGCTGAATATATATATTACGGAAAATCCCGAAGATTAACGAAATGGTTTAACAACCGACATGTTGAAATTATTTGTTCTAATATTATTTTTAATCGATACTCGTATTTGAGTAGATATTCTGTTTTTAATCAAACAGTATATTTACTTCTACCGGCCTGATTATTTACGATAAATCTTGTTATAAAAATGTGTGTCATTCAGCAGGATTCAAACCTGCGACTCCTATCAACATAGAGGAAGCCACTAATTGATCTGATGCGTCTTAGATCACTCGATATCAACACAGAGGTCGCAGGTTTGAATCCTGCCGATCGGCACACATTTTCGTAATAAAATTTATAGTAAATAATCAGGCCGGCAGAAATAAATATATTGTTTTATTAAAAATAGAATATTTACTCAAATACAAGTATCGATTAAAGAACCAATCGAATATAAACTGTTAAATTATCTCGCATTTTGAAATTTGGAATCGTTATAAAATACACTGGCAACAAAAGTGTCTAATTGTAGAACAAGAGCAAATTGCTAAACACTTACAGGTTAGATATAAATTAGATTTAAATAAATTAAATTTAAATAAATTAGATTTAAATAATTAAACTAGTTAACAGTTGTATTAGGATGTATTTTTTCTAAACATATTCTTCTCCTTCTTCTTCTTCTATGTGCCTTGTCCCTTCAGGACGTAGACGATCATGGCCTTCCACTTTTCCCTATCTCTGGTGGCTCTGAGCACGTCTTCTCCTGTTACATCATGCAATCCTTGGTTCTTCAAATAGGTTATCCGCTGATTTCCCCTGTCTCTTTTTCCCTCTATCTGGCCTGTTAGTATCAGATTCTCCAAGCCCTCCTTCCTCAATGCGTGTCCCAGGAAATTCAGCTGTCTCCTCCTGATGCTCAGTATTAATTTCCTTTTTGCTTCCATAATTTCTAGAACCTCATCATTGCTCACATGCTCGATCCATGATATTGGCAGCATCCTGCTGTAGAACCACATTTCAGTTGCTTCAAGTTTTTCCTTCATCTTTGATGGTATTGTCCAGAAATAAAAGAAATACGGAATGTTTATTATGTTTGCCCTTCTAAACATCGTGTTTTGGCTTTAATTTCAGGTGAATATTCGGTGCCTGTTATCGTTGCTTAGCAAAGTTTTATGTCAACACAAGATAAAAGCATCTTTGATGGTGGATGTCTTTATGTTAGCGTCCCTGTAACATCTCTGAAGATGGATCATGTGAGCCGAAAGCATAGAAACAGCATAATAAAAAAAATCCAAATGTTGGATAATTTTTGTCTTTATTTTCATCTGAAAATACGATGTTTAGAACGGCTCATGATTAAACATAATCGACATTCATTGTCTGTTATATTTAACAGTATATATTTAGAACAAACAAACACACACACACACACACACACACACACACACACACACACACACATATATATATATATATATATGAATAGTAGACTTTGAAAAACAGTAGCTACTCTAGCATCTACGCATCGTTCATTCAGTAATGAATTAGAACACTCTCACTACTGGCGTATGAATACATGATATATCACACGCTAATAGAATGTAGAATCGCCGACGGACGCCAATTCGGTAAGGTTTCAATCCAGGGTAAAAAGCAATCGTACCGATGAGCTTTGATACAGCGAAACAGATTTGTCTGCGGAAGACTATATATATATATATATATGTATACGCGCCTGAGTACGCTATTCATTCCTTCCACTTAACTCTGTCTTTTTCTCTCTAGGATTGCATGGGTGACAGTCGGTTCTGTTTCCCTTTTTATTTTATTTACTTTTAACGCGGGGCCGTGCACATATGCGCCTACGCTCGTGAGAACTCACTCCTACCCCCACTCTCTATTTACTCTTCCTCCCAGCTTAACACTCATTTTTATATCCAACCCCAATTCTGCATCGCAAGGGGCATTATCTGCGCCACTGCTATTCGCCCGACAGGAAGCACATGACTAATGACTCAAGACGCCATTGTAAACTGTATTAGTTGTTAGGACGTGAAACGCTGAAATCACGATCCCCCGGTCTGGTTATGGTTCGATGGTAGGGGTAAAAAAAAAAAAAAAAGTAGACAAGCAATTCTAATTACTCCAACGTGTACAATATATATATATATATATATATATACACAAATGTTGGACAGTTTTTGTCTTTGAAAAAACAGCAGCTACTCTAGCATTCATGCATCGTTCATTCAGTAATGAATTAGAACATTCCTAGCTGCTGGCGAATGTATACATTGCATATAACACGCCAAAAGTCTGCCTTCCTCTACCGAGCGCCTATAGCTCAGCGGCAGAATCGCTGTTTAATGTTAATTCGGTCGGGTTTTAATCCTGGGTGAAAAGCAATCGGATGTCTAACCGTACTGATGAGCTGTGATACAGCGAAATAGATCTGTCTGTGGATAACTATATGTCAGATTAAATAAATTGTAGACATCTACAACAACATTCCTGTCTACATTCACAATATAAAAAAATAATGATCGATAATACAACTATCCTACACCAAGAAAACAACAAAAGTAAACTACAGATTCTCGATGCAATATTAAGCCGTCAATTAATAGAATCGGCTATGAATACTGTCGTAATGTTCTAAAATGTTTGTAAGAAGAACAGTTTTTTCATGATTTAACACGTGCATAACCATGACATTACAGCATGTAAAAAATTTCATTTTGGATAATTCCACGTTCTAATTAACGCTAGCAAATTGTCAACCGTTATATTTGAAGCAGGAAAAAATGTACAGTAATTTCTAGCAACACAGTTTTCCGGTTACATTTGTTACCATAACTCACACCCCTGAAGATGATCTCGGAAAGAGGTTGAAAGTACTTGGGTACCTTGAGAAATGAATGATAATAACATTTGTCAACGTTATAGCTTATTTTTGACATCTTTTTATTGTAATACACGAAAGATTATTCGTGGGTATGAACGGATTTTATTAAAAATAAGCAAACAAAGTGTTTGAAATTTATTTAATCTGACATGTTGGAAAGAAAATTTGTTAAATTCACAAATTTAATATATATATATATATATATATATATATATATATATATATATATATTAATCGTATCACCCCACTATAACGGTAACGCCACTGATGTGCAGGGAGCTACGTAATAGTGAAAAGATTTGAAAAGAGAAAGCTGGAAACCACATCCTAAACAGGGAAAAATGGATGAGCCTCTTAACCTGTTCGATAGACGTGGGTGGAGTGTGAACCGGGCGATAGCTAGATCTATCTACTCTAATTGAAAAAAAAAACAAAAACAAAAACAAGGTGAGAAGATTTGAAAAATGAAAGCCGGAAACCATATCCTAAACAGGGAACAAGGGATGAACCTCTTAACCTATTCAATAGACGTGGGTGGAGTTTTGTTTGACTGTAAGCATTTCGTGGTCGAGCGGTCAAAGACAGGTTAGATAAATTTAAGGATTTTCCCCAGGGAGGCTGGCTCGAATCTTGCCGGAGGATGCACACCTTTCCAACAAGTTTTCTCGAATATTCAGGCCAATATATATATATATATATATATATATATATATATATATATATATATATAGTTTAGTCTACATCATATTCGTGACGTTTTTTTTTCCGCTGTACGCTCCGCGATTAGTTGATCATCAGTGATATTTAACGAATATCATCATGGATATATAATGAATACTAACAATAAAAATTAATAAAATCCTTTCTATAAAACTGTTATCGAATACAACATAGAAGATTGTGCGTTGTATGTAAGTACAAATGTCGGCCACTTAGGTTCGACGTACTGGTGGGAACGTTGTATTATCACGTAGTAACGCAGTACAACTTGCCAGGTCGCTGACTCGTATTTTCTCCCAGACTACTCGCTACACTGTTACGTATATTAAGGGAGAGAGTCCACGATGCCAAGACAGGTGAGTTCACGATAACAAAAACTTAAGATTCCATGATATTATAAAAATAATTAGTAACAACAATAACAATAAAAATAATAAAAATTATCTCGATAAGTAAGACCCACACACTAAGAAGAATTTAGTCCATGTAACGCTAGTGATGTTATGGTAGATAAAAAAAACAAATTATGAAATGTAGGCATAACAGCACACACCTATCTGCCTTAGGTCATCCAGAGGAATTGGTAGGTAGTGTGACCATAGCAGAAATCAAAATAATAATAATAATAATAATAATAATAATAATGAGAAGAAGAAGAAGAAGAAGAAGAAAGAGGAGACTTTGCAATGCATATCGACAGATTAATCAATGCTAATCGCCCAGACATTGTGATCAAAGACCACAAAAACAAAATGTGCTTTCTTATTGACATATGATGCAGAATGTAATGTACCTTCAAAAGATTATCAAAATACAGGGATCTTAAAGTGGAAATATCAAAAAAGTACTTACAAGTAGAGCTCACATATTACGAAGAGCCTCATGTCAAATGTGTTTGATCTTTTATAAAAATGATGAGTGGAAACTCTCATGAAACCATTTCTGAGGACTGATCTCTGGTTAGAACTCAGAAGAAAATTTGGATACAACAAAAACCCGAGGAAATAATAATAATAATAATAATAATAATAATAATAATAATAATAATAATAATAAATATGAAAATGAAAGCCAAAGATAAAGCTCTTGAACAGATGAAACAGCGCTGGCAAGACAAGCCTCTGCATGGCCAATATCCGGAACGTGCCAATAAATCCAATGTTGACAAAGTTAATAATCATCGATGGTTACGTGCATCTGGATTAAAGTCTGAAACTGAAGGTTTTATTCTTGCAGCACAAGACCAAAGTCTTTTCACTAGAAACTTTCAGGCAAATATTATGCATAATAATATGGACCCAAAATGCAGGTTTTGTGATAAACACCAAGAAACAATAGACCACCTAATCTCAGGCTGTTCTGTGCTTGCCCCAAATGAATATAAAAATCGCCACGACAGAGTTGGGCAATATTTATATTGGACAATGTGCAAACATTATGGAAAAGCTGTAAACAAACACTGGTATGAACATCACCCAGCACCGGTTACAGAAATAGAAGATGTAACCATTCTATGGGATTACACCATCTACACAGACAGAAAAATTGAAGCAAACAGGCCAGACATTATTGTTAAAAACCAGAAAGATTTAACTTGTCTATTAATTGATATGGCTTGTCCAGCGGATTGTAACATAGCAACCAAGGAATTCGAAAAACTGTCAAAATATAAAGACCTGGAAATTGAAATAGAAAAAATGTGGAAATTGAAAACAAGAGTTGTGCCAGTGATAGTAGGTGCACTTGGAATTATAAAAAATGGAACAAAACAACACATTGAAAGAATCCCTGGAAACCCCAGCTTAAGAGATATACAAAAAATTGTCTTATTAAGTACAGCCCACACACTAAGGAAAACTTTATCTATGTAACGCTAGGGATGATAGAAAAACATGAAATGGGGCCATAACAACACGCCACGACCTGCCTTAGGTCTCCCCGCAGACTTGGTTGGTAGTGAGACCAAAGAAGAAATCGAAATATGATGAAAAATGACATAATAATAATAATAATAATAATAATAATAATAATACAGTAATATTTGTATATATTTCTAGGATGAGGTAGTATTTAAACTATTTACATTATTCGGACTATTGTCCTCATCTTTGTTGCCATTTGTACGACGCTTAATAATAGATCATTCTCTTTGTCTATATTTCAGAGATGACGTAGTATTTGAACTATTTATATTATTCGGACTATTGTCCTCATCTTTGTTGCCATTTGTACGACGTTTAATAATAGATCATTCTATTTGTCCATATTTCAGAGATGAGGTAGTTTTTAAACTATTTACATTATTCGCAATATTGTCCTCATCTTTGTTGCCATTTGTGCAACGTTTAATAATAGATCATTCTATTTGTCTATATTTCTGAGATGAGGTTGTATTTAGAGTATTTACATTATTCGGACTATTGTCCTCATCTTTGGCAACAAAGATAAGGACAATAATACAAATAATGTAAATACTGTAATAACAATAATGTCTTAAAGATATTTGACAATTATTTTTTATTCCATATATTAATTATTTTTATTACTTATTAATTATTTATCCTTTGAACCGTTGTAAAAAAAATAATAATAATGAAAAAGAAATCCAAGTATAAAGCTCTTGAACAGATGAAACAACACTGACGAGAAAAAACTCTGCATAGCTAACATCCAGAACGAGGCTAATAAAACCAATGTTGATAAAGTTAACGCTCAACGATGGTTACGATCATCTGGATTAGAGGTTGAAACGGAAGGCTTTATTCTTACAACGCAAAAACAGAGTCGTTTCACTTAAGACCTTTCATGCAAATATACATAATTGCTTCGATTCAAAATGCAGGTTCAGCGACAAATATCAGGAAATCATAGATCATCTAATCTCAGAATGTTCTGTACTTGCGCCAAATGAATATAAAAATCGGCCCGATAGAATAGGGAAATATTTACACTGGACAATGTGCAAACACTTTGAAAACGATCTTAAACACTGGTACAAACACTGGTACGAACAACACCCAGCAACGGTTACAGAAATATAAGACATCACAATTCTATGAGACTACACCATTTTTACAGACAGGAAGATTAAAGCAAACAAGCTAGATATAATTGTCAAAAACCGAAAAAAGAAAAAAAAACTTGCCTACTAATTGATATGACTTGCTCAGTCGAGTTTAACATAGCAACTAAGTAATTTGAAAAACTACCCAAGTATAAAAATCTAGAAGTCGAAATGGAAAAAAATGTGGCAGTTAAAAACAAGAATAGTATCAGTCATAGTAGGTGTGCTTGGAATGATAAAAAAAAGGAACACAACAACACATTGAAAAAGTCACTGAAAATCTCAGCTAAAGAGAAATATAAACATTGTCTTGATAAGTAGAACTTTGTCCACGTAAAGTTGATGTTATTTGAATTAGAAAAACAAATCAGGAGATGTAAACGTAACAACACACCACTACCTGCCATAAGGTCTTTCCGAAGATTTGTAGAAACAAATAGCAGAAATCAAAATATGATAATGATATTCACCCCCTCCTGTGTAACTGAAACACAAATATATACGAACGGGATTAGGAATGCACTTTAATTTCCAATAAATGAGTTATTTTTTTAATGATCCCCTACAAAATGCACACTTGAGTTGCATACCATATCGAAGGTGTATATGTATTCATACTAATCTTCCTTACTAGAGGCCGGCCATCAATCATAATTATTACAGTGAAATCTACTTAGTCTCTGATTATTTATTTGCTGACCTCCAGTTGTGACAAAGTCAGTTTCTTTTTTTAGTATTTGGTAAAACCATTTGCTCACAAGATACGATACACGACTCAGTCGTATTTTAAGGAGGGTCACTCCGGTTGACTCGGCTGTTACCGTAGACATTAGGACATATGTTAGCCTTTACCCTCTTTAAAGCATTGTGGTTGATTTGTCATTAGGCTTAGAGTCTACTTATGAGTTGGCCATTAAATGCTGTTGCCTCATATAAAACAGCCTGGATTTGAAGTGCAATGGGCAGGTATTGTGTGATGAAACGAATCCCTCATTTTATTTGGTACTCTAAATTGATGTGCGTTGTGGTGCAGTGGATATCATTTCGAATGAGAAATCGGGGAGCCGAGTTCAAATTCCAGTTGAATTCGTTGCATTCACTTACGCGCAAATACCCCTAGGAAAGGTATTAATCCGTCTCTTCCCTCCAGTTATTGGTTAAATAACAGAACAGATTGGGTTCTATAGCCTTAGTTGGCAACCAGTCTACCGCAAAAAGCAATGGCAACCTACTGCGGGATAATCTTCTGCCCAGTCAGTCATGTCTTGAAAGAGACATGATCGCCCAAGTGGGTATCACGCATGGCATTTAACTGATTGACCCTAAATAACCAGAATCAATATTTGTGTGCATTTGCTGAATTTATTAAATATCGAAAAAAAAAAAACTTACTAAAACAGCATTAATAATAATAATAATAATTATAGAGAAAATGACTGAAGTAATTGTTTCATTATATTGTTGTATACAGGCACTTTGACATAGTGTAATGGTTAATAAGCTTGTATCACTAGATAAATCACAGCGGAATAGTGGGTTCGATCCTCACAAGAAAACATTCGACCGTGAGCCATATTTAAGCTATATTTAGAAAATCGCTTTAAAACTTTTAAAAAAATAATCTTTTCTTTATCGTTTCTGAAATCGCGCTCAACAACAACAATAATGATGATTATGATGCGTACGTTATGACACAACCAATATATTTATTTTCTCATAAATCGTAGGTAATTTCTTTAGACGGTTTTTACGCATGCGTTAAAAATAAGCAAGAACGTAGACTGAAAATTGCGCGCTTAAAAAACAGCCTCGTACGTAGATTTGGACGACTAATCACGAAGTAAAATGACGTTTGAAGGTCATCTGAATGCTTCAAACAAAACAGTCCCCACAAGAAATATACTTTAACTTATCCAATATGATACTTTCTCAAGGATGCATGTGTAAGTATGTGCGTAATTTGTGTCAGGTGTACACAAAGGTTTAGACTGAAAATGACAAAGAAGTAAAGAGTTAGGAGGTGTTACACATGGAAAAGCTTGTAGGTAGTGATTCAAGTTTAGGCGGTAGACGGCCAAATGTTGCGTGTTTGCGCGGGCGGGGTGTGAATAAAAAGCTATAAAATGTAAAAAAAAAAAACTAAAAATGATAGAGAAAAGAAAGAAAAATTGGAAACTTGAAAGAAAAATCAATATGCAAAACGAGGTGTAAGAAAGAAAGAAAGAAAGAAAGAAAGAAAGAAAGAAAGAAAGAAGTGAAGGATAGCAAAAAGAAAGAGAATGGAATGCAAGTGATATAATGTAAGTAAAAATACAAAGAGTGAAAGATAAAAAAAAAGTAAAAGGAAAGAAATAAAACGAAAAGATAGAAAAAAAATAGAAAAGAATGAAAGAAAAAAGAGAAAAGAAAGAAAAAAGAAAGAAAAAGAAAGAAAAGGATAAAATGTGTAAAGAAAAGTCTAAAGTAGAAAAGGGAAGGAAGACATAAGATTACCTAAAAGAAAAAAAAAATGAAAGTAGTACGGAAAAATAGCAAGGAAAAAAATAGAGAAAGAAAGAAAGCAATGAAAGAAAAAAAGAAAGAAAGAAAGCAATGAAAGAAAAAAAGAAAGAAAGCAATGAAAGAAAGAAAGAAAGAACGAAAGAAAGCAAAGAAAGAAAGAAAGCAAAGAAAGAAAGAAGTAAATGCAGACCTCAAAGCATTGAAGTTTGAGCTGAAAAGAAAATCCAGAAGACACTCTCAAGGTTAGAACACGTGGGGAAAATATGAGAAAACGAAAAGAGAAATTGTAGATAGATAAATAGAGGGGAGGGGATGGGGTGGAGAGGTGATAGGAAAAGCAGATGCAGGGGGTGGGGCAGAGGTTCGCGCGCATGTGTTCAGCTAGTGTAGACAAAAAGATTTACCCAAAAAACGATTACAGTTGTTGAGTAGTAGGAAAACCTACGACACTGAAAAGCGCTTTTTTTCGTGACATCACTGTTCAGTACTTATTTAGTATTCAAGGTGTATTTCACATTTCAGAAATAAATAAACAGATTGGAATGGAGCGAGAATCACTCGCTTCTGGATCGATTTTCTTCGGCTTGAAACCGCTTAGACTGTATCAACAAATTCAAAAAAAAAAGAAAGAAAAAGAAAACAGACTTTGTTACCAGACGAGCAATGTCGATCATGCCACAATTTCGTTCGCTGAGAACCACGTGGAGGAGTGAATTGACAGCGTTCCAACTTATTTTATTCGCGTGTCTCTCACAATGGCTAGTTAAAGCACTTTTCTATACTAAGCGAAAACACACACACACACACACACACACACACACACACACACACACACACACACACACACACACACGCACACACACACACACACACACACACACACACACTTCAATATACGATTATGGAGAATGATACGTTATTTAATTTTGGACCGTTCTCTTCTATTACAACATTTTGCTGGATTTTTAGTATTTCATTGCTTTGAATTCTATGTAATATTTTAGTGTTATCATCTAAAATCTCTCTCTCTCTCTTTCTCTAATATCTATATCTATATGTGTGTGTGTGTGTGTGTGTGTGTGTGTGTGTGCGTGTGTGTGTGTGGTTTAAGCTTACCTGAGAAAAAAGTAGAATTGTTTACAATAACGACGTGGAGATGAGACTAGCGCCGCTGGCAGGTAATTTTGAAGCTCACGCAAGCACGATAGACAAGTGACGAGTAACAAGGACCCTGGAAGGTTAACGTAAATTACAACTCCTATTGGCTCACACGTGAGCACTCGCTTAAATACTATAAGGCGTTAAAAGAGGAACACACTAATGTTGCACAACTCGTTTTCAGATATGTCAAATATTCTTACCGTCAGAAAACTATTCTGGGATAATTTTAACCGGTAACATTTTAACCGGTAACATTTTTCTATGTTAAATCTTAATGTAATTATCTGTTAAATATAATCCACTTTAAAGTAATGTTGTTCAGGCTTACATATTTTGCAGTTTGTGAAACCTATTCCTCCAACTGTGCATACGATAAGGGTTTTTACAGTTTTTAAATTTATTAAGGACATACTGAAATTCTCGGCGCCTTTTCATGTTTGCTTCATTAATTAAAATAAATGAAAATATATTTTTAAAAAAAAACCCGGTTTTCTGTTGCGTATTCAATCTCTAGTATTGAAAACAGAGGCTTCTGGGAACTTTTACAAATTTTATATGTGAATATACACGATGTGTAGCGGCTGTCGACGCCTGAAGTTGGATTGGCGTGTAGAGTTCAAATTCCAGTCAAGGCTTTTCTGTTTGCTTTTACACAAGTACCCTTGGAGAAGTTATGAATCCATCCATCTCGATCCTTGAGAAGGAAAACTCAGGATTCAAAACCGGTTGGGTGTGGGGCCAGTAACTACTCTCTGCTAAATTCTACTTGCAGCAATATTTTTCTATGGAAGGTTGCGGCCCTGTACTCCATAGGGAAGCCTACAGGTTTTACACACGCACACACACACACACACACACACACATACACACATATATCATATATATATATATATATATATATGTATGTATATTGAGAGAAAAACTCACATAATTAAACGGTTCTAAATCCAGAATTTATTTCAGTAATATATGATAAAATGTAGTTTTCAGGTACGGTATATCTATGGGTTAAATTGTTCAAGATAAGAGGTAGAGCGTATGTAAATAATAGGAGTGACCTTTGCGGTCAACACACAGACAGTCTTTTTCATGCCTAACCGCAATCTTCAGACCATGTATTTTGCGTTTTGGTTCGACTATTTATATAAGCTGGTCAGTGTGCATTATGGGTATATCTATTGCATTATTCTAATGGTTACATTTCAAATTATTATAGAGGCTATTGAGAACAATTAATTGTGGATCCGAATTCAATTATTAGTAGCTGCTTTATAGTGTTGTTGCTTAACATTTTATTCATTATTTATTATTGATTTCTTCATTATTTGGGGCTGATTGTTATCATTACGTTTATTTGTGCTTATTTGTAGTTTGTTAATTAAACCTAGCTGTTACTACCCATCCAAAAACTGTTAGATAATACGAGAGCTCTACCCGTAATGCACTATTAACCCCTATGTTCATTATATATACATACTAACAGTATAGCCCGGTGTTGCTCGGGTGTAATGAAAGCTTTAAAACTAATCCATGGTCCTGGAGCTCAGACTCAGCCTAAAGAATATTTGTGCGAAGTTTGGTGAGAATCGGATAAAAATTATGGATTTGTATAAAGGACATACAGACAGATAAACAGACACACACACAAACATCTTGCCTTACATATATATATATATATATATATATATATATATATATTATCGATTTTCTACACTATTGTAAGAACTGCAACCTTGAAACTTATGAATATCGTTTTTTATGTCTTTGTCTATAAGTGTATCAAATTTGATTAAAATCGGACCACACCTTCTATAATCAGATTTTTTCGATTATCGATTTTCGATATTTATCGGGGGTACCTCGACACAAAACCTAGCTAAGAACACTCGCAGACGTTTATAGAAAATTGGTTCAGCCGTTTCGGAGTCTATAGGTAACGGACACATACACACACACACACAGACACACACACACAGACAAAGTTCCATTTATAAATAAGTTTAGATTAGATTAAATATAATTGATATAGGTAAAATTTGTCTTTTAGCTAATTGATGTTGATATATATATATATATATATATATATATATATATATATATATATAATCTGTGTGTATTTTTTTTTTTTTGTTAATCATTTCGCCCCAAGCAAGACAGGACCGCAACTAGATCTCGGGGGTTACAGTGAGAGAAAAGTCTGGGTACAGGGACTATAAAGAAAAGGATAAAAAGATGAACGGGATTCAAGAAAATAGAAGATTGCAATTGACGTTACATTTAATGTTTTGGAGTTTGTAGCTATCAGGGAAACAAGGAAACGGAAGTCGAGATGCCAAGTTAGGATCGATTATATTGCAGATCCTTCTTTAGATTTTCCTTGTCTTACATCCCTTTCTGTTTTTTACTGAATTTATTTTTTTATCCGTAAACAGGAGGTTTGCTGCTAGTGAAAGTTCTCAAGCACACATGGCCCAGTCGATAAAAGCGTTGATGGGATGCAGTGACTTGATCCAAAGAGTTGTGAGTTCAATAGCTGGCGACAAGAACCGCGTGATGAATAGCAAGAGCACCAGACCAGCTGTGGCAAGAGTATTCAATCCACGGACGAATTATAGATTTATAAATGTGCCAAATCGATTCTGCCGCGACAAATGTGAAGTGTGTTACAGTGGGAGAAAAAAACTAGGCACTGAGAATATTAGGGAAAGGATAAAAGATGAATGGGATTCAAGAAGATAATTGACGTTGCTTTTAAATATTTGGAGATTGTAAATATCATGGAAACAAGTAAACGGAAAGGAGTTCCACAGGCGAAAATTACGAAAAAAAACAAAACAAAACAAAAAAAAAACTGATGGAATAAAAGTGACGGTTACATTTAACTATTTTAACGATAAAAGAACGGGACATAGATGCCAAACTAGTTGCGCGCTTAAATTCATGTGGTCGTGGCATCAGGAAAAAAAAAAGGCCCAAAGTAAGCTAAATATCACCTAATGACGAGATAAGCGATTCAAATCTCGAAACATAGAAACTTCCGTGTCGCAATGTAAATTAAATTTACTTTAAATTAAAAAAAAAAACAAACAAACTTATACACATAAATACACAACAGGTTTTATTATAGTAAAGAGGAAATGATGGGGAAGTACAAACGCCGGTTTCAATTGAATTAAACATCGAAAAAACTGAAGATACACGGACGATTAATTTTAACAATTCCTTTTTTCTTTCCTTCTTTTTTAATCATTTCACCCCAGGAAAGCCGTGTCGGCTACTAGTGTGGAGTGTGTTGCAGTGGGAGAAAAACTGGGTACTGGGACTATTAAGCAAAGGATAAAAGATGAACGCGATTCAAGAAGATAAAAGTTAACAATTGACGTTGCATTTAAATTTTTGAAGATTATAGCTATCACGGAAACAAGTAAACGGAAGGGAGTTCCACAGGCGGAAAGTACGATAAAAAAAAAACCGACGGAATAGAAGTGGAGGTTACATTTAATTATTTTGACGATAAAAGAACGGGACCTAGATGCCAACCTAATTGCGCGCTTAAATTCATGTGGTCGTGACATCAGGAAAAAAAAAGGCTGTTAGATCAGTTATGAAATTTTTGTAGAAAAGACAAAGAGAAGCCACGTCACGTCAACGAGATAGTAACTGAAGTCGAGATGCCAAGTCAGGATCGATTATATTGCAGATCCTTCTTTGGATTTAGTTGGGAACATCGAAACGAACAGCAAGATGACCCGGCTAGTTATAACAGCAATATTTAATGCGCAGCCGATATGGTAGGTTTTGGCGAGAAAAACTTTCTGGCTCAACCTTTCTTGCCCGAGATGCAATTGCACATTTGATACAGCTGTTCCACTTCAGGTCGGTTGAAAAAGTGAGGCCAAGGGAGGCACAGTGTGTTGCTCTCCATGAGACTAGCATCAGCCACGCTGATGGCCGTCAGGAATGTTTCTTTATAGTGGTTAAAGGAGAGTAGTTTTGTTTTGGAGGCATTAAAATTTACAAGCCATTTCTTGCCCCAGTTAACCACTGATTGGTGGTCCGTTTCAAGAGCAGCAGCCAGGTTATCTTTGTCATCTCTGACAGATTTTCTATTGAGACTGGAGTAAATTTTAGTGTCATCTGCATAATGGACTAATTGGGAACTGATTACGAGATGCCACGACTGGATCGATTACATTTCAGTTCCTTCTTTGGAATAGCAAGAGCACCCGACCAGATATAACGACAGTTTTTAATGCACGGCCGATATGGTAAATTTATAAATGTGCAAGATCGATTCTGGCGAGAAAAGCTCTTTGGCCCAACCTTCCTTGCAGGAGATGTTACTATAGAATTGATGTAGTCATTCCACTCGAGGTCAGTTGAGAATGTGAGGCCGAGGAAGCTCAGTAGGTTTTTCTCCAGGAGATTAGCATCAGCCATGGTGCTTAAGGGAGAGCAGTTTTGTTTTGGAAGCATTAATATTTCTTGATCCAATTAACCATAACAATTCATTAATCTTTTCTTTGTTTTTATCGAAATATTATGATAAGGGTTAAAAGTTGGAGCAACTGTACGAGAAAATACGTCGCAAAAGAAAAATGCTCAGTCGGCCTCAAATATTTTATGATCTGATGAAACCAAGGCTGAATATTGTTCCTAATATTTATCATTTTTTTACACTATTTATATTCCGACTATTGTCCTTATCTTTGTTGTTGTTATCACAAAGTTTCGGCCGTTGTGCCCTCCCTCGATCCTTCCTCAGGTGTATATTGATCTGGATAACCTATTAAATCTGAGATATTAAATAAATAGATTATTTACACTATTTATATTCCGACTATAGTCCTCATCTTTGTTGTTGTTATCACAATATTTCGGTCGATATATTCCGGCGTTCTGGAGGGTACAACAGCCAAAATGTTGTTATCATACCTCTGCACAATTTCAACAATGTCAAGCCATGGCAGTAACTTGATGGTTGACCGATTAAGAATACCAGGTGCAGCAAATTTGGATGTGTGGGTGATATGATGGATAATGGCTCAGAATTGTTTATCACGGAGCTGAGTGCCATTGATTTGTTGTATTCACTTATGCGCAAATATCCTTGGGAAAGGCATGAATCCACTTCTTTTCCACCAGCTATGGGTTAGTTAGTAAAACGTGTATCACTAAACCATTATTAACTCCCCCTACCAAATTCTTACAATATAAAAATATTTTCTGCTTTAAATTAGCTACAAAGGGTTGATAAGCTGTACAAAACGAACGAATGGACCAATTAATCTTACCTTCAATATGTCCTGTGAGTATCAAAAACGTCTTTTCTCGTTATGTGCTCTAGAAATTTCAACTTTCCCTTCCTGATGTTAAGTATAAGTGTCCTACTTGTTTGCATTTTCTCAAAACGTCCTCGCTGCTCACCCGTTCTAGCCATGCTATTCTCAATATCCTTCTGTAGACTCGCATCACTGTTGGCTCAAGTTTCCACTTTATCTGTGAGGAGATTTTTGAACATTCACATATTTCCCTATTTTATAAGAAAATTGATGGTACAGAATTCAGTACTCTTTTCTTTCTTTTTTTTCTCTTTTTTTTTTCTAAAAATATTTTTCTGTTTCTTAGCATTTTACTTAGCTTCTTGAAGGCCCCTTTCGCTATCCTAATGCGCCTTCAGATTTCCGTATCGCACTTTCCGTCCTCTTAAACTCTTATCAGATATTTAAATTGTTGCACCTGTTTAAATTTGGAATCCCTAATTTGTAATTTGCATGCTAGGTAGTTCCTTTTACTAACAACCATGCGTCCAATCTTCTTGTAATTGATGTTTAGTCCTTTCTTTTCACTTTCCCTCACTATCTTCTGTAAGGGTTTAGGTAGTTTCTTTTCTGTGTTTGCTATCAACATTGTGTCGCCTGCATTTCTTACATTGTTAAGTTTGTGCCCACCAATAATGAATCCTGGTAAGACTTCTAATTCTCTCAAGATCACCTCGTTGTATTGGTTGAAAACATCATCCTTATCTTACACTGTTTTTATTTTCGTGTATTTCACTCAGTTGACTGTCATACGTGATACACACTTGGGCGATCATATCTCGAAAAGGGACTTCACTGACTAGGCAGAAGATTATGTCGCAGTAGATTGCCATTGTTTTCTGCGGTAGACTGGTTGCCATCCAAGGCTATAGAACCCAATCTGTCCTATTATTTAACTCATAACTGAAGGGAAGTGACGGATTAATAGCTTCCCCAAGGGTATTTGCGCGTAAGTGAATGCAAGAAATTCAACTGGAATTCGAACTCGGTTCCCCGATTTATCGTTCCGAGTCGATATCCACTGCATCACAACGCACATAGTCGTATAGTTACTGAACTCATTTTCCATCCTTATGCAGACGGTGTGTTCAAAGTATAGGCTCTGGATTATTCTAATATCCTTCCAATATTGATGTTATGCTTGCCTGGACGTTCCAACAGTTCTTTGTGATGTACTTGTATCAAACGCTTTATAAAACACTGGTACACCATCTCCTGCATTTGAACGGCTCTTTCAAATATCATTCTGAGCATCAATATAGCATTCGTTGTTCCAGTGCCTTTAACAAATTTCCCTTCTTGATGTTAAGTATTAGTGTCCTTTATGTTTGCATTTTCTCAAAACGTCGTCGTTGCTCACCCATTCTATCCATGCTATTCTCAATATCCTTCTGTAGACTCGCATCACAGTTGGCTTAAGTTTCCACTTTATCTGTGAGGAGATTGTCGAACATTCACATATTTCCGTATAGGAAAATTGATGGAACAGAATTCAGTACTCTTTTCTTTTGTTTTTTCTCTCTTTTTTTTTTCTAAAAATATTTTTGTTTCTTAGCATTTTACTTAGCTTCTTGAAGGCCTCTTTCGCTATCCCAATACGCCTTTGGATTTCTGTGTCGCACTTTCCATCCTCTGTTAAAACTCTTGTCAGATATCTAAATTGTTGCACCTGTTTAATTTGCATGTTAGACTGTTCCGTTTGCTAGCAACCATCCACTTCATCTTCAAGCAATTAATGTTTAGTCTTTTCTTCTTGCTTTTCTTCACTACCTACTGTAGGAGATCTTTTCATTTCCGTTCTGTGGTTATTATCAACACTATCATCAAACTATCTTATGATGTTAAGATTGTGTCCGACTTCTAATTCTTACAATCACTTCACTGTAAACGTTGAATAAGTCCAGTGAGAAGACACATCCTTGTCTTACACCCCTTTCTCTTTTTTTATATTTACTGAATTGATTTTTTATCTTTAAGAAGGAGGTTTGCTGCCTGTATAGGTTCTCAAGGATACATAGCCTAATGGATAAAAGAGTAGTGAGTTCAATACCTGGTGATAGCAGTGGCGAACAAGGACTGAGAGAGTTGGGTTAAATAGAGGTAACTAATACATCCTGAAGTGGTATGACTCATGGAATGAGAAGGTCGGATCGTATAAAGGTTGAAACGTCGTAAATATGGCAATAAAAGTAAGGACAACAGTCTAAACAATGTAAATAAGTTTCTGGATTATTCTTATAACCTTCCCAAATATATCAAGGTTAACTAACATTTCCAACCATTCTTTGTGACTTATTTTGTCAAAACAACCAATAGAAGGAATAAAAATACTTACCTATGTACTCATGTAGATGTCGACCTTTTAAAACAAAAATCTGTGTAAAAAGGCTTTTTTCTGTAGAGTGTAGCGTGTAAACTCTGAAGATAAAACAACTATGTGGTAGAATCGATTCTCACTGTGTGACTCACTCTCGTGACAACCAAATTTACAGCTCAGTAAATAACTAGTTCAACTGCTGATAAATAGTTATGACTGCTGTCCACAATCAATAATATTGTTATAATGACATCGATCTTCATTGGTTAACCTATTTTTTCATATACGCTGAGTAAATATACGAGGATGAATCAATAATTTTGTAACTGGACGCCGTTATCACTTAACTCAATCAGTTGAGTGCCGTACGTGATACACGCTTGGGCGATCATGTCTCGACAGAGACATGACTGACTGGGTAGAAGATTATCCCGCAGTCGGTTGCCATTGCTTTCTGCGGTAGACTGGTTGCCGACCAAGGCTATAGAACCCAATCTGTCCTGTTATTTAACCCATAACTGGAAGGAATAGACGGATTAATACCTTTCCCAAGGGTATTTGCGCGTAAGTGAATGCAATGAATTCAGCTGGAATTCGAACTCGGCTCCCCGATTTCTCGTTCCGAGCCGATATCCAATGCACCACAATCTAAAATTTTCAATGTATAATATCCGTCATAAATAAAGTGTGAACTGGCGGCAATACAATTCTTTCTGTCATGATTGGATATTGGTATCACCCCAATCAAGGTAGCAAAGCCACTAAGACGCAGTGTGTGGGGGTTTGTTAACGGCTGTTGTAGAAAATTAGTAACAGAAGCATTAATTATGAGCAGGAGGAGAAAAGAGTAATCAGGCGGAGAGTACACTATTTACATAATTCGGACTATTGTCTTCATCTTTACTGCTATGTTTATGACGTTTCAGCTGTTGCACGCTCTGCCCTTTTTCAGATGCTCGGAATTTCGAAACGAATCTTTTATTATGATCACTGGAGTATGGATACAGTCGCTTTCTCACTGGCGAAATGTGGCTTCCCTGTGTCTCTTCCACAAATATTTTTCACGGCTTCTGCTCCAATGAACTTACCTCACTGGTGTTCCCTATATATGAATATACTCAAGCCACAAGATTAGCAACTAGGTCCCGCCCTTTTACTGTGAAACCAATAAAATGTAAACGCAAACTCTACTCCAACAGCTTCTTTTCTCGCACTTCCCGCCTGTGGAACTCTCTTCTATTTACTTTGCTTTGCCGACAATTACAATCTTCAAGAATTTGGATGTAAAAGTCAATAGTCATCTCCTATCTCCCTAACCTACATCCTCTCTCTCTCTTTTTGGTTTCTCCGTCCGCTCCACTCTCATCAGTATTCTCATCCTTCTCTTACCCACTACTGACATCCCCTATAACCTGTCACTCTTTCTCATAACTTACCGCCAATGTAACCCCCCTGCAAAACAGTGGCAGGAAAATGGCTTGCTTGGGGCGATATGATTATAAAAAAGAATATCATTCTCATTCCATGTTTACCGGGCTACAGCAGTGATGAACAAATAACTTAGAGAGTTAAGTTAAAGGGAAATAACTATATGGCTACTGGACGTGGCATCGCACACGGAATGAGAATGATATACCCCAGGGTTCGGTTCGAAATTCCTAGCACCTGAAGAAGGCTGGAGCGTCGTAAACAAGGCAGTAAAAATAAGGACAATAGCCCGAATAATGTAAATACTACCTCATCTCTGAAGTATAGACAAATAAAATAGGACAGTAGCTAAAGATTGTCAGTGCATTTACATTTTTGCAGATTAAAGTTAGCTGGAAAGAGTGGAGCTAGAAGGGAGTTCCACAAGCAAGAAATACGAGAAAAGAAACTGTTAGCATAGAACTTACGGCTATATCTAGCCAGCAAAACTGTAAATTGATGAGATCTCGACGTAAGTCTAATGCTGCGCTTAAATTTGTAAAGTATAGGTAGCAAGGCGAAGAGATTTTCTAAACAATTCCCATGAAAATATTTATGGAAAAGGCACAGAGGCAACCTTATGGCGGTGGGTAAGTGAGTGAAGCCGAGCTGCTAGATCAAGATCAATAATATTGCTGATTCTTGTATGGATTTTATCAAGAGGCTCAAGGTAAGTATCAGAACCATATGTAGCAGAAATATTCTAAACATGGACGAATGTTAGACTTATCAGCTTTATTATCGAGACAGAAATAAACGGTTGTGTCATGAGCGTAGATGCCAAGCTGACAAATGAGGTCATCGGGAAGGACAGAGCCCTGGGGGTGTTACCAACGTTAGGATGTAGACGAGTGGTCGATCGGGATGACTTTCATTTCGCAATTTGATAAAAGACTGGATCAGCTCATAAGGCAACGTAACGTTTCAGCTTATGGAGACCTGTATCAGCCCCTGTCAAAAGCTTTTGAGATGTCTGGGCTTTATTGTTTCTTTTTTTTTTCCAAGAGCATGAGAGACCCTTTTCGCAATTATCATCAGTACATAAGCAGTTGACTTGGAGAAACAAAAGCTGTATTGTTTGTCTAAAAAAAAGCTCTGCGATGAAAGATGATGAACCAATTCAGCATTGATTAGGGTCTCTAATAGTTTGCCGGAAAGATGTAGCAGACTTATAGGCCGATAGCTGGAAGGGTCGGAAGGCTCAACAGAGTTCTTAAACACTGAAACAATAGATGATTACTTCCAGCAGTCAGGAAAGAAGAGGGTAGTGAGGCATTTATTATACAGTTTAGAGTAAACATTATCCAGTTCGAGAGTATACTTCTTAAGGACTATTACAGGGAGGCCATCGGGACCACATGCTTTAAGGGTATCTAGGTTAGAGATGATAAGAAGAAACCATGGAACGGGTTATATGCATACCACTCAACAGAGATTTTATTTCTTTTTTTTTCTTTTTATTTTTGATTTTATAACCTTCTTTTCCGTCCTTCGGTCTCATTCTTTTGCGTCAGTTTAAAATATCTTTTTCCATGTCATTTTTCTGTTTTTTCCAGACTTTGATTCCACAGGATTTGTTTGTTTGTTTGTTTGTTTGTTTCTTTCTTTCTTTCTTTAGTTTGCATTTTTATTTCATTTTATAGAATTTCATTATTTTGTTGAATTTCATTATTTTGTTGATTTTCTTTCTTATTGTCAAATTTATTTCTCTAATTTTATGAAGTTTTTTCTTTTTTTATTGAATTTGTTTCTTTCTCTTATCGAAATTCTTTCTTTATTTTTGTCGAATTTCTTTATTTTTGACGAATTTCTTGTTTTCTTTTTATCGAATTTTTTTCCTTTTTGTCGAATTTCTTTGTTTTTTATGAAGTTTATTTCTTTCTTTTTTGTCGAATTTTTTTCCTTTCTCTTGTCGAAATTACTTTTTTTATTTTTGTCAAATTTGTTTTTGTTAAATTTCTTTATTTTTGTCGAATTTCTTTTTTTTTACTCGCATTTTTTTCGAATTATTTCTATCGAATTTCTCTCATTTTGTCAAATTTTATTCTTTTCCTTGCATTTTTCATTTTATTTTGCATTTCATTCTATTTCATTCATTCTTTTTCTTCTCTCGCATTTTTCACATTCCTTTTTCTCACATTTCCTTCTTTCTTTTTCCTTCTTTCGCGTTATGTCTCTCTTTTTCTCTTGTCTTTGTTCTTTTTTATTTGACCATCAATTCTTCTTTTATCTTTTTTCTTTCCTTTGTTTTTCTTCCTGCTAATCTTTTCTCATCCCTCTCCCTTTCGCCATTTTCTGCTCACAGAGGCGACCCAACAAACATGCTTATAGAATGTAATATGTAGCGCACTATAAATAACCGTTCGCTCGGCTCATAAAATGAAACATTTACTTTTTTCTCCCTCTCCATCCTTGAAAGAACAATTTCTGTATATCACCTGTCATGTGTCTATCTACATGCCGGGGAATTGTGTTCCTTGCCGTGGAGTAGTGGTAAGCTAGTTAAAGTAGCACGCGAGTCGCTTAGGTTGTAAGTTCGGCTCTATATCTGTCGTCTCGTAACTGTTTTAGTTGAACTTAAAAATTTGCGATAATCATCAACGGCCCTTGGCAAGCAAGCCTTCCCTATTTTAGGGAGTTTAAACCTGAGCCTTCCATGCAGTCACGTGTAAGTCTTTATGTTTTAAGATAGAAGATAATTTTGATACTCATGTTCGAGTGAAGCAAAGAATTTGGAATGCTGATTTTCAGGTTAGTGTGGTTTTCCTTATTTGGATAATTAATGTGCAACACGATATCAAAGGTTACATTGTCATGATGGCCGCTCTGAAATTATTGCATTCTATTTTTATTAAGTTGGTTTCAGACCTTTGTTGTATGGCAGTAGAGGTTTAAACCTTCCTACCAATAACTCTTAAAACTCAAGAATAACCATCACTTCATATTAAGGCTGAATATTTTAAAATAGCATACCTTGTCTCCAAATTCAAAAATTAGTTTCGCAGTATCATGAAATAAGTTTGAAATCAGAAACACATTTCAAAGCTCTACTGTATAATGCGCATCAATTCACGATAGAAAAACAAAACAAAACAAAAAACAAAGTTAATCCTCAAGAAAACCCTGTCATGCACTCACTTATTTCAATAGGATCCATTATTAATCGGACTATTGTGCTCATCTTTGTTGCCATTTTCACGACATTTCGTCCGTTGTACTCTCCGGCCTTCTTCAGGTGTAGGGGTTTTGAACCGAACACTTTATTAAAATCTCTGGGTGTATATCATTCTCATTCTTTGTGCGAAGCCGCTCCTGGTAGTCATGAGTTATCTCCCTTTAACTCGACGTTCTAAGTTACTTGCTCACCACTGCTGTAGCCTGGTATTGAACTCACAATTCCATTGGGAAAGGTATTAATACACCTCTTCTCCCCCTGAAACATGATCGCCCAAGCGTGTATCACGTATGGTACTTAACTGACTAAATTAACATCAGGAAGAAGTAGTTGAAGTTTCTAGGGCATGCAGAGGAAAGAAAACATGGAAAATTTTATACTCACAGGTAAAACTGATAGCAAGATTTACAGAGGAAAACAACGCATAACCTACTTAGAGAGCTTGCGTAAATGGATGTTGGAACAAGTTTTATAAGAAATAAAAAGACAACATTTATTAAAAGCTATAAAGGACAGAAAATTGTAGAGAGCCATGATCGCCAATCTAATGACAGAAACGACACATAGGTGAAAATTAATTACCTATTTTTGGTTGATCGGCCAATTTTGGGCACAACATTGCTGCGATACGAGAGAGATCGACGGAATGTATTGGGTTTATAATTTATGGCTACCTGGGTACGCAGATGGTGTCATCCAAGTGTTTGCTGGAATGCTCGAATGCAGATCAGAAACGATATCAAGTGCACCTCTTCAAGCTGATTTTTTAGTGTTTTTCACAATCATCAAACGACTTGTCATTGTTAATGAAACGTGGTGACATCACTCTGACCCAAATTGATGTGTGCAGAGGATATCAGTTCGGAAAGAGAAAACGGAATGCCGATTTCGAATTCCAGCTGCATTCACTTAGACACATAGAAAGATTTTTTCTCTCTCCAGCTCTGGGTCAAATAGCAGGACAGATTAGGTTCAATAATCTTTATCAGCAGCCCGTCTACTCGCCCAGAGGATAAATGGCTTTGCACCGGACCAACACCCTTATCTGTAAAAATGATGTTACAGGAAGCATCGACGACCTCCTAATCGATGGCGAGAAGTCGTCGATGCTTCGCACCACTGAGTGCAACGGTTGGGGGTGACTCTGATTCGGAAACCAAACAACAGTCCATACAATGTCAGCGTTTGGGTTATCCAGGGTTGGAGAAATTCAAGACACGAGTCAAGAGGGTGAGACAAGGATGATCACGACTTTTTATGAAGATATTTTGACTCTCTTTATAATATTCAAACAGTCAATGCAGAATATTAACTTTGCTGTACCAATTAAAAGTAGCAATGAAAGTTAAGTAGGGGGTATTTTTTTTTTGTAGGACAACGTAACTGCGTCCAAGTCTGGCTAGAGGATGGATGCTTTGAAGAATTTAAGATTTGATCCACACTACCCAACAATCTTGCACCCTCTGAATAATTTTGTTTCCAAAATTTAAAAGGGGGCTGAAATGGGATGGATTTATAAAAGATTTAGAGGTGATAGCAACAGCGTAGAAGTATTAGGCTGTCCCAAAAGTTCGTAAACACTTGCAAAAAATTGAAATTTTACTCGCCAAGTAATCTAAGGTTACCAGAAAACACTTGCAAAAAAGTGAAATTTTACTCGCAAAAACAACAAAAATTATTGCTAAAAAAAAAGATCATCATTTTCCAAGACTTTCTGTCATCGATCTGCGAGCTTTCGGATCTGGTCAAAGTACCATTCAGCCGGCTTCGAATGAAAGAATTCTTGACACGCTTCCTCGACTTCATCAAACGAGTCGAATCGGCGGCCCTTCAGAAAGTGTTGCATTGAGCGGTAAAGGCTCAATGATGGAGCATAGTCAGGACTGTAGGCTGGATGTGGCAGAACCTCAATGCCGTCCAGCTCTTCAAAATTGTCTTTGGTCATCCTGGCGGTGTGTGGCTTGGCACTGTCCTGCTGCATCAAAGAGCGCTTTCGGTTGATCAGAGCCGGGTACTTTTGCTTCAACTTTTCGTAGACTCGCTCAAGTTGCTGACAGTAAAGTTCGGCACTGATGGCACGACCATTCGGAACCAACTCAAAATGCACGATTCCTTCAAAGTTCCACCAAACGCACAGCATGACTTTCTTGCCGAATCGATCTTGTTTTGGAACCGCAAAACGCAAAATTGCATAAAAATTCAATTTTTCGCAAGTGTTTACGAACTTTTGGGACAACCTAATATTTCACTGGTCATGTTGCTTTTGAGACCCGGGGCGTCTAAATGTATAAGCTAGTCGAGGAGTTTGAAAAAGAGGAAGTCATCGAATGATTAGGTGATGGTAGCGCCAGAAATGTATTTCGATGACCAGCCTTCATGTCGTTTTTAAGAATTAAAAACAAACCAAAACAAAACAAAACAAAATAAAACAAAACTGAAAGACGATGTAACAAGTGCGATTTTAGAATCCAATGCACGTTTATATTTGAACTTTCATTGTGTTTTAGGTCAGACCAAAAACTTTGCAGTACGTTGTGAGAACACATTCTTTTTTAAATTAGTATCTCGTAGACTGGTTGCCAACTAAGGCTATAGAACCTAATCTGTCTTGCTATTTAACCCATAGCCGGTGGAAGAAGAGATGGATTAATGCCTTTCCCAAGGTATTTGCACGTACGTGAATGCAAATACCCTTGATGAAGGTATGAATCCGTATCTTCTCCCTCCAGCTATGGGTTAAATAGCAAGATAGAGTGGGTTTTTTGAGCTTTGGTTGGCAACCAGTCTACCGCAGAAAGTAATGGCAACCTACTGCGAGGATGTGCGTTATGGTGCAGTGGATATCGACTTGGAACGACAAATCGGGAGCCGAGTTCGAATTCCAGTTGAATTCCTTGCATTCATATACGCGCAAATACCCTTGGGAAAGGTATTACTCCGTCACTTCCCCCCAGTTATGGCTTAAATAATAGGCCAGATTGGGTTCTATAGCTTCGGTCAGTAACCAGTCTACCTCGGAAAGCAATGGCAACCTAATGCGGAATAATCTTCTGCCCAGTCAGTTATGTCTCTTTCGAGACATGATCGCCCAAAGCGTGTGTCACTTTTGGTACTTCACTTACTGACTGACTGCAGAAAAATCTTCTGGTCAGTCAGTCATGTCTCTTTCGGGACATGATCACCTAATCGTGTATCCCGCATGGCACTTAAATGACTGACTGATCTCAATTGCACAGTCCGCTAGATTCACAATGTTTAAAAAAAAATACAGGTCGTCTACTCAAATATGGGTATCCACTAAAATAAGGATTAGAGAAATAAGAAATAATGTCAGATTAGAAATATATTAATTCATGAGAAATTTCTTTGTTTACATTTCGACTTCGAAATTTAAACCCCAGAAAACTTTCGAGGAGACTTGAACCCGAGAATGCACATTCTTCGAAAACAGTAGCTGATCCTTACCACTCTCTGCGGCCGAACAGTCAAAAACATGCAGGGTCGGTAGGTGGCTACTCATACCAAATGAGGCACGAGTTCGAACCCTGCTGGTGTGCCCATTCTCTCGAGTTTGTAGGTCGGTAGACATAAATAATACCATTTAATAATAAACAAGGCTATTACTCAAATAGCGTTATCCGCCAAAAGTAACGTTTATAGTAATAATATATACATATATTTTTCTAAAGCCAAAATTATGGAGCATTGAGGAAGGATCGAACTCACCACTCAGTCATTATTGATCGAGTAAAACAAGTTTACTAATCATTAGACCATGTTTAATTGTCCTAGCAGATTTTCTTCAATTAGCTTAGCTGAGTCTGAAAGTAAAGAGCATCGAGTAAGAATCGAACACACTATTCAATCATTATTAAAAATTAACGAAGATTAGCGAAACTTGGTTATAAACAATGTGGATAGGGGTTGCAGGTTCGAATCCTGCCGAATGACACATATTTTCGTAACAAAAATTTACCATAAATATTCAGGCCGATAGAAATAAATATATAATACTGTTTTTGATTATAAACAGAATATCTACTTAAATACGAGTATCGATCAAAAATAATGTTCAAACAAATCATTTCACACACACATACACACACACACACACACACACATACACATATATCTAAATCTATGTAAACTTATTTTTAAATGGAACATTGTCTGGGTGTGTGTCTGTGTGTCCGTTACCTATAGACTCCAAAACGGTTGAACCGATTTTCTTGAAAATTTACACAGTTGTACTATAAGCATCTGCGAGTGCTCTTAGTTAGCTTTTGTGTCGAGTTACCCCCGATAAATATCGAAAATCGATAATCGAAAAAACCAGGTTATAGAAGGAGTGGTCCGATTTTAATCAAATTTGATACATTCGTAGGCAAAGACATAAGAAACAAGATTCAGAAGTTTCAAGGTTGCAGTTCTTACAGTAGTGCAGAAAACCGATAATATATATATATATATATATATATATATATATATATATATATATATATATATAAGCTTTCATTACACCCAAGCAACGCCGGGCTATACAGCTAGTATATATATAATACATACATACATATATATATATATATATATATATATATATAAATGTAAGATCTATTTTGTATCGAGCACTCTTTATCAAAGTAAATGCTTGAACAGTGGCTTTTAATCTACCTGTTCTTTCACTTTCTTATATATATATGTATATATATATATATATATATATATATATATATATATATATGTGTGTGTGTGTGTGTGTGTGTGTGTGTGTGTGTGTGTATGTGTGTGTGTGTGTTTTAAAGAGGGAAAACACGTTTTTGATAACTCCTGAGAAATCTATCGCCAACATTTCATCGGGGGGTACAGGTGGTAACACAATAATTCACAATAATATAATGTCAGTGTATTGTATTCTTATTTTTATGAGGGGGATCTGAAAAAGAGCGGGCAAGTTGAAAAATAGTTTATTTGTAAAGACAAAACGTTTCAACGAGTATAAAAGAGAAAAAGACTTACTCAGTAAAGTATATAATTCTCATTTCATGTGCGCTGCCACTTCCGAGTGTAAGGCATTTAACTCCCTTTAGCTCAACTCTCTAAGTTATTTGTTCAACACTGCTGTAGCCAAGGACACAGTGGATATAAACATTGGTTAGTTTTCAGGGACTTGGCACAAAGAGTTATGAGTTCAATACCTGGCTACAGTAGTGGTTAACAATTTCTTTTTTTTATAAGCGTTTCACCCCGAGCAAGGCATGTCACTGCCACTACTGCGCAGGGGGCTACATAGAGTGGAGAAAGGATGATTAAATATAGGAAATGTCAGAGGGTGGGTGATAGGCGGGTAGGGATACCGAGAATGGTTAAATATAGGAAATGTCAGAGGGTGGGTGATAGGCGGGGAAGGATACTGAGAATGAGGGTTGGGTAGATGAGAGTGTTCTGAGAATAATTGGGAGTTAGTGTGATAGGAGGTGTCTATTGACTCTACATTTAAACACCTGGAGATTGTAGCTGTCGGGAAAGCAGACATGTGGAAGGGAGTTCCATAGGCGGGAAGCGCGAGAAAAGAAGCTGTTGGAGTAGAATTTACGGTTACATCTTATCTGTTTAACTGTAAAAGGGTGGGACCTAGTTGCCAATCTAGTATCTCGTGTAAATTCGTGCTTAGGCGGCACCGGTGATCTAAGCTCATCGGAGCAGAAGCCATGAAAGTACTTGTCGTAGAGGCACAGGGAAGCCACATCACGCCAGTGAGAGAGTGGTTGCAGCCGGTCTGCCAAGTCAGTATCAACCACGTTACAGATCCTCCTTTGTATTTTGTCAAGAAGCCCAAGGAGAGCAGCAGGGGCACCCGACCAGATATGGCAGCACTATTCAATACACGGGCGGATGGTAGATTTGTATATGTGCAGAATAGATTCAGGTGGGAAAAATTTCCGGGCCCTGCACAGAGAGACGACTTTTATAGCAGCAGATTTGGAAATGGATTCGATATATTCATTCCATTACCTTAAAGAGTTAATGGGAGATAACTACATGGCATCCGAAAGAGGCATTGCATAAGAATAATATACCCCAGTGGTCGAAATAAAAGATTCGATTAAAAATTTATCGGAACCTTGAAACGTCGTAAACATGGCAATAAAGATGTGGACAACTGTCTGAACAGTGAAAATCTATTATATCATTATCAATTACTGAAGTATTGGCCGAAAAGTTCCTCAGGGCTTTTCAAGAACATGTTTTAAAAGCATGTATACTACCGGCCACCCAGTTCTTTTTTAAAGAAATTATGTAGTTCAAACTATTTTTTAGTATTTATTGCCAAATGAAAATAGTTCTTTTGATATTATTATTTTGCAAAATTGTACAAAACAAGGAAGCAAAGATGAACTCGTCCGGATTACCTGAAATTTTCTTCATTCTTTCATTAATGAAACTGCAATATAGGCAATTATTAAATCTTTATAAATTAATTTGATGCACATGTTATTGTGCAGTATTAACAAAAGAACCATTCTATTTTTATTTACAATTATTCACTTGGCAATAAATACTAAAAAATAGTATGAAATACATCATTTTTTAAAACACTGGGGTGACCTAATAATTATGGCCAGTAGTGTACATGTACAAATTCTGTTTGTATTAAGTGCCTATATATAGGGACTTAATACCACAGAATTATATATAAAACAGAAGCTACTCTAGCATCTATGCATCGTTCATTCAGTAATGAATTAGAACACTCTAACTACTAGCGTATGTTTACATGGTATATCATATGCTAAAATTTACCTCATTCTAACGAGCGTCCATAGCTCAGAAGTAGAATCGCCGACTGACACCAATACGGTCGGGTAAAAAGCAATCGGATGTCTAACCGTACTGATGAGTTGTGATAGAGTGAAACAGATCTGTCTGCGGATGGCTAGATATACAATTGATTTGTTTTTTAATGGATACTCATATGTGAGTAGATACTCTGTTTTTATGTATTTTTTTAAACAGAGTTTCTCTAATTCAGGCCGGTGGGTGTAAATAAATAAATATACTGTTTACTAAGCTGAACATCTACCCCAATATGAGTATCCATTAAAAATAACGTTTAAACAAATAAATTAAAAATACGTCGGATTCAATTAAAAAACACATATAAATACATGTGAATATATGTACATACATATATAGGTGTACTAGCAGTATAGCCCGGCGTTAGTCGGGTGTAATGAAAGCTTTAAAACTAATCCATGGTCCTGGAGCTCAGACTCAGCCTAAAGAATATTTGTGTGAAGTTTGGTGAGAATCGGATAAAAATTGTGGATTTGTATAAAGGACATACAGACAGATAAACAGACACACACAAACATCTTACCTTTTATATATATATATATATATATATTATCGATTTTCTGCACTATCGTAAGAATTGCAACCTTGAATTTTTTGAATATCGTTTCTCTTTCTTTCTATGAGTGTATCAAATTTGATTAAAATCGGACCACTCCTTTTATAACCCGATTTTTTCGATTATCGATTTTCGATATTTATCGGGGGTACCTCGACACAAAATCTACCTAAGAACATTTGCAAACGCTTATAGTACAACTGTGTAAATTTTCAAGAAAATTGGTTCAGCCGTTTCAGAGTCTATAGGTAACGGACACACACACACACACACACACACACACACATACACAAACACAGACAAAGTTCCATTTATAAATAAGTTTAGATACGCATTCATATATACACGTTTCGTTAAAAAAACAACTGACAAGGTAGTATAGTTTAATTTTCTTGATGACAGCCGGGTCATGTGATTTAAAAATTGTTTATTTGGCCAGCAGTCCATCTTTTATACAGCAACCTATCCATTTATCTACATCCTTGTGCAAATTAATTGAAATAAAACGAATAATGTTTTCTTAGGATCTTTCACACTTTTCCAGAACACGTACGTGTTGCCTCTTGGCGTTTTTTTTTTCTTTTCCGACCGTATTTTTATTTACGTTTTGTAAGGTTGAATCTAGTTTATTTCTTTGCCTTGATGACACACGACTGACAGTTGAATGACTGACACCAACAATATCTGTGATCTCTTTGTCAGGCCTGCCACTGTGTTCGTGCAACGTTATAATTTTCGTACGTTTCCCTGGAGTAACGTCAATCGAAAACAATGGCCGTAGGACGACTAATCGACAGTCGTGTCTATAGTGTCTAGGCGTCATAAAATCTGCTGCAATCACCGATGACGCAGTATTTTTCAAGGACAAACAAAAATACAATCATATTACTGCACACCTCTGCAAATGACTTAATCTGAGGAAAAAACAGAAATCGATTACACCCTGTCACTCCAGTGGGTCTAAAATATAAGTATTATAAAAGAAAGGAAACAAAAGCAGTTATTTCAATTAATTTACACGGGTGTAACCTATGCCTGTTGCTATCTATCTATCTATCTATCTATCTATCTATCTATCTATCTATCTATACATTACATATATAAGTGTGTATGTGAGTACACCAATGAAAACTCGCACATGCCACCTTTTTCTTGGTGTATACATCGAGCGGATGTGCGTTGTGGTGCAGTGGATATCGGATCGGAACGAGAAACCGGGGATCCGAGTTCGAATTCCAGTTGAATTCATTGTATTCATTTACGCGCAAATACCCTTGGGAAAGGTATTAATCCGCCTATTCCTTCCAGTTATGGGTTAAATAGGGTTCAGGACAGAATGGGTTCTATAGCCTTGGTCGGCAACCAGTCTACCGCAGAAAGCAATGACAACCTACTGCGGGATAATCTTCTGCCCATTCAGTAATGTCTCTTTCGAGGCATGATCGCCTAAAGCGTGTATCACGTATGGCACTTAACTGACTGACTGAATATAATAGTTGGAATAATGATTAAGGCTTATATTGGTCATAAAGTGGGGGATCAGTTTATTACTTCATAACAATAGGAAACCATCCCCCACTAATTACTACATAATAATATAATAGATTTCTTTTCCCTTTACCTATGAGTCAAATAACAGGACAGATTGGGTTCTATAGCCTTGGTCGGCAACCAGTCTACCGCAGAAAGCAATGGCAACCTACTGTGGGATAACCTTCTGCCTAGTCAGTCATGTCTCTTTCGAGACATGATCGCCCAAGCGTGTATCACGTTTGACACTTAACTGACTGATACATCGACCTGTAAAATTATGATATTTTTCTTTCAGTTTAATTCTATATTTGCCAGTTCAGTAGATCCCCTCCCAACTCACAGTACTTCTATGAAACTCAAGTTCAGAATGCATTTTTATAAATCATTTTATTGCTTCTTCTCATTTTAAAGAGTGTTTATACGTCGGAAAATACGTTGCACATTCGTTGGTGGTTTTATTCCAGAAATGGTAAAAAAAAAAATCAAAGTTTGGAAATTAAGTGAAAAATTAATTAAAAAAATTTAAAAAATGAAAAATGTTTGGCCGTCGAATAAGATCATAAGATCTTCATAAGATTCATTATTTAGATGTATACAGCGAGGTTTCAGCTGATCCCGTTAAACTTCATCCGAATATTTGACCTGATAGAGCTGATGTATACAGCATTTAAGAGTTATAATTTCGAATGCATATTTTCACGGTTTACCAGTTTAAACATACAAGCTTAATACTTTACATACTTCCTTCCCTTACCGACAAAATTACTGACTTGAGCAAATAATTTCATTTCTTTTTTAATGCTAGTTTCGTTAAAGAACATTGGTGTTCAATGTTCTCCGCAACTTCCTTTTCTTTATTGTTGTTTATTAAATTTTACATTATTTTCCTTTTCCATCAGGGACATTTGCATAATTTATTAAAAATATGATCTAAAATATATGTATGTTAAAAAATAATTTAATACTCGGTTCCTGCCGATTTCTTCTTCTTCTTCTTCTTCTTCTTCTTCTTCTTCTTCTTTGTCCCTTGTCTTTTCAGGACGTAGTCGATCATGGCTTTCCACATCTCCTTATCCATGGTGGTTCTTAGCACGATTTCTCCTGTTACACCACGCAACTCCCGTTCTGCCATTCACCCGCACAGGCCAGTCAAGTACGTTACTCGCTGTTTTCCTCTGTCTCTCCTTCCCTATCTGGCCTATTAGTATCAGGTTCTCCAAGCTCTCCTTCCTCATTGCATGTCCCAGGAACTTTAACTGTCTCTTCCTGATGCTCTGTATTAATTTTCTTTTCGTTTCCATCCTTTCCAAAACCTCATCATTGCTCACGTGCTCGATCCATGATATCCACAACATCCTTCCTGTAGGACCACATTTCAGTTGCTTCAAGTTTTTCCTTCATCTTCAAAGATATTGCCGAACGTTCACTGCTTTACTGAAGAACAGACATTTTAGGCTGCTTTTTTTTTTCGGTTTTCTTGCAGTTTATTTGTAGTCCTTTCTTGTCACTCTCTTCAGCTACCTTCTGTAGGAGATCTTTTTGTTTCCCTTCTGCTATCAGCACTGTATAATCTGCGTACCTTCTGTTGTTCAAATTATGGCCTCCGATTACAAATCCCGGCATAACATCTTGGGTCCTCAGAATAGTCTCGCTGTACAAGTTGAATAGATCCGGTGAAAAGACACATCCTTGTCTTACGCCCCTTTCTATTTTTTTTTATATTTACTAGTGATTAGTAAAAGTACAAGTAAAAATTAACTTCAAATTTCAAATGTAGTTGGAGTTTGGCTAATTACAACGTAGTCTGCTATTATTTATTTAATTAATAGTAAATAGCAATGTCCATGTTGTACTGCTTGGCATTCGCACCGGAATATCTAATAAAAACATTTCAGAGTGTTTGGGTGTCAATCTGAGGACACTGCAGAGGATTTGGAAAGAGTTGAATGAATCTAATTGTTAATACGAAGGTACGAAAACTCAGAAACCTCACTCTAATCATTCAGATATGAAAAGAAATTTCTGAATTTGTTAGTGAGGGCCTCAACACGGTGGTCTACATTGAGGGCCTTATATTGTCTCGGGTAGAGAGGGCGGTTGCTGGAAGACACTAAGTCTGGAAACAGGAAACTGCACCATGGCACACAAGCAGGGTAACCCATTCATGGCTGTCATACAATTTCTGCAACACATCACCACTAACATTTGGCCATCTAACTCCCCAGATTGCACGTCCTTATGTACGGGGCGCAATTGACCAAAAAGACCAACAAAACTCTTTGTAATACCAATAATTAAATATTCGATGGATAAATTTTCGCCATTTTATTTTGTTTTTAATTTCACGAATGCGCATATTTTGTCTTGAATTTTTCTGATTGCACTGTACAGCAATTGAAATATACATTGTGATCTTCAATTTGGGAGGTGAGAAAAGCACCTACATAAGCAATTTTATCGCCGAATTGTAAAGGATTTTTTTTCTTTTAAAACTTAATACACAATACGTTCCTTTTGTTTGTGATTCCTACCTTAGGAGGGAACTACCAGTTCAGACCTTTACTACTAGGACACGTCAAGTTACTTTTATGCAGGGCTGGCGTGTACTATCACCACCCGGATCGGGAGACCCAAGCCTGATTGGGGACACTGGGCAGTATTTAAGCCATCTGTGAGAAAAAAAAAAGAGCCCCATGATGCAATTCGTTCCTCCCGAAAATTGGAAACCTCATGCTGTACTGGTTGGCACTCGCACCGGAATATCTAATAAAAACATTTCAGAGTGTTTAGGTGTCAATCTGGGGACACTGCAGAGGATTTGGAAAGAGTTGGATGAGACTAATTGTTAATACAAAGGTACGGCAACTCGGAAATTTCACTCTAATCATGCAGATAAGAAAAAAGTTCCTGAATTTGTTAGTGAGGTCCTCAACACGGCGGTCTACCTGAAATCTGTTTTGAAAAAGGAGGACATTTTGAACAGCACTAACAACAATTAAATAACTAGTTCTAGTAAATAAAATTTTCAGGTGTAATATACTTTTTAAATATAGAGTGTGAGACTTTTGCTTCACCCTATGTATCGTAACACAGTCATAAACACACATATTTCCTTTGATTAGTGTGTGTACTGTGTGGAAAGTGTAAAATGAAAGTGTAACAAATAGAATTTGGCGTGAGACAGAAGGAATAAACGAATTGAAAGAGTAAGAATCTCGATGTTGAATCACAGACAAGTAGGAACTCTGCCGGACGAAAAACCCATGCTGACAGGCCTAAAACGAAACTGTGTAGCTTAAACAGCAAAATAACCCCAGCCTCCGCCGTTGCTGAAGCAATAGAGGTAGCGATCCGCCGCCACCGCCGTGGTTGTAATGGCAGCAGTCAAAAAAAAAAAAAAAAAAAAAAAAGAAGCAGACAATGTGAAAGTGTGTTAGCTGATTCTTCCCTACTTTTCTCGCTCTCTCCTCCTCAAACTTTATACTTTCATTCTTCGGCTTTTCTCTTCGTTCCTTCTCTGTTCCTTCGCTTGCACAAAAGTCGTTCTCGAAAATAACACTTAATGCAGTTATTACTAAACTTGGTTACCAGCAATTGAAATATACATTGTGATCTTCAATTTGGGAGGTGAGAAAAGCACCTACGCGAGCAAATTTTATCACCGAATTATAAAGAATTCTTTTTCCTTTAAAACTGAATACATAATACGTTCCTTTTGTGATTCTTATCTTAGGAGGGAACTACCAGTTCAGACCTTTGCTACTAGGACACGTCAAGTTACTTTTTATGCAGGGCTGGCGCGTACTATCACCGCCCGGATTGGGAGACCCAAGCCTGATTGAGGACACTGGGCAGTGTTTAAGCTATCTTATCAATATTTGCTTTTTTCTTCCTACGGTCATATACCTTACAAATTAAACTAATTAACAACAGACTGTTAAAGGATTAAATATTTTCGCGGATTTTGACGTCATTCTCGTTTTTTTTTTCTCGTTCAGATCCGTGAATTTGTTTTTGATCATGTTCAGTCTGTTAGTTAAATGCCATAAGTAATACACGCTTGGAAGATCATGTCTCTTTCGATCCATTACTTCTTGGGAGATTTTCCCGCAGTAAGTTGCCATTTCTTTTTGTGGTAGATTAGTTGCCAACCAAGACTATAGAACCTAATCTGTCCTGCTGTGTAACCCATAACTCGAGGGAGAAGTGTTGTATTAATACCTTTGCCAAGGTTATTTGCGCGTAAGTGAATGCAACGAATTCAATTGGAATTCGAGCTCGGGTCTCCGATTTCTCATTGTTTATACTAAGTCACGAAAAGAAAAACATTCATTATTTTTTTTTAACCATAATTTCGAATATGTTAAAATTCTTCAACTTTTTAAGAAGAAAAGTCTTAAGTTGATGGTAAAAACTGCCGCAAAACATTGTTGATTTAAGATGGACTGATCTATTATAACAGGTCTCTATTATGGACTGATCTATTAAAACATGCCTCTATTATGGAATGATCTATTATGCCATGTCTCTATTAAGAAATGGTCTATAATGACATGTCTCTATTATGGACTGATACATTATGACATGTCTCTGTTATGGACTGATCTATTATGACATGTCTCTGTTAAGGAATGATCTATTATGACATGTCTCTGTTATGGAATGATCTATTATGACATGTCTCTATTATGGACTGATTTATTATAACATGTCTCTGTTATGGAATGATCTATTATGACATGTCTCTATTATGGACTAATCTATTATAACAGGCCTCTATTATGGACTGATATATTATGACATATCTCTATTATAGACTGATCTATTGTGACTCGTCTCTATTATGGAATGATCTATTATGACATGTCTCTATTATGGACTAATCTATTATAAAAGGTCTCTATTATGGACTGATTTATTATAACAGGTCTTTGTTATGGACTGATCTATTATAACAGGCTTCAATTATGGACTGATATATTATGACATATCTCTATTATAGACTGATCTATTGTGACTCGTCTCTATTATAGAATGATCTCTTATGACATGTCTCTATTATGGACTAATCTATTATAACAGTTCTTTATTATGGACTGATCTATTATAACAGCTCTCTGTTATGGACTGATCTATTATAACAGGTCTCTGTTATGGACTGATCTATTATAACAGGTCTCTGTTATGGACTGATCTATTATAACAGGTCTCTGTTATGGACTGATCTATTATAACAGATCTCTATTATGGAATGATCTAGTATTACATGTCTTTATTAGAGACTGATCTATTATGACATGTCTTAATTATAGACTGATCTATTACAACCGGATGTGTGTTGTGGTGCAATGGGTATCGACTCAGAACGACAACTCGGGGTGCTGAGTTCGAATTCCAATTGAATTCCTTGCATTCACTTAAGCACAAATGTCCTTGGAAAAAGTAATAATTCGTCTGTTACCTCCAGTTATGTGTTAAATAATATCGCAGAAAGCAAAGGCAAACTACTGTGGGATAATCTTCTGCCTAATCAGTCTCTTTCGAGACGTGATCACCCAAAGCGTGTATCACGTATGGCACTTAACTAACTATTATGACATGTCTCTACTATGGAAATGATCTATTATGACATGTCTCTAATTTATATTTAGATACATTATTTTATTCTTATTGTTGAATTGTTCACCTATATTGATTATGATTCATTATTGCACATAATTAAATTACAATAAAATTTGTATTTTGCATAAATGCTAGCTTAAAAAACATTGAGATATAGTAGAGTGGGAAACCAACGTATTATAGATTCTTTTGGAAGGGGACACGAAAGCTTTGCCCCGATCCTGTTTCCACGGATTCTGATCACCCACATTTCCTTTGTATCCCCAGTGTAAGAAAGAATTTTCACTCTCACAGATTTCTGGAATAGGCTCCCATGTGGGTGCTTCCCACACTACATTAATCCTGACCTTTTCAAGTCAAGGGTCAATCGTTAGCTTTCCTCCTTATCTTCATAATCTTTCTCTTCCACTCATCGTTACCGTTTAGACTTTAACTTCTACCTTCAGGGACTCTCGAGCCTTTTTGTAGTGATGCTTAGTAAGAAAAAATGAAGAATTTGATACAAATAGCAAGCGATGGAGAAGACGAAAACGATAAAAACCACTAAATTCAGTTCCATAAAAATTGTTACCTTTAGAGGAAGAATAATATCCCTAACTGAAGTGTTAGTTTTCGTTGCGTAAGAGTTTAACACTTACCCGACCTTTTAAAGACAGTTGGTTAAACATTAGTTCTTTGTTCTAAGATCTAAGATAACCATAACTTCGTTCGACATATATTTTTATATAAAAGCGAGTCAAATGAAATGTGTAACTCAGACATTTTATAATCTTTGTCAATCAATGAATATTGTTAAAACAAAATTTCTTATTGTCGTTGTTCACGTGTGCCAAGATTCTTTTTAAGTGATATCGGTCATGTACAGCGACAGTTCAAGAACAATTAGTAGCGTAAAAGACACAAAATAAGGTTTTATTTGTTAAATTCCCAGTGAAAATTCAGGGTGTCCATAAAGTTCGTGTGAACTTTAAAAAAATTATAACTTTATTTGTATTTGTGATAGAAATAATCTGTATGGAATTCCTTGTCACTTTGCTCTGCGTGTTAGACAGTTTCTAAATCAGGTATTTTCTAACATATGGATCGGAAGGGGTGGACCATTTTATTGGCTTCCACGTTCGCCAGATTTGACTCCATTAGATATTTTTATGGGGGTATGTGAAAAAAAATTGTGTATGCAATCAAACCTAGTTCATTAGAAGATTTGAAAGCTAAAACAACTAATGTGATTTCAGGCATTACTGTAAATCTGTTGGCAAATGTTTTTCGTGAACTGCAAAATCGTATTAAGCTTTGTATTGCTAATGATGGAGGACATGTGGAAACTTAAATACAATCTCAATAAAACTTTATAAAAGATAGATTTCTTTCTTTCTAATCCTTTTTAAAAATTGTTCCTATCGCAAATACAAATAAAGTTATACATTTTTTAAAGTGCACACGGACTTTATGGACACCCCGTATATAATGAAAAGTAGAAAAATACTTTTGCGAAAATGTTCAGTGGAATTTTTTTCTCAAAGCACGCAAATATTTTTAATTTCATAGCATAACGAATAAAAGATAAATTATAGTCTTATATCGAACGGTTACAAACAGTATCTGTTACTAAGTAAAATATTTTTGAAAAGCACCAAAGAAGTGGAAGAAAACCATTTTTTACGTTAAAATTTTAACATTCTCTAATGCCCTATTTGAAAATTCCACAGAATTGCCAAAAAACAAAGTAGCTGGGGAGGACCATTATCACCCACGCCCTGAAAATATATGACACATAGTGACAGCTATAATAACGAAAAGATTTTCCGATCATGTGTTGCCTGAAGCCAAATCTTAATTGAAACCTGGTCGTTGGGTATGCATTCTCCAGGCTTCCTCTTGCACTAAGAGCATTTCAAGCTTCGTCAATATTTCTGCATTAGAGGCTGACAGAACCATGTAATTGGGTAGGTAAAGACCCTGTGCACTATACATTGAAAAATAAATACTAGGAGTTTTAACCCATGTGAATTTCACGGTTTTCCTGAATTTTCTTATGTGTTCTTAAAATAATGATTGAAATATCACATGGCGAGTTCTACAACAAAAACTATTTATAAAAAATCCCTTATTGCATCGGTAAATATTAGAACTTAACAACTTGAACAAAATATACAAATAACAATCATAAATATGAATGCTGGTCGTTATTTTAAGAAGTAAGGGGATACAAATGAAAAGATTTTAAATTGACAACTTTTTAATTTCTCTGAAACAGCTGTTAAACACTTCTTTCTTTCTTTCTTTCTTTCTTTCATTTGTCACTGAAACCAAGCCTTTCCTCCTCTTTCCACGCAATCAAAACGGAATGATCGTATTCATGAGATATTGGCAGGAGACGTTAAACACTTCTTTCTTTTTATTTTATTTGTTCTTTCTTTCTTTCTTTCTTTCATTTCCCCACTGAAACCATTTCCCTTTTTTTTCTAAGTGATTGAAACGGAATATTCTATTATTTATGAGGTATTTGCAGGACATAACAGTCGCGCGAACTAACGAAGAGAGGAACAAGCAGATTTATGATAGAATTATTCATATTTAAGATCAAAGTGTTATGGTGATTGCATTTTAATGTCTTTCTTTATTCTGTTCTTTCACGAAGGTGTTAGTCATTTTGCTTCTTTTAAATTCAATTCTTGTGTCCTTACGATCGGGTAAGAACATTTCCCCAAAGTGTAAGTGTTACTTTGGCTAAGTAGCTAAAACGAGGCTTATAAATTTTAAATTGCTAAACTTTTTCCTGGGTCCAGATAAGGATACATACTTACTCTTGTGTTTGTACATAAAGTATTTTGGTCACGTAGATATTCATCCACATTCTCACTCGAACGAAATGTGGCTCAAGGCCGAGTATAAAGTGGAAGTCTCACGTGTACATGGAACCAAGGAGAAAAATAATCTAGTCGCCTCTTTGGGGTGACGCCTCAGGCGCCAGTGCTTAACCCTAGCCCTCACCTCTAGTAGCGGCAAAAGCACTGCCTAGAGAAACGATCCCCTGGGGCTTTGGAATATTATACTTAACATTGATGGGGTTCTAGTAGAGTCAATCATTTGGTGGTGTATAGCAAACAAAAACAAATCTTCCCCAGTATATATATATATATATATATATATATATATATATATATATATATATATACGTATCAACTAATGGACATTTTAATCCGATATTAATTATACATAAATATCGAATTTCAGTTGAATTCTTTGCAGTCACTTACACACAAATACCCTTGGGAAAGGTATTAATCCGTCTCTTCCTTCCAGTTATGGGTCAAATAATAGGACAGATTGGGTTCTATAGCCTTGGCTGGCAACCAGTCTACTGCAGAAAGCAATGGCAACCTACTGCGCGATACATCTACTGCCCAGTCAGTCAGGTCTTTTTCGAGTCATGATCGCCAAAGCGTGTATCACGTATGGCACTTAACTGACTGATATATATATATATATATATATATATATGATCATTTTGAATAAAAAGTCTATTAATGCCTTCGTTTACATTTTGTTGTGAAAATAGATTTGCAGTGATAACTTCTCTTAGTTTAACCGTAAAGCGACCCTAACTTGAAGGTTGATTCACAGATTAAAAAGAGAATAAAGGTTCGATTCTTGTGGAGAAACACATTTTCTTTTATAAGACTTTTTATCTCTACGCCGGTAGATAAAGAATTCTGTTTAAAAAACTATGATGTCTAGTCAAATCCATGTACCCACTAAATATAACATTTATAAGATTATTTTCTATATTTTCTAAAAGAACACTTGCGGTTTCTCTTTCTATATATATATATATATATATATATAAATTCGAAAAATATAAGCAGTAAATTGCTAATAAATTCTGAAGTGTTGGAACTGTGAAGTCGGGATGCTGAAAGAAACACCAATCAGCTAAGTGACACTTTTACTTTTACTAATTATATATATATATAGCCTAACAATAGAATGAAATAGACTCACTGTAATAAAAGAGAGGGATGTGTGTTGTAGTGCAGTGGATATCGACTCGGAACGACAAATCGGGGAGCCGAGTTCGAATTCCAGTTGAATTCCTCGCATTCACTTACGCACAAATACGCTTGGGAAAGGTGTTGATCCGTCTCTTCTCTCCAGTTATGGGTTAAATAACAGAACAGATTGGGTTCTATAGCCTTGGCTGGCAACCAGTCTACCGCAGAAAGCAATGACAACCTATTGCGTGATAATGTTCTGCCCAGTCAGTCATGATCGCCCAAAGCATGTATCACATATGGCACTTAACTGACTGAGTTAGGTAGCCATACACCCCTTTTCACCCTCTCTCTTGTCTTCAGTATGTCCAGTGATTATTAAATTCACTGATCCTTCTTTCCTCAAGAAGTGTGCATGTTGTTCCATCCATTTATACAAGATTGTTAGTTAGATTATGAGTTGCTTTTCTCTGACTCTCTTGCCTTCAATATGACCTGTGAGTGTCAAATTCGATAGACCCTCTTTTTCATGATGTGTGCCTGTTGTTCCATCCATTTATTAACCCTAATTTGGATGAAATAATTCAAGAAAAAAAATTGCAAATACACAGGTAATTATAAATTGCGAAGTGACCTAACATTGGCCTTTCAGTTAATTGTTTTAAAATTCTAGCAGTTCTATCAACAGTCTGTATCTACGTTCTCAGGACAGATGGGCTTACGTCTACATCACGTTTAAACACTGGTTCCTGTACGATCACCAAAGAACATCCGCCCGTTTATAGAATTCTGTTGCCATATCTGTTCAGGCGCCCCTGCTGTTCATCTCAGTGTTCTCGACAGGCTCCAAACGAAAACCTCTAATGTGATAGGTCCCGACTTGGCAGCTCGACTACAGCCAATTGTTCACCGGCGGGATGTGGCTTCCCTCTGTCTATTCTACAAATATATTAATGGCATCTGCTCCGACGAACCTAAATAACTGCTGCCCCCACCACAAGAATTTATTCGTGCAACCAGACTGGCAACAAGGTTCCAACCATTTACAGTTAGATCAACCAAATTCAGCCGACAATTCTACTCCATCAGCTTCTTTTCTCGCAGTTCCCGCCTGTGGAACTTCCTCCAGTATACATGCTTTCCTGACGGCTACAACCTCCATGTATTTAAATGCAATGTCAATACCCATCTCTTATCCACTTGACTCCAGTTCCTTCTACATCACCCTGTATATCTTGTTCTATCTTGTTCTTTTCCTTTCTCTCTATCTTCGCAACTGTCTTCCCATCCTTCTCTTGCCCTTTCTCTGACACACCCTGTAACTAGTTCGTCTTTCTCTTCACTCTCCTCCTGCCAAACCCTTTACTAAGTAGCCCCCTGCGCATCAGTGGCGGTACCGCCTTGCTTAGGGTGAAACGATTAAAAAAAAACTGTAGATTGAGGAAATAGCTGGTAAGTCGACTAGTTTATTATTAACTAGTAGTAAATATCTGGTCTTGTACGGGATAGGAAGAGTATAAATTTACTTTTAATATCTTTCATACGATCCATATCTGCAGACATTAAATACGGAAGATTACTCTTGTATTGTTTAAAGAGTTATTCTCCATGTAAACGTTACTCTGTTGAACTTATCTTTAACAGCAACAACAAAAAATGGTTGAAAATAAAAAATTAAAACAAAGATTAAACACTTAGTTTAGTGCAATTTCTTTTTCTAAAATTTGCAAGGAGTGTGTAAGTTTTGAAACAGATCGGATGAAAAATGTGGAAGTGGATGCTAATAGAAATCAGTGAAGATACGCACACGGATACACACACACACATCTTCAGTTTTATTTATATAGATATTTATCTATTTCGACATTTATCTTTAATCGTTATCAATAGTAAATAGGAAAGAAGAGAGGTTCTGTTAAGATAAAAGTATGCAGTCGGTTATTAAGTATTCCTCTCGGTCATCCTTAATTCTCGCTTAAAATAGTTATCAGAGGAACTAAAAAAGGATACAAGAGTCGAAAACCATGTCTACAATGCTGGTATTAAGTTGTTTACAAAGATAGATAATTTAAGGATTCAAGTAAACAACCGATAAAAAAGTTCTTCATCGATGAAAAAAAGCGGATGATTTGAGAAACGGAAAATAAGGGATACAATTTAAACCGTTTTCTGGAATACATTCCAGATTACAGAGCCATGAGAACAGAATAAATCAAATTTAAAAGGAAAAATTCGATAAAATCAAATTAAAAACAACAAAAATCAAATTAAAATTAACCGAATAAAATAAAAAGAAAACAATTGGTAAAAAAACAAAAAAAATGTTCCAATCATAGATCGAAATTCTATATTATTTTTTGTTGTTACGTCGTTTTTCATATATTAATGAAAGACTTTTTTCGGCACTGCTTGACGTTTTCTGTTCAGTTTTGGATGGATTTTTTGTTTTGTTTTTAGTCACGCAAAGAATGAATGATATACATTTGCCATCACGACGTTACGAGTTGTTGCCATAAAAAAAAAATAAAGAAGAAATAAAGAATAAAAAAACGGATTCTACTCAATGCAGACAACGATAAATATGTGAAGTCAGGTGACTTGAAAAACACGATTACGCATGCGCAGAAACTAGGCGGGTGAGTGTTTCTCATTTTGAATTAGATTGAAAAAGTGTTTAAAAGTCAATTGCAATAACACACACACACACACACACACACAAACACACACACATACACATACATATACATATACATATATGCACAATATTAATTCGCTCAGTGAAGTCGTAGTCACACATTTCTTAATTTAGGACAGCATCGATATACAATTAAAAGGTAATTTATGTCTTTTCTAGAATTATTTTTATCAATAATTTTGAGTTTACAGTTCTTTATAAGAAAGAAAGATATATATTATGAATACGTTTAGGCAGACAGATACAATATATATATATATATATATATTATTTTGGCAACAATCTCTTTTATGAAGAAAATGACAGACAAAGTATTAAGGTTAACTTTGTTTTTATGTAATTTTGCATGTGATCTTAAAGGTTTTTTTTTTCTTTTTCAGGACATAAATTATATAAAAATTCTCGAAATGTTTTGCTTTGCCGAGCGCTTTCGGTTATACTTTTAGTCATCGAAGATAGATTTTATTTTACGCAGGACCGAATATATGTAGTGTTTATGTATGTGTATAAGAGACATGTTTTATTTTCTGAACACGGTCAACATGTTGTTGCCATGTTCGTAGTTGATATTATTAAATACTGGATGTTTCTTTTGTTTTTTTTATCAATAATCCTTTCATTATTTTTATCCCTTTTTCGCACGTGGATGATACGATGATATTTGTGTTATCAACAAGTATGTTCTGCAGAGACTTACCAAACTCTATCTGTAACATACGATATATATATATATATATATATATATATATATATATATATATATGTATGTATTTGGCTAACAATCTCTCCTTTTATACAGTTTTCATTAAAAAATGACCGACAAGGTATTATCATTAAGTTTTTATATAATTCTTCATGTGTTCGTATAATTATATATGAATTTTCCAAAACCTTTGTACTTTCGAGAGCTTAATACATAATCGCATCACCCACATAGAAAAGAAGATTAAAAACAATGGCAGCATTACTAATAAAAAAAAAGAGAAATACTACACTTAATAACATCAGTTATGAACACGGTAGCAATGTGCTTACCGTGTTCGGAACTTAACATACACAAAACCCTATGAGCATAAACTTTACACATGTTTATTTACGAGTAAAACAAAATTAATTCTTGATAATGTTTAAAAATAGAGCCGAAAGCGCTCGAAAGTACACGACCTTTGGACGATTCTTATATAATTTGATTTCCGAAAAGAAAAAAACATATGAATACATGGAAAAAATATATAAAAAACTTAATGATAAAACCTTGTCTCTCATTTATATATATATATATATATATATATATATATATATATATATATATATATATATATATAATTTTAAGATAGGTTATATTTATGGGCAAAAGTGGTCGATATAGAGCGTATGTAAATATACAAGTTGATGCTGAATTCAACACAGTCTTCATTTGAAGACTGCATTTAACAATGAAACAGACTGTCGGCGCTCGTTGTTGACCTCAGGAAGGGAGTGAGAGAGAGAGAGAGAGAGAGACGAGATACTCAAATTATACTTTTTCAATGATGTCTGTGATTATAGTCATTCACCATAAATATTACTGCAAAGAAATGAGACCCCTAAGGCGGCAATGGGTAAATTATTGACATTTTATATTTTTAATTTGGCGCATTGTTTGCTTTCTATTTTGTCGACTGCACAATATAGTAGGGTCAGTTGGGCATCATCTGTGTGAAAACGATCATCATCATGCAAGTCATTCCGTCAGAAATCTGGTAACGGCATGCTGTACCGCTTTGCATTAGCGCCAGAAGCTCCAAGACGAAAATTTTGGGTGTGACATGGACCCGCTTAAGAAGTCCAGCAAGAAAATAAAACAACAACCAAAATAGGAAATAACGATATATATATATATATATATATATATATATATATATATATATTAAACACAGCAAAATACAAATACTTTGAACGCTGTGAGTACAACAATAAATACGGGTTAGGAAGTAATGCTAGTTACTGTCTTGGCTATCCCTGCCTATCTGTCTCCTGCTTATCTGCTGATCTCTGCTCTGAGCTCTCTCTTGTGAGGGGAAGTATACGTAGTTGTAAGAAGGGATCACTCCGTTGAATGGGTGAGGCTACCACGACAGGGTGTCAATATGAGGGCAGTGCAGAGGATTCGGAAAAGGTTGGACGAGTCTAACGGTGATTACGAATCTACGACAGCTCGGTAAACTTACTCAGATAAGAAAAGACGCCCTGAAATTATTGGCAAAGGTCTCAGACTCGACACTGAGGTCTACATCAAGTGGAATGAGGAGGTAGTGCTGCTCTGGCTAAAGAGAGTGGCTGCTGAAACAGGACTCTGCATTATGCGACACAAGCAGGAAAAGCCAATTATGGCTGTCACACAATTTCTGCAACCACCTCTTAATTCTGGCCCCCTAACTCTCCCCCTTCACTATTATGTCAGCGAGAGAACAACAAAGCTCCTTGTCACGCCAAGAATGAACTGAAGAGAAGGATTATGGCAGCATTCACCAACTTATACAAGGAAACTATTATTTCAAGAAAATATTGGAAAATATATCTGCTAAAATGAGATGACAATGCAATCGTGGTGGTCCAGTGGATATCGGCTCGGAACAAGAAATCGGAGAGCCGAGTTCGAATTCCAATTGAATTCATTGCATTCACTTACGCGCAAATACCCTTGGAAAAGGTATTAATCCGTCTCTTCCTTCCAGTTATTGGTTAAATAACAGTACAGATTGGGTTCTATATCCTTGGCTGGCAACCAGACTACTGCAGAAAGCAATGGCAACCTACTGCGGGATAATCTTCTACCCAGTCAGTCATGTCTCTTTCGAGACATGATCGCCCAAGCGTGTTTCACGTATGGCACTTGACTATCCATCTTACCCTACACAGACACACACACTCACGCAGACTCTCTCTCTCTCTCATACACACACACATATATGTATATATATGTAGGGGTGGTGAAAAATCTATGGCCCGACACAATTACAACAATTATAGTTTTTGATATATATATATATATATATATATATATATATATATATATATATATATATATATATATATCAGATTAAATAAATTGCAAACAATATGTTTGCTTATTTTTAATCAAATCCGTTCATGCTCACGGATAATCTTTCGCGTATTAAAATAAAAAGATGTCAGAAATTAGTTGTAACGTTGACAGATGTTATTTTCATTCATTTCTTAAGGTACCCAAGTACTTTCAACCTGTTTCCGAAAATGACTCCTGAAGAGGACCTCGGAAAGAGGTTGAAGCTGGGTTTTTGTTACTGCTCATCCTGCGGTTGTCTAAGATTATTGATACACCCATCCAATAAAAACACACCCAATTAGGACAGGCAGCATGCCAAATTATCTATCTGTTATAGATAATTATAGATTGTATCCGAAGCCTATTGATCCGCTTATACCTTATTATTAGATACAAATTAAGTGATGTAATGAACATACTGGCGTGTATGTTATTATCAATATAAATAATGTGTGTTATTAAAAAGAGACTGAGTTATAGATAGCTAGATCTAAAAACAATTAGTTCTATTATTTGATTGGTTGAGGGATCGATAGAAATGAACAGCCTGAAAATAGGTACCTATTTCAGTAGCAAGAAAGTCTAAGATATGAACAAACATAAAAATTACGCCTATAAAAGCACCAGGGTACAAAGAGTCTGTCTCTTTAACTGGGCAGATTCATGCTGACTTCGGAGTTTCATTAGGACACTGTTATGATGTTCTCACTCGTCAGAGATCTTTGTACTTATCAACGCTCTATCTCTACCCTGATATCGAGCACTTTACAATAAAAAGCCTGCTTGCCAAAATACACATTATCAGTAAAACCACTGAAAAAACAACCTTGGTGCTAAACATTATCACAATTAAACACACACACACACACACACACACACACACACACATATATATATATATATATAGAGAGAGAGAGACAGACAGACAGACAGACAGAGATAGACAGAGAGAGAGAGAAGAAAGCTCCATTGAGCTCTCTCTTTCTATCTAATTAATAATTTATATAAATTAGATAAAATCTTTTGGTTTAGCCTGTCCGTTTTCATGGATTGCCATTTTCTCATATATATATATATATATATATATATAAATTCTGAAATTTAGATTCCGTCAAATAGCTACTTCAGCGAGAAAATTCTCGTTGCTGAATCTATTGTTGCTGATGAAGCGAGAATTTTCTTGCTAAAATAGCTTTTTTTATTTATATATAATATCATATCGCCCCAAGCAACGCATTTTACTGCCACTGTTTTGCAGGGGGTCACATAGAAGGGGAATTATGAGAAAGAGTGACATGTTATAGGGTGTGTCAGAAAGTGGGTAAGAGAAGGATGAGAATACTGATGAGAGTGGAGTGGGCGGAGAAGGAAACATGAGGGAAAGGATGCAGGTTAGTGAGATAAAAGGTGACTCTTGACTTTACATTAAAATTCTTGGAGATTGTAGCTGTCGGGAAAGCAAGTAAATGGAAGGAATTCCACAGGCGGGAAGTGCGAGAAAAGAAACTGTTGAATAGAATTTTTTATTGTTTTTCCAGTTAAAGGGTGGGACCTAGTTGCTAATCTTGTTGCTCGAGTAAATTCATTCGTGGTTGATACTGACTTGGCAGACCGGCTGCAGCCGCTCTCTCACCGGCGTGATGTGGCTTCCCTGTGCCTCTTCTACAAGTACTTTCATGGCTTCTGTTCCGATGAGCTTAGATCACTGGTGCCGCCTAAGCACGAATTTACACGAGATACTAGATTAGCAACTAGGTCCCACCCTTTTACAGTTAAACAGATACGATGTAACCGTAAATTCTACTCCAACAGCTTCTTTTCTCGCGCTTCCCGCCTATGGAACTCCCTTCCACATGTCTGCTTTCCCGACAGCTACAATCTCCAGGTGTTTAAATGTAGGGGCAATAGACACCTCCTATCACACTAACTCCCAATTATTCTCACAACACTCTCATCTACCCAACCCTCATTTTCGGTATCCTTACCTGCCTATCACCCACCCTCTGACATTTCCTATATTTAATCATCCTTTCTCCACTCTACGTAGCCCCCTGCGCAGTAGTGGCAGTGACATGCCTTGCTCGGGGTGAAACGCTTATAAAAAATAAAAAAAAATATAGGGGTGCACTAGTGAGCTAAGTTTACTAAGTTCAGTAGTGCCCTCTAAACTTGTAATTAAATAAATAATGGAAGACTACGCTGTAATTAGCCAACCTCCAACTACATTTGAAATTTAAAGTTAAGCTTTACTTGTACTTTTACTAATCCCTAATCGGCAGGAACCGAGTATTAAATTATTTTTTTTATTATGCATAGATTTTAGATCTTATGTGCAAAATGTTCAGTTAGATTATATCTTGGTGTGTGTTGTGGTGCAGTGGATGTCGCCTCGGAATCGGAGGGCCGAGTTCAAACTGAATTTCAAATTGAAATTCAGTTGAATTCGTTGCATTCACTTACGTGCAAATACCCTTGGGAAAGATATTAATCCATCTCTTCTTACTCCTGCTATGAGTTAAATAGTAGGACAGATTGGGTTCTCCAGCCTTGGTTGGCAACTATTCACTGCAGAAAGTAATGGCAACCTACTGCGGGAATATTTTCTGCCTAGCCAGTCATGACTCGAAAGAGACATGATCGCCCAAAGCGTCTATCACGTATGGCACTAAACTGACTGACTGAGTGAAATTTGTAAAAGGACAATTTGCATAAAGGCAATAGGAAAACCTTTCTTAGCCGATGCACTTTGTTCTCTGAGGGACATTTTCAAGTTAAATGTTTGGATTTTATTTTGCGAAATTCCAGCTGAATTCATTGTATTCACTTACGCGCAAATACCCTTGGGAAAGGTATTAATCCGTCTCTTCTTTCCAGTTATGGGTTAAATAACAGTATAGATTGGGTTCTATAGCCTTGGCTGGCAACCAGTCTACCGCAGAAAGCAATGGCAACCTACTGCGGGATAATCTTCTGCCCAGTCAGTCATGTCTCTTTCGAGACATGATCGTCGAAGCGTGTATCACGTATGGCACTTAACTGACTGAATCATATACAGGATGTGCGTTGTGCAGGGGAAAGTTAATAATCCGTCTCTTCCCTCTAGTTATGGGTTAAACAACAAGACAGGTTCTATAGCCTTGACTGGTAACCAGTCTACCGCAAAAAGTAATGGAAACCTACTGCGGGATAATGTTCTGCCTAGTCAGTCATGTCTCTTTCGAGACATGATCGCTCAAGCGTGTATCACGTATGGGACTTGACTGACTGACTGAATATAGTAGTTGAAAACATGATTAAGGCTTCTACTGGGTATAATGTGGGAGATCAATTTTTTATTGTTATGATGTAATAAACTGATCCCCTACTAATTACTAGTTAATAATATATCTCTTGCCCCTCCAGCCATGCGTCAAATAACAGGACAGACTGGGTTCTAAAGCCTTGGTTGGCAAAAAGTCTACCGCAGAAAGTAATGGCAATCTACTGCGGGATAAACTTCTGCCCAGTCAGTCATGTCTCTTTCGAGACATGGTTGCCCAAGCGTGTATCACCGTATCATATTCAAGAGCAAAATATATACAAAAGTTTTGACAAACCAATAACATTTTTTCTCTTGTTACAAAATAAAACCCTTACTTTTGTCTTGATAAAGTCGCTTAGAGGACGAAAGGTGTCAGATAAGATAATTTGTGAATGACGGATCCATGAAAACACGTATTTCATAAAGAATTTGAAAAATTAAATTTAATTCAAAGCACACATTTGTTTAAGTGCCATACGTGATTAATACATTTCCCAAAGGGAATTTAAGTGAAATCAACGAATTCAACTGGAATATCGAACTCGGCTATCGGCTTCTTCGTTCCGAGTTGATATTCACTGCACCGAAGCGTACGTCTACAAATCACGCATTACTATTTACTTCATAAACACAATGGAACCGAGCGACACGCAAAGTTTTAGTTCGAATCCCAAATCTTTGTCATTCGACATTCGAACCTTTGAGCGCACCGAGTGACACAAAAGAGAATCGGGTTTACGAAGCGACTTTTTGGGGAGCCATTAGCACTGTACCGCTATATAAACCAACATTAGAAGTGTAAAAAAATGTTGAATCGTAAAAAAAAAAAATAAATGAGAGAGAGAGAGAGAGAGAGAGAGAGTGGGAGGGAGGGAGGGAGAGAGAGAGAGAGAGAGAGAGAGAGAGAGAGAGAGAGAGAGAGAGAGAAAACGGATATACGACCAGGTGCGCTTTTAATGAGCACCCTAACTGAAATGTGATATGAAAATACCTGGACACATGTGCATGACTGTAAAAAGCACTTTGGGTTGTTTCTTTCCTAACTTTCTCACTACACACAATTATTACCTCATATCCTATAACTCATTCAACCTTACCATTTTGTTAGCTGTAACAAAATGGTAAGGATTAAACTACCTTGAGATCGATTCATCGCTCGATCGATTTATTTATCTCAGTCTGCTCATATCTATCTATCTATCTATCTATCTATCTATCTATCTGTCTATCTATCTATCTATCTATCTATCTCCTAATTCATTTTGCTACTAATGTGAATTTTTTATACACACAGATAGACACAGGTTCGAGTTTCACGACTCTTCAATTGTGGGTTTATATATATATATATATTTATATTTGATTTGTCTTTCTACTTTTTTTGTAGATTCCAAAAATATTCGACTTTCAAATTAAAATTACATACTCAACCTCTCATACACCCGTCGTATACGAAGATTTTCTTCTCAACATTCATTTCGTAATTTAAAAAAAAAATCTCCCGCCTCTTAAATCAAATTCAGAACTCGTGTCGAATGCATTTTACAATCAAAAGACTAAACACGAACACTTAGGAATAATAATAATAATAATAATAATAATAATAATAATAATAAGAAGAAGAAGAAGAAGAAGAAGAAGAACTGTCAAAATATAGAGACCTGGAAACTGAAATAGAAATAATGTGAAAATTGAAAACAAGTATCGTTCCAGAGATAGTGAGTGTACTTGGAATGATAAAAAATGAAAAAAAAAAAAAAAAAAAAAACACACATCGAAAGAATCCTTGGAAACCCCAGCTTAACAGATAAACAAAAAAAAAATTGTTAAGTACAGTCAACACACTAAGGAGAACTTTGTCTATGTAACTCTAGCGATGTTAGGGGGATATGAAAACACGTGAAACACACACCACTACCTGCCTTAGGTCTTCCTGTAGACTTGGTAGGTAGAGCAACCATAGCAGAAATCGATTTATAATGAAGAATGACATAATAATAATAATGATAATGTGAAGATGAAGAAGAAGAAGAAGAAGAAGAAGAAGAAGAAGAAGAAGAAGAAGAAGAAGAAGAAGAAAAACAAATCTTACCTGCCTCATGACGAATATTGAATTTTCCTAAAGCATATAATTGTGTGCATAGACCTCTACAAGGTCTGTTTTGAATTTTAAGTACGTGTTATTTATCGCACTTACAAACACTTAGAATATTGCAAACATGTTTTTCGAGGGCTTGTGTGTATATACAGTTCAAAGTCGGGGAGCAAAATCACCACGAAATAGAGTTGTGTTGTTAAACATTGAAAACATATCCACCCGCTTTTGTACGTATATACGGAAATCAATCTTGCATGTTACGCGTAAAAGAGAAAGTACCGTCGACGTATATAGCATCGATGGTTGGTTAGAATAAGATTCAGTTTGAGCGAATCCCCCCCAGTAAACATCAAATACTTGAATACAACTATTTCTGAAAATATTCCAATTTGATTAATAAATATCCTTCTTCTTCTTCTTCTTCTTTTTATCTATCTATCTATCTATCTATCTATCTATCTATCTATCTATCTATCTATCTATCTATCTACTCCAGTCTGTTCCTTCCTTCCTGTCTATCTATCTATCTATCTATCTATCTATCTAATCTGTTTCTGTTCTTTCCTATCTATCTATCTATCTATCTATCTATCTATCTATCTATCTATCTATCTAATCTAAGTTCTTTCCTATTTCCTATCTATCTATCTATCTATCTATCTATCTATCTATCTATCTATCTGAGTATTTTCATGATTCATTTTTACTGCATTTATTGACAATAATACAAAAACAATTATACGCCTGGCATCTGTTCCTTCCTATCTATCTATCTATCTATCTATCTATCTATCTATCTATCTATCTATCTATCTATCTATCTATCTATCTATCTGAGTATTTTCATAATTCATTTTTACTGCATTTATTGACAATTTGCAAAAACAATTATACGCCTGGCGTATATTCACATGAAAAACTTTATATCATTCTCCCACACGCAAAAAAAAGCACACACATGAACGAATAACTTTAAAACGCTCACGTGTGCAGAGTAAAAAATAAAAAATAAAAAATAAAAACGAAATTTTACAAGCTATTGTGAAAATGGCTTCTTGCAAAACGCGTGTTGTTACGCCGACGGAAGGAGCATGTGTTGAAGTATCTGTGCAGAAAGACACATGCAGATGTAGAAATTATTTGTAAACCTTGTGAATGTATCTTTTCATATTAACAGACAGACGTTAGTGCATAGAAAGAATAATAAATAAGTGAATATCGATAGATATCTAGATAACAACAGAAATAAAGAGTGCGTTAGATAAGCGTATATAAGAGTGTTGGACAAACAAAGACCTATAAACAGGCAGAAATATATATATATATATCTATATATATATATATAACTGAAAGAATAATCTGACTACGTGCTCATAAGTAAGCAGACACAGCTTTGCTGGTTGGAAGCATAGATGCTAATGGAATTTGAAATAATTTCCGTTTTAACTACGTGAACAAAAATTAAACGCACTCATTACGTGACCGTAAATGCAAAGGGTGTACAATAGTAATTATTATTAAACACATAAACCGTTATTTTAAACCCCACGCCGAAGAACAACACGCATCATAGAGATAATATTTCTGCCTTTTGCAGACATTTTTTACACGTGTATTTTTTTATTGCGCGTGCGGGCGATAACACCCGCACTCAGATTGCGAGCAATTTCAAGTTGATAGAAATTCTAGACTCTAGAATTTCTCTAGAAAACCTCTCTCTAGATTCTCTAGAGAGAGGTTTTCGTTCTAGTTATTGCATAATTAGCAAATCAGGTTGTATTTCGATATAAGACAAAAAATTATAACAGCATCTTTGTATATTTCATAGTTAAAACCACATAAGGAATTCAGAAAAAAAATAGTGTTTTCTTTTTTTACGTAACTGCTTGGCTGTTTTCATAAGAGAAATTAAGATGAATTTGAAACAGTCTAAAAAAAAAAAAGACAAGTTTCAGCCTTTCTGAAAGATTTCTTAATAATCCCCTTAATAAACGAAACGAATTTGATTAAAAAATCAATGGTAAAGGAAACATATCAATCAATGTTGCTAGTTAAAATCATGAAAATTCCATTCGTGCTATACAACCAACGCAGGTAGGGTTTGAACGCTAACGTGAAAAATAAGATTTTCTTTTTTTTCGTGGGGAATTTGAAAGTAACAACTACTCAACAACGTATGGATATTTTACAATGCTGTATTTTACTGACAAAGTGGGTGTGTGTGTGTACCCTTAGTCTCTCCTCAACATTCTTCCACCAATAACTCCAAAGTTCTTTCTATCCATCTTTGCAAGTGAAGCGAAACTTAGCGCCTCGAGTTGAAAGTAAAAAGACATTATTTACTTACTTGAAATATATCATCCAAGAGTAACTAAAAAAATACTCCTAAGAATCTCCTGGTTCCCTTAAGTCTTAAACTGTATTTGGGTGCTTGTGTATGTGTGTGTGTGTATGTGTGTGTGTGTATGTGTGTTGAATACTCGAAACGACCGTTCCCCGAGTGTCAGATGGTGATGTAGTCCTTCGTAGTTCAGTTGGAGAGGCGGTCTGCGATTGTGACTACACGTCTAAGATGTAAAGAAGAAAAGAAAGAACGAAAGAACGAAAGAAAGAAAGAGAGAAAGAAAAAAAAGGGGCACGCACACATACACATACCTACCTATCATACCATACCATACCATACCATACCATGAGGACACATCTTATGCAGAGAGACTGTCACGAAAAGAATCTATGAGCGTGTATCAATAAATTCCCTGCTTTATAGATAGATATTAACTGAATTTGGATCGCATAATTTTTAAAATTTTAATGTTCGACGTTTGTGCTTAATATTCATCACTGAATTAAGTGCATTAACACAGAAAGAGATTATGCTTAAAATTAATATTTGTTGTAAAAGGAAATGTTTTTTCTTCATGAGGATACGAACTTAGTGATTTTACTACTTACTATATATATTTAAGTTACAAACACACACACACACACACACACACACACACATAAACAGTGTGAGATGGAGGGAGAGGTAATGTAGTGTTGAAGAGGGGGGAGGGAGAACCCAGCAGTTGGGTAGGTGAGCAGGCAAAATGGGGGCGAGGGGCGGTGGGCAGTGGTGAGGGAGTTTGGAGGGAATAGAAATGACATGTTCCCCGCTCCATTCTTCCTCCTCAGCTAGTAAGCGACTCGAAGAGGCAAGAGGCATCGTTTTGTGAGCGAACGAAAACAACTCTGTACCGACACACACGCACACAAGCCGGCAGGAAAGGCACGGACGAATTGCGGTGTCGGCACACACGCACACACACACGCACGTGCGTGCTCGCGCACACACGTGCGCGTGCATACACGTACCCGTATACGAGAATGGGTAGATGAATTTGCTCTAAAATACCAGACGTGTTTTTGAGACGACACATTGTTTACTCCTGAGTGTTCAGTCGATGACACTTTCGACTTGGTATCTTTCATTTTTCTTCCTCTGTTCTTGTTTTCATCGCAAAGTTTCGACTGGTCTACTCTTCGACCTTCTTCACCCAAACGAAAACATAATTTTATTAATTCTCCGTGTTCATGCTAGATTACTTAGATTACGTTTTGGCGTAAGGTTACAAGAATGACTACCAAGTGAGGATCGACCTCACTCCTGACTAGTAATGGCCGATCGGATTAGTTCACTAGGGTGACCTAATAATTATGGCCGGTAGTGTATATACACGGAATGTTTTTTTTTTATATGTTTCATTGAATGTTTTAGCGTTTATGACGGCCTAGATTGTGTACAAACTGTCATAGTGATTAATGTGGATACTCGTGATTGTAATAGATGCCCGATTTGTATTGAAAGCCTGTCCTACAAAGGCGGACATAGGTTTGATTCTAGCCGGAGAGCACATTTTCTTTTATAAAGATGTCTCGAGTATGCAGCCCGATACAGTCAGTCAGTTAAGTGCCATGCGTAATACACGCTTGGACGATCATGTATTGAAAGAGATATGTCTGATTGGGCAGAAGATTTTCCCGAACTTTCGGCAATAGACTGGTTGCTACCCAAGGCTATAGAACCCAATCTGTCCCACTATTTAACTCATAGCTGGATATTTGCGCGTAAGTGAATGCAACGAATTCAGCTGGATTCGAACACTATTTCTCGTTCCGAGCCGATATTCACTGGACCACAAAGGATATCCCACACTTCTTCAAATAAAAATAAAATCTGTATAATCGTATATAATTTAAATATAATGTAATATTTAATAACGTTTAAATTGATAAGAATGTCAGATGAAAAAAAAAAGCCGTTTATTATATATATATATTAGCAGTATAGCCCGGCGTTGCTCGGGTGTAATGAAAGCTTTAAAACTAATCCATGGTCCTGGAGCTCAAACTCAGTCTAAAGAATATTTGTGTGAAGTTTGGTGAGAATCGGATAAAAATTGTGGATTTGTATAAAGGACATACAGACAGATAAACAGATAAACACACAAACATCTTACCTTTTATATATATATTATCGATTTCTGCACTATTGTAAGAACTGCAGCCTTAAAACTTCTGAATGTCGTTTCTTATGTCTTTGTCTATAAGTGTATCAAATTTGATTAAAGTTGGACCACTCCTTCTATAACCCGATTTTTTTGATTATCGATTTTCGATATTTATCTGGAGTACCTCGACACAAAACCTAGCTAAGAAAACTCGCAGACGTTTATAGTACAACTGTGTAAATTTTCAAGAAAATCGGTTCAGCCGTTTCGGAGTCTACAGGCAACGGGCACACACACGCGCACAGACACACACACAGACAAAGTTATATATATATATATATTCGGTCGGATTTCAACCCTGGCTAAAAGCAATCGGATCTTTACATAAAGTTTATATAAAAAGTGGGTGGGGAGGGGAGTTAAGAAAAAAAATAAATTACGTTAAAATTTGTCGTCCAGACATTGATACAGGGGTTTTTGGGAAAAAGAACAGAGGAGGGAATTCAAGACTCGATTATGGAGAAGACTTTTAGATTAAGTCTGTATTTATATATGCAAATTTCGATAAAAATGACAAACAAGGTGCTATGTTTAAGTTTTTTAGATAATTTTTTACGTGAACTTTTCAAAACGTAAGTTATAGAAAAATTTTTCTAATTTTTTATTTCGCCAGTCGCTTTCGGCTATATTTTTAGTCATTATAAAGGGTGAATTTTATTTTACTTTTAACTGAATGTATAAAATTGTTTTGTGCATGTATGTAGAGTCATAGCATAAACCCCAGTTACGAGTAAATCGTAGGGTAATCTAAACCTTTTAGCTGCGGCAGTAACCAGCCTATGAGAAAGAAAAGTCTTAATTCAAAGCCGTTGGGCAACTAGATAACAATTTTATCCCTTAATACCTACTGCTTGTTATGGAAATCACTGCAGCAAATGCTTAGTGTGCTGAAAATCGTGACCCTATACTAGTCAGGGATTCTACAAAAGATGAGAGCCGTAACCCCAGTGAGTCTATAAATCTTGAGCGTGAATGAGTGTAGGTTCTCAACTGGGTTACTTGAATCGTAACACCAGTCTTCAAAATCGATGACTGACGTCACTCGACTGCAGATCATTTATCCAACAATTTAATTTCGCACATATCAGAGTGACATCAAAGCGTCAGTGATTTCTCAATATTCTTTCCATTGCCGACACCATCGTAGTAAGAAATATCTTAATTCTCGAAACGCACGAACAACAACATTGATCTAGTCGTCTTGATACGGCTCCATTTTTTGTTTTAGCTCACGAGTGGGATTATGGGACATTTCCGCCATGTTTACGCCTATTATTTTCACTTAAAATGCTCGCCTTTTCGTTACTAACAGCTACTTTATGAAATATTCTTTCTTTGCATAGGATGGTCAGTATGAATTTTAAACTGCGACATTCAGGGTTTATTTTTTTTAAAGAAATACTCGCAACACGAGATAAATTTTAACTAAGATAATTATAAACAAAGCCAGGAAAGGATACATCCCCGATGTCTATAAAGCGAAGCCTACGACGGATTTATGAAACGATATAAAGTGATTCGGATTGCTGTTGTTCTGTCTTTGCTATGACTATCACGATAATCAAACACATTTGTGGCGATCAAGAAATAAAATCTTTCATACATCTATCAATAAGTCGTCGACTCATTGTTCTACTATTGATGTACACATTTTCATTAGGTTCGTTATGGTATTTTGAGCATTCATTATTGGTTCAAATTTGTTATTCTCAGCATTCATCGTTAGTTGCGATATGTAATTCAGAGATCCGAAAGTGAATTGGCATGGCGAAGGACGCATTCCAGAAGCTGAGTAAAGTACTAAGACACAGGAAAATTTCACTAGAAACAAAGAAGAGAGTGCTAGATTCCTATGCGATATCAGTTCCTCAATACGGCACTGAATGCTGGACAATATCATCGAAGATGAGGAAAAAACTTGAAGCAGCGGAAATGTGGTTCTACAGAAGGATGCTGCGGATATCATGGACCGAGCATGCGAGTAATGATGAAGTGCTGGAAAAAATGGCAACCAAAAGAAAATTAATACTGAGCATCAGGAAGAGACAACTGAAGTTCCTGGGACATGCAATGAGGAAGGAGGGCTTGGAGAACCTGATACTGACAGGCCAGATAGAAGGGAAAACAGACAGAGGAAGCCAGCGGATAACATATATGAGGGGCCTGATCAGGTGGATGATGGAACGGGGGTTGCGAGGTGTAATAGGAAGAAGCATACTAAGAGCCACCAGAGATAGGGAGGCATGGAAAACCAAGATCGCCTACGTTCTGAAAGGACAGATAACATAAAACAAGAAGAAGATGGTATTCTTACCGTTTATCATGCTGTTTATTGCGGTATTCTCAGTATTTAACGTAAGGTTATTTTTTAAGGTTATTATGGTATTTTCACCATTCATCGTTAAGTTTATTGTGGATTTTCGCCATTCGTCGTTAGGTTTATTATGGTATTCTCACCATTCATCGTTAAGTTTATTATGGTATTTTCGCCATTCATCGTTAGGTTTATTAAGGTATTCTCACCATTCATCGTTAAGTTTATTATGGCATTCTCACCATTCATCGTTAAGTTTATTACGGTATTTTCGCCATTCATCGTTAGGTTTATTATGGTATTCTCACTATTCATCGTTAAGTTTATTATGGTATTTTCGCCATTCATCGTTAGGTTTATTAAGGTATTCTCACCATTCATCGTTAAGTTTATTACAGTAGTTTCGCCATTCATCGTTAGGTTTATTACGGTATTCTCACCATTTATTGTTAAGTTTATTACAGTATTTTCGCCATTCGTCGTTAGGTTTATTATGGTATTCTCACCATTCATCGTTAAGTTTATTATGGTATTCTCACCATTCATCGTTATGTTTATTATGGTATTCTTACCATTAATCGTTAGGTTTATTATAGTATTCTCACCATTCATCGTTAAGTTTATTATGGTATTCTCACCATTCATCGTTATGTTTATTATGGTATTCTTACCATTAATCGTTAGGTTTATTATGGTATTCTCACCATTCATCGTTAGGTTTATTATAGTATTTTCACCATTCATCGTTAAGTACATTATGGTATTCTCATCATTCATCATGAGAATACCCTAACACATATGGTATTCTCGGAATTTACCATTAGGTTCGTTATGGTATTCTTAGCATTCATCGTTAGGCTTATTATGATATTCTTAGTATTCATCATTAAGTTCGTTATAATATTCGCGGAAGTCATCGTTAGGCTCGTTACGATCTTCTCAACATTCATCGTTAGTTTAATTTTACTATTTTCAGCATTAATCGTTAGGTTCATTTTGGTATTTTCAGGATTCATCGTTAGGTTCATTATGGTATTCTTAGCATTTATCATTAGCTTTAGTATAGTATACTTAAGTTCGTTATGATATTTTTAGTAGCCATCGTTAAGTTCATTTTGTTATTCTCAGCCTCCATCGTTAGGTTCATTAACGTATTTTCGGAATTTATCGTTAGGTACGTTATGATATTCTTAGCCTTCATTATTAAGTTGTTATACTATTCTTAGAATTTACCGTTAAGTCGTTATGACATTCTTAGCCTTCATCATTTGGTTCGTTAAGATATTATCGGTAATAATTGTTAAATTCATTATTTTATTGTTAGCATTCATCGGTAGAAACACATTTCTTTTACTTTAAATCCCTTCTTCATCTGAGTAAATTGTACAGTATTCACTTGCCATATAGTAGTTTAAAGATCATATTGCCGTCAAGCACTTTTTCTTTTGTTTTGAATGAAAGAGTTCTACATTTTAGTACATTTTAAAGAGTTTCTGGGAACATATTTTACTACTCAATTTTGTCTTCAGGATTCTAAGTTCGATTTCCATCACCTGTTATTGCACTACTCAGTTAAACTTCTGTATCTACCTGATTCAAATACCTTCAATATGCAGGGTATTTGTTGTGGGGTTCTCCCTTTTCATAAAGATGGACTCGTCCAGAGTATGCTTATACTACTGCTATAGAAGCGAGACTAGGATAATACAGCGTTTTCACAGAGAGTTAACCGGAGAATACGCGAGTCCAGAGAGAGATTAGCAATCAGTACACAGTAGTTCATAGTAGTTCTGTGCTCCACTCATCGAGAAGATTATTACGCCGTACGCGTCAGCTTCCGACGTGGAAATACTCAATATACTACGGCTTCACTTCCAGAGACTTGTACATATACTTTTTACTAACCCGTATTTCTAGACTACTAATCTTCATTCAAGTCTGTATCCTTACGTTAATACACTTATTTTCTATCTCAATTACTGGTCGTTGTTCCTTTATTTATGCGGATCCCATTCCCGGGATCCACAACAGTATCTCTTTTGCTGACTACCATGTATTGTCTTCTTACAGTTAATAGCTTTTTCTTCTTGATTTTTATAACTATCTTTTCTAAGAGGCAGTATCTTAACCCTCTAGGGCCATTCGTATCATATTAGTGGGGGATCTGTTTATTACTTCATAACAATATAGAACTGATCCCCCACTTTATGACAAGTAGAAGCCTTAATCATATTATATTATTAACCCTCTAGGGCCATTCGTATCATATTTGATACAGTATGAAAACAAGCCTTGAAAGAAATATTTTCCTGAAAAATTTTTTAAGAGAAATATTTTATAAATTTCAAATGAAAGCAGTACTGACTGCTCAGTCAATGAATACCAAATGTTTCCTTATAGGGAAATACCAAATGTTTCCTTATAGGGAAATACTGTATCAAATATGATACGAATGGCCCTAGAGGGTTAACCTACTCTTGTTTAATCTGCAAAAACATATCAATATAATGAAAATTCCTTTAACTTTAACTACTGATATCTCATTTATTTTGATAAGATTAGTAGATTTTCTAAACGCTACTTAGATGTGGCACAAGGCCAAAAATATGGGATAAGCAATGAGGATCGCACTTACTACCCAGTTGTATTAGGTTCTATCATGATAAAATTCCTAACCATTACACCATGTCGAGATATCCATAGATAATTTTCTAAGCCGTGTTTAGATGTAATACAAGGCCGAAAATATGGGGTACTATAATAATATAATAGTAATATAAGGATTTAACTCACTGCTCAGTTGCAATAGGTTCTATCGAAGCACGCTTGCTAACCATTGGCGCCCAAATTGGGATGTAAATTGAACCACTTCGCTGTCTCATCCGCCATAGTTTGAACATTTTTATCAAAGCGCTACAGTCTGTATCCAGTTTGCATATAAACAGCATTCTTATTGTGAAGGTTTTGCTTTATTATTGTTGCTTTGCTTAATCTTGTCTTGCGTATATTTTGCTTGCTTCGTATTATTTTGCTATTGTTTATTGGTAAAAGTCAATCCTGTTTGCTGAGCATTTTTGCCATTGAAACCTAAAGATAACTAACAACTCTACATTACACAACTCCATAAATACACAAATTACAAACAATAACGAGCAGAATATGTTCGTTGACAGCTAAATACTGATGCACATGAACATTTCTACAAATGTTAGAGCTTTCTTCCTTTCACGTCACACATGCTATTGCTGATAATTCCACAAATGATCACTAAAACAGAAATTATTCCCATTTTTCTTTTGTACTTGATTTGCCAATGTAATGTGATCGATCCCGACTTGGCAGCTCAGATACAGTCACTTTATCACCGGCGCAATGTGGCTTCCCTGTGTCTCTTCTACAAATACTTTCTCAACTTCTGCTCCGATGAACTTAGCTCACTGGTGCCCCTATATATGAATTTGCTCTAGCAACAAGATTAGCAACTAGGTCTCACCCTTTTACTGTGAAACCAATAAAATGTAAACGCAAATTCTATTTCATCAGCTTCTTTTCTCGCACTTCCCGCCTGTGGAATTCCCTTCCTTTTACTTGCTTTCCCAACAGCTACAATCTCCAAGAATTTAAATGTAAAGTCAAAAGTCATCTCCTATCTCACAAACCTGCATCCTCTCTCTCCCTCTCATGCTCCTTTTTCCGTCCACTCCACTCTCATCAGTATTCTCATCCTTCTCTTACCCACTTCCTGACACCCTCTATAACCTGTTACTCTTTCTCATAACTTTACTCCTATGTAACCCCCTGCAAAACAGTGGCAGTAAAATGCCTTGCTTGGAGCGATATGATTAAAAAAAAAAACTAAAACAGAAATTATTCCTATTTTATTTTTACTTGATTTGCCATCCATTCACACAAACATTTTAAATTGGTTACTTGCCGGTTCCTTTCTCTTCTTTTGCTTTTAATATGTTGTATGAATTTTAAATCTCTTTGTATTTCTTTACTAACTTTGTCCATAAGAATTCAGCTCTCTCTTTCTAAGTGCATAAGTTTTCTTGTAGTTCTTATTTTTCTTAAGGGTTCCTCATTATTTACATGTTATGTCCATGGTATTCTTTGCATTCATCAGTAGAACCACATTTCTGTTGCTTCAAGTTCCTTCTTCATCCCTGAGGAAATAGTCCAGCATTCATTGCCATATTGTTGATTAGATATTATAATTAAAAACTCTTTCCTTTGTTTTCAATAATATTTTTCTATGTCATTAATTTGCTTAGTTTCGAGAAGTATCTTTCGCTATTCTTATGAGTTATATTTTCCATCATGTTGCGACACTCCTCAGTTATATTTTTGGAACCTTTGTTTGTTATTATCTGTTCTAGAAAGTTCAACTCATTCTGATTGTAAGTATTAGTTTTCTTGTATTAGGTTACTTAGAAAATAATGCAGGTTTTGTCATTAAATATTTTAACCGATTTGTCTAATGTAAAAATCATGCAAACAGATAGAAATTGTATATTGTTTTAAAGATTGTTTTATATACTTTTTGTCTAAATAAGGCTATAACCACATTTCTGTTGCTTTAAGTCCTTTCTTCATCTCTGAGGATATTGTTCAGTACTCACTGCCATATAGTAGATTAGATATTCGTCGTCGTCGTCGTCAGTTTCATATTGTCTCCAAGAAGTTAATTTCGTCTTTGCTGATAGCTTCCTTTAGGATGATGGCGTCGATGACTAGATTCGCTTCCAACGTCCAGAATCAGGACAAAAAGCTTCCTGTTTCACACAAATCTTCTCCCATTATCCACCCACTGTTTTACTTTGCAAAAGTTGGTTGAATGTGAAATAAAATCAGAGTAGAAGAAAGTGCCGATGGCATTAATTTCTTTAATTTCATAACCTGTCTCTACGGAACTCATGGAATTAAACTTGTAGAATTCAGTTATGAAATTGCAACTGACTGCCGCTGACTCTGCTATAATTTCAAGTGGCACCTTCTGTAGCCTGTCCGTCATGCGTAGCTCTCACCATCCGCTAGTTCAAAGGTTGAGATCTGTTGAAATCGTCATCCGCATATTTCACCTTTTAGGTCTTTGGCGTTGGTTGCTCTTAGTCTAGAATTTCGTCTTCGAGCTTGCTCCCAAGGTTAACCCTACCAGGCGACTTAGAGTTTAGAACTTCCGACGTCAGTGGACCACGTTATCCGCTCCGTCACAACAAGGAGCAACCATCAGAGGTAGATTAGATATCATATTATAGTTAAGCACTTTTACATTGTTTCTAATGATATTTTCTCATGTCTGTCTTAGTTTCTGAAAAACGTCTTTCGCTATTGTGATGCGTTTTCCTCGTCACATTTTCTATAATTTGTTACTACAGTCCTTAAATAAATGTTGGATTCTGTTTGATTTTAATGTCTCCAATATCTAGCCCTTTGTTGGCAGCCGTGGATTCTGTCTTCTGAACAGTCGTTTTCTTGCTTTCCTTTACTACTTTGTCTCGAGATTTTTTTATACCCAACAGATAATGTTTATGTTTAAAAGCCGGAAAGAAAAGATCGATCGACAGTGAAAACTGTATTAACTCTACTGACAAATGACAAATATTACATGCAGCCGAGTCGAGAGAAAAATTATACAGTAACTGCAATAAAACGGATAAAGAATTAATAATTGAGAAAAAGCAAAAAAGAAAGAGCGGGAAGCCAAAAATAAGAGAAAATAGTGAAAAATACGGAATTGAAAACGATATTAAATGTCGTTCATCGGAACAGTCACGTCTTCAATGAAGCAAATCAAATTTTTACTTTTATTTGGTTGCGTTGGTCAGTCTGGCTTTCAAAACACCAGAATGAAGCTTCTGAAATGCGTAAAACAAAATCATTTCCTGCTTTGGCTTCATACGGACGTATCTGCTTATTGTAGTTTTATCTGGAGGCATCCAACGCCATTCGAACGTACAGCGTTCTAATGAACATCTTTCCGTTTCCAAAATGAGAGTTTATTTTTTTTTTCTTTTTGGTTACTTTGTCGGGTCAGAAAGTTTTTCATGTCAGAATCCATTTTGATCATTTGTAAATTTGCCATTCGTCTGTGCATTCTATACTGTTGCCATATCTAGTCGAATGCCCTTGCTCTTCATCTCGAAGTTCTCTACAAAATCTAAAGGAGGTTCTGCAAAGTAACTGATCCTGACTTATCCGAAAATAGCAATGGAAAATAAACAATGAAAAAAAATATTGATATTTGTCTATATTTCTGAGATTAGGTAATATTTGCACTATTTCTTATTATTCGGACTATTGCCCTCATCTTTGTCACCATTTGTACGACATTTCGACCGTTGTACGTTCCGGCCTTCTTCAGGTGCTAGGAATTTCGAACCGAACCCTTTATTACAATCACTCCATTCATTGCGTAGTAGTTCCTCTTCTGGTAGTCATGAGTTATCTCCCTCTAATCCCGTAAGTTACTTGTTCACCACTGCTGTAGCCTGGTATTGAACTTACAACTCTTTGGGTCAAATCAACGTCTATATCCATCGGGCCATGTGTTCTTAAGTAGACATGGTCCAGTAGATATAGACGTTATGGATATGGAGGGATTTACATAGCAACAAAGATGAGGACAATAATGTAAATACTGAAAAAATATTGCTATAACAATTATATTTATAAATCTTATAGCAATATTTTGTTAAAGTTGCTAAGCTCAAATGTTTAACGAGATGATAGAGGAATATCTACGAATATTTTATTGTCATAGAACTCTTAAAATTCACGGGTGTTTCTAGTAAATAAGAATTGATGGTGGTGACATTTGCAAATAAATAACACACAGTGACCAAAAGTTAAGAATACACGCCACTGAAAGAAATGTTTCAACTTAACTTTCCAGAAGAAGAGCATCGAATGTGAGAGTGAATAGGTTTCGGGTACGACAGGTGAAGGACTGAAAAATATTTTTAGGTAATCAACGTGCGAGAAGGAGCGTTTTCAAAAGCTATCAAAATTCATATTTTTTCATCTGTCTCGATGTGGTGTAATGTTCATATCAGCTCGGAAAGAGAAATCGGAAAGCCGATTTCGGATTCCAGTCGAATTCGTTTGCATTCGCATACGCACAAATACCTTGGGAAAAGTATGAATCCATCTATTCTTCCCCCAATTATGGATTAAGTAGCAGCACAGACTGGGTTCTATAGTCTTGGTTGGTGTTGTGGACTTGAGTACGTGAGTTCGAGCCTTTGTCGCCAATTTGTTGTGGATTCCGGATGAGGAACCGCACGAAATAAAAAACAACAAAAACATATATAGGGATAGAAAAGTAGGTTATATTGAACGTAATACACAAACTGGAACGCGGGTTAGTCAATTCAGGAATACTATTAGTAGAAATAAATATATACAAGTCTTGAAGTGAAATAGTATGTCCGGGTAACTTATTCTAGCTGAGTGGAGCTAAGAGCTAGTCTGATCTCTGGGTAACTCGGTATCTGTCGAAACTCTCCGGTAACTGTAACGGATCTCTATGATTACTCTCCACTGTAAACCTGCAACTACAACTGAGATTCCAAATTCAACTGCTGTTCTCTATATGGCAAAATTATATGTACACACAGTTGAGTCCATTATCATATACAAAAGAGGAGATCCCACAACAGTTGGCAACCAGTCTACCACAGAAAGAAATGGCAACCTACCTCGGGAAAATCTTCTGTCTAGTTAGTCAGATCTCGAAAGAGACATGATCGTCCAAGCGTTTAGCAAGTATGGCAATTAACTGACTGACTGAATATAATAGTTGGAAACATAATTAAAGATTCTACTAGGTATAAAGTAAGGGATCTGTCTTTTATTGTTATGAAGAAATGAAATGATTTCCCAAAAATTAGTAAAAATCAATATAATCAGAAACAAACACAACTAAAGATTCTGTTGAACATGAAGTGGAGTATCTGTTTTCTATTGTTATGAAATAATAAACTGATCCCTCACTAATTACTACTTATTAATATAATAATATATAACTCATCTCTTCTCCTTCCAGCTATCGGTTGAATAGCAGGACAGATTTTGTTCTATCGCCTTGGTTGGAAACCAGTCTAACACAGAAATAAATGACAACTCACTGCAGGAATATCTTTTGCCTAGTCAAAAGAGACATGATCACCCTAGGGTGTATCACGTATGGTAATTAACTGACTGACTGATATTTCTGAGATGAGGTATTGTAACCATTTACACTATTTATATTGGATAAAATCTTTGGTTGATTAATCCAAAAAGTGATTTGACCCACAGAGTTCAGCGGGGAACCCCCCCCCCCCCCAAAAAAAAAACTGGTGCAGTTATTAAGGCGAATAAAATAAAAACTGAGATATCCAAAGGCATGGTACGTGGAATTAGAACAATCTTCCTGTGGATTAAACAAAGGGCTTGGTTCAAAATTCCAACAAATATCACCTGACGAAGTCCGGAGCGTAAAACAGCTGAAACGTCGTGAATATGACAACAAAGATGAGGACAACAGTCCGAATAATGTAAATAGTTCCATGTCTTTTATAAGAATATGTAGCGTCAGTCAATTAAAGGGTTGCGTAAATTTGGGTATATAATTCTGAAACTAGTATTGGAACCATTCCGTAGAATTAATCAGAAATAAAGCACATTTGATACTCCTCGAAGAGATCTTAGAATATCTTAAATTTCTTAAATTTTAATATCTTATAATTTCTTTTTAAGAAATTATAATAAAAAAAAGATCTTCATGAAAACCGGCTTTAGTGGAGGAATTTTAAGCTAATCTTTGCAGGAAGTCTAAATTAAACATTTTGAATTATGTAAATCCATTACTATTAAGTGTTGGGTTGATAGATTTTTGGTTGTTAGATATATAAACTTCTATGTCATTCAGTGCTAAAATATGTTATACTTCAATCTATAAGAAAACATCGGTCGGGTTTATACTTGAAACTACAGGTTAAAATTGGTTGGGTGTATGTTTTGTATATAGGCAAACGTTGACCGGGTTTATACTTCAGTCTAAAAGTAAACATTGGTCTGCTTTTGCACTTTGTCCATACATATTTTAAATTTTAATGCCTCGAAAACGAAACTACTCTCCTTTATCCACCATATTTTATTTCCTGCCTACCCCCAGAATGGATTAAGGTTAGTCTCCTAGAGAGCAATACACGGCGCCTCCTTGGCCTAAAACTCTCAAGTGATCTCAAATGGAATGACTACATCGAATCCATAGCTGCATTTACTGCTAAGGAGTTTGGCCCAGGAAGTTTTTCTCGTGAAAAACCGTTTTGCACATTTATAAATCTACAATTTGTCCGTACATTGAATACAGTTGCCACATCTGGTCAGGTGCTCCTGCTATTCATTTTGAGGTTCTTGATAGAATCCAAAGGCGGATCTGCAATGTAATGGATCCTAACTTGGCATACCGCCTTCAGTCACGTTCTCAACGATGTAATGTGGCTTCCCTCTGTCATTTCTACAAGTATTTCCATGGCAACAGCTCTGACGAGCTTTTTTTCCCTGGTTTCCCGACCACGTGTATTTACGCGTGCTATTAGATTGGCATCTAGGTCTCATACATTTACCGTCAAAATAAGTAAATGTAACCCTCTCTTCTACTCTAACAGTTTCTTTTCTCACACTTCCCGTTTAGGGAACTTCCTTCATCTTACTTGCTTCCCTGATAGCTACAATCTCTAAAAGTTTAAATGCAACGTTAATTGCTATCTTCTATCTACTTGAGTCCCATCCATCTTTTATCTTTTTTTTCGACATCCCTTGTGTTGTGGAGTCTTTCCCTTTTCCAGGATGATTGACTCGTCTAGAGTATTCATATACTCCTGCATAGAAGCAAGACGTCAGACATCGAAAGATCCGTCAGATAACGTCAGATCCGTGAGATACCGAGAGATACAGCGTTCATAGTAGCTTTAAGCTCCACTCAGCAGAATATTATTATACAGCACCCGCCAGCTTCCGACGTGGACATACTAATTCTACTACGGCTTCACTTCAGAGACCTTGTATAGTTGCAAATTGATGCTTTGTCAGTTTCATTCCACTTTCCATTTGCTTGTTTCATGAATGATTTTCAACGCTCATAAAAATAATGGTGGTATGTAAGGATTTAGTTAGGATGTTCCTTTGGGAAGTGGTCTTGTGCTATGCAAAAATCCAACCGAGAAATAAATCTAAATTAACCTTGCAGCAGATGTCTAAACACATTTGGTAAACCCCACACTATCATAGGTAAGCATTTCATTTTAGATAAATGTGCAAAAAAAAAAAAAAGCAAACTATTGAAGCACACCTAACAGATCTATATTTTGTCATGAATATTATTGTTGTGGATTCTTGCTTAGAAACCACACAAAATAATAATAACAAAAACAGATATGGAGAGACAAAACGTAAAATTTAGAGAAAATAGGACCTAATAGGTTACCCATGCTGATCCCTTTTCTCCCTCCATAAATGTCAGCTACGCTTGATTTTTCTGTCTCCCCTCGTGTTACGGCCTTGCGATGTTCTTGTAGCCTTACCTTAAGGGGCTGGCCTGTTTCTCCTTCATATTTCTTTTGACAGCTAAATGGTGCTGTGGAGTAGTTTTCGCAATGAAGGGTTATAACCGTGCTATGCCGGTTGCTAATCGACTTAATGCACCCAAAATGTTAGGAACTTGGTAATCTTCCACTAAAAGCTGACTCCTTAGTATTCGGCTAACTGCCGACTAATATCAACTGCCTAGTAGTTCTACTGAACTCCAATAGAACTCTAAAGAACTCTCTAGAACTTCTAAGAAATCCTATGAACTTTCCAAGAACAATATTTATTTTTGTATAAATATACAAAAAATGTGGTACAAGGCCAAAATTGGGGATGGGGAAGGCTGGTCTTCATCTGTAATTCTCTCATACCCCCGCACTAATTGCAAGACGCAATTAGATGTCTTTTATTTCTTTAAATAACACTTGTACAAATTATTACAGTTAGCACCAGAATTATACGAGCTTTAAGTCCAACTCACTCTCTCATACAAATTCATTCTTTTGTACAACTACAAAAATGAACGTTATTCATGAACTCTCAGATCTGAACAATTCTGTTTAGCAATAATATTCCTTAAACAAATTTCTTATCACACTGTTAAATCTTACAAAGACAATGAACATTTCAACTTACGTTAAAATCTCTAACACAAATTTTCATACTGTCCATGAAAGACAATTTCAAACAATTTCAACATCTACGCAATTTATGTATTTCTTGTTAATATTTGTTAAATACACTTTATAGTTGCAAATTGATACTTTGTCAATTTCATTCCATTTTCCATTTGCTTGTTTAATAAATGATTTTCAACGCTTATAAACATATTGGTGGTATGTAAGGATTTAGTTAGGATGTTCCTTTGGGAAGTGGTCTTGTGCTATGCAAAAATCCAACAGAGAAATGAATCTAAATGAACCTTGCAGCAGATGTTTAAACACATTTGGTAAACCCCACACTATCATAGGTAAGCATTTCATTTTAGATAAATGTGCAAAAGTAGCATTAAAAAAAAGCAAACGACTGAAGCACACCTAACAGATGTATATTTTGTCATGAATATTATTGTTGTGGATTCTTGCTTAGAAACCACACAAAATAATAATAATTCCATTTGCTTGTTTAACGAATGATTTTCAACGCTTATAAACATATTGGTGGTATGTAAGGATTTAGTTAGGAAATTCCTTTGAGAAGTGGCCTTGTGCCATGTATAAATTCATCAGAGAAATTAATCTAAATTTATCTTGCAACAAATTCTCACAGTTTAATCCATAGGCAAACATTAGACGAGTTCACTCTTGAGACTATAGGTAAATAATACATGGGTATATCCTTAAATCGTGGTCGTGTTGATACATGACATTGGAAGAATCCATCTAGAAGCTGACCCCAGAAAATAGAAGGAATGTTACATCTCAGCGGAGGTCTTCTTTCTTTTTTTTTTTACGGCTTATTAATCCTTTGTGGTTTATATAAAGTGGAAACATATTTAGGATTGTAGGAGAATGTTTACAGAAATCAGTGTTTCCAAGCGCTCCCTCCATCTATGTAGGACATGCAGTCAGCGAAATATCGACCCCGTTAACATGGCAGAGATTAAAATTACTATAACATATGGAGGGCATTACATAAGAGTTTATAAATACCTAAGTGTTTGCTACTAATCAAATAATATAAGTGAATAACTTTTCATTTAACTGCACGTGTGTTTTGATACATCTATCTATCTATATATCCACTCCAGTCTGTTCATATCTATCTATCTATCTCTCTCTCTCTCTCTCTATCTATCTATCTATCTATCTATCTATCTATCTATCTATCTACTCCAGACTGTTCATATCTATCTATCTACTCAATTCTGTTCATCTATCTATCTATCTATCTATCTATCTATCTATCTATCTATCTATCTATCTCATCTATCTATCTACTCCAGACTGTTCATATCTATATCTATCTATCTATCTATCTATCTATCTATCTATCTATCTATCTATCTATCTAAGTCTCTTCATAGTATTATTTCATCATTTATTTTACCCCTGCGCCGACGCCTATTAAATGCCGTTTTGCAATTTTAATTCTATCCCTAAACAACACATATTTTTTGCTTGCTCCTTTTCGAAAGCTTTTTTTTCTGGATTTGTCGTATCGTTTTCATTGCCGCCATTTGTAAACGAAACGCCGTCAATGGCGGCCAATTCAATGGCATGACATTCACATCGAAACCTTCAGACATTCCTTTCTCTCTTCGTCTTTCATTCTTTTCTCTGTTTTCTCTTTACATTCATATTTTCATGGTTTTCATTCAGTCTTGTTTCTAAATTTTCTCTTTCTTTCGTAAACATCTTCTACACTCGGTATTTTTGGCTTTTCTGCTGATTTTTCATTGCATCTTATTTTACTTAATTTATTTTTCGGCCTTTAAATTAAACTGCAAGCATTCGAAATAAGATTCAGTTTCACGGGAGTCTGCGTACTTCCGGAAAGAACAAACTGATTCGGAATTTGACATAAAAGCTCTAGAATGAGTCGATTAGAAAAAAAAACAAAAAAACATTGGGATCAAAAGCAACAAAAACGTACGAAAATATTAAAAAAAATAAAACAGCTTTAAAAGATTTCTTTTTTTTTCTCCCAATTTTTCTGTTATCCTATTGTTCAGGATTTTTTCATTACTTTTAATTTTTCTTCGTTTTTGTTATTCTTTTTCAAATTTCTCCTTTTTTTCTTTCATTCATTTTTTAAAATTCGTTCTTTTTTCATTTTTACTGTTTTTCTTTTCTTTTCTTTTCTTTTCCGTTTCCAAAATTTCTGTTGATTTTTTTATTCCAACGTAGTTGTTTTATTATTTGACCATTGAATTAACCTGCAGTTCCCATAATCCTTCAGTGACCTAGGACCGCGAAAATAAATGTGTGTTTCGTGTAAGTGTAGGAACGGGTAGTTTGGCTGTTAACGGACTGGAAAGAAAAATCATCAAGGTAAGTTCGATTTCCGGTCGAATTTGTCAGGTTCAGTTTCTCATTAATACCCTTAAGTTCTAGGGCACACTGGAGATGGTAACCCATGGAAAAAAATTCCCCCATCGACTAAAAGCCAGAGTGACTCATCGGGATGTGTTGGTCTGTAAAAATGCTCAATGAAATTCTTATGTCTTGTGAGTTGTGCATCTGCCGTAACTACGATTTTAGTGCCCGCGAAAGAAAAATGACACACAGTTTAAAGATCGCTTGTGCCTTGAAACAGATAATTACTATGAAGTGTTGATATCTATGCCAACTTTATCTATCTATCTATCTATCTATCTATCTATCTATCTATCTCAGTTTGTTCATATCTATCTATCTATCTATCTATCTATCTATCTATCTATCTCAGTCTGTTCACATCTATCTATCTATCTATCTATCTATCTATCTATCTATCTATCTATCTATCTATCTATCAAACTCTAAAAAAAGGATCATAATTTATTAATAAAATCAGATAAAAAAGTATCACGACGTTTAAGATTTTTTAGGTACCTTTCGACCAACACTTCATCAGAAATAATAGTCGGTAAAGTAAAACAAAGTAGCTGATAAGAAAAAATGTTATTATCAGCAACCGAATTTAAGATATTAAAACTAAGGGAAAGGAGAGGAAAAAACGATTTTTCCCAGTTAGGTAACAGCTTCCCCAAACACGGCCACCTTAAGCTTTAATTCTCTGTGTGTACAGGGTAGATTTTGCATACTAAGAATCACAGATTCCAAGATATCTAAATGAAACCTGGTCCGTGCCTTATGCAAGACAGAGAAAACTTCAAGAGAATAATTAGTCTGCAAGCAACAGAATTTAATAAGTGAACGCCAATAGCGGAGACATGAGTCGGCAAACGACCGGATGTCACAGGCTCATGTCTACGCACTTGGCCCGGGACATGCTAGGCGATCCTAACCTCCAACCTCTGGAGAGTCTTACCCACACAGTCGATCTCGCATCGACATTTATATTGATATATAACAAGATTTCGTTGATGTGCAACATGTACACTACCGGCCATAATTATTAGGCCACCCCAGGTTTTTTTTTTAAAGAAATGATGTATTTCATACTATTTTTACTATTTATTGCAAAACAAAAATAAAATGGTTCTTTTGTTATTATTACTTTGCAAAATTTTACTAGGCAAGGAAGCAAAGATAAATTTTCTTCATTCTTTCATTAATGAAACTGCAATATAAGTAATTATTAAATATTTATAAATTCATTTGATGCACATGTTATTGTGCAAAAGAACCATTCTATTTTCATTTACAATTATTCACTTGGCAATAAATGCTAAAAAGATAGTATGAAATACATCATTTTTAAACATTGGGGTGGCCTAATAATTATGGCTGGTAGTGTATGTATATGTAAAGATTAATACTAAGATCAGCACTAATCAGCGACAGTTAGTTTCAGGCTTGAACATAATCTTCAGGATCCTCAAATTAACCCATAGCTGGGGAGGGAGAAGCGGTGGATTCATATCTTTCCCAAGGATATTTGCGCGTAAGTGAATATAACGAACCCGACTGGAAGTAGAACTCGGTTCTCCGATTAACTATTCCTAGCCATTATCCATTACACCCTCTGCACTTCAAAGCTTTTAGTACCTTGTATTTTCAAGCGGCCAGTCATTTAGGTACTGACCAGACTCGACGTTACTTAACTTCGGTGATCATACGGGAACCGAAGTTTCAACGTGATGTGGCCATAAGCTGTCACTGCTTGACTATTCTTTTCCTTTAATGCGATTATTTTTCAGTTAGACAGGAATGGAAACGCTGTATCACCCATGGTCGATTTTATGGCTGAGTGTTACGTGTTATAGTTGTAACAAAAGAAAAAAAAAATGATTGACCAAAACTCAGTGCTAAATCACAGACAAATATTTAATTTACAAAAAAAAAAAAAAAAAAATACAAATATACAATTTGTGTTGCCTTCAAAACAAGAAACAGAGTTTACTACTGGTGAGTGTGACGAAAAGAGAAGGGGAAGGTAAGTTCCGCTGCTATGAAAGTCGGTTCACTGTGCAGGGCCCGGAAATTCTTTCCGCCTGAATCTATCCTGCACATATATCAATCTACCGTCCGCCCGTGTATTGAATACTGCTACCACATCTGGTCGCGTGCCCCTGCTATTCTCCTCGGGCTTATTGACAAAATACAGCGGAGGATCTGTAATGTGATCGATACTGACTTAGCTGACCGCCTGCAGTCACTCTCTCACGGCGTGACGTGGCTTCCCTGTGCCTCTTCTATAAGTACTTTCACGGCTTCTGCTCGGATGAACTTAAATCACTGGTGTCCCCTAGGTGTGAATTTGCACGAGATAGTAGATTGGCAACTAGGTTCCACCCCTTTTCAGTGAAACCGATGAAATGTAACCGCAATTTCTACTCCAACAACTTCTTTTCTCGCACTTCCCGCCTGTGGAATTCCCTTCCGCATGATTGCTTCACCGACGGCTACAACCTCAAGGAGTTTAAATGTAAGGTCAATAAACACCTCCTAACACACAAACTCGCACCCATTCCCTCCAACACTCTCCCTACCTCCTAACTCGTCTATCACCATCCCTCTGACATTTCCTATACCCAATCGCTCTATGTAGCCCCATGCGCTATAGTGGCAGTGGACTGCCTTGCTTGGGGTGATATGATTAAAAAAAAAAAAAGTTGTCAAGTATCTTTACCCAGTTAAGCTAGCGAAGTAGTTTAACTGCTATACTTTTTGGAAATCCTCAAATGTATATATAAAGAATAATTATTAGTTTGGTCAATGAAAGGGTAAAAAATATCTATTTACCCACTTAGTTCCATGAGTATCTCTTTCAGATTTTACTTGGTCGTCAACTTTTCTAAGAGATTCTTTCGGCTGGATATACAAATCCTTGAATCAAATCGGAGTTGATAATGTCAGCAAATTCTTTTCACAACAGACTACTCTCTCCCGAAAACCTATTTTTATAGGGTCTACCACCTAATTTGCATATTTCTCGAAATCTCTCGAATCTACTTTAATTTTCTCGAACATTCTAGCATCTTCCAAACTTTCTATTTCTAATTTCTTTATTTTTACGACTACTTCATGAATTAAAACTTTTTGTAATAACAAGTAGGACTAAATATAATCCCTTACTATAATTTTTCAGATATTATTAATATTATCTAAACTTATTTATAAATGGAACTTTGTCTCTGTGTGTGTGTGTGTGTGTGTCTGTGTGTGTGTGTGTGTGTGTGTGTGTCTGTGTGTGTCTCTGTGTGTGTATCCGTTACCTATAGACACCGAAACGGCTGAACCAATTTTCTTGAAAATTTACACAGTTGTACTATAAGCGTCTGCGAGTGTTCTTAGCTAAGTTCTGTGTCGAGGTACCCCCGATAAATATCGAAAATCGATAATCGAAAAAATCGGGTTACAGAAGGAGTGGTCCGATTTTAATCAAATTTGATACACTCATAGACGAAGACACAAGAAACGATATTCAGAAGTTTCAAGGTTTGTTCTTACAATAGTGCAGAAAATGTGATATCGATACTAGGAAACCAAAATTTTATTTACATCCATTCATCTTTCTTTCAGTCTACAGTTTTGCTTTAACTGGAAACAACTATTGCTTTTTAGTGTTTCGTGCCAACGTCCAAAGAGTCTGAGCTCCAGGACCATGGATTAGTTTTAAAGCTTTCATTACACCCGAGCAACGCCGGGCTATACTGCTAGTTTTTATATAAATGCATCCTCGTAACACTGAGGTAAAATGTTAAATTTAAAATGCTGACAATCAAGCGGATTACGAATGAAGGATTGACGGCACACGATCTTCCATTCCTTCCCCTTGAAATGTTTTTTTATGTTAGACTTAATAGATAACTGTATCCAACGGGAATTGCCCTGTTGTAAACCTTTTTTAAAAGTTTTATTTAAAATCTAAACATTGAGAATATTTTTTAAATCGTTTCACCCCAAGCAAGGTGGTACCACCACTGATGCGCAGGGGGTTACATAAGAGTATGATTTAGACAACAGGAGAGTGAAGAGAAAGACAGACCAGTTACAGGGGGTGTCAGAGAAAGGGCAAGAGAAAGATGGAAACACAGGTGTGAAGAGAGTTGCTAAGGTAGAGAGAAAGGAAAAGAACAAGATATACAGGGTGATGTAGAAAGAACTGGAGTCAAGTGGATAAGAGATGGGAATTGACACTGCATTTAAATTACTGAAGGTTGTAGCCGTCAGGAAAGCAAGTATACGGAAAGGAGTTCCACAGACGGGAAGTGCGAGAAAAAAGTTGCTGGAGTAGAATTGACGGCTGCGTTTGGTTGATCTAACTGTAAGTGGGTGGGACATTGTTGCCAGTCTGGTTGCCCGAATATATTTGAATTATATTTATAACTATTATATCTGAATATATTTGTAGAAGAGACAGAGGGAAGCTACATCCCGCAGGTGAGAAGGTGCCTGGATTTGAGCTGCCAGGTCTAGACCGATCCTTTCGAGCCTGTCAAGAACCCTGAGATGAACAGCAGTGGCGCATGATCAGATATGACAACAGTATTCTATGCACGTCATATCTGGTCAGAGAACCTTTTACAAAAACGGCACAATGCCCTAGTGGTAAAAATCAGGTGTCGTGGATGCAAAGAAGCCTACCGCAAGTCTGCCTCACGTGCGAAGGATTTCCTACGAAGATGTTTGTCCAGGGAATAGAAGGGGTGGTAATCTGTTGGCGCATGACCTGGGAGTGTAGGTGGATGATACGGTGTCTTATCATTCAGGACCTGTGGCCGGCCACTACGGGTTCATCACGAGGGACAGATCTTCTGACCTGAACTTCTGGAACCAATACCGTTTACTCATAACATTATCTCCAAAGTCTTCACGTACGAGGGTCATTCAATAAATAAGGTGAATTTTTCAGTATAAGGACTTCTAACACTAATAAAATCTTACTTTTTAACCGAACTTTGAAAGCGAGTTGAAATTCATAGGAGAATGTCAACTGTGTATGGTGCCACATATTTCAGCTAAAAAATGTCTACATGTAGGCTAAATTGTTTAAAGAATGATGGAGCAGTGTTGAGGATGAAGACAGTCCTGGGAGGCCTACAGAAGTGAGTTCTCCTGACGTGATCGAATCAGTCAATGACCTCATTCAGTCTGACAGAAGAGTGACAGTGTATGACATTTCAAGGACTTTGAGCCTATCTGTTGGGATAGCACACAAAATTGTTCATGACGACCTTGCCTATACAAAGGTCAGCTGCCGGTGGGTGCCAAAGGTGCAGACCATCAACTAGCTGGGCTGGGAACTGCTCCCTCATCCCCCTTACAGTCCAGACCTTGCCCCTTCAGACTTTCACCTGCTTGGTTTCTTGAAAGCGTTCACGAGAGGAACGAAATTTGAAAGTGAAGATGAAGTCAAAAGTGCTGTGAGCGATTGGTTGAGACATTAGTCCAAAGATTTTTACGCTGAGGGAATACGGAAGCTTGTGCACAGATGGGGAAAGTGTGTGACACTGCTGGGAGACTATGTTGAAAAATAAAATAAAAGTAAGATTCTATCTGTATTAGAAGTCTTTATACCGAAAAATTCACTTTATTTATTGAATGACCCTCGTATTTGGCGACTCGATGCGACTGCAGACAAGACCACCTTAAAAGTAATAACCTGCATTGATTAAAAGCAATGATTCCATCCCTAAACCTACTGCTTTCCCGGCGCTCATTTGCGGCTTAGTGATTATTTCTTTCCATACGACGTAAAAAAACGGCAAGGATTTTTTTGGTTAACTTATAGTTAGCGGCAGAAAAAACAACTGAAGCATTTTAACGAAAATAGAAAAAATTAACAAAATTAAACTGAAATGAAACCTTGAAAAAAGTGTTTGAAAATATTATTTGATGATCTAAATGCTAAATTTATTTTAAAAAATGACTTTTTGTTTTAATCCTTTTTTCGAGAATTTAGGTATTCATTTTTTTTAATCATTTTAAACCAAACAAGGCAATAATACCACAAAGACGGAAAAGGTTACTGGAAGTGAGTGAGTGAGTTTTGATTAACGGCATATCAACACCTCTGTGGATCATTTAATGCCAAAAAGGTGGGGTATTAAAGTAATTTATTTTTAATATTTGGTTATAGTGAGAAGGTTAATTTAGTCAGATTTTAACGAAAATTTATTTTTATTCACCTTTATTTTAGAAAACAGAAAACATATTCTAGTTTTGTATTCAAAAATGTTTGATAGAGAATTTTTTCCTTCAAAAATGTGTTATTTTTCTATAAAAGTCTCTCTTTCTCTCTCTCTCTCTCTCTCTCTCTCTATATATATATATATATATATATATATATATATATATATTTCTATAAAAGCATTTTTATACTTTCATAGTATTTTGACTCCAGTTTGGGGGTTAACTATTTGCCCATAGATGGGACCCTAACAGGTGCTACCACTCCGGGTCAGGGTGGACATGGGAACAACAGCAATTAAGAGGTGGTTCCATGCTCCTCATAACTTCCCAATCAGAGGCCTTGCTGCCGGATGCAGTTTGCCATCATGCCCAGGACCAATTACTGGCAGTGAAAGAAAATAAAAAGACTTAAGGGACAAAAGGAACAAATAAGGGAACAGGCTTCAAGAAGACACAAGATGGTTATTGACATTTCATTTAAATTTTTTAAGATTGTAGGTGGCAGGGAAGCAGTAAACCAGATGAGCATTCCACAGGTGAGAAGTGCAAGAATAGAAACTATTACAATATAAAATATGGTTGCATCTAGCTAGTTCACCTGTAAAATGGTGGGACCTAGTTGCATGCTTAAATTTGAGGCATATAGAAGAACAGCTAATCAAAACAATTACCATGAAAATATTTGTAGTAAAGATAGAAGAAAACCATGTCATATCAGTGGGAAAGTGACTGATATTGAGTTGCCAGGTCAGGATTGATTATATCATAAACTCATTTTTGAATTTTGCCAAGAATCACAAGATATATAGTCGGACCTAGCAATTGATCACTTCACTTCATGTCAGTGGAAATTGTAAGCCCAAGATGGCACAAAGTGTTGCTCTTCTAGAGTTTAGCATTAGCCATGCTGATGGCAGCCATAAAAGGTTCTCTGTGGTGATTAAATGAAAGTAGTCTTGTTTTGGAGGCATCAAAATTTACAAACCATTTCTTACCCCCAATTAACCATTGATTGGAGGTCATTTTCAAAAGCATTTGCCAGTTCTAGATTGGTTAGACTTGCTACGCAGACAGGAGTAAATAAACTATTACAATAGAAAATATGGTTACATCTAGCTAGTTCACCTGTAAAATGGTGGGACCTAGTTGTCAATCTAACCAGTTAAATGCAATACGAGATAAACGCTTGGGCGCTGATGTTTGTTTCGATTAATGACTCATTAGGTGGAAGATTGTCCCGCAGCAGTTTGCCGGTTCTTTCTCTGATAGACCGGTTGCTACCCAATGCTATAGAACTCGCTTCGTCCTGCTATTTAACCCATAGCTGTAGGAGAACAGATAGATTCACACCTTTTCCAAGAGTATTTGAACGCAACTGTATGCAAAGAACCCGACTGCAATTCAACGAATTTAGCAGAAATTCATGCAGACGAGACACGAAGGAGGAAAGCTCAACAAAACAATTTCCATGAAGATATTTGTAGAAAAATCAGAGGAAATCCGAGTTGAGAAATGATGGGTCAGCATGGATTACACTACAGACCTTTCTTTGGATTTTCTCGAGAACCTGGTATTCCCAAGCGGTCACCCATCTAAATACTATCGCTGTGTTATCGTTATTTTATTATCCAATACCTTTATGTTTGAAGACGTTACTATCATTTGTAGTATGACAAAGTAAACTTTTTCCAGGAAATCATAATTATCCTTCCGTGGAAATTCCACGGGTTTCGCTAGTAATAATTAATTGGATAGCAAGCATTGAGGATCGAACTCGGCAACTGAGTCTGAGTTTGAGTTTGAGTTTGAGTTTTGTTTAACGGCATATCAAACTCTGTGGATTATTTAATGCCAAAAAAGTGAGGTTTTAAGTTTTTATGTTCAGTTATAGTGAGAAGGTTGATTTAGTCAGATTTTGATGAAAAATTTATTTGTTCATTTTTTTACTTTAGAAAACTGAAGATGTATTCTAGTTTTGTATATTAAATGTTGTTGGTTGGTTGTTTTGTTTTTATGGTATATCAACCTCGACGAGTCATTTATTGCCAACTAAATTTTATTTATTTATTTATTGCTGGTAATACCTTTTTCTTCCAACAATTTATTGTTGTTTTTATAACTTTTGTGTCTAGTAATACTTTTTTTTTCGAGTATCAAGATTCATTGGGATTTGTTTTTAAAGGCGGGGTCTCCAAGTCCTACCCTGTTAGTTAACCCATAACTAGAGGGAAGGGACGGATTAATACCTTTCCCAAGAGTACCAGTGCTTAAGTGAATACAGGGTATTCAACTGGAATTCAAACTCGGCTCACCGATTTCTCTTTCCGAGCTGACATCCACTGCACCTCAACGCACATCCGTCACTAAACGCTTACAGCACCTGAATTTTTTTTCAACCCTTGTTCTAAGGTGTCCTGATTATCGAGGCCGTTCACTGTACATATATAATTTATGTTAGATTTTTAAAATATCCATCGGTCCCTGTTGGGTTAGATAATGTTGAGAAGTTCTGTCAGGATTTAAATGTTGATTTTACGAAACACCTGCATTATTCACAGCAAATCTACATTCATATCTATAGAACCCGTCGTTACCTAATTATGACGAAACGACAACAGAGCCTGATCGAACTCACTGCGTAGTGAAGTAATTTATTTGATTACGTTGGTACCTATCACATCATGGAAGACACCAACGTCTACAAAAATACAAAATATTTCCAAATAAAGATACAAATGATTTGTGGGTGGGGAGATGAGTGTCGCTTTATGAAGGTTTCTGGTTATGCACATGAATACCTAATTAACTGATGAATATTTACATGTTTAAACTGATTACGCACCTGCCGATAATAGAAAGGTAAAGAGAGGTTTGTGTGTGTGATAAAAACTAAAAAGTGTAGATGAGGAATGTGTTTGCGTGTGTGAAAGTAGTAGCAGTATTACCAGTATAAGTAGTAGTAGTAACAAGTATAGAAGCTGGTAGTTCATATGTACTCACAGCATATGTGAGATAACATTTAAGATACTAATGAATAAATATCAAATAAATACGTAGATGTTTTTCAGTGCTACGTAAAATATAGGCGAATATTCATTGATATTTACCAAGTATATTAATGGTCATTTAATGCAGGGGTGGGTGTGTTTAGTGAAATTAGTATAAGAAAACTGTGGTACTGAGAGAGTCAGTCTGTTTAAAAAAAATAGTTAAAATAAAGAAGGTCTTCTTGTATCTGGGCTCGAACGTAGAGCATATAAGTTTGTAAGAAATATGTAACTATCTCAGCTACCAGACTGTTCGGCAGGCATTAATTAACCATATGGATTATATTATAATATTTTTTTTTATTATTATTCAAACTAACTTCCTCGACATTTTTGTTTGTTAAACAAACAAAAAAGTTTAGACGAATGCGTCAGTCCTTCTTCAGGTTTCTTATGTTTCGGAATTGTTGGACGTCACAGAGATGAAAAAAAAACAAAACAAAAAAATCATAAAAACAAAAACAAACAACAACGAGAAAATTAGTTCGGATGACCTAAAATCTTCTTCTACGTGCCCTGTCCTTTCAGGACGTAAGCGATCATGGCCTTCCACGACTCCCTATCCCTGGTGGATATTAGTTCGTATTTTTTCTGTTACACCACGCAACCTCCATTTTGTCATCCTCCTGCTCAGGCCCAAATATATTATCCGCTGTTTCCTCTGTCTCTTTTTCCCTCTATCTGGCCTGTTAGTATCAGGTTCTCCAAGCCCTCTTTCCTCATTGTATGTCCCTGGAACTTTAATTATCTTTTCCTGATACTCAATATTAATTTCCTTTTTGTTTCCATTCTTTCCAACACCTCATCATTGCTCACATGCTCGATCCATGATATTCGCAGCATCCTTCTGTAGAACTACACTTCAGCTGCTCCAAGTTTTTCCTTCATCTTTGATGATATTGTCCAGCATTCACTGCCATATTGAAGAACTGACATCACATAGCAATCTAGTACTCTCTCCTTTGTTTGTAGTGTCGCACTTTCCGTCTTCTGTCAGAACTCTTCCCAGATATTTAAATTTTTGTATCTGCTTGATAAAACAAGGCATCAACTTTCACCTAATAGTATTTTTTCTTGTTTTGTATTTGTATTTAAACAATCATTAACGGCCATAATTAATTTTTTTAAGTTGAAGTTCTTTCATTTGAATTTTAGATTTTATTATTTAAAGAAGTATTAAATGCAGTTATTAACGTTAAACTAGCATTTAATTCAATTTAAATTCGGTTGGCTTACTGACAGTAGTAGTAATAAATTATTTCATTTACTAACTTTAAACTAGCATTTAATTTAACTTAATTTCAATTAGATTATTTACGCTAATAGTAATATTTTCAATTTTTATTAAAATATTTCAGTTATTAACTTTAAACTAGCATTCAATTCAGATTAATTTCAGTTGGCTCATTTACACTAACAGTAATATTTTGAATTTTTATTAAAGTATTTCAGTTATTAACTTTAAACTAGCATTCAATTCAGATTAATTTCAGTTGGCCATTTACACTAACAGTAATATTTTGAATTTTCATTAAAGTATTTCAGTTATTAACTTTAAACTAGCATTCAATTCAGATTAATTTCAGTTGGCTCATTTACACTAACAGTAATATTTTGAATTTTCATTAAAGTATTTCAGTTATTAACTTTAAACTAGCATTCAATTCAGATTAATTTCAGTTGGCTCATTTACACTAACAGTAATATTTTGAATTTTTCTTAAACAAATCATTGTTAGCCATCATTTATTTTTGACTAGTATTACACAAAAAGCAATACTTTCTTGAATTTTTATGAGATGAAAAATTGTCAGTAATTATTCATTTTAGCTTATATTTCTTTCGGCTAAATTTTGATCTATTTTACAATGATGTTTATTTTGTAAATGAAGCAATTGAAATTTCGATTTCAATTGCTTTATTTTTCCAATTCCAATTTTTAATTCCAATTTTTTTATATTAAGTTTTTAATTAAATGAGGTGCTGTAAGCAACTAATAATTTTTAACTAGCATTTTTTTACTTTAAATTTAGTTTAATTATATGAACGAAATACTAAAGAAGGGTGTGTTGTAGTAGATAGGAATTAAGAATTAAAATTAACTTTCTTCCTTATTTTTACAAAAATTAACAGTGACTTGTGAAATCCTGGTTTTTCCCAAATAAAAAAAAAGGATTGACCTTGTGCTTAAAGAAAAAGTCGAAACCGGATTTCGCGAGTAGATGTTAAATTGTTTTTCTGACCAATGAAAGCGATTTACAAGACCATAAAGACTTCGCGATCCAGTGCGAAAAATCTAAATCCTATAAATACTTCGGTCAACGTCAGCCAGTCAGAGATGAGAGCAGCGAGAGAGTGACTGAACTAAAATGTAACGTCGCACATTGTCCTCTTTCTCCTTCTTTCTCGTGTGCTTATTCATTTTACTTCTTCTCTATCCAAAGACATTCCTACCAAACAAACACTTATACATACGTGCATACGCAGAAACTCTTTCCAACAAATTACTACTACGAACATTTTTTCAACTGTTTCCTATCACACATACTAATAGATTGGCAAATAAGTGTTACCGTTTTACGGTTGAATAGATAGTTATAACCGTAAGTTCTATTCTAATAGATTCTTTTCTCGCATTCCTCACCTGTGGAAATCTCTTCTGGTTTCTTACTTGCATGCCAACCACAATCCTGAAAAGTTTAAAAGCAACGTCAGTCTCCACCTTCTGTTTTCCTGAAACGTTTTTATATTGCTCATTCTCATCACAACTCCTCTGATTCTTTTTCAATCTCAGTAAACCGTTACGTATTAGTGGCATTTGAATTCCTTGCATTGATTACGCACAAATACCCTTGGGAAAGGCATTAATCCGTCTCTTCTCTCCAGTTATGGGTTAAATAATCGGACATATTGGGTTCTATAGCCTTGGCTGGCAACCAGTCTACCACAGAAAGCAATGGCAACCTACTGCGGGATAATCTTCTGTCCAGTCAGTCATGTCTCTTTCGAGACATGATCGCCCAATGCGTATATCACGTATGTCACTTAACTGACTGACTGAATATAATAGTTGAAAACATGATTATGATTTCTACTGGGCATAAAGTCAGGGATCCGTTTTAAATTGTTATGAAGTAATAAACTGTTCCCCACTAAGTATTACTTAATAATATAATACATTTCCTCCCCCTCTAGCTATGAGTCAAATAACAGGGCAGATTGGGTACTATAACCTTGGCTGGCAACCAGTCTACCGCAGAAAGCAATGGGAACCTACTGCGGAATAATATTCTGCCCAGTCAATCATGTCTCTTTCGAGACATGATCACCCAAAGCGTGTATCACGTATGGCACTTAACTGATTGATTAGTGGGTTGAAATGATTAAAATAAATAAAAATAAACAAAACCTAGATATTACCAGCATTAATTTTTTTCTACAAAAATAGAAGACATCGTCAATTTTTTTAAACAGAAAAGACCAACTACAAGGATCTAGAAGCCAGAATTTTGTTATTAGGTCGCGGGATACGACAACAAACCTACCTATTTTTACTATATTGTAGAGTATACAGACATATACACACACAAATTACTGCTACAACCAACAGCTTAAGCTGCTACTGATACGGTAATGCTATAGGCTCTCTCTTCCTACTCTTTCAGTCTTTACTACCCTTCCATTTGGCAAAGGTGAGAGAAAGACCAAGGAGAGTTAAAAGATAGAGGGGAAGGAAAAGTTAATTGATTAGTCAATGCAAGCACTGACGATCGAACACAGTCAATGCAAGTATAGCAAACATTTACAATTAAAACACGCATACGTATTAATTGGTCGATGCAAGTATAGCAAGCACTAACGATCGAACCCAGCATACTAATTAAATGGTTACGGCAAGTATAGAAAACTTTGGCAATCAAACTTAGCATACTAATTAATTGGTCAATTCATGTAAAGCAGGCACTGACGATCGTACACAGCATACTAATTGATTGTCAATGCAAGTTTAGGGAGCATTGAGAATTAAACTCGACTTACTAATTAATTGGTCAGTACAAGTAAACATTGACGATCGAACCCGACATACTAATTAATAAGTCAATCAAGTATAGCAAACATTGGCAGTCTAACTCAATATACTAATTAACTAGTCAATAGAAAGCACTTACAATCAAACCTAGCATACTAATTAATTAGTCAATGCAAGTTGTGCACGCATTAACAATTGAATCCAGCATACTAATTAATCAATGCATGTTCAGCAAGCGGTCAAACCAGCATACTCATGGATTGGTCAATGCAAGTTGAGCAAGCATTCACTATCAAACTGGACATACTCATTAAGTGGTCAATATCAGTAGAGGAAGCATTGATGATCCAAGTCGACATATTAATTAATTGGTCAATAAATGTATAGCAAGAATTGACGAACGGACCCAGCATACCAGTTGTTTGATCAATCCAAGTTGAGCGATCGTTGAGGATCGAACTCGCCATACTAATTAACTAGTCAATGCAAGTTTAGTAAATAATTACAAACGAACTAATACAATTATAGTAAGACCTGTCGATTGAACCCAGCATACTTATTAATTGGTCAATGAAAGCAGAGCGAACGCGTTGAGGATTGAACTCTGCATACTAATTAATTGATCAATGTGAAGCTGCTTCTAGCAATAATCTCACGATAGTTTTCCATCTGATTATTAACTAAATTTAGCATTGTCAACGGTAAAGGCACAAATGATCGGTAGTGAATGAATATTAAACCGGCTACACGAATGAACTAGTGAGATTTATGCTATATTATGATTAATATAAAACAAAAGAAAGTTACAGACTAAAAATAAATTCACACGACTATTACTAACTAATACTAATACAACACAAGGAAAATTTACGAACTAAGAACGAACATGTGATAAGTAATCATAATTTTCACTTATATAATATAGTCGTCCAGGTGTATACAACATAGTTGTTCAGGTGTCATACAACATAGTCGTCCAGGTATATACAACATAGCCGTCCAGGTGTATACAACATAGTTGTTCAGGTGTATACAACATAGTCGTCCAGGTGTATACAACATAGTCGTTCAGGTGTGTCCAACATAGTTGTTCAGGTGTATACAACATAGTCGTCCAGGTGTATACAACATAGCCGTCCAGGTGTATACAACATAGTCGTTCAGGTGTGTCCAACATAGTTGTTCAGGTGTCATACAACATAGTCGTCCAGGTATATACAACATAGCCGTCCAGGTGTATACAACATAGTCGTTCAGGTGTGTCCAACATAGTTGTTCAGGTGTATACAACATAGTCGTCCAGGTGTATACAACATAGTTGTTCAGGTGTATAAAATATACCGCCCTGCGGACAAACTTTCTTACTTCCCGTTGGGAACCAATTTCAGGAAGGCGTTCAAATCTAAACTGTGGGCAAAACAGTTAGATGAAATTTCTTCTTCTATGTGCCTTGTCCCTTCAGGACGTAGGCGATCATGGTTTTCCACGTTTCCCTATCCCTGGTGGCTCTGAGCACGCCTTCTCCTGTTACATTACACAATTCTCGTTCCGTCATCCACCTGATTAGGTCCTTCAAATATGTTATCCGTTGCTTTCCCCTGTCTCTTTTTTTCTCTATCTGGCCTGTTAGTATCAGATTCTCCAAGTCCTCCCTCCTCATTGTGTGTCCCAGGAACTTCCGTTGTCTCTTCCTGATGCTCAGTATTAATTTCCCTTTCGTTTCCATCATTTCGAAGACCTCATCATTGCTCACATGCTCGATCCATGATATTCGCAGCATTCTTCTGTCGAACCACATTTCAGTTACTTCAATTTTTTCCTTCACTTTTGATGGTATATTGAAGGACGGACAGCACGTATCAATCCAGTACTCTCTTCCTAGTTTCTAGCGAAATTGTCCTGTTTCTTAATACTTACTTCTGGAATGCTTTCTTCGCCATGCCAATTCGCTTTCGCAAAAAAGCCTTGCAGACACCTCGGCACAAGTAACTGGAGGCCGGGTGTATTTATGGGGCACCAGATAAACCCTGTACTATTGCACATCCGCATTCGATCAAATTGCTTAATCTTTTCTTACAGTATGACTCACCCTGTAAAAGCCCCGAGCCATTCATGGTAGAGGGTTACTTTAAAAGGTAGACTCTAGAATTGAACAGGTCGAAATTGTCGTGCTTTAATAAACATCATGTTTGAATTCGGTTCCGTAGGGCTTTGGTTCGCGGGAAAAATCTGTTTGTACTTCTCGCCAATGGAACAAGAAGGAAATGTGAGTGGTTTGTTACTATGCAAAGTGGCATGGCGGGTCGTAGCCGTGAAACCAGGTGATGCAGTTTGAAAACTGTCCATGGTAGTAGCGACAGAGCAGTGATAAACTCGCTACATACCGCTTGTGAGAGATAGAGGTTGGAGTGTGGAAAATAAGTATTCTCCAACATGGCCTCAGAGACGTTTTTAAACTCTATCATGACTAGAAAGTGAGACTTGGACCATTCCTGTCTAGATATAGCAACAATACTCCATTTTCGGCCTGATCTGGATCTTGTAAATGCAGTGGATAGCATGAGAAATCCGGTTCTTACTGGAGTAAGGTATATTTTACCTCCATCTTTAGCGATGAGGTCAGGTGTGAGCCTGAGGCCCAGTATCCTCTCAAGACACGGGGCATCCTCCAGGGAATGTCCGTTGATATTGACAGTCTTTTTCTAGGAGGAAAATTAATCGGTAGAGAGGTCAGCTGCCAATCTCTGATTGCCAAAAGTTTTGTAGCTGTGCCCGTATATCGTTGTGTCATCAGCATAGATGTTTACAAATGATCGGAGTCTATTTTCACGCAGATGATTTATGCAAATCAGGAAGAGGGTTGGCCCGAGGAGCGAACTTTGTGGGATATCTGTGTTGACAGCCGGGGTGTCGGGGGATTGGCAGTTAAGAACTACCTTATCTGTGCCTGAGTACTGACAAGACCGCACTATTATAGTGCGGTTTTGGTACTGACCTCAGGCGACGGAGGGGGGTATATGCACAAGCAAGATTGGCAGATGGGGATGAAATAACTGAGACTAAGAAGCTTCTGTTTTTATCCCTGTATCAGAGAAAACGAACGCTGACCACACAGGCAGACAGACAGACAAAGACACACATACATGCACGCACACACACACACACACACACACACACAGAGATATATATATATATATATATATACATATATATATATATATATATATATATAAAAATTTCCATTGTTAGTTTTTACGCTCTCACACCCTGATTGAGCACACTGGAAGAATGGTAGACTTTGAAAAACAGTAGCTACTCTCGCATGCACGCATCGCTCATTCACTAATGAATTCGAGCACTCTGGCTATTGGGCGTGTATAATGACAATATACACGCTAAAAAGGCTGCCTTCTTCTACCGAACGCCCATAGACCAAAGGTAGAATCGCCGACTGTCGCCACTTCAGTCGGGTTTCAATCCTGGGTTAAAAGCAATCGGAGTCTAACCGTACTGATGAGCTGGGATACAGCGAAACAGATCTGTCTGCGGATAACTATATATATATATATACGTGTGGCCATTATTATTGTTATATATTGTGTATTTGGGCAGCAATCATCCTTTTACGCAGGTTTCGTTAAAAAGTAAAGGTATTATGGTTAAGTATTTACATAATTCTTTTTGTGATTTTATGTTATTTTTTTCTTTTCAGAAATATAAATTATATGAAAATTGTCCAAATATTTCGTTTTTCCGGATGCTTTCGACTATACTTTGAACCATTATCAAGGATGAATTTTATTTTACGTATAAATGAATATGCATAGTGTTTATATATGTGTGTAGGGTCATGTGTATGTTTTATATCCCAAACACGGTCAGCACATTGTAGCCGTGTTCGAAGTTGATATCATTAAGTTTCGGATTTTTCGTTTTTTCTTTTCAATAATGCTTCCATTATTTAAAACTTTTTTTTTAAATATGTGAATGATGTTGTTATATTTGTATTATCAACAATATTTTATTATATCGTATTCTGTTTTTATCTACACTAGAATTTTATTTACATTGACTTATTATTTTAGTAATAAATTTAAGTCCTGGCTCCTTATTTACCTCGGCCCATGTAATGTTTCTATTTTCCCGTTGATGATTATTTTTGCATTTTTGAATTTTTCTGGAGAATTGTTGGACGAAAAAGTTTCTTTTAAAGAAAACGAATGCGCTTTGTCATCAGGAATAGAGCGTATGTAAATATGAAAGTGGACATTGAGGTCAACACCAAGCGACAACTGTCAGTTCCATGCTTGAACGCCATCTTCAGGTTAAAGAAAAAGTGCACGATATTAGATATGGCCTGGATGAAACATACTGTCGCTGCTTAGTGTTGACTTTTATATTTACTTACTTAGTGTCCACTTTTATATTTACTTACTCTCTCTCTCTCTCTCTCTGACACACACACACACACACACACATACATATATATATATATATATATATAATGCAGAAAAGTGGACATTGAAGTCAACACTCAGAGGCGACAGTCATAATAAACGCCTGACGATTATGTTTAGCATGAAGCAAACTTTAATGTATATTTGTCTATATTTCTGAGATGATGTAGTATTTACAGTATTTACATTATTCGGACTACTGTCCTCATCTTGGTTGCCATTTGTACGATGTTTCGGCCGTTCTACGCTCCGGTTTTCTTCAGGTGCTAGGAATTTTGAACCGAACCCTTTATTACAACCACTTGGGTATATGAACTCAATTGCTTGCGTAGTAGTACCTCTTCTGGTAGTCATGAATTATCTCCCTCTAACCCTGTAAGCTACTTTTCACCACTGCTGTAGCCTGGCCGTTGGATAGAGCCGTTGGTTACTTCCTGTGACTTGACCCAAAATGTGGTGAGTTCAGTACCAGGCCCGTGGAGAGTGCCTGATTGTACGAAAAAAACCGTAGATGCTTCCTTTTTTATTTTTTTAATCGTTTCACCCTAAGCAAGGCGGTACCGCCACTGATGCGCAGGGGTCTACATAAGAGCAAAGGTTTAGACAAGAGGAGAGTGAGGAAAAAGCCGCACTAGTTACAGTGGGTGTCAGAGAAAGGGCAAGAGAAGGATGAAAACACAGGTGTGAAGACAATTCCGAATGTAGAGAGAAAGGAAACGAACAAGATAGAACAAGATATACAGGGTGATGTAGAAAGAATTGGTGTCAAGTGGATAAGAGATGCGTATTGAGCTTGCATTTAAATACCTGGAGGTTGTAGTAGTCAGGAAAGCAAGTATACGGAAGGGAGTTCCACGGGCAGGAAGTGCGAGAAAAGAAGCTGTTGGAGTAGAATCGACGGCTGCATTTGGTTGATCTAACTGCAAATAGGTGGGACCTTGTTGCCAATCTGGTTGCATGAATAGATTCTAGTGGCGAGGGCACCAGTGACTTAAGTTTGTCGGAGCGAAGCCATGAAAATATTTGTAGAATAGACAGAGGGAAGCCACATCCCGTCGGTGAGAAAGTGACTGGAGTCGAGCTGCCAAGTCGGGACCTATCACGTTACAGATTCTCCTTTAGAGCCTGTCGAGAACACTGAGATGAACAGATGGGGGTGACTGACCATATGTGACAGCAGTATTCCATGCACGGACGGATGGTTGATATGTGCAAGATGGAATCAGGCTTAAAAACCTTCCTGGCCCAATACAGTGACACAACCTTCCTAGCAGTGGATTTAACTATTGAGTCAATGTAATGATTCCCCTTGAGGTCGGAATATAGGGTAAGGTCGAGGAGGCGCAATATATTGCTTTCAGGGAGACTCGCTTGGTCCATGCTTAGGGGGGAGGGGGCAGAAGTGGTTGCTTGTGATGGTTGACAAATAGCAGTTTCGTTTTCGAAGCATTGAAATTTGCAAACCACATCTTACCCCAGTCCACCACTGAGTAGCGGTCCTTCTCAAGATCAGCAGCGAGGTTATGTTTGTCCGCCTCGCCGGATTTCTTATTGACGCGGGAGTAGATTGTGGTATCATCTGCATAGATGCCTACTTGGGACGTGATCACGTCTGGGAGATCATTTATGAAGTTCAGGAAGAGTGTCGAGACTAGGATAGAGCCTTGGGGGATTCCAGTGTTCGTGCAGTAGGGTGTAGATGTATTTCCATTCAAGACAACCTTCATTATGCGGTTAGATAGGAAGCATTGAATCAGATCAAGCAAGCTTCCGGTGATACTATAGCCCTGTAGCTTGCGTAGAAGGCCGGCGTGCCAAAGCCTATCAAAAGCCTTGGAGATATCCAGGGCAATAGCACGAGCCTCGCCGGACTTATCGAGGGCCTGGTATATGTACTCCGTGATGGTCGTTAGCATATCGGCTGTGAACTTGGTGAAGTGGAATCCGTACTGTCTTTGTGAGAATAGTTTATGGGCAGTAAGATGTTGAACTATTTCACAATTGATAATATGAAGTTCATGGCGTGAATGCCATGTCTTAGAGGCAGCATTTAACATCCCATGATGACTGCTTTCCGACTATGAGACACGGGTTTAAATCTCCTCATGGTCGATCTTTTAAGGAAGTGACTGAGTGTAGATCCTTCTCAAGATCAGCAGCGAGATTATGTTTGCCCGCCACGTCGGGTTTCTTAATGATGCGGGAGTAAATTGTGGTGTCATCTGCGTAGATGCCTACTTGGTTCTTGATCTCGTCTGGGAGGTCATTTATGAAAATAAGGAAGAGCGTCGGGCCTAGGATAGAGCCCTGAGAGACACCAGCGTTTGTACAGTAAGATGTGGAGGCACGCCCATTCAGGACGACCTTCATCATGCGGTTGTTTAGGAAAGATTGGATCAGATTTAGCAATCGTCCGGTAATACCGTAACCCCGTAGCTTGCATAGAAGGCCAGCGTGCCAAACCCTGTCAAAAGCCTTGGAGATGTCAAGAGCAACAGCACGAGCCTCGCCTGACTCATCAAGGGCCTGGAACATGTAGTCCGTAATAGTCGTTAGCATATCGGCTGTGGACCTGACGAAGCGGAAGACGTACTGCCTGTCTGAGAATAGTTTATGGGCAGTAAGATGTTAGCCTTCCTCAAAGATCACCTGGAATCTCGACAAAAAAAAAAAAAAAAAAAAAAGCAAAGAATGATTTTCAGGGGAATCATCGTATTTATGCAAAAGATAATTCTCCTTGACATGTTCAATGGACCAGCGCTTTTTCGAATTCATTTTTAAAAAAGGATCACATATCTCATACTAACCAAATCCAATAATCTTTTTGAAAACTGCTTACTTTTTTATTTCGATTAAATTTTATCTTAGTTATTGAATGTATCGATAAAAATCTGTAGACGAAGCAACCCTAACTCGCATCCATTCTCTCAAACACACTTTTCCCATCTACCCAACCCTCATTCTCGGTATCCTTACCCGTCAATCACCCTCCTTCTGACATGTCCTATATCTAAACACTCTTTCTAACCACCTTCCCTATGTAACCCCCTGCGCAATAGTGGCAGTGGAATGCTTTGCTTGGGGTGAAATGATTTAAAAAAAACCCTAAAGTGTTATTTTTTACAAGGGTTTTTTATACACCTCACTAAAAAAATTGACACATTAATAATTTAAGTATAATAGGTAAATGATCGTAACTTCATTTGTATTCATGTTGTAACATATGTAACTTCATATTGTATTCATGTTGTAACATATGTAACTTCATATTGTATTCATGTTGTAACATATGTAACTTCATATTGTATTCATGTTGTCATCAGTCTCTGATAATTTCGTTAAATTCCAACAAGTATTTTTTGAATATGATAGAAAAGTGTCACCTCTTTAATTATTTGAAATGCAGTGTAGGTTTTCCTATATTTAAAGATTGCTTTAGTAAACGTGACACGTATCTGACTAATGAAATCAAACCTCAATCAACATACTGTCTGTTTGGATTTAAATAAAAATAATTTTTAAATCATTTGTCTTCAGTCTCTGAAGAAGCTTTATTAAAGTGAAACATGTTAGATGAACGACATTTTCCAACCTGTCCTTTACTTATTCTATTAATATTAATGTATATTTATGTAACAAACTTTTTCAAACATCTTTCATTAAATACGGCCGACAAGGAAGATTTAATTAATTTTATATTAATCCACGTACTAACATTTCTCCTTTTTGTACGCATTAAAGAATACAAAAATTGTCCACAAGTTTTATTATCCCAAACGTTTTCGGACCCTTCTATAGCCAATGTCAAAGATGTTTTTCTTTTTGGTTTTGTTATTTTTCCTCATGTGATGGTTGACAAATAGCAGTTTCGTTTTCGAAGCATTGAAATTTGCAAACCACTTCTTACCCAAGTCCACCACTGAGTGTAGATCCTTCTCAAGATCAGCAGCGAGGTTATGTTTGTCCGCCTCGCCGCATTTCTTATTGACGCGGGAGTAGATTGTGGTATCATCTGCATAGATGCCTACTTTGGACGTGATCACTTCTGGGAGATTATTTATGAAGTTCAGGAAGAGTGTAGAGCCTTGGGGGATTCCAACGTTCGTGCAGTAGGGTGTGGAGGCATGGCCATTCAACTGTTAGGTAGCAATTTACTATTGTGTCTTTTTTTTAAGCATTTGTTTCAAGCCCTCACATACCGTTCGCAGTAAAAATTCGTGTGAACATCTTTCTATTTAAAAAGAATTTTCGACACACTATTTCCACTATTAAATAATGTAAGTTTGTTTGGTAGGAGAGAAAAGTTATATATATATATATATATATATATATATATATATATATAATTTTTAATCATATCACCCCAAGCAAGGCGGTAACGCCACTGATGTGCAGGGGGCTACGTAAGAGTGAAGAGATTGGAAAAGAGAAAACCGGAAACCACATCCTAAACAGGAAACAAGGGATGAGCCTCTTCACCTGTTCAATAGACGAGGGTGGAGTGTGAAAATCTCTATACATATGTACATCCTCCTCACATGTGCATTTATTAATTTACGTCTTTATATATATATATATATATATATATATATATATATAGTCATCCGCAGACAGATCTGTTTCGCTGTATCAGAGCTCATCAGTACGTTCAAACAGCCGATTGCTTTTTACCCAGGTTTGAAACGCGACCGAACTGGCGTCAGTCGGCGATTCTACCTCTGAGCTACGGGCGCTCGGTAGAAAGAGGTAGACTTTTTAGCGTGTATATTATCATTATACATGCCCAATAGCTAAGAGTGTTCTAATTCATTGCTGAATGAACGATGCGTAGATGCCAGAGTAGCTACTGTTTTTCAAAGTCTGCCATTCCTCCAGAGTGCTCAATCAGGGTGTGAGAGCGTAAATATAATTTTATAATAATTCTATTCGCATTCATTTACGTTGAATCATATAGTTTTACCTATATATATATATATATATATATATATATATATATATATATATATGTAGTTTATAAAGGAAAACTCAACACGTCATATTAGTTATAAACTAATATGACGTGTTGAGTTTTCCTTTATAAGCTTCATATCGCTCAGGTTAACACCCATCGAGCTCTCTATATGGATTTACCTATTAATAATAATGAAATCTTGTTGGATTATCCTCACCGTTGACGGACTGACAACTATACCTATATATATATATATATATATATATATATATATATATATATATATATATATATGTGTAAAACTATATGATTCAGCGTATATGAATGCGAATAAAATTTCTGCCAGTAATAAGCTGGACGCTTGTTTCGAGCAATAACTATTGAATCAGAGATAGTATAATTCACATTACTTATCGGGGTTCGATTTGTAGTTTTGGGATTTCGCATTCGGATGAATTCCGATAAGGACGATTGTGTTAATTACAGAATGTCCATTTTATTATTTTGTAACGGATATTTGTCGAGAGAGAGAGAGAGAGAGAGAGAGGGAGAGAGAGAGAGAGCGAGAGCTGGTGAGTGAGAAAGAGAATCAGAGAGAGAGAGAGCTGGTGAGTGAGAAAGAGAGTCAGAGAGAGAGAGAGAGCTGGTGAGTGAGAAAGAGAGTCAGAGAGAGAGAGAGAGAGCTGATGAGTGAGAAAGAGAGTCAGAGAGAGAGAGAGCTGGTGAGTGAGAAAGAGAGTCAGAGAGAGAGAGAGCTGGTGAGTGAGAAAGAGAGTCAGAGAGAAAGAGAGAGCTGGTGAGTGAGAAAGAGAGTCAGAGAGAGAGAGAGCGAGAGCTGGTGAGTGAGAAAGAGAGTCAGAGAGAGAGAGAGAGAGCGAGAGCTGGTGAGTGAGAAAGAGAGTCAGAGAGAGAGAGAGAGCTGGTGAGTGAGAAAGAGAGTCAGAGAGAGAGAGAGAGAGCTGGTGAGTGAGAAAGAGAGTCAGAGAGAGAGAGAGCGAGAGCTGGTGAGTGTGAAAGAGAGTCAGAGAGAGAGAGAGAGAGAGAGAGAGAGAGAGAGAAAGGAAAAACGTTAAAGGAAGATGAGATGGATATATTTCCTCACTCTTGTAAAGCTTCCCAATCCATTATCTTAAAAAAAAAATGCTCAATATTAAAATTTAATAAAACCCATTAACAATTATTATTATGATGATTTTGATTTTAGTAAATAGAAATTCTGTTCTTGAGGCATGGTACCAACAAACCATTTTAAAAACCAAGAAAGTTTTGGAAAATCCTCATAGAGTAAATGATGACATTTTTCTGCAGATATACAATTTTGGTTTCAACAGCAATTTTTCCCAAGCGCTTTTTCAGTTTTCTAGTTGGTAATGGCAATCTACTGCGGGATAATCTCCTGCCCAGTCAGTCATGTCTTTTTCTTTCTATGACTACAGAAATTTTCGTTCCGATTTTCCATTTTTTTACCAATGTTCACACAACACAACGCCCTTTTTCTTCTTTTTCTATGTGCCCTGTCCTTTCAGGACGTAGGCGATCATGGCTTTCCACGTCTCCCTATCCCTGGTGGCTCTTAGCACGTCTTTCCCTGTTACACCACCCAAACCCTGCTCTGCCATCCACTAGCTCAAGCCCATAAACCTAGAATATAAATGTATAGAAACTAGCATGGCCAGAAAATGAGGGATAAGTTTATATATTGATTATAATATAGATTTGATCCCCCTTTTTATATCCACATTATACTTTCTTGTAAACAGTTGGCATATATCTTCTTCTATGTGTCCTCTCACTTCAGGGCGTAAGTGATCATGGCTTTCCACGTCTCCCTATTCCTGGTAGCTCTTAGCACGCCTTCTCCTGTTACACCATGCAACCCTCGTTCCATCATCCATCTGATTAGGTTCTTCAAATATGTTATCCCATGCTCTTTTTCTCTCTATCTGGCTTGATAGTATCAAGTTCTCCAAGCCCTCTTTCCTCTTTGCATGTCCCACGAACATTAGATGTCTCTTCCTGATGCTCAGTATTAATTTCATTTTCGTTTCCATCCTTTCCAAAACCTCATCATTGCTCACATACTCGATCCATGATATTCGCAGCATCCTTCTGTCGAACCACATTTCAGTTGCTTCAAGTCTTTACTTCATTTTTGATGATATTGTCCAGTATTCACTGCTATATTTAAGAACTGACATCACATAGCAATGCAGTACTCTCTTCTTTGTTCCAAGGCCCTAAGAATCAACTAAAGGTCGAGAATTACTGTGTTGTTGTCTTAGTGTAGGAAATGGCAAAAAGTGATGCTCTTGGGGGTTATGCATGAAGATAACGGCTACCTCTAGACTTGAAGAGGTCAGCATTTAATTGATGAATAATATTTCAGACTTCAATCGAAGACCTTCTGTTATTCAGCTCCCTAGACAGAGCCTCTGGTATTTTTCTATTGTTTCAATTTCTTTAGACGCAACTCTTGTATCAATCATTTCACACTTGTTATTCTCCTTATCTATAACAACAGGGCCACACCTTCGTACTTCAATGACATTATCTGTCTGGACTGAGAAATCCTATAAGATTTTGTGACTCTCATTTTTTACCACTGCCTCCGGCTGATGTTCATCCCAATTCTCTTTTACACTGCAGCCAATCTTACAGCACAACCTCCAGTGTATACTCTTACAAATTCAATCATGTCGTCACTTATAGTCCTTTTTATATTATTGTTGTTGTTATTATTATCATTATCCTATTATAATTGTGCTTGTTCCTTTCTTCGTTAGTTCGCACGACCGCTACGCCCTGTTATATCTCATAAACAACGAGCTATTCCGTTTAGATCGCGGGAAAAGAGGGAAAAATGTACTACTTGGTTTCATTGAGAAAATGAAAGAAAGAAAGAAGGGAAAAGAGTTTAACGTCTTCCGCCAATACCTCATAAATAATGAACTATTCCATTTGATCACGTGGAAAGAAAGGAAAAGAAACTTTTTGGTTTCAGTGCGAAAATAAAAGAAAGAAAGAAAGAAAGAAAGAAAGAAAGAAAGAAGGGCAGCTAGAAGTGTTTAACAGCTGTTTGAGAGAAATGAAGAAGTCAATTTCAAATCTTTTCATTTGTACTCTCTTACTTCTTAAAATAACGACCAGCATTCATATTTAGGATTGTTATTGCCATATTTTGTTAAACTCAAATATTTAGCGATGCGTTTTGGGTAATTTTTACGGATATTTTATTGTCGTAGAACTCGCCAAGAGCCTACTCAGTCATTAATTTAATAATTAAGATTTATCAGGGACCTGGGTATGACAGTAAACTGTATCTGCATCTGAGAGCGAGGCCTTTGATAATGAAGTTGTTAAGAGAATAGAACCACCTCTTAATTGCTGTTGTTCCCAGGTCCACCCTGACCCGGAGTGGTAGTACCTGTTAGGGTCCCAGCTATGGGCAAATAGTTAATCCCCCAAACTAGGGTCAAAACACTATGAAAGTATAAAAATACACTGTTATTGAAATATATACTTAAAAATAGACTTTTATAGAAAAATATACATTTTTGAAGGAAAAATATTACCAACAATACATTTTTGAAGAAAAACATATTACCTGCAATACATTTTTGAATACAAAAATAGAAGACATCTTCAGTTTTCCAAAATAAAAAAATAAAAAAAAGTTTTCATCAAAATCTGACTAAATCAACCTTTTCACTATAACCGAACATTAAAGAAAAATACCTTAAAATCCTACTTTTTGGCATTAAATAACCTACGGAGGTGTTGACATGTCGTTAAACAAAACTCAAAACTCAAACACAAGATTTATCAGAATATTAAGGAAAACCGTAAAATTTTCACACGATAAAACTGGCTGTTATTATTATTATTGTTATTATATCTTAGCACAAAAAATAAATCTAAGATTTCTTGGAAAACCAAAATAGCCAACTGCTCGTGTTTAGGCTGCTTGCACACTTTGAACACTTTTAACGCAAAAGCTCTCATGAAAAACATGAATTCACCAGTCCACCTGATTTTTTTTTTGTTGTTTTTTTTTTTTTTCGTCAAATGTGAAAATACACGTCTTTTGGCTGGTATGTTTTACTGGTTGACAAAAAGTGGTCATTTGAGTAAACCACTCCCCCATAACTACCTTGCCATTTAGATATTTAGAAATAAAAAAAAACATGATAATTGTCAACATTCAGAAAGGCCCGTCATTACTATCTTTTGATCAAGAACATGTGTCGTTTATTTAGGTTGACACGTGTCATTCATTTCGTTGTTTGAAAACCGCTTTTGTTATGTGTTGTTTCAGTAAACTCACGTACTTTATACTTTTTAGTCTTCATGTAAGATCTTTTGTAAGATTAACATGTGAAACCGATGAAAATGGAAGAATTAGGTATCTTTTTTTTTCTTCTTAAAGCTATTCGCAGTCTCTTTTTGTCAGTGTATGATAAAAAACGTAACACATTTCGATTGTCAATGCAAAACTTTAGATTGCTAGTCGAATATCGATTGTTTGTGAAAGTGTACACTGAATCCATATTCAGGTATAAAGATTCACATCAGATGAAGGAGAGTATCTGTGTCTACCTATTTCATCAACAGATGTACACATTGTGGACTGAGATGTTGTAAGGGGATGCATTCATAGGTATGAAGTACGGATTCGCTTGTTGCCATAAAACAACGAACCAGCCTTTGCTGAATTTAGTTCTTGAATTACAGCTTTAGGTTAAGGGCAGAAAGATTTTCGATTTTATTCTTGTTGCCTGTTCATTGACACTTATAAATGCAAAACTAAAGCAAAACATTTTTTTCTCAAATGAGTGAATGGCTTTTCTTCCAAGAAGCAAGCTTCTGCAATAAATAAGCATTATCATAAACGAGAAGTTTTCATGCAGTGGTTCTGAAAAGTTTACGCTCTCTTGCTGAAATGTTGGGGTCTGGACATAAAACAAACCACCCTAAACAATTTAAAAAAAAATAATATGAGCAAATAAAAGAGAATATTAAAAAGAAAATGACTGAAACCCAGCCAATAATCTAAATAATAATACAATATGAAGATTGTTGTGTTCAGAGTAAATTAGGTTTAAAATTTACTTACAAGATTAGTTCATGGATCTAAATAAAATCAATGAAAATTATTTTAGTATTTTCACGATTAAGAATATTGTTCTCTTGGATTTCTTCAAATATTTCCGCTTAACTTCCAACAAAAGCTCTTGCCAAATAGCAACGAGATCTCAAAACTGACACATCGATACGGATAGTGGCATTAAATATTCTAATAACCATCAACGATGAAATAAAGAATAAAACGTCAAAGAAGGGAAACCTAATCAAATTTAATATCAGCAAAAAGAGGAAACTAATCATTTTTTCTATATGTGGAAACAGTCACTTGCCTGTATTGAATACAAGGTTCAGTTATGATAAGGGTTAAAAGTTGGAGCAACTGTACGAGAAAATACGACGCAAAAGAAAAATGCTCAGTCGGCCTCAAATATTTTATGATCTGATGAAACCAAAGCTGAATATTGTTCCTAATATTTATCATTTTTTTACACTATTTATATTCCGACTATTGTCCTTATCTTTGTTGTTATCACAACGTTTCGGCCGTTGTGAACTCCCTCCATCCTTCCTCAGGTGTATACTGATCTTGATCTAAACGTATTTTATAAATGGAGCTTTGTCTGTATGTGTGTGTATATGTGTGTGTCCGTCACCTATAGACCCCGAAACGGCTGAACCGATTTTCTTGAAAATTTATACAGTTGTACTATAAGCGTCTGCGAGTGTTCTTAGCTAGGTTTTGTGCCGAGGCACCCCCGATAAAAATCGATAATCGAAAAAATCGGGTTATAGAATCAAATTTGATACACTCATAGACAAAGACATAAGAAACGATATACAGAAGTTTCAAGGTTGCAGTTCGTACATTAGTGCAGAAAATCGATAATATATATATATAATGCAAGATGTTTGTGTGTGTCTTTGTTTATCTGTCTGTATGTCCTTTATACAAATCCATAATTTTTATCCGATTCTCACCAAACTTCAAAATTTGACTTGCTTCCATTCATTTTCCTTTCAGTCTACGGTTTCGCTTGAACTGGAAACAACTATTGCTTTTTAGTCTTTCGTGCCAACGTTCAAAGAGTCTGAGCTCCAGGACCATGGATTAGTTTTAAAGCTTTCATTACACCCGAGCAACGCCGGGCTATACTGCTAGTAACCTATTAAATCTGAGATATTAAATAAATACATTATTTACACTATTTATATTCCGACTATTGTCCACATTTTTGTTTTTGTTATCACAACATTTCGGCCATTGTAATAAAAACAACAATGATGAGGACAACAACCCGAATATAAATAGTTTAAATAATGACAATTCATCGTCCCAGAAAATTCAGACATAAATTTATCACTTTGTTTCTCGCGTCAATAGTGACTTTTTAATCATATTAAACGTAGAATGTGTTTTAGACAATTCCTCTTAAATATTATATCGCGAAAATCACCTTAAATATCTTTAAAAACATTTTTATCAACTGCAGTTATGTGAACGTTTACGAAATTTTATATAAGCAGAATAATCTATATCTATAAAAGTGACGAGGGTGGACGTTGTGTAAGTATTTGTTTGATAGATTCGACTGACCGTCTGCATTTTGCGGTCTAGCTCGACGGGAGTTGCGCTCAGAAGTTGATCAAAATTTTAGAATGCTAACGACACCTTGAATTTTTTCAGAAATCTAAAATTAGGGGTAGAAAAATATATATTATTACCCCATAAAGTCAGGGATCAGTTTATGTATTGATTATAATATAGAATCGATCACCCCACTTTATATTATCTATAGCTATATATGTTGCTCCTCCCCCATCCTAATGCAATAGAGACATTCTACATTGTTATCTATATCTATGACAGTGACGGACGTAGTGTAAGTATTTGCTATGTAAGTTCATCATATGTTTTTTATTCTTATTATTCCTTAAACTATCCGGGCTAAACTGCTAGTTAGTATAAAATAAATGAGTTTTAGTATCCTATGCAAATTAGTCCGGCACTATTTAAGTAGTAAGTAGCTGATAGGCCGAGCAGCAATCCACTGCGTCACACTTGACGTCACGACTATTGCCACGCACAGAGATATACGAAAGTCAACAATGGCGTCGCCGACTTGACCCTTGGGTTCGTTGGACGATCCAGAGTCCGTTGAAGTGTGGATGAGAACTTTTGAGGCATTGGGATGATTTAAAAAATTGAAGGATGGAAGGAGGAGAGATTCAGATAAAGGATTGGTTTTTAGGTACCGTGGTATGTAAAGCTTTAATGAGAATTACTACCTTGTCTTATCTTTCGAGGAAATTGTCAGGGTCATTAAAAAGAACATTAGACCTAAGACAAAATTAGTTATTGCCGAAAGAACCAAGTTTCTGGAAGCAAGGCAGTGGCCAGTGGAATCTGTGATGCAATACTTGAATAGGCTTAAAGAGCTAAGTATTGCGAGTTCGAAAAGTTAGGAACGCAAGAAATATTGTAGAAGAATGCATGAAAGGAATAAATACGAATTTCCGGCGCTAGGAAAATTATGTTCGAATTATGGAAGAAGGAATCCTTTTCAGAATGTAGGTATGAGAAGCAAGTAGAGAAAATGCGAACAGTGAAAACGTCCTCCTCCTCTGAAGAAGAAGAAGTAACCGGAATGTTTGCAGCAAATGCTGCAAAAATATGCTCTACTTGGTTATATAGCCATCACTAATTATTTTAAAAGCATTGGGATAGCGAAAGAGGCTTTCTAAAAGCTAAGTAAAATACTAAGAAACAGAAAAATATTTTTAGAAAAAAAAAAAAAAAGAGTGCTGAACTCTGTACCATCAATTTTCATATATGGAAATAAGTGAATGTTCGACAATCTCCTGTCTACTCACCACAGATTGTTCACCTATATTGCGGATGTGCTTTGTGGTACAGTGGATGTCGAGGAGCCGAGTTCGAATTCCAGCTGAATTCATTGCATTCACTTACGCGCAAATACCGTTGGGAAAGGTATTAATCCTACTATTTCTTCCAGTTATGGGTTAAATAGCAGGACAGATTGGGTTCTATAGCCTTGGTCAGCAACCAGTCTACCGTAGAAAGCAATGGCAACCTACTGCGGGATAATATTCTGCCCAGTCAGTCATGTCTCTTTCGAGACATGATCGCCCAAGCGTGTATCACGTATGGCACTTAAATGACTGATATTGGATATGGTTCATTATTTGTAATTTATATGAATACTACTTTATGAAAATTGAGATGTATTAGAGTGGAGACCCCGTGTCATAGATTCGAAGGGAGGGGATGATATCCTTGCGCCGACACTGAAAGTAATACTAATATGCAATAAAACTATTCTTTTCGTGTGTGTGTGTGTGTGTGTGTGTGTGTGTGTGTGTGTGTGTGTGTGTGTGTGTGTGTGTGTGCGTGTGTGTGTGTGTGTGTTTTTCTAGTGCAAGAAGTTGAATATCTATCTCGTATTAAAAAGAATAGGAATAAAAATCTCTTTCGAGTAAATTTTAAATTTCCTTGACAAATACATAATTGGATGTTTCTCTTGCAATAAAATGGCAACGATTGCTTTTTTACTTGCATCTGTAGTTACGGTTATTTCTTTTATAGGATCAAACACTTTTATTATCGGTTTCCTCCTCATGGTTGTCTTTATTGCTTCAAAAGCTCGATTTTGCCTTGGCGTTCACTCAAACTCACTGCTCTTCTTTAGTAACTCTGCAAAAGGCTCAATTTTTTCACTGTACCTTACTTGCTGTTAAAGTTTATTAGTCTAAAAAATGTCTTTAATTCTTTCTTATTCGTTGGATTCACTATGTCTCTAATTTTTATCCGATTCTCACCAAACTTCAAAATTTGACTTAATCCATTCATTTTTCTTTCAGTCTACGGTTTCGCTTAAACTGGAAACAACTATTGCTTTTTAGTCTTTCGTGCCAACGTTCAAAGAGTCTGAGCTCCAGGACCATGAATTAGTTTTAAAGCTTTCATTACACCCTAGCAACGCCGGTCTATACTGCTAGTAACCTATTAAATCTGAGATATTAAATAAATACATTATTTACACTATTTATATTCCGACTATTGTCCACATCTTTGTTTTTGTTATCACAACATTTCGGCCATTGTAATAAAAACAACAATGATGAGGACAACAACCCGAATATAAACAGTTTAAATAATGACAATTATTTGTCCCAGAAAATTCAGACATAAATTTATCACTTTGTTTCTCGCGTCAATAGTGATTTTTTAATCAAATTAAACGTAGAATGTGTTTTAGACAATTCCTCTTAAACGTTATATCGCGAAAATCACCGTAAATATCTTTAAAAACATTTGTATCAACTGCAGTTATGTGAACGTTTACGAAATTTTATATAAGCAGAATAATCTATATCTAGAAACTCTCATCAGGTGCTACACCTTTATTCAATATCTGATGTTCAAATACCAGTTCTTACAATCAAAATTACTTTTGTCTCTGTTCACCGTTAATCCTGCCTTTTTTAATCTTTTTAATATTTGTTCAATTTTATGCTGTAATTCTTTCTTGTTTGTTGCTTCTACCCCTATATCGTCCTATGTTATTTATTTTTCCTAAGAACACTCCTATAATCGCTTTCTGGAAAATGTGACTGAAGGCCTTAATTAATCCCAGACGGTTGACAAGTCCATCTTAGCAAATCTATCGGGGTATTAATTGTAGCGACTTTTTAAAACTTCTCATCAATCTCAGTTTGGTTGTATCATGGTGGCATCACCCATTCAACAGATTGAACTCTTCTTACAACTACATATACTTCCCCTCACAAGAGGAGAGCAGATAAGCAAAACTCACTGAAAGATCAGCAGATCAGCATAAAGCAAAGCGATAGGCAAAGATAGCCAAGACTGCTACCGTACGACCGTTGCGAGTCCCGAATTAGTGTATTATTTCCTAATCCGTATTTATTCGTTCTACTAACAGAGTTCCACATATTGGTATTTTGCTGTGTTTAATATATATATATATATATATATATATATATATATATATATATATATATATATTATAAATTATATTTTAGAACATGTACATAATTTTTTATATATATATCCACTACAAAGGTACATTTGTTTCGACATTCTTATATTTGGTCAGTTCTGTTTGAGGTGTTGCTTTTGGATAGTGATATGTTTCTCTATCACTAACCCCCACCAATACCCCAAACATCACTAACCCCACCAACACGCCAAACATCACTAACTCCCACCAACACCCCAAATACAACTGACCAAATATAAGAAAAGAGGCTTTCCATTCCTATACATATCGCCTGATAAGACATTGAAGATTCAATGTCGAAACAAATGTACCTTTGTAGTGGATATATATATATATATATATATATATATATATATATATATATACACAAAAATCTAGAGTCTATTTAGTTATTATATATATATATATATATATATATATATATATATATTCTAAAATATAATTTATAATAAATATTCACAGCTCTATATATCTGTTTTAAATTAATGTTTTGGACGTTGTAAAAATTCTTTCTTCGTTCTGTATTCACTGGGATATATATATATATATATATATATATATATATATATCGTTATTTTCTATTTTGGTTGTTGTTGTATTATTTTCTTGTAGGACGGGGTCCACGACATGTTGTATGCAGACTTAATATCAGTTTTGGCAAAGTATTTCATTGTTACTAGGTCGTGGCTCTCATACCAAAACTTTAGGCGCATTTTCTGTAACTACTGTTTGAGGCACTCCATTTCTCGAAAACACGGTTCTTAAAACCATTTTTTTTATTGATACCGCTCTTCTATCCTTTACTTTGATCACCTTTGGCCAACCTGAGTTCGCGTCCACTAGTATTAAAAATGACCCCCATATCCCTGATTTGCGCATGGTCTATGTGCACTCTAACCTAGGACTGTGATTCCTTATGCCACGAATGAATTTCTTTCTACCTGACACTTCTTATCTCATTACACTTTGGACATTTCCTAATATACTTCTATATTAGCAGATCTATCGGGGTATTAATTGTGGCGACATCTTTAAACTTCTCATCAATCTCAGTTAGGTTGTATGCAGACTTAATATCAGTTTTGGCAAAGTATTTCATAGTTACAAGGTCGTGGCTCGCAATTTCAGTATTCGGCAACGGAAACGAATCAGAGCATAACTGGTGATTCACTCTTACCTTATAATCACCGCATATCCTTAAGTCTCCATCAGCTTTTATTTTTATCAAAACAATAGGTGACACTCATTTACTTCCACCTTGAGTCATCTTTTCTAGAATGACCTGTTGAATAATTCTGTTTAACTTTCTCACCACCAAAGGAAGTCTGTGAACCAGAACTTTTCTCGCTTCTATATATTTAGGGTGATAATTCTCTTTCAACCGAATGTTCGCTTTATATCCTTTCAACAATTCTATTCCACTTTCTCCTACCTCCATGGAATGTATCAGCTTTGATGTATCCACCTTTAATACGTCGATCCCTAGCAATCCATGATACTTATGGCATGCTACCACCACAATTAAAATTACTTCAAATCGCGTGCCAGTTTCAAAGATACAAGGCATTCGAGAAAAGATTACTCAAAGTGGAAGTAACTTATTATTTTACTTTTAACTGCATATAGGGATTGCTTTATGTATTTACAGTATATACATTCTTCAGACTATTGTCCTCATCTTTGTTGCCATTTGTATGGCGTTTCAGCCATTGTACGCTCTGGCCTTCCTCAGGTACTAGGAATTTTGAACTGAACCCTTGGTGGTGGTGAACAAAACGGTGCATATTTTCAAATTTAGCTGGATAGTGTAGACATCTCAATTTGTCAGCTGGTTGGGTAAATGTCGCATTTTGGCTCTGTCTATGTTACATTCGATTTTATGTTAATTTGAAATCGAGGAGCCAAGTTTCAATTCCAGTTAAATTCCTTGCATTCACTTACATGCAAATCCCCTTGGGAAAGGTATTAATCTGTCTTTAAAGTCTAGTTATGGGTTAAATAACAGGACAGATTAGGTTCCATAGCCTTGGCTGGCAACCAGTCTACCACAGAAGTAATGGCAACCTACTGCAGGATAATCTTGCGATAAAAAGTTTCTTAGTATTTTACTTAGCTTTTAGAAGGCCTCTTTCGCTATCCTAATACTTTTAAAATAATTGGTGATGGCTAAATAACCAAATAGAGCATATTTTTATGCTCGACTTTCAAATACGTTTGTATTATTAGTAAAACCGAAATTAGTTTTGGAAACTTATTAATTTTCTTTTATCGGATAGATTTTAAATTAGATTAATTGAAATCAAGTGACGAAAATTGAAAAGAGAAATGACAAGGTGTTCGACGTTAAGTCACTCGATTTAGACGAAAGGAGTTATCGAATTTGATAAAATAAAAACCGGACTATCACTACAATATTTAGAAAATATAATCAGGATAGCTTGATTATAATATTCTAAAACCAACATTGTACCTACAAAAGATTACGATCACTCCATAGGTGACTATTGAAGGTATCATTCGACTAATGTTTTCTCATACAAGGAAGGAAAGGATATTATAGCTAATGTTTTCTATCATGAAATAGGAGAAAATGAAATAGAATTAACATCATTTAATCGAAGAGGGCCACTTCTGTTTTATTTTTGTTCAATGTTCGACCGCCTGTTGCACAGCTAACTCGACAAAAGCCCAATGTGCGTCGTCTGTCTTCTTTTTAGTGTTCTCAACATCTGTCACCAACTGATAATCATTTTTGTAAAAAATATTTAACGATTTTTAAGTACATGTATTATTGGTAGAAACCTGTAATTAATACCGAATTAATGGGTTATTAGTAGAAACTATAATTAATACCGAATTAATGGGTTATTAGTAGAAACTATAATTAATACCGAATTAATGGGTTATTAGTAGAAACTATAATTAATACCGAATTAATGGGTTATTAGTAGAAACTATAATTAATACCGAATTAATGGGTTATTAGTAGAAACTATAATTAATACCGAATTGATAGATTATTATTAAAAAACCTAATTTATACCGAATAAATCGGTTATTAATAGATACCTCTAATTAATACTGAATTAATGCGTTATTAGTTGAAACCAATAATTATTACTGAATTAATGGCTTATTCGTAGGATATAATTAAAAGTGAATTTTCTAAACTTTTATAATCTATTAATTTTTATAATTTATAGCGGGTTTTACTGTCACCATTAATGATTGAAATGTTGATCAATGTTTGCGTCTGTAAGTTCATGAATTTCCTTAATCGTGAAAACGATATCTTTTACAAAAAAAGGCTTTTCTTCTTGAATGACACTTCTAGAGTTTCTCTAATATTATGCAAATGTTGGCGCTGGAAACCTTTGGTTCAAATTAATTTCTGTTTATTCAAACCTGTGTTCGTTGCTTTAAAACATAAACATAACGTGATGTTTTGAGTTTTTGTTTTTCTTGAATGTAGAAAGTTTCCTTATTACCGTTGCCCACCCCCCCCCTTTTTTTAAATCATATCACTCCAAGCAAGGCGGTAACGCCACTGATGTGCAAGGGGCTACATAAAAGTGAGAAGATTAGAAAAGAGAAAATCGGAAACCGCATCCTAAACAGGAAACAAGGGATGAGCCTCTTCACCTGTTCAATAGATATGGGTGGAGTGTGAACCGGGCGATAGTTTCGTCTATCTACTCCAATTGAAAGAAAAAAAAAACAAAGTGAGAAGATTAGAAAAGAGAAAACCGTAAACCGCATCCTAAACGGGAAACAAAGGATGAGCCTCTTCACCTGTTCAATAGATATGGGTGGAGTGTGAACCGGGCGATAGTTTCGTCTATCTACTCCAATTGAAAGAAAAAAAACCAAAGTGAGAAGATTAGAAAAGAGAAAACCGGAAACCGCATCCTAAACAGGAAAGAAGGGATGAGCCTCTCCACCTGTTCAATAGACGTGGGTGGAGTGTGAACCGGGCGATAGTTTCGTCTATCTACTCCAATTTAAAGAAAAACAAAACCAAAGTGAGAAGATTAGAAAAGAGAAAATCGGAAACCACATCTTAAACAGGGAACAAGGGATGAGCCTCTTCACCTGTTCAATAGACGTGGGTGGAGTGTGAACCGGGCGATAGTTTCGTCTATCTACTCCAATTTAAAGAAAAAAAAACCAAAGTGAGAAGATTAGAAAAGAGAAAACCGGAAACCGCATCCTAAGCAGGAAACAAGGGATGAGCCTCTTCACCTGTTCAATAGACGTGGGTGGAGTGTGAACCTACACGGGATGAAAGCTCACGTTGAGCGTCTCATGGAACCGGTGAAGCATGGATGATCAAAATTATTAAAAAAAATCAAATATTAATCACAATATTGATGGATTAAGAGCAACATTCGTTATTAAAAATTGATATAGCAAATTTCAACCAGAAATTTATCCAGTGACAGACAGACAGATCGATAGATATGAGAGAACGAAGTGGTCAAGGCCGAAAGCGAGACTTAAAATATTTAGAAAGAGCAAGAGAGAAAGCGAGAGTTGACGAGACTGATTACAAAATTGACAGGAGGATGAAAATAATAGAGATAAAGAGAGAGAGAGAGAGAGAGAGAGAGAGAGAGTGTGTGTGTGTGTGTGTGTGTGTGTTTATGGACAAGACTGTGAAAATGATAGAAGAGAGAGGAAAATATTAAAGAGAGAGAGAGAGAGAGAGAGTGCGTGTGTGTGTGTGCGTAAGAGAGAGACAGAGAGGGACTGACGGGGAGAGAGAGTGACAATATTCTACTTTCTATAAAGTTAGAAAGACAAGAGTAAGAATCCAGGATACTAGAGAAAGAAAGAGACAAACTGAAGGAGATTCAAGACAAAAGAAAAATAAGAGGGAGGAGGACAGAAAAATGACAGAAAGAAGAATCAACGCGAATCCTGGACACACACACAGAGCAGAGAGGGAGAGATATCATAGATCATTCTAGAAAGAGAGCGTGATAAACTATTTGAATTCTAAATAAATAAAGAAAATCTAATCAAATCTATATAAACTTATTTATAAATTGAACTGTATCTGTGTGTGTGTGTCTGTGTCTGTGTGTATCCATTAGGCTATAGACTCCGAAACGGCTGAACTGATTTTCTTGAAAATTTACACAGTTGTACTATAAGCGTCTGCGAGTGTTCTTAGCTAGGTTTTGTGTCGAGGTAAAATCGATAATCGAATAAATGAGGTTATAGAAGAAGTGGTCAGATTTTAATCAAATTTGATACGCTCATAGACAAAGACAGTAGAAACGATATTCAGAAGTTTCAAGGTTGCAGTTCTTACAATAGTGCAGAAAATCGATAATATATATATATATATAAGGCAAGATGTTTGTGTATGTGTCTGTTTATCTGCCTGTATGTCTGTATTTTCTCAACCCTTTTATTTTAGTTTTTGCTTTGGGTTTAGCTCGAAGCAGGTATAATTGTAGTTCTTAGTCTCAGCCATGATACCATTTACTCAGAGGACTTATTTAGCTTTCAAAATTCAGTTTACGACGAAAAAACATTATTTGATATTGATACCAGGAAATTAAAATTTGAATTAAATCCATTCATTTTTCTTTCAGTCTACGGTTTCGCTTTAACTGGGAATAACTATTGCTTTTTAGTCTTTCGTACCAACGTCCAAAGAGTCTGAACTCCAGGACCAGGGATTAGCTTTAAGGCTTTCATTACACCCGAGCAACGCTGGGTTATACTGCTAGTACATAGATAGATAGATAGATAGATAGATAGATAGATAGATAGATAGATAGATAGATAGATAGATAGATAGATAGATAGATAGATAGATAGATAGATAGATAAGAACAGACTGAGATAGATAGATAGATAGATAGATAGATAGATAAGAACAGACTGAGATAGATAGATAGGTAGATAGATAGATAGATAGATAGATAGATAAGAATAGATGAGAACAGACTGAGATAGATAGATAGATAGATAGAATAGATGAGATAGATAAGATAGACTGAGATAGATAGATAGATAGATAGATAGATAGATAGATAGATAGACGATAGATAGATAAAGAATAGATGAGATAGATAGAAAGATAGATAGATAGATAAGATAGATAGATAAGATAGACAGGAGATAGATAGATAGGATAGATAGATAGATAGATAGATAGATAGATAGATAGGAACAGACTGAGATAGATAGATAGATAGATAGATAGATAGATAGATAGATAGAATAGATGAGATAGATAGATAGATAGATAGATAGATAGATAGATAGATAGATAGATAGATATGAACAATGTGGCAGAGGCCGAAAGTATGAGAGTACTCAGTGAGAATCGTAATTACTACTAGAAAGTAACAGGTTTTAGCGAGACAAGTTTGCTCCTCACGTCGAGATGCCTAAGAATGAAATAGATAGATAGATCGATAGATAGATAGATAGATAGATAGATAGATAGATAGATAGATAGATAGATAGATAGATAGATATGTGAGAGGGTGAGAGTAAGACAAAGAAAAGAGTTTAGTACAATGGCTACGTCTCAAGTATATGTGAAAGTAGCCCAACTCGCATCAATGAAACCCGTGCCACGTGTAACAGTTAATCTAATGCCATTTAACAAGTCACCACGTGTTTGTAGCACGCAACTGTCGCTGTCTACGTATTTGCGGGTGTGTTAATGAAATTATGTATCAAAATAACGATTTAATTTTCTCCACAAGCAATGCAAGGATCTATGTATAATTTGACTCTAACAAAACACCTAAGCATTTTTAAAGCCAACGTCACGTCACGAAATATTATTATAGTCACTTTATAGATGTTTGCGACAAGGGTATGGTCGGGCTACAATGCTTACTGTCAAGAATAGGAAGAAGGGCAAAAAGAGATTTAATTGAAATACGACCAGCCTTAATCAGTAGAAGGGGTTGTCATTCCTGATCCATAATAATGCTCGACCACCTGTTGCACAAATCAGGCGGCACAACACTTTCTCGACATCTGTCACTAACATTTTTTTCAAACAATAAAAGACTTGAGTATAAGCCAGAAGAATTCTACCATAAATATACACACGGTTGGTTACTTTTTTTTAATCGTTTCACCCCAAGCAAGGCCTTAACGCCACTGAGGCGCAGGGGGCTACATATGAAGAAAAAGATGATTAGATAGGAGGAGAGTAAAGAGAAAGACGAACCAGTTAGAAAGGAGCAAGAGAAGGATGGGAATACTAGTGTGATGACAGTTGCAAAGGTAGCGAGAAAGGAAAAGATATACAGGGTGATATAAAAATAACTACTGTAAAGTGGTTAAGAGATGGGTATTGACATTGCATTTAAATTCTTAGAGATTGTAGCCATCAGGGAAGCAAGTATACAGAAGGGAGTTCCGCAGGCGATAAATGCGAGAAAAGAAGCTGATGGAGTAGAATTGTCGTCTGCATTTGGTTGATCTAACTGTGAATGGGTGAGGCCCAGTTGCCAGTCTGGTTGCACGGGTAAACTCCTGGGGCAGGGGCACCATCCCGCAGATTTGGTTTGGTTTCAGTTTAACGGACTTTTAATCACTATAGGATTATTTAACGCCAGGAAAATTTACAGCCTTTTTTTTCTTGTTGGAACAGATGTAGAGACGAAAACAGTTTCAAATTTCATTGATAATGATACTCGTAATTAAATATATTAACAGTCTATTTAAAACTAGTAATATTCAAGCAAATTGTATGGTTTGTCAGTTATAATTTTCTGATGAATTATAATTCTCTGTTTAATTATTAAATAAGCTTTTTACTAGATTCACAAGTATAAAATACGTGCGGAAATACCCTGTGATTGCATTGCTAGATATTTGAGCTTAACAGCTTTGAAAAATATTGCAATAACATTCATAAACATGAATGCAGGTCACTATAATTTGAAATCTTTTCATTTGTACCCAAGTACAAATGAAAAGATTTCAAATTGACAAAGATTTTCTATTTCGCTGAAGCGGACGTTACGCGCATGAGAGCTTTATCGCGTCTTCTATCGTCTTTTTCGTCTTTCCTTTCTTTCTTTCTTGCTTTTTTCCTGTTTTCTTTTTCCTTCCTTCCTTCCTTCCTTCCTTCCTTCCTTCCTTCCTTCCTTCCTTTGTTTTTTCTTTCTTTCTTTCTTTGTCTCACTAAACCAAAACAGAATCTCTGATATATCTTTATATTTGTTTTTTTCACATAACCAAAACTGAATAATATCTGTTTACTACCTTATTAACTAACGTAGAGACAAATTTCGATGATCTCCGAAAGGGCAATACAAATGAAGAAAGTCTTGTACCTATGTTTCATTGACTATGCGAAGGCATTCGACAAGATACGACACAAAGAATGGATGGAGATGCTCGGCAGCCTCGATATTTTCGGCAAAGACATAAGAGTAATCAAGAATCTCTACTGGCAGCAAACGGCCTGCATACGGACAGGTAACGATCTCAGTAGATTTACAAAGATAGAAAGAGGCGTAAGACAAGGATGTGTCTTTTCACCGGATTTGTTCAACCTGTATAGCGAGAATATTTTGAGGACCCTAGATGACACGCCAGGATTTGTTATTGAAGGTCACAACTTGAACAACATAAGGTATGCAGACAATACAGTGCTGATTGCGGACACGGAAAGGAAACTACAAGACCTCATACAGAAGGTAGCGGTGGAGAGTGAAAAAAAAGACTACAAATAAACTTTAAGAAAAATGAGTGCATAGTCATCAGCAAAAGGTACAACCCAAAATGCCAAATACAGATGAGAGATACCAGAATCAAGCAAGTACAAAAATAGGAAGTGTTCTAACAGGAGATGGAAAGTGCGACACAGAGATCCGAAGGCGAATTGGCATTGCAAAGGACGCATTCCAGAAGATGAGCAAAATACTAACACACAGGAAATCTCACTAGAAACAAAGAAAAGAGTGCTGGACTGCTACGTGATGTCAGTTCTTCAATACGGCAGTGAATGCTGGACAATATCATCGAAAATGAGGACAAAACTGCAAGCAACGGAAACGTGGTTCTACAGAAGGATGCTGCGGATATCGTGGACTGAGCATACAAGCAACGATGAGGTGTTGGAAAGAATGGCAACAAAAAGGAAATTAATACTGAGCATCAGGAAAAGACAACTGAAGTTTTTAGGACACGCAATGAGGAAGAGAGCCTGGAGAACCTGATACTGACTGACCAGATAGAAGGAAAGAGAGACAGAGGAAGGCAGCGGATAACATATTTGCAGGGCCTGATCAGGTGGTTGACGGAACGGGGGTTGACAGGAGTAACGGGAGCAAACATACTAGGAGCCACAAGGGATAGGGAGACGTGGAGAACCATGATCGCCTACGTCTTGAAAGGACAGGGCACATAGAAGAAGACAATCACTCCTACCGCCACATTAGCATGGATCAAGCTAGCCTCCCTGAGAGCAAAACTCTACGCCTCCTTGGCCTAATACTATCAGCGGACCTAAAGTGGAATGACTACATCGATTCCATAGCTAAATCCACTACTAAGAAGGTCAGCTCACTATGCAGGTCTAGGAAGTTTTTCCTGTCTGAATCCATCCTGTACATATATAAATCTACCATCCGCCCGTGTATTGAATACTGCTGCCACATCTGCTCGGGTGCCCCTGCTATTCAGCTCTGGGTTCTTGACAAAATCCAACGGAGAATGGGTAATGTGATCGATACCGACTTATCAGCTCGGCTGCAGTCGTTCTCTCACCGGCGTGACGTGGCTTCCCTGAGCCTCTTCTACAAATACTTTCACGGCTTCTGCTCCAATGAACTTAGCTTAATTGGGCCCCCTATGTATGAATTTACACGAGCTACTAGATTAGCAACTAGGTCCCACCCTTTTACAGTGAAACCGATAAAATGTAACCGCAATTTCTACTGTAACAGCTTCTTTTCTCTTTTCTATATACTTGCTTCCCCGACAGCTACAATCTCCAGGAATTTAAATATAAGGTCAATAGACATTTCCTATCTCGCATCCTTTCTTTCAAGCTTTTTTTTGCATCCATTCCACCCCCATTACACTGGTATTCTCACCCGTCTATTACCCTCCTCCTGACATCCCCTAACTAACCCCTCTATCTCATCACTTTCCCCTATGTAACCCCCTGAGCAACAGTGTCAGTAAAACTGCCTTGCTGGGGGTTAAATGATTATTAAAAATAAAGACAGAAAATTTGAAATATATATATATATATATATACACACACACTACCGGCCATAATTATTCGGCCACCCCAGTTTTTTTTAAAGAAATGATGTATTTCGCACTATTTTTAGGATTTATTACCAAATGAAAATAGAATGATTGTTTTGTTATTATTACTTTGCAAAGTTTTATAGGGCAAGGAAGCAAAGGTAAACTCGTCTGAATCACCTTAATTTTTTTTAATTCTTTCATTGATGAAACTGCAGTAAAGGTAATTATTAAATATTTATAAATTAATTTGACATGTTATTGTGCAATATTAAATATTGTGCAATATTAAAAAAAGATCCAGTCTATTTCCCTTTATAATTATTCACTTGGCAATAAATACTAAAAAAATATTATAAAATACATCATTTATTTAAAAAACATTGGGGTGGCCTAATAATTATGATCGGTAGTGTGTGTATATATATATATATATATATATATATATATATATATATATATATATAATATTTTGCCCATTTAATATTTTTGCAAAATAATAATATATAATTATTTTGCCCACCCCTATATGTATAATATATATATAGGGGTGGGAAAGATAATAGAACCATCTGAAAATTTAAAGCAAATTTATTATAATATATGGGAGGATCGCTTTTGACAGTAATTACAGCTTGAATGCTACGTGGGGTCGACCCGTACAAAGTTAGAATTGCTTCCAGAGAAACTTTCATCCATTCTTCAGCTAGAACAATCTCCAATTCTTTCAATGATGGTCGTGGAGGATATCCACTTATCATTTGTTTTTTTCTAAAATGAATCATAAATGTTCAATGATGTTGATATCTTGGGACTGTAGTGGTCTAATAAGATATTCTACTTCAAGAGAATGTTCCTCGTGCAATTTAGCTACAACTTTAGCAGTTTGAATGAGTGCAATATCATTTTAAAAGATGACAATTCCCTCCGGAAACCGTTCCCAAACTATAGGATGATTACTTGAAATTTTTAAATAGTCCTGACTGTTGATTTTAATAAACTTATTTATATAAGATCTGTAAAAAAAAAAAAGAAAAAAAAAAAAGAAAAAAGCAATTTCAGCAAGAAGAAACAAAAATAAAAATGAAGTATTACGGATATTAAATCAACAAACATGAAAATAGACAAGCTTTTGATAGTTTAATAATTTTCAAAATTATGTTATTATGAAACTAGTTGTTCCCATTATTTTGTCGAAACACTGTATATATTTCTAATATGCTTGCCTAAAATGCCTTCAGAAATGAATGGAGTTCTTTCAGTGACTGGCGTGTGTATACACTGCTTATGTGCAACACGTTAAAATTTCCCTGCTCCGATTCCATGCGCCTATGGCTTCGTGGGTAGCGACTCCGACTGACACCAAATCGATCGAGTTTCGATCCCGGCCAGAAGCAGTTGGATGTGTCTAGCCACACTGATGAGTTAATTGCTATCCCCCCCATGGGCGCGTAGAATCAGAGAAAGGAAAATTTAACGTGTTGTATATAAGCAGTGTATACACACACACACACACCAGTCACCGAAAAACTCATATCATTTCTGAAGAGTAATGCATATATCGCAGAAGTGGAACCTGTTTTTAATTTTTTTTTCTTTAGAGAGCTCAGTCGTAATGAGAGCATAATATTATATATATATATATATATATATATATATATAATCCGAGATTATTTCTTAAACATTGTATTATTAAATTGTAAGGATGATTAGTGTCAGAATTGCTGCTTTTTTCGGTAATTTACTGGTAAAAAGGCATTTTAGGCAAGAAGATTTGTTTGTCATAAAATGCTCGATATGAAGATAAGGATAAAACTTTAATAGAATCAATATAGAGAAGTTGTCACTTAGATCAGCGGTGATATTTCAGTCATGCCGACTTTGAAGTTTCGTGAATGCATCATTGTAATGACTTCACTCTTCAGAGTCATTTTCTTTTTCTCTCCATTTTTTTTTGTATTTATATGAAGGTTTGCGCAGTTTAATATCTTTGTACATGAGGGATTTTTTGCTTGATAAATGGTGTATTATTTGTTTATTTTTGTTTTTTGCTGTTTATTACGTGGTGAAGGATTTGTTGGTAGTTAATTGCTTTTTATTGTACTGACCCGTGCCTGCTTAATTGTTTATATATATATATATATATATATATATATATATATATATATATATATAGTACTGTGCAAAAGTATTAGAATAAGAACTATTTTATCTTTTATGATTTATATTGACAGAAAATAATTTAATTAAAGTAATTTTGTTTGATTTACTCAACAAATGCTTTAACAAGAAAAAATACTTGTTACAAAATTAATTTAGTATTTAGTATAGTAGCTTTTTGCTTTGATCACAGCTTTCATTCTGTCAGGCATTGACATCACAAGCTTCTTCGATGTATCTAATGGTATCTCCTACCAAGCAGCTTGTATTTGTCCCCACAGTGTGTCTTGCAAAGTAACATTAGATTTATCAATTTTTTTTATCCAAAGTATCCCATAGATGTTCAATAAAGTAGTTTCAAAATAACTTGTTTAATAGAAAATAGGAAAAATGAAATATAACTTCTTTTTAATACATTTCTTTTACGCATAGTTTTAAATAATCAGTATTGATTAGCAATTTACTAGGCTTTTCACCCTGTATTTGAATTTCAGTGAGGTTTTTAGTACAATCACCCTGCCCTAATACTTTGCACATTGCCGGTAGTGTGCAAAAGTGTTAGGACAGGGATGATTTTAAACTTTATTTTGATGCCTCATAAAAGATAAAATAGTTCTTGTCCTAATTCTTTTGCACAATACTATATATATATATATATATATATATATATATATAGAGAGAGAGAGAGAGAGAGAGAGAGAGAGAGAGAGAGAGAGACATAGAGAAACAGAGAGAGATAATTTAGAAGGTTCTGTGGCATAAAGTTGGAATATCTATTCATATACGTAGGAATTCGACAAACCGGAATGGCTTAGCAAATAAAGAAATAAGTAAGTAAATGGAAAGAATACTGTGGATGGTTCTGGAATATTGGGAAGACTTGCTGTAAATTGTTCCACGCTAAATATCGCCAGTTACTATTGATATCAAAACTTTTTTAACACCTGAAAATTTTAAAACTAAAACATTGCAGCCCATTTTTTTGTAAGCACTTAAGTAATTATGCAAATACAAAGAACTCACGGTCGAAATCAATTGAAGGTGGTATCTCAAAACAAAACATTGCCTGTTGTTATTGGCGAGATTTGGGAATGATATAAAAAAAGAAGAAACAAGTATATGAATAAGCAAGTTTTGTAATTTGCTTGAACCATTGAGTTTATTAATTGTATGGTTAGGTTTTGAAAGCTGTCACAAAGCGTTTAGTAAAATAAAGGAATGTAAAGAAGTTGTTTAGGTATTACCTATTTATTATACATTAATATTTCGAAATCAGAATCTCATCTTAAGAATGGCAGGAGAGCTTGAGCCTAAGTTCATACCTTTAAACGAATGGTCATTCCTGGCTGCTGCTGCTGTCATTAATTGTAGCAAGTGCTTGTGTGTGTGTGTGTGTGTGTGTGTGTGTGTGTGTGTGTGTGTGTAAGTGTGTTAGAGCGTGTATGTGTGTGCGTTTATGGTATATATGTGTGATTGATAGTTGGGACCTTTTTCTGGTCTGATGATATCCGTCTGCTTTAATATGTGGTTTATCTAAGTATGTGTTGACCTGACCGTTAGTTTGACTTTTAGCAAAATGGAAGAGGGCTTGTTTTATGACTGTTGTTTTATATATCTGCTTTATCTCGTGGTGTGTGCATGTCCGTGACTGTGTCATGTGTGCGTATTTATGTGCGTATACTTCTTGTATTTTATTTTACTTTATTTTCTATATTTATTTTTTAATTATTTTGTTTTATTTATTTATTTATTTATTCTATTTTATTTTATTTTATTCTTTTTTCCCTTTTGTAATCATTTTATATGTATATACCTATTTATGGTATCATGTGTCCGTATGCGTATATATATATATATATATATATATATATGTGTGTGTGTGTGTGTGTGTGTGTGTGTATTATAGGAATATGAGTATGAATGAAATTTCTGGTAATCTCGAGAATATATAAATTGAAAAAAATCATCTTCAAGGGTACTTCGTGTACCTTGACGAGGTGTAATGGTTAACAAGTTTGTCACACCTTATCAATTACTACTGATTAGTGAGTTCCATCCTCAGTGAGTGATCAATAATTTCAGCCTTGTGCCACATGAACACATCAGCTATTCTTAGAAAATCAATATAGAATAAACATTAGTAAATTTTAAAAAAAAGTCATGGCAATTCACACCTGCCACATGAGTTTACTCGTGCAACCAGATTGGCAACTGGGTCCCACCCATTCACAGTTAGATCAACCAAATGCCGACGACAATTCTACTCTAACAGCTTCTTTTCTCGCACTTCTTGCCTGCGGAACTCGCTTTCCTCTTCTTGCTTTCCTGACGGCTACAACCTCTAGGAATTTAAATGCAATGTCAATACCATCTCTTAACCACTTGACTCTAATTCTTTCTACATCACCCTGAATATCTTTTCCTTTCTCTCTACCTTTACAACTGTCATCACACTGGTATTCCCATCCTTCTCTTGCTCCTTTCTCTGACACCCCCTGTAACTGGTTCGTCTTTACTCTCCTCCTATCTAATCTTTTACTCTTATGTAGCCCCTGCGCATCAGTAGCATTACCGCCTTGCATGGGGTGAAACGATTAAAAAAAATAATAAAGAAAAGAAAGAATTTCTAACTTTTCTTGTTTCACTTTAATTAGAAAATAAAATTAAGATTCAAACTGTCAGTTTCATCCAAGCAAGGAAAAGAAAGGCTAACAGATCTTTAGCAAAATTGTTACTATAGAAAAGAGAAGAAGGAAAAATGAAAAAGATAAAAAATGTTACATGTTGAACCCCTTGTCAGAAAAGTAAAAAAAATAAAACAAAACATACATTTAAAAAAAGCAAAACTGGTTAAATATCTCGACCTAGATAGAGAGCCTAAGAAATCTTGGAAGTTGACAGTTGTTCCAGTCGTTATCAGAATACTAGGAATAAAGCAAGGAAAAGTCTACGGGAGCAAGATATGAAGGTAAGAATTGAGATCCCCCAAAAGAGTGGGGCACTAAAATCACCTGGGATACTAAGGAAAATCTTAGAATATTCGGCAGGCTTGCTGTCACTTGGCTCTTACAAAACCACTAGTGACTAGTACTACAATGAAAACGCATTGAGTAGTAATAGCAGTAATGATGATGATGATGATGATGATGTCATCAGTATTTTCTGAGTATTGCCTCTTAGTTTCTTCTTTTCAAAATGAGAATAGTATTTGTAATGACACGCGAGGCACTACTACTACTACTACTACTACTACTATTTAATAAACATACCTAGAAGGTAAATTTACGAAGATTTACTACTCCTACCACCATTAATAACAACAACAACAACAACAACAGCAGCAAGAAAGAAACAGTTCATTTCAATAGAAGTTCATTTCATGAAAAAAACAATGTGAAACTTTTTGGTTATAGATTTTTACATTACGTTAAGTCGATTTGGCACCACCTGAATTATTTGAAGTTAAGGGGATTTTTTATTTTTTCTATTTTTAGATAACCTGGATTTATTGTCACCCAGACCTTACCTGGCCATTGTCAAGTATCTTCCCAGGTCCTCATGAAAGTAACCAAGAGTTATCACCAAAGACAAAGGAAGTGAAAATTAACAAGAAGAATTAAATAAAACTAAAGACAATTTTTTAGGTGAAAAATAAAATAAAATAAAATAAAATAAAAAAATAGCCTGGATTTCTGAAATGAGGGCTTATTTACATTATTTACATTCAGTTTAAATGTTCTCATTCGGTCGTTTTACCCTCCGGCCTTCTCCTCGCTCTCCATGTCGAGGGATGTGCCTCTTGTCTTGTTTTCCAATTAGTACAGTTCAGTTAAAAGAGAACGAAAGAGACACAGACAAAAGAAACAAGAACAATCTAACCATGTAAATAAATTAAAGGCGTTCAGTTTGAAACTTTCTGTAGGTTACCCAGATCGACAGACACCTGAAGAAAACATTAGGAGATACCGGCCGAAATATTGTTTTATGATGACAAAGATCACTTAAAGTTTTAAACAAAATATTTTTTATGCAAAAGTAATGAAAAAAATTAGTAATATATTCAACACTGAAATATAAACATAGCTATCCCCCAAAAATGTAGTCACACTTTTAAATGACAACAAATACAGTGTTTATTGACGCACTAACAAGATTATTCGTTAAAATTAAGAATATTTATCTACATTCCCGAGATGAGGTATTGTAATTATTTACATTGTTCGGACTGTTGTCCTCATCGTTGTTGACATATTCACGTGATTTCCGACCTTCTGCAGATGATTAGAATTTTAAACTGAACCCTTTATTCCAGTGATCGATATAAAGGGTTCGGTTCAAAATTCTAATCACTTGATGAAGGTCGGAGCGTACAACGGCCGAAACGTCACGAATATGGCAACAAAGATGAGGACAACAGTCCGAACAATGTAAATAATATAAATAAAATGAAGAAATATCTGTATTTTTGACTTACAAGGAAGACTAGCGGTTTAAATTAAATATAAAATAAAATTAAATACATATGCATATGTGCGTTGTAGTGCACGGAAAGAGAAATCGGGGAGCCGAGTTCGAATTCCAGTTGATATTCGTGGCATTCACTTGCAGACAAATACCCTTAGGAAAGATATTAATCCGTCTCTTCTTTCCAGCTATGGGTTAATAGCAAGACAGATTGGGTTATAGAGTCTTGGTTGGTAACCAGTCTACCGTAGAATGTAATGGCAATCTACTGCCGGAAAATTTCTGCCCAGCCAGTCATGTCTCTTTCGAGACATGATCGCCTAAGCGTGTATCACGTATGGCACTTTACTGACTATATAAATATTCAGACTGAGGGCAATGTAAACAGGTGAGTTCATTTTTTGGGACAACATACATGCATATATATAAACAAGAATGAGATATCAACTTGCTAAGGTTGAAAACGGGTTTCAGTTCAGCGTTAAGGGCTAAAAATATTAATGATAACAGAAATGTAAGGTAGGTTTTACTTTCACACAAATGCATCATTTCATCTTATCAAAGGCCAGCTTTCTCCATTCCAAAATGGCTAAAAATTCCCCTGCCTCTTACTTTGATGTGAAATTGATGTCTTGCTCTATATATCGTAAATAGCAGTAATGTACTTAATTTAACACAATAATACTGTCACATTAAAAATGAATAAATCAGGGAAATTATATAACATTAAAATACGGTAACAGCGATCAGTGTTCTAAGTTAGGAGTTGGGATATTGAATGCTGATTTTCAAGAATGATAAACCCCTTTTTTTAGGATTGGGTTGACATAAATTAAAGTCAGAAGTTGGTTTAATTTTTTTTTTTTATTAAATTCATGAATTTTCCCGAGTTAGTTTTTGTGTAGAAGTACTTTTTACGTGTTATATACAGTGTATTTTGATATTTCGAAAAACCCTCAGTGAATAAAAAGTATTTCGCAAAACCCTCAGTGAATAAAAAGTAATGGTTATAACAGGCTTATTACGTCCTCACGAGAACTCTCACACCTGTGGCCTTCTGATAAAAGATTATCATTTGTGAAATAAATTTAAAAACAAGGGTGCCTCGCTGCTGTAGTCTAATCCATTAGTTACAGGTCTACTGTGCATTTCATATGCACAAGACTCCAGTAGTGAGGTAATGGTTAACAATAACATTTCTGGAATCGTAGCCGCCCTTCGTTAGATTATGCTAAATATGAAAATTAAAAATAAAATATTCAAGACACAGAATGTTAAGTTTTCATTTAGAATAAAAACAAGCGTGACCAGTAACTGAGGTGAGATATCAACAGTACATACGGTTACAATACTAGACTGGCCGTTAAAAAGTAGGGTTGGTTTGGAATCAACGCTTTTGTTATTATTTGCGAGCTAGAGAATTAATAAGCCTTTTATAGTGTTACGTGAGAGGGGAGCTTAAGTAAGATGTTTGCCAGCGTTAGTTGGATTTGAAATATTTCAATGCAACGTGTATTAAAAATGTAATCTTTAAAAAAAAGTATACATCTGGCTAAAAAAGAAAGAAGCGAATGTTATTTCTGACGTTGAATTTTCAAATTAGATGCTACCGTCATTATTTGGGATTCAATAGGACATTTTTTTTCTTTCTTTTCTTCTTTTATTTACATACTTACCAGTTGTGTGATGTCAGCGATGTTGTAATAAATACCCGTGAAGTTAACAGTGCTGAGTTTTAACTGACCCAGCGGACTGTACGTATGTTTACACACGTCAACACATGTACGCGTGCGTACTTGCTTTGTGGGTATGTTATGTCAGCAAATGAGAGTTTTTTTCCTTTGCTTTTTGTTGGATAGGAGCTTCACATCGGATAGAGTGGGATAGATCAATCATAATTCATCGACTAGAAGACAGATATGAGTTAGTTAAGCAGCCCTTTTTGTAAATGTTTTAATGTTTTTAGTTTCCGTTGGTTGGATGTTGTTTGTTTTTTGTAGATTATTTAGTTTTTTGTTTTTGTTTTTTCCTTTAACTAAACACTCATTTTTTCGATTTTGGAATTTTTTTTTTTTTAACTATCCTTTTTGTTGCGTATTGTCGACATGAGTTGCTGTACGTGTTTTATCAAAAATCCTAATTTCCGTTTTTGTAAGGCTTTTTTTTATGTCTTTTTGTAGTGGGGTACAATTACTGGTTTTCTTGATTTCGCTCCCAGATTATTATTATTATTTGAATTAACAAAGGTTAAAGCAAATTTCATCGATAAATAAATAAATATATAAAAATTTAAAAAATGCCGAATAACTTAACATTCTTATATATAATTGTTTCTCTTTAAACATCTTTTGTATATAAATAAATACACAATCGGGAAGGAACACGTTGAATTGAGTCTGAAGCAGCAGCAGCAGTAGCAGCAGCAGTAGTTACGGCATCAGCCAACAAGCGAGAGAGAAGAGTTGAGTGAAAGAATAAAAAAAGGAAGAAAAAGCATGCAAAAAGAAGGAAACAGAAAGAAAAAAGACAGTTTTTAATGTGTATACATAACAGTGAAAAAGAGAAAGTTTTTTTTTTTATGTTGGTGATCAGCAGTTAAAATGAAGACCGACAGCAGAAGCAGTTATCAACTGGTAATGACTGAGGTTAGCGAAACCTTCAACACAAATTTACTTCTCCCCTTTCATCTCCGACTTTCTCTTTACCGACCCCACCCTCACATCGCCAGTGTCTTCACAAAAACGGCGGGAACAGTAAGTAATTGTTGACTTTTAGCTCGTAATTTTCACGACGTGTCTTACTCGTCTGAAAGATTCACGTTATAGTGAAGAGTTTCCCGCTCAAAGCTTCCCGCCCAAAGCTTCCCATCATACGAAGAAGGTTGATGACTCCCGCCGGCTGAATCTTTGTGACTGAAACAATCGACGACATTTGCAGGAATCATTCATTAACTCCTGTTGAAACTTCCGTTAAAAATATTAAACAATATTACGAAGTCAAAAGAGTAAGTCGGTTAAAACTTGGTGAGTGAAACGACAAAGATGTTTAGAGAATTCATTGAGTAATTATATGTCAGTAAATCAGTTAAGTGCCACAAGTGATACACGCTTTGGGCGATCATGTCTCGAAAGAGACATGATTGACTGGGCAGAAATTTATCCCGCAGTAGGTTTCCATTACTTTCTGCGGTAGACTGGTTTCCGACCAAGGCTATAGAACCCAACCTGTCCTCTTATTTGACTCAGAGCTAGAGGGGGAAGAGATGTATTATATTATTGTGTAGTAATTAGCGGGGGATCAGTTTATTAGTTCATAACAATATAAAATTGATCCCCACTTTATGCTCAGTAGAAGCCTTAATCATGTTTTCAACTATTATATTCAGTCAGTCAGTTAAGTGCCATACGTGATACACGCTTTGGGCGATCATGTCTCAAAAGAGACATGACTGACTGGGCAGAAGATTATCCCGTAGTAGGTTGCCATTGATTTCTGCGGTAGACTGGTTGCCAGCCAAGGCCATAGAACCCAATCTGTCCTGTTATCTAACCCATAACAGAAGCGAAGAGACTGATTAATACCTTTCTCAAGGGTATTTGTGCGCAAGTGAATGCATAGAATTCAACTGGAATTTGAACTCGGCACCCCGATCTCTCGTTCCGAGTCGATATCCACTGCAACACAACGCACTCTACCGAAAATATCCATACGCATCTAAGGCTAGTGAGAGCGTCTGTCGAAAGATAAGAATCTAGTAAGCAAATCTTAATAGGTATGAAAATTTTAGTCATGATCGGTCATTGTACACCGGAAATTTACACACACACACACACACACACACACACACACACACACTGGCCGCATATGCATCACACTCTCACGTCAGTTAATTTATCAAAACCTGTTTACGGATGAAGCAACATTTGGAAGAGATTTAATAATAAATTTACACAACTGACATTTGGGGGCAGATCGGTATCTCTATGATACAATACAAGCTAGACACCAGCATCAGTTTACGATTAATGTGTGGGTTGGAATTGTAGGTGACTGTCTGGTAGGTTCATATGTTCGCCCAGCACGTATTACAGGAGCTCTCTATGGGGACTTTATTTAGAACACATTTCCAGACCTGCTAGAGGATGTACCCCTGCTAATACGAAGACTCATGTAGTTCACGCATGATGGGGCTCTAGCACATTTTAGTCACATTGTTCGTAATGCACTGGCTAACATCTACCATAACAGATAGATATATAGGGGTGACCGGTTCCAGGGTTTGCACGTTTGGATTTTTGTCTGTGGGGCCACCTAAAACAATTGGTTTATGCCGTAGACGTTAATAATGCAGTGACGCTTCATCAAGGTGTCATGGGAGCCTGCGAAACATTCAAGACCATATAAGAGTATTTGAAAGGGTCTGTCAGTCAATGATCAGACAGCTGCATGCGTGTGTAAAAGCAAGTGGAGGACACTATTTACATTGTTCGGACTATTGTCCTCATCTTTATTGCCATTATTATGACGTTTCAGCCGTTGTACGCTCAAGTCTTCTTCAGGAGCGTTCAACTGCAGAAATGTCGTAATAATGGCAATAAAGATGAGGACAATAGTCCGAACAATGTAAATTGTGTAAATACAACCTCGGCTCAGAGTATAGACAAACAAGTGGAGGACATTTTGAACATTTTGAGCACAGTTTTTTTGTTGATGTATAGAGATTGTCTTTTAGACATGTTTATATGGACATTTTACCTTGTTTTGGTGTCAAGTAGCCGCCTCCAAAGTTTATAAAAGTATTTTTGATACATCCTGTATATATATATATATTTTTTTTTTTTTCTAAAGAAGTACGAGTACTTCGTGGCTGAGTTCGTCTAAAGTATGTCGGAGCTATAAATGTCGAAAACTTGTTTCGAACTCTCGTCGCTTTAGTATGACACGACTTTACCTTATAAACTTGAGTTTCCCAGCCGACTACCAAAAATTAAAAGAAAAAAAAAAGAAAAAAAAAAACGAAGGTCAGTAATAAAGAAATCGGGTTAGTGGATTTTACAAGTTTTAATTTTAATTTTTTAAGAGGATATAAATCTTGTATGAACGTAACTGTGCCTTAATCTGGATTAATTAATTGAGAACCTAATGCTTAGAGATTAATAATATTTTAAGGGACCAACATTTATCTTGTAATAGTAGTAATAGTGGTAGTAGTGATGATGAAAACAACAAAATACGCTTCAGAAAAAATAGTTATTTTAAGACGATTTGGATTAAAATAATTCCAAAGAGCATTCGCCGAAAAAACGGATTATTTGATTAATGAAACATAAATAAATTTGAACATATTCATAGCAGTTTGTAGATATTTCGGTTGTTTTATTCCCATCATCATCACAGAACTTGAAAGAAGAGTAGGGTTAATTTTTTTTCCTCTCTTCTTCCTTTCAGTTTTGGTCATACCTGTTCTACACTTCTTTTTAAAGCAGCAGGAAAGATCTAATGGACGCAAAATGTTCCCGCTTAAAATGGGCTTTTAATAGGGTTTATTTCAGTAGAAATAAAGGAAATGCTCACTAAACTGTCCTTATATGAGGGTCATTCAATAAATAAGGTGAATCTTTCGATATAAGAACTTCTAATGCAGATAGAAACTTACTCTATATTTTTATTTTTCAACTAGTCACCCAGCGGTGTCACACACTTTTTCCATCTGTGCACAAGCTTCCGTATTCTTTCAGCGTAAAAATCTTTGGACTGATGTCTCAACCAATCAAACAAACAAAAAAAAGCAAAAAAAAAACCCAGTTCCACGAAATGAGAAGAGATGCACTGAAAACACTTTAAAGACAAACTGAAAAACCTATAAATACCGTATTATAAGACGCTACGATTTGTAAGACGCACCCTAATATTGGAAAACAATTTCTAAGAAAAAAAAAAGTCATTCGCATCCAACAACGCATTCACAATGCGACCCTCACATACTGGTGCCACTTACTGTTTGCATTAATCACGTCTCCGATTTTGTTCGTATGGATATTTACCCTACTCCCCCACTGGAACGAGATGTGACACAAGGTCTTTTTTAAGGTGGAGAAACGACCACGTACGGACGGGCACGGGAACAAAAATTCCCCGCCGGTTGAGCTGACCCCGGTGACGAGCACCTGGTCCACCCCTCTGCTGCAATTGGGTGGCGCGGCCGCGGGACACTGTTCCCCGTAACCAGGAATCTGCACAGTGTAATTCTTCTCAGATGAAACCCTTCCCTCGCGGACAGAGCTACAACCGAGCCGCACGCTGTCGTCGAGGACAGAGATGCAACTGAGAGATGATTTAGGTCCCTACCCGACACAAAAATGCGCCAGGTATGTTTGTTTGTGTGACAATGACACTAGTTGGTGGTTAGTAAATATACTATACATCTTTTATTGTCTAAGGGTGGTTTTATTTTTATAAAAATGAATTAAAAATTTTAAAAATATGCATGTAAAAATATAAAACAATCAAAGAGATTTTATTCCTCCTCAAATTCCAAAAACTTATCACTGCTGGATTCATGTAAAAGCTCTAAACTGTCTTCTGCAGAGTCATCACTACTGTCAGTCATGTACAATAAATGATCCTCATTACAATTCATGTCATGGTGTTAACTATGATGGTAACTGATACATTCGTCTTGGAAGACGCTCACCTATTTTTCAGGGTATTTATTTAGGGAAAAAAGCGCGTTGTAAGCCAGAAAATACGATGTATAAGTGTTTTAGAAAAAAGTCTATTAAAAATAGATAAAGAAAATACAACAGAAGCAAAAATGTCTCTTTTGCGAAGACAGATACGAATATGTCTCTAATTTAATCCAAGAAATAGCATGAATGGTGATTTTAAGGGAATTGGGCAAATGACTATGATTTGATCAAATGACATATATACACACCTACAAGCTATCTTAAAAATTGAAAAAGAAAACTGGAAAAAAACTTATCATCCGACCCCGGAACCATCATCATCATCTCACCCGTTACACCCAGGGCAGCAACCTTTTGTTACTGTTTCCGTCACAAACTGTTTTTTTATGGACAGGGTTGTTAGCCCTGCGCCCAACCCCCGCACTTGGAAGACCGGTGGACAATTCTTGGTCCTTATGTTTACAGCACACCTGGCATTCCTAAACGGTCACCCATCTAAGTACTGACCAGGCTCGATGTTGCTTAACTTCGGTGATCGAACCGGTGTATTCAACACGATATTTCATTTCAATTACTATTTATTAGTCTTATTCACCTCTGAATTGAGCTCCTGTTTTGAAGGACTATTTGATCTTAAGTTCATTCCAGACGTCAATGGAACTCATCTGTACGGAGCCGTCGCTCAAGATGTTGGAGAAATGGTCGTTTCGTTCTATTGCTACAGAAAATACCTGACTCCTTCTGCCAAGATTTATCATCACAAAAGTCAGATTCCACCACAAAATGGAGTATTGCTGGCGTATCTAGGTTGGAGAAGCACAGTCTTCCCTGTCCTGGCTTTATAGAGTTCTTCTGCTGCACATCTTTACAAGAGTAGTATAAGAGTCAGATTAGACCAAAAATGGAATATGGCTGCCATATATGGGCTGGGTGTCACTTAGTTTTAACTTTCAAGCCTTAATATAGTCATTCTGTCACACTTATCTTTACAAAAGTCAGATTAAAAAAAGGGAATACTGTTGTTGTATCTTCGCTGAAAACCCTCACATACACACACATAAAAAGCAAAAAACAAAAAACAAAAAACAAAACAAAAACAAAACAAACACAACTCAGCAGTCATCAGTCTTTAATCATTTCACTCAAAGCAAGGCAATAAAACCACTAAAATGCTGGAGATACTCAGTGTCAGAAAATTTTAGGACCCCTCCCCACAAAAAAAAAAATCACTATTAAGAAGACAGAATCATAAATCCTTATGGGAGATCACGTATCTTACGATTCATAACTGTTGTGGATCCCGGGATCGGGACCCACACAAATAAATGAACAACGACCATAGAAAATAAGTGTATTAACGTAAGGATACAGACTTAAATGAAGATTAGTAGTCCAGGAATGCGGGTTAGTAAAAAGTATATGTACAAGTCTCAGGAAGTGAAGCCGTAGTATATTGAGTATATCCGCATCGGAAGCTGACAGATACTGTGTAATAATCTTATAGATGAGTGGAGCACAGAGCTACTATGAGCTACTGTGTACTGACTGCTAATCTCTCACTGGACTCTCGTATTCTCCGGTTAGCTCTCTGTGACAAATCGGTATTTATTTACCCTACCATTAGGGCAAAATGTGACACAAGTCCTTTTTAGCGTGGGTCCTCCGGGCCATATAGCCCAGCCAAAAATATATGTCTAATTTTGCCCAGTCGTATCTCTACCCTTCGGCGGATCCACGACTGGGTTAATGCTCTGCGCCCAAAGGCTGATAGTGTCAAAGGAATTCACGCGAGAAAATGCGGTATTCTGTATTTATCTGCCCTTCCACTAGGGCAAAATGTGGCACAAGGCCTTTTTTACGTGAGACCTCTGGGCCATATAGCTGTCTAATTATGTCCAGTCGTGACTATCCTTTGGCGGAGCCACGACTGGGTTAATGCTCCCTGCCCGAAGGCAGAGAGCTGACAGTGTCAATGGAATTACCGCGTTTTCACGCGGTAGTCTCTCGTCTCACTTCTATAGCAGTAGTATAAGTATACTCTGGACGAGTCCATCTTTATGAAAAAGGATAACCCTACAACAATAACTGACTAGGCAGAAAGTTTTCCCGCAGTAGGTTGCAATTTCTTTCTGAGATAGACTGGCTACCAACCAAGGCTAAAGAACAAAATCTGTCTTGCTATTCAAATTATAGCTGGAGGGAGAAGAGATGGATATTTGTACGTAAGTGAATGAAACAAATTCGACTGTAATTCGAACTTGGCTCTCTGATTTCTCATTCGAGGCCGATATCGATTACACCACAATTCACAATACTGCTTCAGTATTGTACGCCCTGTTTTTTGCCGAGTCTCGCAATGTTTATATCAGTAAATTCACGACAAAACGCTTTAGTCCACTTAACTATCGTCGTGGGGGACAATCCTGAATCTAGAACATAGAGCTTTAAATCTACTCTCTCTCCTGCCGTTGACATTGCTGTTGCTTCTGCTTCTACTAAGGCTATTTTCTTGCAGTTGAATATGGAACACCGTCTCAGATTTCTATTTGAAATCCCATTTTTCAGTTGGTTGGTGTTTCGGTTGGCTAATTTAATAACGTTCCAAATTTGTGAAAAATGTTGATTTTGAACATAAGTTGGAAAAATATCAACATCTGCGTCAGAATACAAAACGGTGCCGAGAAGTAATTAAGACTGCTGTAGAATATCTGTGTTTTAGCCTCAAGTCGACATCAAGCTAAGCATTGTATGATTGCATCAGAAAAGAGGAAACTTAATGGAAATCAGGTTATTTTAAAGGCTGCATCTGCAAGAATGTAACATCTTGACACTGTGATAAAAATACGCAAAACTTAATGATATCGTAAGGTATAGCTAGAGTGCCTTGTATTTTAATGTTTATCAGCTAATGCTAGAAATTCGAAATGACGCCCCTACAGTCATCAGCTGATGAATGTTCTTTGGATCTACTGTTGTTGTATGGTCGCACGGTTATCTATATTGTGTGCGCACATAAGAATTTTTTTTTTAATCGTATCACCCCGAGCAAGGCGGTAATGCCACTGATGTGCAGGGGGCTACGTAATAGTGAAAAGATCGGAAAAGTGAAAGCCGGAAACCACATCCTAAACAGGGAACAAGGGATAAGCCTTTTAACTTGTTCAATAGACATGGGTGGAGTGTGAACCGGGCGATAGATAGAGCTATCTACTCCAATTGTTTCCTGGAAGATGATATAATTATTTTCAGAAACATTATGGCTGAATATAAAATATTTGTTAAAATCTGCTTACTAGATAGAAAATTATTGAATCTTAAAATTATCTTGCAGTGATACAAGCCCGTGTCAAGAACAGTTTGCAAAGCTTAAGAAAGATTTTCAAATCACTCGCAAAGAATAATCCGAAAGGTCCTAGTAATAGAGAAATATTTAAAAGAAGATTTTGCGCAATAAAAAATATGCATAGGTGAACACTCCTTCCCCCATTCCCCCTCCCTATATATATATATATATATATATATATATATATATATATATATATATATATATATATATATATATATATATATATATTCCATTTGTAAAGGAGTTATTACGCGACCTAGGTTTCTAAACTTCGCAACAACTCGTTTACAAATGGAAAATATCCAAAAGTTCTACAATACAAATGTGCACTGGTCTAACCTTATTATGACCAGAAACTAAGTAATTAAACAATCAATCAATATATCAATATATATATATATATATATATATATATATATATATATATATATATATATATATATACTGTTAAATATAAGAAACGATGAATGTCTATTATGTTTAATCACGAGCGGTTCTAAACATCGTATTTTGGCAAAAATTCTCCAACATTTGGATAATTTTTTATGAAGTTGGTTCTAAGCTTTCGGCTCACATCAGCCATCTTCAGAGAGGTTACAAGGACGTTAACACAAAAAACAACCACCATCAGCAAAGATTTTATCTTGTGTTGACATAAAACACCGCTAAGCAACGGCAACAGTTACTAAAAATAGCAAACACAGTTCGCAAATTTGTAATGCGTTTCTATGACGTCACACCATGTAATAGCTCAAAATGACAACAGAACCATATATTCAAATGCAATTGGTGGCTTCCCCTTTTAAGGGTCGCAAGATCGAATCCTATCAAATGACACACATTTTCCTTATAACAGTTCCCAAAAATATTCAAGCCGGTAGAATAAGTTCAATTAAAAACAGAATATCTAATAAAATACGAGTATCTGTTAAAAATAATATATATATACAGGTTGTATATATCACACCAAAACAAAGGAAAAATGTTCATATAAACATTTTTCCGCAAATCCTACGTTTTTTGACCTGTTAACTTTAAAATTTGCGGTCTTTCTTTAAGGACTATACGTGACTTCCTGCAGTAGTTTGTCTTTACTTTCTGTAGTAGACTGGTTGTCAACCAAAGCAATAGAACCCAATCTGTCCTGCTACTTAATTCATAGCTAGAGGGAGAAGCAACGGATTCATATTTTCCCCAGGGTATTTGCACGTATGTGAATGCAACGAATTTAACTGGAATTCGAACTCGGCTCTCTGATTTCTCGTTCCGAGCCGATATCTACTGCACCACAATGCACATCCGTAAAGTTTGCGGTAGACGCTGTTAAATATACAATCCAAAAATACTTTTACAAGTTTGGGAGTGAGTTCCTCACACTAAAACAAGATAAAATATCATATAAAGATATGTTAAACAAAAGTCTATCGTTTTACCTTAACACAGAAATTCATAATAAATGTACAACATGTCCTCCGCATGCACCTCTCAAATTATTGACTGGCGGACCCTTTAAAATACTCCCACAGGTTTTGAATGGTTTCGCAAGCCTCAATGACACGTTGATGAAAAATCTTTGCATTATTAATGTCTGCTAAATTTTTTTGGTGACCCCCACAGATAAAAATCCAAAGGTTTGATGTCGGGGGCAAGTGTAGGCCATGGAAGCAGCCTCGACTACAAGTCCATCTTTTATGGTAAATGTCAGTTAGTGTATCGCAAACAATGCTAACTAAAATGTGCTAGAGCCCCATCATGCAGGAACCACATGCGTCTTTGTATTAGCAGGGGTACATCCTTTAGCATGTCTGGAAGTTTGTTCGAAATAAAATCCCTGTTGACAGCTCATGTAAGACGTGCTGGGGAAAAATACGGACCTACCAGATAGTCACCTACAATTCCAACCCACACATTAATCGTAAACTGATGCTGGTGTTTAGCTTGTTTTGTGTCATGGGGATTTAAATCAGCCCACAAATGTTGGCTGGTAAATATTTTTATTCTATCTCTTCCTAATTTTGCCTCATTCGTAAACGACACTGAAGTGACAAACAATGGATCAGCAGTTTGTGCAATAAACCATAGACAAAAGTTCTCCGGTTGTGAGTAATCAGATGGCGAAGGGCCCTGCACACATTGCAAATAATAGGGATTCAGGAGCTGCTCTTGAGGTACTCTCCATGAGGTACTATGAGATGTACGACATGCTAGGGCCACTTGACCTGTGCTGATACCTCGATCGTCTCAGACAGTCTCTAGAATGTGTTCTTCGTGGTCAGTCATACCAGCGGATCTCAGTCTTCCTCGATCCATAGTTTGTGGTACTACGAATCCTGTCCTAGCAATGCAGTAATAAACAGCTGCAAATGTTGAATGACTAGGATGCAATCTGAAAACGAAAGCTAATATATCCGCGTAACCTCGTGTCCCTTGCTTGCGTGGGTGAATGTAAAAACCACCATGCTGTACTATGAGATGTACGATATATATATATATATATATATATATATATATATGTGTGTGTGTGTGTGTGTGTGTGTGTGTGTGTGTGTGTGTGCTAAAAATGTTGAATGACTAGGATGCAATCTGAAAACGCAAGCTACTAGAACCGCATAACCTCGTGTCCCTTGCTTGCGTGGCTGTATGTAAAAATCACCATGCTGTACTATGATATATATATATATATATATATATGTGTGTGTGTGTGTGTGTGTGTGTGTGTGTGTGTGTGTGTGTGTGTGTGTGTGTGCTACAAATGTTGAATGACTAGGATGCAATCTGAAAACGCAAGCTACTAGAACCGCATAAACTCGTGTCCCTTGCTTGCATGGCTGTATGTAAAAATCACCATGCTGTACTATGATATATATATATATATATATATATATATATATATATCGGGCGAACTGCACTCATTGCAAATGAACTTAAGAGGTACATGGTGCAGATTGCCGCTCTCAGTGAGACCTGTCCCGCAGAGGATGGACTCCTGTCATAGGAGTCATCCGGCTACACTTTCTTCAATGAAGAAATGAACGCAGAGAGGCTGGGGTTGGCTTTGCCATTAAAACCGAAATTGTAAATAAGCTAGCAGCCAGACCCAAGAGAATAAACGATCGTCTCATGACTATCCGTCTTTCCCTGGCAAATAAAAGTTTGCCACCCATGTTAGTGCTTACACTCCAACAATGTCAAACCATGACGAGGTAAAAGACAGGTTCTACGAGGATCTGAAGCAAACCATAGCAGTAGTGCCCCTGTCAGATAAGCTAATCATCCTTGGGGACTTCAATGCTCGTAGTGGAAAAATCCACACCTCATGGGAAGAAGAGTGATAGGATTGCATGGTGGAGGTAAATTCAACACTAATGGCCTTCGTTTGCTGGAGACCTGTGCTACCCATGAGTCACAAACACTGTTTTTCGTCTCCCCAACAGAAACAAGACATCATGTATATATATATATATATATATATATATATATATATATATATATAATAATAATAATATTAACTATAGCAACAAATATAGTAACTATACCCATAGTAACCGAACAAAATCTACCGAAACTATTATTAATTAATCTATAATTTAAATCGTCTTGTACAACGCACCGAGAACGAACTCGGAGGTGAAAGAAGAGGAAGTAAAAAAAGAAACAAACGAAGTACATGAACAAAAATCAAGCACTCGTAAGAAAGAAAAAAAACCAAGACGAAAACCCTAACACTAAAGCGCTCAATACGAAAGTAGAGCAAACAAAGACAGAAAATCTAAGCAAGAGCCAATAACCTACCACAGTTTCGCCCAACGGCTCGTCAGGGAAGGTTCCAATTTCCCTGACGAGCAGTTGGGCGAAACCGTGATAGGCTATTGTCTCTTGTTAGATTTTCTGGTTTTCTGTATATATATACTAGCAGTATAGCCCGGCGTTGCTCGGGTGTAATGAAAGCTTTAAAACTAATCCATGGTCCTGGAACTCAGACTATATGGACGTTGGCACGAAAGACTAAAAAGCAATAGTTGTTTCCAGTTAAAGCGAAACCGTAGACTGAAAGAAAAATGAATGGATGTAAGTCAAATTTTGATTTCCTGGTATCGATATCAAAATAAGTCCTCTGAGTAAATGGTATCATGGCTGAGACTAAGAACTACAATTATACCTACTTAGAGACAAACCTGAAGCAAAAACTAAAATAAAAGGGCTGAAAAAATACAGTCATATAGGCAGATAAACAGAGACACAGACACAAACATCTTGCCTTATATATATATATATATATATATATATATATTATCGATTTTCTGCACTATTGTAAGAACTGCAACCTTGAAACTTCTGAATATCGTTTCTTATGTCTTTGTCTATGAGTGCATCAAATTTGATTAAAATCGGACCACTCCTGCTATTACCCGATTTTTTTGATTATCGATTTTCGATATATATCGGGGGTACCTCGACACAAAACCTAGCTAAGAACACTCGTAGACGCTTATAATACAACTGAGTAAATTTTCAAGAAAATCGTTTCAGCCGTTTCGGAGTCTATAGGTAACGGACACACACACACACAGACACACACATAAATATACAGACAAAGTTCCATTTATAAATAAGTTTTCATATATATATATATTCATGATGTTTTGTACGATACATGATACGCTAAAAGTCTGCCGAGCGCCCATAGCTTAGAGGTAGAATCGCCGACTGACGCCAATTCGGCCGGGTTTCAATCCTGGGTTAAAAGCAATCGGATGTCTAACCGTACTGATGAGCTGTGATACAGCGAAACAGATCTGTCTGCGGATGACTATATATATATATATATATATTAAAAAAGGATTAATTCAAAGATGTTGAATGGCCATTTCGATATGAAGATCCCCACGGGGAACGACACATCACCTCAGCAACAGAAAAAAACCTTTCAGAAACTGGAGAAAAATTAGTCTACTTTTCCTTATAAATAGATTGCAAAGAAATTAAAAAATAAATAATAAAATAAAATAAAAATAAAAATAAAGGGAAAGAAAAAGAAAAGGAAAAAGAAAAAGAAAAAGATAGAATAAAATCAAATAAATAAGAAAAGAAAAAAATGACATCGTCTGGGTTCGCAAAAAAAAGGGGAGAATGTAACTAAAAATTAACAGACAGCCGTGTTAAATCGACGTCAGTTAAAGCAACACGGAAAAAAGGTGGTAAGAGAGATAAAAGAAGGAAGGGAGGGAAAAAGAAAGAAACTAAAGAAAAAAAAATTTTTAAATATTACAGACGCTGGACAAATTCAAAAACCTAATTTCCCCAAAACGTTGAAGTATTAGAAAAAGGCCTTAACTTAAAAAGGCATAATTATTAATAAAAGGGAATAAAAAGATATAGGATTTAAAATAAAATTATTTAAAAAAAAATTAGGTCATTTGAAATTAAACTAAATAAAGACAACACTAGGTAAAAAAAAAAAAAGAATTACAATTATTATATATACATACCTATAGAAGTACACACATACATACATATATATACACACACAATTTAACGAATAAGAATACATATATACATACACATACACACACATACATTCAATTTATTACACACTTATATACATATACATGCGCATACACACATATATATGTGTGTACACACCTATATACAAAAAATTCCTATACACATAATATACATGTGTACACATACATGCACACATATATACACACACGCACACACATATATATATATATATATATATATATATATATATATATTCCATATGCACTCACACACATACATATTAATGAATATTATGAAAAGGAGCATTTAAATAGCTAAAAAAATTTTTTTCAAAATTACATATAGCCCACATACATAAATACATATATATACATATATACAAATATGCACATCCACACACAAACATACACATATACATAAAAAAAAAAAAATTAAAATTAAAATTAAAAAAATTTTTTTTAAATATTAAAAAATTATAGAAAAATTTAGAATTTAAAAATTAAAAATTAGAAGTTAAATTTTAAAATCCGCCCTATGGCGGCACTTGTTTATAAATTCCCTTCTAAAGTTCAAAAGTAAGTCCTGATGAGGATACTTCAAAATCAGAATCTTCTCCAATAAACACAGACGACACCTATCACGAAAACTTTTAGGAGTACAAGCTGAGCCTATTAATTTCCAGCTGATTATAGGGTCCTGTCCTTCCTCCTTGATTTCCCAGAACCTACGTGATAGTGCCGTCTGGAATCTCTGTTTAGGGTATATATATATATATATATATATATATATATATATATTTCCCATAACCCAGAACATATATATATATATATATATATATATATATATATATATATATATATATTTCCCAGAACCTACGTGATAGTGCCGTCTGGAATCTCTGTTTAGGGTATATATATATATATATATAGTCATATGTGTGTGTGTCTATGTTTTTGTGTGTGAATGGGAAAAAAGGATCCATAGCAAGCACGCTCGCCGCCAATGTTCGTTTTTCTGCAGGGACATCTTATTGATTCAACGACTTGCCAAACAAGTCACCACTAACAATAACCCACCTGACACAGTTAGTGTGCAATTTGTCAGGGTGACCGTATGTTCTTTATCCCCTGGGGAATATTCTGTTTATTCATCGAACAGTTTGTCATATATGTACAGCTTTTTATCTTGTGCTGTATAACGTTAGCTTTTGCTATCATCTAGGGTTGGTGTGTTCGTCAACTGACAAGATTTGTCTACTATTAAGTTCGGTGGGATAATGAGTGTGGTTTTTCCAAAGTACTTTTTAGGCTTTTTGAGTGTTTCTATGTTAATGTCAGTTCATCTAAGCTGTTGAATATCTATTCATTTCTGCCTGGTTACAGTCTATCTATCTATCTATCTATCTATCTATCTATCTATCTATCTATCTATCTATCTATCTATCTATCTATTATACAGTACATACATAATTACACCTATACAAACATATATTTTTATGCATACATTTTGTTTACGTCCCATATTTATTAACTCTCACCCACCTACTATCATACTCAGACTAACTACAAAATAAAATAATTGTTATTAACTCATTCTTAGACTGCCCCATTAAAAATCAAATAAAAAAATCCTCCCCTGTGTGGTGTGCGCCCCACTTAGGAGCAATAAATAGATAGAATGAAAAGACTGAGATAGATAGATAGATAGATAGATAGATAGATAGATAGATAGATAGATAGAATGAAAAGACTGAAAAGATAGATAGATAGATAGAATGAAAAGACAGATAGATAGATAGATAAAAGATAGATAGATAGATAGATAGATAGAATTAAAAGACTGAGATAGATAGATAAAAGATAGATAGATAGATAGATAGATAGATAGATAGAATTAAAAGACTGAGATAGATAGATAGATAGATAGATAGATAGATAGATAGATAGATAGATAGATAGATAGATAGATAGAAAATGAAAAGATGAAAAGATAGATAGATAGATAGATAGATAGATAGATAGATAGATAGATAGAATGAAAAGAACTGAAAAGATAGATAGATAGATAGATAGATAGAATTAAAAGACTAGAATTAAAAGATAGATAGATAGATAGATAGATAGATAGATAGATAGATAGATAGATAGATAGAATGAAATGACTGAGATAGATAGATAGATAGATAGATAGATAAATAGATAGAATGAAAAGACTGAGATAGATAGATAGATAGATAGATAGATAGATAGATAGAATGAAAAGACTGAGATAGATAGATAGATAGATAGATAGATAGATAGATAGATAGAATGAAAAGACTGAGATGAGATAGATAGATAGATAGATAGATAGATAGAATGAAAAGACTGAGATAGATAGATAGATAGATAGATAGATAGATAGATAGATAGATAGATAGATAGAATGAAAAGACTGAGATAGACAGATAGAATGAAAAGACTGAGATAGATAGATAGATAGAATGAAAAGACTGAGATAGACAAATAGATAGAATGAAAAGACTGAGATAGATAGATAAAATGAAAAGACTGGATAGATAGAATGAAAAGACGGAGAGAGATAGATAGATAGAATGAAAGATAGATAGATAGATAGATAGATAGATAGATAGATAGATAGATTGATAGATAGATAGAATGAAAAAGACTGAGATAGATAGATAGATAGATAGATAGATAGATAGATAGATAGATAGATAGATAGATAGAATGAAAAGACTGAGATAGATAGATAGATAGATAGATAGATAGATAGAATGAAAGACTGAGATAGATAGATAGATAGATAGAATGGATCGAGATAGATAGATAGATAGAATGAAAAGACTGAGATAGATAGATAGATAGATAGAATGAAAAGACTGAGATAGATAGATAGATAGATAGATAGATAGATAGATAGAATGAAAGACTGAGAAACATAGATAGATAGATAGATAGATAGATAGATAGATAGATAGATAGATAGAATTAAAAGACTGAGATAGATAGATAGATAGATAGATAGATAGATAGATAGATAGATAGATAGATAGAATGAAAAGACTGAGATAGATAGATAGATAGATAGATAGATAGATAGATAGATAGATAGATAGATAGAATGAAAAGACTGAGATAGATAGATAGATAGATAGATAGATAGATAGATAGATAGATAGATAGAATGAAAAGACTGAGATAGATAGATAGATAGATAGATAGATAGAATGAAAAGACGGATAGATAGATAGATAGATAGATAGAATGAAAAGACTGAGATAGACAGATAGAATGAAAAGACTGAGATAGATAGATAGAATGAAAAGACTGAGATAGATAGATAGATAGATAGATAGATAGATTGATAGATAGATAGAATGAAAGACGAGATAGATAGATAGATAGATAGATAGATAGATAGATAGATAGATAGATAGATAGAATGAAAGACTGAGATAGATAGATAGATAGATAGATAGATAGATAGATAGATAGATAGATAGAATGAAAAGACTGAGATAGATAGATAGATAGATAGAATGAAAAGACTGAGATAAATAGATAGATAGAATGAAAAGACTGAGATAGATAGATAGATAGATAGATAGATAGATAGATAGATAGATAGATAGAATGAAAAGACTGAGATAGATAGATAGATAGATAGATAGATAGATAGATAGATAGATAGATAACAATATCTTAGTAATTTCTTCTTCAGTACTTCAACTGTCATTTCGTGTTTTTTTTTCTTTTTCATGAATGCCATGTTCTTTGGATGCCCGTTTAGACCAAATAAATGGCCTTTTAGGCTTCCTACATGTGAATAAAAGTACACTTTTTGAATAATCAGAATTATATATCAAGCAGTGGGGGCATCAAAACTTTAAAGAAGCTTAAGTGTGGTATAGCCAAACAAGGTTGGGAATCACTATTTTAGAGGCTCAATTCAAAACTATTACACCTCAGCTGTACTTGCAATTGATTCGCAAGAAGAAAAAAACAAACGTTGATAAAGGTTATCCGATCCATCACGACTGACCCAGTAAGACAAGCAAACTGAGTGATCGAGATATTAGCCAAACAAAACACAATACGAATTGGTTGTTTTATTTATAAAAAAAAAAGAATTTTAAAGCTTAAAAACAAAAACAGTAAGCTGATCACAAAATAGGAAATTACTGGACTTAAATAAAGATAAGATTTTTTGTCAGTTATGCAGGGAAAAAAGAAAAATTCTAACGAAGAAAGATCTTAAATATCCAACTTGTTTCAAGAAAGATGCCATAAAAAAGCCAGAAAAAATTTAAATGAGACTTGAGAAGCCGAAGGTTTTATTTCTTTCTTAAGTCGAATTATTCTGGTTAGTCAATCGTATCATGGTCAGAAACAGATGTAGACGAGTCATGACAGTTATTTAGCGAAAGAAAAATTGGTTTGATATCTCTACCGGTTGAATTTAAGATGAAGCTGCAATTTAGATAACAGTGTTACTTACTAAGTTAGCTTAGTCTGGCACAAAGTCACAGATATGGCTCAGTATGCATCAAGTTCTGAGAGCAATTTTCCACTAAACAAATCAATTTTCCCACTGTATACCGTGCGTACGCGTCCCTGTTACAATTTCCGAAACATAGCTGGTTGTATTTTATAGATGTTGTGATTAGTAACGGGGGTTGCCAGGAGCAACAGGAGCAAACATACTAAGAGCCACAAGGGATAGGGAGACGTGGAGATCCATGATCGCCTACGTCCTGAAGGGACAGAGCACATAGAAGAAGAAGATTAGTACTGGTGTTACTTCCGGTTCTTTTGCTTTAAACCTTAATACGCGTGGAATTTTTGTCATTGCGCGAGTAAACTAAAATAAAATGAGGAGACGGAGTCAGCAGAAATACTTTTAGGACTTGGATTTATTTACTGGGTAGCAACTATCTTTTCAGGGGAAATGCGTTCCCGAGCCAAAGATCTAGTCAAGTGTCCCAGCTAAAAAAAACAAACGATCCGCTATATTTCATATTCGTCCCAGGAAGCCACTTTTTTTCTCGTGCATGCGCAGATCGTCTTTCCTGTCAGAGGCTTAATGGGAAACTATTATTCTTTTATTGTGCGTATTTTATTTTATTTTGTGTTTTTAATTCATTCTATTTTAATTTTTTATATTATTTTGTTTTAATGATTATTCAATTCCCACAATTCTAAATGCCGTTTCTTGGGCGATCCAGAAAGAATGGCACGATCGAAAAGTGATGCAGTTGTCGAAAAATCACAGACAACAAATAAACAGCTGAATAAATCATTTTGATTCATTCCATGTGCTTAAAGTACATCGTGACGGGATGGTTGCTGCTAAAGTTTAGGAAATAGGGGAGTGTATTGTGGCGTAGTGGATATCGGCTCGGAACGAGAAATCGGAGAGCCGATTTCGAAATCCAGTTGAATTCCTTGCATTCACTTACGCGCAAACACCCTTGGGAAAGATATTAATCCGTCTATTCCTTCCAGTTATGGGTTAAATAGCAGGATAGATTGGGTTCTATAGACTTGGTCGGCAACCAGTCTACCGCAGAAAGCAATGGCAACCTACTGCGGGATAATGTTCTGCCCAGTCAGTCATGTCTCTTTCGAGACATGATCGCGCAAGCGTGTATCACGTATGGCACTTCACTGACTGATTGACTGAATATAAGCCTTTGAACTTTTATATTTCTATTAACAATTGCTCTATTTTTTTAATAATGAGTAATTTGTTTACAAAAATTCTGCTCGCTTTTAGCCTCTAGTAATTAACTGCCCAGCGTGTTTTGTTTGATGATAATGAGCTATTATTATGTAAGTTATATAAATAGCTTCACAGAATCGCGAAAAAATAAGCATACACGATAGAAAAAAAAATGTCCCAAACGGAATGAAAATAAAGTTTGGCGGACCTGAAGCAGACTACCACCACGTTTAATTTCGTTGTTTTTCTTTTTTTTCTTTTTTTTTTTTTTTTACTTTTTTCAGGGTAGTCCTATCTTTAGCTTTACGAGTGACAAAAAAAAAAAAATAAATAAATAAAATAAAATAAAATTTTTGAAAGATTTCAATATTTAAACATTTTTTGGGTGGATCAGTTTCTCATACAATGTTATAGTAAATCGATCCTCTTTTTGATTTTAAGTTCAGCAATTTTACCTTTAGCACTTTTTGGCCGATTGTTTACATTTGCTCCGTAAAACATCTAAGATAGTTTCTAAATTACGTCACAGAAATCAAATCAAACGTGTCAAACGTGACTAAAACATTTTCTTATTAAAAAAAATGATCCTTTATATTTAATTTTTATTCCGACGTTTTAAAAATTCATTTGGTCAACAAAAAATGTGAATATTTTTCCTCGTAATTTTGAAACAAAATAAATAGTTTTTAAAAATGTGTTTTTTCAAACAAAAACAAAATATGTAAAAAAAAGTGCCAATGGTTAATTTAATTATTTAAGTCTTTTTTTATTTTCAGATTTAATATTTCATACTTCAGAAAATAAAATTAAAAAACAATAAAGCTTTTTTTTTTTTGCTAAATATTTAATGCAGGAAATCAACTGTATATGGCATTAATGTAACTGTTTCCTCTAAAATTAAATATCTAAATTTTTAAATATTCTTCGAAAATTTTTGAACTGAGAGCGTAATAGTCTTTATATTTTTAATTTCAGTATAACAAAATAAATGATTTTTATTTTTATGTTAAATTCATTTAGTCAACAAAAAATGTAAATATTTCCCCCGTAATTTTGAAACAAAAACAAACGCAATGTTGTTTACAATGTCACACAAAACATAAATATTTCTTGCAAATTTATTTAATTTCTGACTGCGAGGCCAAAGCCAATGCTCGAGAAGGGGGTTCTACTGGATATTTGTTGTTATTATTTTTATTTGTCATTATTTGTTGTTGTTATTATCAACTCCTCTCATTGGCATTTTCTTCTACTACTAAAATGTTCTGAGTTGCACGTGCAACACGGGCTATGATGCTAGTTTAAACTAAAAGTAAGTAACATTCGTTTAAAATTAGATTGAACTTGAAATCAGCTAATCCTCCTCATATTAAATTTCAGGAATGTATATTTTATTTTTTAATGATAATTTAATAAAGAGAATTACGTTGTGTTGATAGATTTGTCAATATTTACAATTTGAACGTTCCTATTGTTAAAAAATTCTAAACAATTTAAATTTACTTTAGAATAATGCAAAGTACTTTGTTTATAGGAAAAAATAAATGTAATCTATTAGCTTAACATTAAAATTACAATAAAAACTTTAAAAAAATTTAAACTTTAGATATCGCTTTTATTTGGAAGTTACCTGTATATAGGTATTAGTGCACAGTGACTGATTGATTTGCTTTTTACGACTTATAAGCTTTTTGCAGGTCATTTCAGACAAGGCGTTTTTAAATTGTAAGGGGTTTTTTTTTAGATAATAATGAATTAGTGATACAATTTTTACTAATGAAACCATGTCTTAAAAGAGAAGAGGTGAATCCATACGGAATTTACGCGTAAGTGAAAATAACGTACCAATCGGGAAATGGAACTAAGTTTTCCAAGTAACAATTCCGAATCATTATCCATTACACCACCTTCACAAGGTTACAACACCTGGTATTCGCAAGCGGTCACCCATATAGATACTGACAAGGCTTGAAGTTGCTTAACTTCGGAGATCACAAGGAAACCGGTGTTTCAACGTGATATGGGCATAAAATCGAGTGCACAATGAGTGCTGAAAAAACAAAACAAAACAAAAAAACCACACACACACACAGTACACGATTTAAAATTAAAGAGATAATATATATATATATATATATATATATATATATATATATATATATATATCCATCACTTCATATATGAAATGAGTGAGCGGGTGGTTAGAACATTCGCTTCCGACCATGAAACCCGAATCTCACTGGGTCGATCTATCAAAAAAGTGACTTCTTGATATTCAGTCAGTCAGTAAAGTGGCATATGTGATACATGCTTGGGCGATCATGTCTCGAAAGAGACATGACTAACTAGGCAGAAGATTTTCCCGTAGTAGGTTGCCATTACTTTCTGCAGTAGATGGTTGCCAACGAAAACTACAGAACCCAATCTGTCTTGCTATTTAACCCATAGTTGGAGGGAAGAGACGGAAGAGGCTCTCTGATTTCTTGTTCCGAACCAATATCCACCACATTCTTGTAATTACTCGCCTAAGCGTAACTTCAGCATGCGGAAAAGCGGAAAAGTGGAAATGCACATTTGGTAAAGTGCCTGAAAACCAAACCACGTTAGTGAAACGATTCAGAAGTTAGCACGGAATCACAAGTCATCGTGACCGATGGTTTGATTGTGTTGGTCTTGACAAAAAGCATTGCTCTTGCCAGATGGGTGTTCTCATAAACGACGGCAATAATAATGGACAACTTGACAAATAGCGGTGATCAGTTATAGTTAATGCAAAAGATCTTCAGTAAGTGCCCTACTATTGTGGCCTTGTTCCAGACTATGTTGAATGACATCACCTCTTTTGGTCAACAGATTTCTATATGAGTTGTATGGTGGGGGTAGGGGTGGGGACAGGTTGTTTCTGAATACCTTCTATGGCGTCCTGCATCGCTTGTCAATTCATTGCCAGTGGCGGCTTCTCTATTGAAATGGACGGACACAGATACCCGACACCATTGATAGGCGTAACCGATTCGAAGAATCCCCGTTGTTCATCTTCTATCTTCACATTCATAAATATTCATTAGAGACACAAAATATGCGGTTGCTTGGTCTCCTCAAGAATGGGATTTCAGACGGGATATTTTTGGCTTGTTCATGTTGCGACCAAAGTTTTTTTTTAATGATTGAGTTATTCTTTTTAATCAAATAACATTTTTTTTCTCCTGACGTTTTGATTGATGAAAATTTCGACATTAAATTTAAAATTCAAACTTAAGTAGATAGTAGAACATTGAGTAAATGATGTAGATGAATATATCGACCATCGTGAAAAAATTGTAATAGATTTTGTAACGTTTTGTAGGCTCATAGTATTTTGTTCAAAAGGAAACGTCAGTTTTACACTTGATCGAATGAAAACAGCGCAAAATCAAGACTCGAGAGATATCAAGATTGCGCTGCATAGAGATTCTTTTGGGTCTCCGTTGTCAGGCTGATATCTGAAATATGAAGATCTTATCTCTTTATTAGATCTCTGATACTCTTGCAAAATAACGTTCCAAACAGAACAAACTCTTGTAATCATAACGACAGAATTTCCAGTTGAGCCTGTTCACTAGAGGAAGATTACCAATCTGTCTATTAAACACTTACATCACGCACGTTCTCTCTCTCTCTCTTTCTCTTTCTCTCTCGTTCATTCAGCAATGAATTAGAACACTCTCAGCTATTGGGCGTGTATAATGATAATATACACGCTAAAAGTCTGCCTCCTTCTACCGAGCGCCCGTAGCTCAGAGGTAGAATCACCGACTGACGCCAGTTCGATCGGGTTTCAATCTTAGGTAACATTAACCGTACTCATGAACTGTGATACAGCAAAACAGATCTATCTGCGGATGACTCTCTCTATCTATATATATATATATATGTCATGTTTCTGTACTATTTGTTAGAATCTCATTAGTCAGTGAAATAATTTTTGGTTAACAATTAATATATATATAGAAATTTAAAAATTTAGAAACAACATAGTTGTTACTGTATTCAGTCAATTAAGGGGGTCATGGAATTCAAAGTGCTAGACTAGGTTAACTAGTAGAAAGTAAGTCAATGATGGGTAAGGGAATGTGCGTTGTGGCGCAGTGGATATCGGCTCGGAATGAGAAATCCGGAAACCGAGTTCGAATTCCAGTTGAATTCCTTGCATTCACTTACGCGCAAATACCCTTGGGAAAGGTATTAATCCGTCTCTTCCCTCCAGTTATGGGTTAATTAATAGGACAGATTGGGTTCTATAGCCTTGGTCGGCAACCAGTCTACCGCAGAAAGCAATGGCAACCTACTGCCGCATAATTTTCTGCCCAGTCAGTCATGTCTCTTTCGAGACATGATCGCCCAAACGTGTATCGCGCATGGCACTTAATTGACTGACTGAAGGGAATGAATTAAGAGGGAAGAAGTGGAGGAGGTAATTAAGATGTCGTGTAAAGCTGGAGTTTTTGATGTCAGTTATAAAACATTTGAGTATATACAATTGTATTATGACATGTCGGCAATTGTGGCGAATGTGCTTGTAGAAAGGCTACGAATTTATTTATTAATATTATTATGCTTTTGGTCACTTAAATGGATGTTGCCGTTATTTAATGTATTGAAATATAATGTACGTCGAACATACGTAGACGTCATTGTATATAATATATCAGTTAATTGAAACAATGTAATTATCAGAGGTTGGAAGAATCAATATATTATTGCAAGGGATAGAATTTTGATTGCGGGATCTATTTATATTATAGTACAAAATAAATAAACTATACTTTAGGGTATATATAAGACGATGATGACAAATGGAAGTTATTTCATTGCTTTTGTTTAACAGGTTAATTTAGGGAATTAGTACTAAACATATTGTTGAATGGGGTGTATACCAAATGATTTTTCTATTTCTATTATTATTATTATTATTATGTTTGTTGTATTGTCAGGGAATTTGTAACCATTGTTTTTGAGGTCAGTGTCAGAAAATTTGCCGTGTTTAAAAAATATATCTTCACTGGACAAATTATTACGTATTCTGTTTTCAATGGAAGAGGGTATGAGTTTGATAGTTGATAGGGATGATTAGATTTAAAGTGGATGCATATAGGATTTGAGTTACTTTATAAGTAGGGTGAGTAAGGGCTATCGACTAGATCAGGTGTTACATCTAGGAAGTCTACTTTACTCAGATTGATTTTAATTGTAACCTTAAGATTTAGATTTTTCAATTCCCTATGTATCGATTTCTTAATTCTATTAGGAATTTTAGTGGAATTTTTAACAACCATCAAATCATTGTCCATATACAATCCTATGCATTTAATGCTAATAATGATATTTGCCGCGAGAATGTACAAAATAAATAGATCATCGAGGTCTGAAGAGAAGAATAATTTACTGATCCCATGGTGATGTCAAACAGATCCTCAAATTTAGTTTTGTCCACTGTTCATTATTGTGGATGAGTACGGAATATATATATATATATATATATATATATATATATATATATATATATATATATATGTATATATATAAAGCAGATTATCCACTGTTCATTATTGCGTATGAGTACGGATCGTATATATATATATATATATATATATATATATATATATATATATATATTAAAAAAGGATTAATTCAAAGATGTTGAATGGCCATTTCGATATGAAGATCCCCACGGGGAACGACACATCACCTCAGCAACAGAAAAAAACCTTTCAGAAACTGGAGAAAAATTAGTCTACTTTTCCTTTTTAAATAGATTGCAAAGAAATTAAAAAATAAATAATAAAATAAAATAAAAATAAAAATAAAGGGAAAGAAAAAGAAAAGGAAAAAGAAAAAGAAAAAGATAGAATAAAATCAAATAAATAAGAAAAGAAAAAAATTGACATCGTCTGGGTTCGCAAAAAAAAGGGGAGAATGTAACTAAAAATTAACAGACAGCCGTGTTAAATCGACGTCAGTTAAAGCAACACGGAAAAAAGGTGGTAAGAGAGATAAAAGAAGGAAGGGAGGGAAAAAGAAAGAAACTAAAGAAAAAGATTTTTTTAAATATTACAGACGCTGGACAAATTCAAAAACCTAATTTCCCCAAAACGTTGAAGTATTAGAAAATGGCCTTTACTTAAAAAGGCATAATTATTAATAAAAGGGAATAAAAAGATATAGGATTTAAAATAAAATTATTTAAAAAAAAATTAGGTCATTTGAAATTAAACTAAATAAAGACAACACTAGGTAAAAAAAAAAAATGAATTACAATTATTATATATACATACCTATAGAAGTACACACATACATACATATATATACACACACAATTTAACGAATAAGAATACATATATACATACACATACACACACATACATTCAATTTATTACACACTTATATACATATACATGCGCATACACACATATATATGTGTGTACACATCTATATACAAAAAATTCATATACACATAATATACATGTGTACACATACATAATATTCATAATATACATGTGTACACATACATAATATTCATTAATATGTATGTGTGTGATATTAATATGTATGTGTGTAATATACATGTGTACACATACATAATATTCATAATATACATGTGTACACATACATAATATTCATATACACATAATATACATGTGTACACATACATAATATTCATAATATACATGTGTACACATACATAATATTCATTAATATGTATGTGTGTGATATTAATATGTATGTGTGTAATATACATGTGTACACATACATAATATTCATAATATACATGTGTACACATACATAATATTCATTAATATGTATGTGTGTGAGTGCATATGGAATATATATATATATATATATATATATGTGTGTGTGTGTGTGCGTGTGTGTGTGTATATGTCTGCATGTATGTGTACACATGTATATTATGTGTATATGAATTTTTTGTATATAGGTGTGTACACACATATATATGTGTGTATGCGCATGTATATGTATATAAGTGTGTAATAAATTGAATGTATGTGTGTGTATGTGTATGTATATATGTATTCTTATTCGTTAAATTGTGTGTGTATATATATGTATGTATGTGTGTACTTCTATAGGTATGTATATATAATAATTGTAATTCATTTTTTTTTTTTTACCTAGTGTTGTCTTTATTTAGTTTAATTTCAAATGACCTAATTTTTTTAAAAATAATTTTATTTTAAATCCTATATCTTTTTATTCCCTTTTATTAATAATTATGCCTTTTTAAGTAAAGGCCTTTTTCTAATACTTCAACGTTTTGGGGAAATTAGGTTTTTGGATTTGTCCAGCGTCTGTAATATTTAAAAAAATCTTTTTCTTTAGTTTCTTTCTTTTTCCCTCCCTTCCTTCTTTTATCTCTCTTACCACCTTTTTTCCGTGTTGCTTTAACTGACGTCGATTTAACACGGCTGTCTGTTAATTTTTAGTTACATTCTCCCCTTTTTTTTTGCGAACCCAGACGATGTCAATTTTTTTCTTTTCTTATTTATTTGATTTTATTCTATCTTTTTCTTTTTCTTTTTCCTTTTCTTTTTCTTTCCCTTTATTTTTATTTTTATTTTATTTTATTATTTATTTTTTAATTTTTTTGCAATCTATTTAAAAAGGAAAAGTAGACTAATTTTTCTCCAGTTTCTGAAAGGTTTTTTTCTGTTGCTGAGGTGATGTGTCGTTCCCCGTGGGGATCTTCATATCGAAATGGCCATTCAACATCTTTGAATTAATCCTTTTTTAATATATATTTGCTCTCTAATATTTTATTACATGGAGCTCTCTTCCTGTATCATTTTTTATTATTAAAATAAACTTTTAATATTAATTAGGATCGGGTTTTTTGGAATTTACCTTCCTGCTTTTTTCCCTTGGATTGAAGTATCTGAATTAAAATATACATACATATATATATATATACATATATATATATATATATATATATATATTGACAAAAAAGCAGATTGATAAAAAGCCCTGAGAAGTGAGAACATCATAGGGGTGGCTTCACGAAACTTCTAAATCGGCATGATTCTACTCATTTGAGTGAGAAATTCTCCACACACACACACACACACACACACACACACACACACATATATATATATATATATTCACTATATCAATAAAACTTCAGTCAATATAAATAATTCTTTATTTTTTCTAATCTGACATAGAAAAATTTAGTTTAAGAAAAAATATACACCGACGATTAGGGTTATGATATTCGAAGGAAGTCTATTATATTAAAAATATACACTTTATGTTAAATAAATACATTTTTCGTTTATTAAACTACGGATATATTGACGTTTTTGACCAGGATCAAAGAACTCTGTCTGCTCTGTTCTTTTTAGATAGGTGAAAGACACCTGATGCCGGGATCCCAACCCACCAGCAACACCTTCTTCATTGTACCAAGAGAAGTAGGTTGGCGCAATAATAACTCCAGCCTAACCGGTGCTCTTATGCTTTGGTTGGTAACCTGTCTAGAAGGATAACTGATTTTAAAACCATGGAGAAATTCAATGGAGAATTCCTCTTTTAGCTTTAAAAAAACAAAACTGACTGTTTTATAGATATTAAAATAAAAAGGATAACGTGGAGAGACATGATCGTCATGTACCATTAGGAAGACAAGCGGAAAGTAAGTGGCTAATCTCATCTTAAATTACAACTCTATTGATCTTTAGCTCAATATACGTTTGTTGCTTTAAAAAATGAAGTGAAAATAGCTGGAGAAGGTTTTATCTTCGGATAATTACAGCTTATGATGAATAAAGATGATTTATCGGATTTTTATAGAGCATTATGAGACTGATAAAATATTAACGACTCTTATCATTTATTTCAGATACGTTCAGAACGTTAATAAAAGAGGTAGATATTAGACAGCATAAATACTTTAGTTTTAAAAACAAAGCGGGGAAAAAAGCCACTGATTTATTTGCTGTAGAACCAAGTCGCGGTGATTTGATTACCCTATCAACGAATGATGCAATTCCAAACAAAAGAAGAAAGAAGAATGCAAAAAAATAAAATAAAATAAAATAAAAATAAAAATAAAACGTTTCTAATATGGCGTCAGCAAAAGACTTATGAAAGGAAATCCTCGAAGGATTGAACAAAATGAAAAAAAAAAAAAAACTAAAAAAACAAATATAAGAGGAATTTGAAAATTCATTGAAAAGAAATACTTAAATTGACACGTAAACGATTTACAAAATTTTATATTAATCATGGATTTTAGGGTTTCGGATTCATAGAAATTTCTATTGTATTTTATTTGTTATTTGGGCCAATTATGTAAATAAAATTGCTGATCACTCTTCTCTCCCATCACTATCTTTCACTGACATATAATATATATGTATATAATATTAGACATATTATAATATTAATCAAATAAAAATTCATATATATATATATATATATATATATATATATATATATATGAATTTTTATTTGTTTGATATTGTTATTTTTTTAATAAAAATTTCAATATGTTGTCTAATACCAGTTTCGTAGATTTCCGTTACATTCTGTAATATATATATATATATATATATATATATATATATATATATATATATATATATATATATATATCAACGTATTTATAAATGGACGTTTGTCTCTGTGTGTGTACGTGTGTGTGTGTGTTCGTTACCTATAGACTCCAAAACGGCTGAACCGATTTTTTTGAAAATTTACACAGTTGTACTATAAGCGTCTGCGAGTGTTCTTAGCTAGGTTTTGTGTCGAGGTACCCCCGATAAATATCGAAAATCGATAATCGAAAAAATCGGGTTGTAGAAGGAGTGGTCCGATTTTAATCTAATTTGATACACTCATAGAAAAAGACATAAGACACTATATTCAGAAATTTCAAGTTTGCAGTTCTATCATTGGATGACTTATTTGACTTCCTTATTGGAAATCGATTCCCCGATATCCTACCGGGTCTGATCAAAATCAGTTTTTTAGCCCTTTTATTTTAGCTTTTGCCTTGGGTTTGACTCTAAGTAGGTATAATTGTAGTTCTTAGTCTCAGCCATGATACCATTTACTCAGAGGACTTCTTTAGCCTTCGAAATTCAGTTTCCGACGAAAAAAACTTATTTGATATCGATAGCAGGAAATCAAAATTTGACTTACATTCATTCATTTTTCTTTGTCTACTGTTTCGCTTTAACTAGAAACAACTATTGTTTTTTAGTCTTTCGTGCCAATGTCCAAAGAGTCTGAGCTCCAGGACCATGGATTAGTTTTAAAGCTTTCATTACACCCGATCAACGCCGGGCTATACTGCTAGTATATATATAAGTACGTAGCTAATCTAGAGTCAAAGGACCTACCTAGGTTTCCCCTAATGGATCGTCAGTTCAAGTTATTTGTTTGTTCTGCTATTGTATTGAGCGCTTTACGTGTTAGGTTTCTCGTCGCGGTTTTTTTTTTCTTTCGACTAGTACTTTGACTAATGTTCAAATGTTTAGTTCGTTTCTTTTTTTGTTTCCATTTTTTCCCCTCCGCGTTTATACTCGCTGGGTTTTTCCAGACGTGTTTAAAGATAAATTTATTGATATATATATATATATATATATATATATATATATTATTTGGTTAATATTATTTTTATTTAATAAAAATTCCAATATGTCGCCTAATGCCAGTTTCGTAGATTTCCGTTAAATTCTATAATATATATATATATATATATATATATATATATATATATATATATATATATATATATAATCATATCACCCCAAGCAAGGCATTCCACTGCCACTATAGCGCAGGGGGTTACATAAAGGTATTGGATATAGGAAATGTCAGAAGGAGGGTGATAGACGGGTAAGGAGGTAGATAGGAAGAGTGTTTGAGAGAATGGGTGCGAGTTAGTGTATTAGGAGGTGTCTATTGACCTTACATTTAAACTCCTGGAGGTTGTGGCCGTCGGGGAAGCAAGCATGAGGAAGGGAATTTCACAGGCGGAAAGTGCGAGAAAAGAAACTTTGGAGTAGAAATTGCGGTTACATTTCATCGGTTTCACTGTAAAAGGGTAGGACCTAGTTGATAATCTAGTATCTCGTGCAAATTCATACCTAGGGGGCACCAGTGATCTAAGTTCATCAGAGCAGAAGCCGTGAAAGTATTTATAGAAGAGACACAGGGAAGCCACGTCACACCGGTGAGAGAGTGACTGCAGGCGGCCAGCCAAGTCGGTATCGATCACATTACAGATTCTCCGTTGTATTTTGTCAAGAACCCCGAGGCGAATAACAGGGGCACCCGACCAGATGTGGCAGCAGTATTCAATACACGAGCGGATGGTAGATTTATATATATGCAGGATAGATTCAGACGGAAAGAACTTCCGGGCCCTCCACAGAGAGCCGACTTTCATAGCAGCGGATTTAGCAATGGATTCGATGTAGTCATTTCATTTGAGGTCCGCTAAGAGTGTCAGGCCAAGCAGGCGTAGTGTTTTACACTCTGGTAGGAAAACCTGTTCCATGCTAATGGGAGGTAGGTGCGGTTGTCTATGGTGGTGAATTGTTCGTTTTGGAAGAATTGAATTGTACGAGCCATTTCTTACTCCAATCCACCACGGATTGGAGGTCCTTTTCAAGCTCGGCAGCGAGGTTCGCCTTGTCGCCCACACCAAATATTTGATCGAGGCGAGAGTAAACTGTGGTGTCATCGGCGTACATGCTTACTTGGGATATTATGACATCGGGGAGATCATCGATGTAGATCAGAAAGAGCGTAGGACCTAGGATAGAGCCTTGGGGGACACACGCGTTTGTAGGGTAGTTCTGGGAGGTATGTCCGTTTAATACGATCTTCAATGTGCGGTTAGAGAGGAATGACTGGATTAGGTCCAACAAAAGTCCAGTTATGCCATAGCTTCGCAGTTTCCGTAGAAGGCCGGCATGCCAGACTCTGTCGAACGCTTTAGAGATATCCAAGGCAACGGTTCGGGCTTAAGCATTCTTTTCGAGAGCCTGGTATATATACTCGGTGATGGTCGTTAGCATATCAGCAGTAGACCTGATGAAGCGGAAGCCATACAGTTTGTCCGAGAGGAGCCTGTGGGCTGTGAGATGCTGAACGACCTCGGCGTTGATAATGGCTTCGAACACTTTGCCAAAGATCGGAAGAAGGTTCATAGGGCGGTAATTTGTGGGGTCCGAGGGTTCTCCAGTATTCTTAAATATAGGAACTACAGAAGAAGACTTCCAACAGGCAGGAAAGCAGGAAGAAGATAGGCAGAAGTTGTAGAGCTTAGAAAGGACAGGGGCACATTTCTTCAAGTCTATGATTGGGATTCCGTCCCCACCACTCGCTTTGTGAGGGTCAAGTTTTGAGAAATCAGCGAGGACGTGATGTGGACGTCATTCAGTTGAGCCTCAGTTCTAGGTGGGAAGTCGGGTGTATAAACTCCAGACGAATCCAGACTCGAATTGGTCGAGAATCTACGAGTAAAGCATTAAGCCTTGTCCACTGAGGAGGTGAGGACCTCAAATTCATTGATTAGTGGATGTATTGAGGACTTACTTTTGTTAAGCACGCTTTTATAGAGGCGCCAGTAGTCTTTGGCGCCGAACTTAGAGGATGCTATGCGTTGCTACATTCTGGCAGCAAACAACTTAGCTTCTTTAAGTATCTTTTTACACTTATTACGAGCTGAGGCGAAAAGGCGCCTGTTTTGGTCCGACGAGTGGCTACGATAAAACCCGGAAGAAGTGATTCCGGTGGGCAATGGCAGCAGAGTAAGCGGGCGAGAACCATGGAGACGAAAGAGATTTAAGCTGAAATTTCCTGGGTTTCTTGGGTAGAGGGGGAGTGGAATGAGATGTTGACGGAAACTACGGCGTGGTCAGAATTTAAAAGAGGGCAGAGCTGTCTGTTGGTGCAAGAATTTGGGATGGAAGTGAAGCAGAGGTCTAGTAGCGAGTCTCTTCCGTTAAGGCTATTGGAGAAACGCGTGGGGAAGTCCATCACATCCGTAAGGGATTGGGAGATTGAAAAATTAATGGTGTGGACACCAGCGAGGTCGGTGACAGAGTTTTCCAGCCACTAAAAGCTATCACAACTCAACAATATATATATATATATATATATATATATATATACGCACACACACACACACACACACACACACACACACACACACACACACACACATATATATATATATATATATATATAGTGTTGAGTTGTGATACTTTTAGCGCCAAGATTATTTTTTCGGTAGTTTTACTGATAAAAATTATTTTGGCAAGCAGATTTTTTTATTGCAAAGTGCTCGATATAGAGCTATAGAGCTAGGGATAGAGCATTGATATTTTTAGTGCAAAGAATTTGTCACTTTAATTGAGCAGGTTCATGCCGACTTCAGTGTTTTGTGTGGACACTGCTATAAGGTAGTTTTACTGTTTGACAGAACAGCAAAAAAAACAACAACAAAAAAACAAAAACACAACAAACAAAAAACAAGCCAAAACAAACAGCCCTACTGAGTGAAGACATCATAATAGTGTCTTCTCAAAACTTCGAAGTCTGCATGAACCTGCTCAGTGACAAATTCTTTGCAGTAAAATTATATATATATATATATATATATATATATATATCATAAAAAGAAAAACTGCAAATGTTCTTTTAGAAAATATAGAAAATATTTATAGTAGGTTCTAGTTTTTATTTTTATTTTATATTTTCTAGTCTGCTACACGTGTTTCTGGTCTAGCGACCATCTTTAGGCTATGTTTGTCAGTCATCGTCTTGTTTGTGTGTGGTATTTCTATATTTTCTAAAAGAACACTTGCGGTTTCTCTTTTTATTAAAAATATACACTTTTCTCTCGTTGGAACCACCGTAACATCTCTATTGCGCGCGAGCACACACACACATTTATATATATATATATCCCCCAAGTAATAGCAAAACTTGACCCCCATAAGGCGAGCGGTGGTGATGGAATCCCGGTGATTGTCCTTAAGAAATGTGCCCCTGAACTCTCCTCTGTCCCTTCTAAACTCTATAACTACTGCCTTTCTGCTTCCTGTTTTCCTGCATTTTCCTCTTCTATCGTTCCTGTATTTAATAACTCTGGTGAACCCTCGGACCCATCCAACTATCGCCCTATCAGCCTTCTACCAATTTTCGGGAAGGTTTTCGAGGCCATATTAATGCTGAAATAGTTCAGCATCTTACTGCCCATAAACTCTTCTCCGACAGGCAGTATGGCTTCCGCTTTGCCAGGTTCACGGCCGACATGCTAACGACCATTACGGAGTACATGCTCCAGGCCCTTGATGATTCCGGCGAGGCTCGTGCTGTTGCTCTGGACATCTCTAAGGCTTTTGACAGGGTTTGGCACGCTGGCCTTCTATGCAATCTACGAGGTTATGGTATTACCGGACGATTGCTAAATCTGATCCAATCTTTCCTACATAAACGCATAATGAAGGTCGTCCTGAATGGGCGTACCACCACACTCTACTGTACAAAAGCTGGTGTCCCTCAGGGTTCTATCTTAGGCCCGACTCTCTTCCTTATTTTCATAAATGATCTCCCAGACGAGATCAAGAGCCAGGTAGGCATCTACGCAGATGACACCACAATTTACTCCCGCATCAGAAAGAATCCCGGCGTGATGGACAAACACAATCTCGCTGCTGATCTTGAAAGGGATCTACACTCTGTGGTGAATTGGGGTAAGAAGTGGCCCGTAAATTTCAATGCGTCTAAGACCAAGCTGCTGTTTGTCAATCATCACAGGCAACCTCTTCTGCCACCCATAAGCATGGACCAAGCGAGTCTCCCCGAGAGCAATACTCTGCGCCTCCTCGGCCTTACCCTTTCTTCTGATCTCAAGTGGAACCACTACATTGAGTCAATAGCTAAATCCACTGCTAGGAAAGTTGGGTCACTGTGTTGGGCCAGAATGTTTCTCCCACCTGAAACCATCCTGCATATATACAAATCAACCATTCGTCCGTGCATGGAATACTGCTGCCATATATAGTCTGGTGCCCCCGCTGTTTATCTCCGTGTTCTTGACAGACTCCAAAGGAGAATCAGTAATGTGATAGGTACCGACTTGGCGGCTCGACTATGTAGTCATTACCACAACGACAAGTAAATTTATAAACAACAGAGGAAATGTAGTGTTGAGGAAGTAAGTTCTTTCACATAGACAGGAAAGCAGAATGAGTGCCGAAATGTATTCTAACCTGAGCAGAGAAATAACAAGATTTGCCTAGCCAGTATCTCACCATGTAAACCAATGTAAGGAAGCCTTAAATAAACTGGACAATATTTGAAAATATTGAAGTATTAAAGAAAATTCAAACTGAACCCTGATGAAAAACGGGATTGAAACCGGTCGATCATTCTTTTGTTTCTTATTTTTTATTTGTCATCACTTGTTTTGCCTGTAATTATGAAATTTACCTTGTTTCATGCCGTTATATATTTTTGTACTTCAAATAATTTATTTAAAATTGTAATATATATATATATATATATATGGGGGGATGGCGGCAAAAATAAGTTTACAGTTGGTTCATTGTTTGTTTCAGGTTTAATTTATCCAAATCATAATTGTTCTTTTAGCACCTACCCTTTATACTTTGGCCGTAATAGAGTACCTTACCAAAACTTTTCCACACCGTTGGTTCGGAAGAAGGGGCAGCATCGAACGCCCACCATGTTCATTTGACCTAACACTTATTAATTTCTTTTTTTTTCTTTTTGCGAGATGTAAAAAAGAACAAGTTTTATGAGAGAAATCTTCAAACAGTAGACGAATTGAAAGAGTACATCTTAGAAGCATTTATTGAAATTGACACAGATCAAGATTTGTGTCATGCTGCAGTATGTCAGAGTGTTCTGGAGTGGTTCCAGGTATGTTGCAATGTTGAAAGACGACATTTTGAGCTCTTAAGAGATTAAAGTTAAGTGTTAAACACAAGTACATAAACAGTTTTGAACAAGTATGATTGCAATAAATAAATATGAATGTAATATATATATATATATATATATGCAATAAATAAATATGAATGTAATAAAATGCTTTTTTAAAAAAAAACTGTATATCGACTAAGTTTAAGCCTACATTTGAGCCACTATGTAAACACACGTACGCATGCACACACACACACACACACACACACACACACACGCATATATATATACATATATATATATATATATATATATGTATATATATATGCGCGTGTATGTGTGTGCGTGTATATATATATATATATATATATATATATGTATATATATATGCGCGTGTATGTGTGTGCGTGTATATATATATATATATATATATATATATATTAAAAAAGGATTAATTCAAAGATGTTGAATGGCCATTTCGATATGAAGATCCCCACGGGGGACGACACATCACTTCAGCAACAGAAAAAGAGTTTCTGAAAGGTTTTTTCTGTTGCTGAGGTGATGTGTCGTCCCCCGTGGGGATCTACATATCGAAATGGCCATTCAACATCTTTGAATTAATCCTTTTTTAATATATATTTGCTCTCTAATATTTTATTACATGGAGCTCTCTTCCTGTATCATTTTTTAATATTAAAATAAATTTTTAATATTAATTAGGATCGGGTTTTTTGGAATTTATCTTCCTGCTTTTTTCCCTTGGATTGAAGTATTTGAATTAAAATATATATATATATATATATCAGAAAAAGAAAGGGAGAGAGGAGAGATGATCAGTTTTATTTAAACTACATACTCGGTGCATTAGTCATTCCTCGTAATGAATATGACTAGAATTCCGATTTAAAAATTCTGTTTTAATTAAAACAGAATTGATTGATTCATTCATCTTCTTCGGATTATGGATGTTTTTCAGGTTATTTAAACTCAGGAAATATTATTAAGTTCTAAAAATTCTTTTGGGAAATAATAATAATTTACTGATGCAGTTTCTACTGATTAGCCCATAGCTGAGGGGGGAATACCAAAAATATTTACGCGTAAGTAAATATACTGAACCCAACTTGAATTAGAACTCGGTTCTCCGATTTAAAACTCCAAGCTATTATTTGTTAAGTAACGCGCCTATCCAAGATTAAAGCATCTGACATTCCCAAACGGTCAACCATCTAGCTACTGATCAATCTCAACGTTGCTTAATGTCGGTAATAGTACAAGAACCGGTATTTCAACGTGATATGATGTAAACCTTTTAATTTGTATATATTTCATCTTTGCTATCTTATATCGTTGTGAACGTTCGCTTTTATAATTGAGAAATCATGAGATTTTGATAGATTTTTTTTTATTATTTCGTAGGAAAGAACTATTTTATTGTTGAGTTCTAACGATACTAATACTGATAAATGGAATTCTATTGTAGGAAAGAACTATTTTATTGTTGAGGTCTAACGATACTAATACTGATAAATGGAATTCTATTAAATATTTTTAACACCGTGTATGTATGAGAATTTTCGTACTGAATTCAAAATTTTGTTCTTTAATATTTTTTGCTAATATGTCAATGTTATAAGTCAAAATAACCATATGTCAAACGATACTTGAGCCGATCCGCCAGCCAAACAGCCAGCCAGTCTCCAGCTCCAGCACGCATCCAGCTCCAACCAGATATCCTCGTCAGCTGCAACGAGATGCGATAAACTGTCATTTTCAGGACAGACATTATTAACGGCTACAGAACCTTCCTTTTTAAGACGATGCTCTTTTCGCCCTGACGTCATTCCATATTTGCTTTCGGGCCAATATACCCCCACTCGCAACACTGTGAAGGGCCACGGCCTGGAACTGTAGATCGGAGAGCTGAGTTTTAATTCTAGTCGGGTACGTTACATTCAGTTCCGATAGTGCGAAAGGCATGAATTGTTCTCTTCCCTTAGCTAAGGGTTAATAAGTATGAATTGTATCCGTAAAACATTATAAAATAAACTTTTCCGTTACACCCAATGGTGTGTAGGGCAGCGTTTTTGCTGTTTCCGTAACAAACTGTTTTCTATGGGGCATCGGTGTTAGCCCTGCGCCCAACCCCCAAACCTGAAGGAAGATGATTTTCTAAGCGTAGCTTAGATGTGACACACAGCCGAAAGTAGGGGTACCCAGTGAGGATCAAACTCACTACTCAGTTATAATGATTCTAGCGAGACGAGCTTGTTAACCATTACACCACGCCGAGGTGCCAGTAAATCATTATTATCACCAAAAATCATTTATATCTAAAAAATATTTTATGGCTTTAAATAAACTGCAAATGGTTGATAAACCGTAAAAAAACAAATCAATCTTCATAAACAGGAAGGGCTGAAAGTTAGCATCAGGCACGGCAACGTCACATATGTAAGTCATTCAGCCAGCCCAGAAGAGTAGATATGTATTTATTTTATTTTTTTTATACAATTTCTAATAAATACTTTTTTAATCATTTCACCCTAAGAAAGTCAACAAAGCCACTAGGATGTAACAGTTAGATAACAATCGACGTTGCATATAAAAAATTTCGAAAATCGGACTTGACTGGGAAGCAAGAAACCGGAAGTATGAAAGAAGAAACTGTTAGCATAAATCTTAGGGTTCTGAACTAAAAAAAAGATGAAGCGTTTTGACGAAGCAATTACCTTTTATTATTTTTGACGAAGCACTTATTATTTACTAGCATCATAGCCCGGCGTTGCCCGTGCAACTCAGAACATTTTAGTAGTAGGAGAAGATGTCACTTTTTATTTTACATATTTTGTTTTTGTTTAAAAAAACACTTTTTTAAAAAAAAATATTTCTTTTGTTTTAAAATTACGGGGAAAAATATTCACATTTTTTTTTGTTGACCAAATGAATTTTTAAAACGTCGGAATAAAAATTAAATATAGAGGCTTATTTTTATTTTATTTATTTTTTTTTATAATAAAAAATATTTTAGTCGCGTTTGACACGTGTGATTTGATTTCTGTGACGTAAAACGTCGGAATAAAAATTCAATATAAAGGCTCATTTGTTTTTTGTTTTTTTAATAAAAAATATTTTAGTCGCGTTTCACACGTGTGATTTGATTTCTGTGACATAATTCAGCAACCATCTTAAATCTTAGATGTTTTACGGAGCAAATGTAGACAATTGTATCCATTGGCCAAAAAGTGCAAAAGGGAAAATTGCTGAGCTTAAACTCAAAAAGTATGTGTCGACCTGGCTTCCCTGTAGACATGTGTCCCTAGAAAGTTTGAATAGCGTTACAAAATGTAAGCGTGCAGAGAGAACAGTTACATACAGACTCACTGATTGCATTTCATCTATCATATATATTATAATTTTAAAATGGCATATCAACGCCATATTCACGCCACGGGATTGTGCGTTCTGAACTCCAGGAAAGATGACGCGTTTTGACGAATCTCTAAAACACTTACGGGTTTTAAGTTTAACTGAAAAATGTAAATATTGCTAAAAAGTAATATAGTCATTTAATATAATGGGAAATTATTTTTTTTTCATTGATTATTTTTTGAAGTTATATATGTATTTCTTCTTTTAAGTTTTCCCATGGTTACCTGTTTTTTCTCTATTCGTAGTTGGTTGTTTTTATCCAGTTAATCTGAAGATCGTGTGTCTTATTTTGACTTTCACTTTTTCCTTACCTAAAATTATATTTATCAACTTTGCAAATTCTAATCTCGTTCATTTTTATCAATTAATAGTTTATTTGTTTGTAACGTCAAAAGGTAGTATATTATTAAACTGTATGTTAGATAAGGACTTCATCTCCTAATATTTTAGGCTTAAATCCTGATATATATTTTCTTTTTTGTTTCTACTCTCTTCTTTTTAAGATTAGCAAACTTTTCGATATTTGTTTTTCTATCTACTATATTTTTTAATTTGTTTTGCACTCTAAGAGTTTTGTTTACCTGAATAATTAAAAACAAAGAACGCTATTTTTTGAGCTTCTAAAACACGTAATGTGAATATATAGTGTGTAGTAGCGGAGCAGTGTAAAATTTATAGGATCGTTCCTTTTAATGGTAAAAGGTTTACATGTCCCAGTCATGTCAAAAACGAAGCCGTCTGGAGCTTCAACTTCTATGGGGCCTTCCATGGCGATACGATCGAAGAGGATGAACCAGCCCCAAAGACTCCAACGGTGGAGAAAGCAAATATTTACATGATCTCCACAACCAAACTGGCGGAAGAGGGCAGCACTATTTGGATTAGCGTGATCATTGACATACCAAGTATACGACCAACAACCCGATGCATTCAGGTTTGCCAGATCTCACTGTCTCAATTCCCACCGAGCCTCGAGGAGGCGCTTCTGCTAAGGGAGTGTGGGCTTCTCCGTTGCGCAAATTTGTCCACTCAAATCAAATTAACGCGAATGGCCTCATCAAACACGCTTTGACTTCGCCTTCTACTTTCAGCAAGTCCAGAGGCGATGGTCTGGCGGGCGACGGGGCAGGCTTGTTTAACTGGAGGCCTTTAGTCTTCGCTTACACGTTGGCGGCAGGTTCATTATGGTCGTATCCCTCATGACCTGCAATGACACGAGGATGCAGTACCCTGGCTTGGGACTGGGTTGGCTTATTCAGGATTCCCGCAGATCATCACAAGTGGGGAACCCCCTAGAAAAAGTAAAATAATCACCGGTCACTACTCTTCAGAAGACGGCTGGACCTTCAAAGTCATCTCTGTCACCGCCAACAGAGGGGAGAAAGGGGATAATGGGAGGGGATAACAGTCCGGATGCTCAGATGCGAGTGGGTGCCGACGATGATAAGATCTACCCATTTCAGCTGTAACATAATGAGACTTTGTTGCCAATCTCGCACTGCGCTTCAATTCATAAAGTCTACAATCGAGGAAATTAATATTTTAATTGTTTTAATACAAATATGTGGCCAAAAATAGGGATAGAGAAAGGCTGGTATTCAGTCTGTCTTATTTTAAATCTATCTAGCTATGATAACTGACAAAAAACATACCATAGGATTTCTTACGTGTAAACAATACATTCTTACCTACCATTCCTACTACAGCCACCATAATACCCCCAATTCTCTATGTAGTCCTCACTAGTTCCCATGTGTCTGTGAGGTGGAGATGAAATAACAACATTTACAAATGAAGATCCAATGAATATTTACAATGAATACAATTTATATACAAGAAAGAGTGTTAGTAATAACACCCTCAACAATCCTTAATTGTAGAAGAAAAATAAGTCAAATGAACGAAATTGTCACCATTTACTCTTCTTGTCTTGTAAGAAATCTGACAAAAGCTGTGATTGAATGACTCGTAAATTTTAATGCCTCCAAAATGAAGCTGCTTTCCTTTAACCACCATAGAGAAACATTCCTGTCTACCATTAGAATGGATGATGCTGGTCTCCTAGTAACGCAATGCGCCTCCTTGGTCATACTCTACCAAATGACTTCAAACCGAATAACTACATTGACTGAGATAGCTAGCTAGCTAGCTAGCTAGATAATGAACAAACTGAGATAGATAGATATTATGTAAAATATGAACCAGTTTTTTTTTAATATATTTTATCGTAAATTTTAATGCCTCCAAAACGAATTTGCTCTCCTTTAACTAGAATAAAGAAATTTTCCCGTCTACCATCAGAATGGATGACGCTAGTCTCCTAGAGAGTAATACACTTAGCCTCTCTGGCTTCACTCTCACAAATGACCTCAAATGAAATGACTACATCGAATTCATAACTGCATCTACTGCTAGGAAGGTTGGGTCACTGTGTCGGGCCAGAACGTTTTTCTCGTCAAAATCTATTTTGCACATTTATAAATCTACCATTCGTCCGTATATTGAACACTGTTGCCATATCTGGTTGGGTGATCCTGATATTCATCTTGAGGTTCTCGATAAAATCCAAAGAAGGATCTTCAATATAATCGATCCTGACTTGGCAACCCACCTTCAGTCACTTTCTCACCAATATCTTGTGGCTTCCTTCTGTCTTTTCTACAAGTATTTTCATGGCAACTGTTCTGACGATCTTTTTTCCCTGGTCCGCCACCCAAATGTATTTTTCCGTGCTACTAGATTGGCACTAAGCTCCCGTTCTTTTACCGTGCAAATTCCGTTTGTGGAATTTCTTTTGTGGAAATACCTTTTGTGAAATTTCCTTCCGTTTGCTTGCTACAATCTTCGAAAGTTTAAATGCAACGCCAGTTGTCATCCTCTATCTACTTTAATTCTGTTCATCCCTTGCCTTTCTTCGACAGCCCTGTACCATGTTTTTCTCTCACTGTAACCCCTTGCGCATCAGTGGGAGTCCTGTCTTGCTTGGGGCGAAATGATTATAAAGGAAAATTAGTGCCGCAATCGGTAATTATTAAAACTCATTCGACTAATCACTCACTCAAATATACACCTATCCACACACAGAAACAAATACGAAAGACACATTCGAATGATAAGAAAATTCTAGCATCTAACATAGAATTAACATCTCTGTTTCCTAACGTGGAAATTAAACTATAGAAGGTGGTGACAGAAAGAAAAGAGGTCGATGAGCATATATCTCCTAACTAACTTGATGGAAAAAAAAAAACTAAGGATAAAACAAAGCTAAACTACCCTATTTGGGGCGGGGTTATTAATGTTCAACACAGAGTTTACAACATCATGATCCCAAATCCTCACCAAAATGCCACTGAAAATCAACTCTTTTCACCCGACACAGACGCGCAAGATTCCACCAACTTTTGCCAAATCGTGATGGCGAGAGTCTTTGTCTTTCTGTCCTAATCTCGACTTTAAGCTGATGCTTAAAGTACAATGTCAGATGGGAAGAGATAAACTTCTCGTCCCCATTGGTTTTAGCGCCGTTCATATTCAGTCAGTTAAGTGCCATACGTGATAAACGCTTGGGCGATCATGTCTCGAAAGAGACACGACTAACTGGGCAAATGATTATCCCGCAGTAGGTTGCCATTGCTTTCTACAGTAGAGTGGTTGCCGACCAAGGGTATAGAACCCAATCTGTCCTATTATTTAACCCATAACTGGAGGGAAGAGACGGATTAATACCTTTCCCAAGGGTATTTGCGCGTAAGTGAATGCAAGGAATTCAACTGGAATTCGAACTCGGCTCTCCGATTTCTCGATCCAAGCCGATATCCACTGCACCACAACGCACATCCTGCCTTTCATATCACGATTCTCATCACATATTGCAAGCAAACGAACTCAGAGCGTTCAGCCTTAGTCAAACGACAGTACCACATTGCTACAAACAGACCTGCTTCAAGGACATTCCGTGTAGTAGGTGAACCATGATGTCTTTAATAAACTTGCACAACGGGAATACGAGACTGCAGTGGAAAATAGTGTAACCCAGGATGTCCACCGATTCACCGCAGCAGACGTAGTTTGGAGACAGTTCCACGCTCGCCGAAATCTTTTACCGACCAGTCAGGTGAGTGATGCCTCATCATAAGTGAAGCATTTCAAACCGGGTGCCCAAGGCTATTTTGTGGGAGCTTTCTAGTTCGTAAGACCGAGCTCTCCTATCATATTATCTTGAACGAACCCCATTAGAATCACGTAATATAATGAATTACGGGACAAAGCCTGGACGTCGAAGTGGTTATCCATCTCTCGTAAGAGGCGCTTGAGAGCAATACGACATTTATGATAGGAGTACTCACCACAAAGTAAACGGTAGAGGGGAGGGGCGAGCACACTTCTCATGGTTGGGAAATTTTTATGGACGTCTTCGTTTTAGAATTCACTCTCACCATCCACTTACGAACACATTTGATCTAGAAACGCGATGCAAAGCGTATATAGACAAATCTCAAGGTTAGGAATAGCATACCTTTGCGATTCACCAGTGCTGGCTCCTTCTGGCACAGTGCCTGCTGCACACATTTCAATTGCTGCGAGTGACCGTTTGGCCCATTGGTAGCAGTTCATAATGAACCACTTGACGACCTGTCCACCAGACACAAAGCATAATCTTGCGTGGGTGCATAGGCGGTCTTGCAGTGCGAGAGACAGCATCCTGAAGAGACAAGCAATGTCTGGAACACTTGGAGTTTCGTACAGAACCCACTTTTTATCACTGGTAAGCACTCGATTGAATAAGGATGCGGTACGTTGGTGAGAAAGCAGCAATATACAGGCTGCCACTCGTTGTCCCTTGTGAACCTCCAACAGCTTTTGCGGAACCCACTTGCTCAGTATGTACGTCTTACCTAGGCGGTGCCGGTGAAGTCTAACTGTTTCATCGGAAACGTTGAACTGTCTTGCAAGTTCACCACAAGTTAGACTACTGTCCTTTTCAATGGCCGCCTTCAGGACTCCGTCATTCAAGACCAGTGGTTGTCCACTGCGAGGTTCATCACAGAGGGACAAATCTCCTGACTTGAACTTTTGAAACCAACCCCTTGCAGTACGTTCATCCACAGCACTATCCCCAAATGCTTGACATATGCGGCGACTTCATGCAGCTGCTGATAAGCCCACTTTGAAGTCGTAAAACAAACAGCCCCGAACGAGATCGCTAGACACTTCCATCCTTCTCACAGCTGTCCGGCTTATTGATGGCTAGGTACGGTGCGCGTGTTTTTATTAACGTCTGATGTTCCTACTTCCGGCTGTCCGAATTTGAAAACAATTGTTACACGCATTTCGTATATATTTCAACTTCATTTCGTGACTAATCAAAAAACGAACAGAACTTTTTTGGTTACCTTTTAGAATCGGTTTGAATTGCGTGGTACATACTTCCGCCCTCCTCTTTAAAGAAATTCCTCCACGACCACGGACGGATTGCGACCACAGCCTTCTCACGAACCTCCGACCGATTTATTTGCAAGAGGAGATTGGGGCAGAACAAAACTACGAGTATCTTGACCGGCCCGTCCGTTTAGAGGAAAGATCCGGGAAGAGAAACTCTCTGACAAGCGCCCAACCGCAAACCATGAGATTTATCACTGTTGCTCTTGGCCCCTGTAACCGACTCGTACCCTCTGATCTCTTTGCTAACTCTGTCAATTTCGACTCTGCTCGATACAAGAATCGAAACGCCGTCAGTATAGTTAGAGTTCCTGGCCGAGGTGGTAGCACCAGGTGGAGAAATTCCCCGTAGAACCGGATATGTCTTCAGTACAAGAACGTACAGCAAAGGCGAAACAGGGCAATGAAGCAAGGCAGTACGAACGGCTCCAGTCGAACCACATTCTCTTACACCAGTGCATCTTTTGAGACATGATCGCTCAAAGCGTGTATCATTAAACTGACTGATTCAAAGCAAGAACGAATGGTAGATTTATCAATATGTCTAAGAAAATTAGCATAATGAATAAATAAAAAATAATGTGTTTTTTTCTTTTACGCTCTCTTGATCCAGTATCCAACCAAGTGATAAAATGACATTCGAACTTAATAATGGACTTGCGAATTTAAAATCTTTCACACTTTTTCATTTTAAATAAATAATCATTTTTTTTTCACCACGCGGTATCATAAAATAAACTTGTAGATGTTTCTTTGTGTCTGTCTTTTTTATTTATTTTCAGATCGAATGTCTAACGCAGAGTCATTTTATTTCATCAGCCATACACAGACTCTAATATCTCGACTAAGCATGAGCCTCTTCACCCGTTCAATAGACGTGGGTCGCCCGGTTCACACTCCACCCACGTCTATTGAACGGGTGAAGAGGCTCATCCCTTGTTTCCTGTTTAGGATGTGGTTTCCGGCTTTCTCTTTTCCAATCTTTTTACTCTTACGTAGCCCCCTGCGCATCAGTGGCGTTATCGCCTTGCTTGGGGTGATATGATTAAAAAAACAAAACAAAAAAAATAACCTAGAAACAGCTAATTTAGGACACCGATATTGTTTTGACGTAGTGTTGGGAAAAAATTTAAAAAAATCATTTACTCACGATTTTGCGTTTATAAAACCGATAGCGGAAGGTATGTTCAAACTTTTGTCGGTCCGAACTGTTTGAATGTAAAGCTGAAGTCTCTTAAATATCCAAGAAGAAAAATGGAAAAGAAGAATAGGATTCCTTTCTGCGGTTTCAAAGATAAATATATTAACGGCTTTGATAAAAGAATTCTGCAGCGTTTTATGAAATGAAAGAATATAATTTTCAGATGTCATCATTAAATATACTTTTTGTCATTTGCGCTGGCATCTTAATAACGAATTCATTTCGTCTGACGTACACCTTATCGAGTTTATCACTTTTTAAGCTACCTGGGCATACATATATATATTTTATATAGATGTATACATATATATATATATATTTATATCTTAAGATTTTTAATCCTATGGATTTCTAATATAGAACTCTTTTCAGTCTACTGTAAATTATGTGATACGAAAAAATATGAAAACTAGAAAAAACAAAAATCACAGGCTTTTTAGAAACGCCGGCAACGACGTCATCGTAATATGAAGCGTACGGAGAAAATAGATTGTTCTTTTTCTATGTGCATGTTGCTTCAGAACGTAAGCGATCATGGCCTTCCACATCTTCCTATTCCTTGTAGGTCTTAGTATCCCTTCTCCTGTTACGCTTCCCAAACCCTGTTCCGTCATCTATTTACTCAAGTCTATCAAGTATGTCATTTCTCTCTCTCTCTCTCTCTCTCTCTCTCTGACCCGTAAGTATCAAATTCTTCAAGCTCTCTTCTCTACTCAGCTTCTGGAACGCATCTTTGGCCATGCCAATACGCCTCCAGATCTCAATATTGTACTTACCTTCTTTATTAGAAGACTTCCCAAATATTTAAATTTCTGTACCTGATTGATTTTAGTATTCCTGACCTGTAGTTAGCATTTTGGACCCCATTTGTTTACTGATGGTCATGCATTCAGTATTCTTGTAGTTTATATGTGGTCCTTTTCATGGAGCTGTAAAGCTTTTTATTTTATTTTCTTGATATCCACAATAAGGAAGGGTGTGACATTTTTTTTACGTGTGTTGTCCATACGCGAACGTAAGGACCAAAGATAACTGTTGCTCAATCCTAGCGATCATGGTCACGCTGGCGTCGATATAAGATAAGCCCCACATCTCTTTTTTTTTTGTTTTTTGTTTTTGTTTTGTTTTTTAAACATTTCACAAGGGGTGGGGGGTTGCAGTGAGTGAAGAAACTGGGTACAAGGGTATTAAAGAAAAGATAAAAGATGAATGAGATTCAAGAAGATAGAAATGGAAAATTAAGTTGTCTTTAAATTTTTGGAGATTGTAGCTTTCAGAGAAGCAAGTAGACGGAAGGGATTTCCACAGGGGGAAGTGCAAAGAAAGAAATTGTTGGAGCAGATGCAGCGGTCACATGTAATTATTTCAGCGTTAAAAAGTGTGGGACCTAGATGCCAATCTAGTAGCGCGTTTAAATTCACGTGGATGAAACACTATTGAAAAATGCTCATCAGAACAGTTGCCATGAAAATATGTGTAGAAAAGACAGGAGGGAGCCACGTCCCGTCGGTGAGAAAGTGACTGAAGTCGAGATGCCAAGTCAGGACCAATTACGTTGCAGATCCATCTCTGAATTTTATTTTGAGAACCTTGTGATGAACCCGACCAGATAAAGCAACATTATTTAAAGTATAGACAAATGCTAGAGTTATAAATGTGCAAGATGGACTCGTGCAAAGAGGAAGGTTCTGCCGCAGAGTTGGACCATCCGATTCCTCCCACCAAAAATGAGGAGAACAGATATCACACTTTGATCGCGGTTCAAAGGTCAAGAAGCGATTTTATCTAAGGAAAGGTCGCTTTTATGTGGGTCGCCTTATGAATATGTATGGACTAAGAATCAAAATTGCCAAATGAAAATATGTCAAGAAAGCTTTTAATTTTTTATTTCCTTTCAAAATCTGGACTGGAAAAAATTACTTCTATGCCTTATTTATATTATTGTCATCATCTTTGTTATTACAACGTTTCGGCCGTTGTGCCCTGAGACCTTCCTCAGATGTATATCGATCTGGGTAACCTATAAGAATTTCTGAAATGAACCATCATTGTCTGTTCTCGTTCCACTGCTCATATCTTGGCATATCTCGTTGAGTTCTTATTTATAGTACTGCTCAGTTATCGCTCGTCTGTTGCCATTGATTACAAGTACACACTGCTCGACCCGGGGATTGAACTAGTAGATAGATCTATCTATCGCCCGGTTCACACTCCACCCACCTCTATTGGACAGGTTAAGAGGCTCATCCCTTGTTCCCTGTTTAGGATGTGGTTTCCGGCTTTCTCTTTTCCAATCTTCTCACTTTGTTTTTGTTTTTTTTTTCAATTGGAGTAGATAGATCTATCTATCACCCGGTTCCCACTCCACCCACGTCTATTGAACAGGTTAAGAGGCTCATCCCTTGTTCCCTGTTTAGGATGTGGTTTCCGGCTTTTTCTTTTTCTTTTCCAATCTTTTCACTTTTACGTAGCCCCCTGCACATCAGTGGCGTTACCGCCTTGCTCGGGGTGATACGATTAAAAAAAAAAGGTCACCAATTTCACGAAACAACGAATTAATCTAGTCTGCTATTGTCCAGAAGGTACAACAGCCGAAATGTGATAACAACAACAAAGATGAAGACAATAGTCAGACTATAAATAGTGCAAATACTGTAGTTAATATCTCAGATTTAATAGGTTATCCAGATCAATATACACCTGAGGAAGGGTGGAGGGAGGGCACAACGGTCGAAACGTTGTGGTAACAACAACAAAGATAAGGACAATTGTCGGAATATAAATAGTGTAAATAATGATAACTTCTTATCATAGAAATTCAGACAAATGGTCATAAGCAAAAAGAGCAGCTCAAAATGCCAAATACAGGTGGGGGATACTAAAATCAAGCAGGTACAAAAATTTAAATACCAGGGAAGTGCTCTAATAGAAGACGGAAAGTCCGACACAGAGATCCGAAGGCGAATTGGCATGGCGAAAAAGCATTCCAGAAGTTGAGTAAAGTATTAAGAAACAGGACAATTTCGCTAGAAACAAAGAGGAGAGTACTGGATTGCTATGTGATGTTGCTTCTTCAATATGACAGTAAATGTTGGACAATATCTTCGAAGATGAAGGAAAAACTTGAAGCAGCTGAAATGTGGTTCTACAGAAGGATGCTGCAGATATCATGGATTGAGCATGTGAGCAATGATGAGGTTTTGGAAATGATGGAAACGAAAAGGAAATTAATACTGAGCATCAAGAAAAGACAACTAATGTTCCTGGGACATGCAATGAGGAAGGAGTGCTTGGAGAACTGATACTGACAGGCTAGATAGATGAAAAAGGGGACAAGGGAAAGCAGCGGATAACATATTTCAAGGACCTGATCAGGTGGATGACGGAACGAGGGTTGTATGGTGCAATAGGAGATAGCGTGCTAAGAGCCACCAGGGATAGGAAGATGTGGAAATCCATGATTGCCTAAGTCCTGAAAGGACATGGTACGGAAAAGAAAAAAAAAGACTCTTTCGAAGTGGAAAAATGAATTGTGCTAAAGTGGTTTTATTTTGCTCTTTAAAAAATTTAAATGATTTTAATTAGTTGAAAATTTTTATTAAAGATTAAATATATATTGGGTAAGCCGAAAAGCTACAGAGGGGTTTGAAAATTTAATAATTTAAAACAATTAATTCTGTTTTGTGTTTTCCTTTACAAATTTTAAAACAAAGACCTTAGCAATTAACCATGGAATGTATTACGTGTCATGATATTACAAACTCAAAACAAAAAAAAACCAAAACAAAAAATAAACGTGTTATTAAAAATTCGAAATCCCTTCATAACCTTTGATCCAGCTTGTGTGTTCTTTGAGTAATATGGAAGCTGGCAATATTTTATTGATTAAAATAAAAATAAAAAAAATAAAAAAAAAGAAACGTAGCAAAATGTTTTGTAAAAAGTTTAAGTGAGAAGGAAGAAAATGAAAACAAACTACACTTTTTTTTCTGTTTTCTTTTTTTTGAATGAAGCCAATTAAATTAAATGTTAAATGTTGAAAAGAGGGGATGTGGATGAAGTAAGGGCCAATATTCGGAAATGTGAAATCACGTGACAACGCCAGTCTCTTTCAGTTTTGGAGAGAAACAAAATCTTCTATATATTTCGCTTCGCACAAGAGTACTGCAGAAATGTTCGACTATTATTACGGTTTTCGATTCACTTGAACTTGTTCTTTGTTTGCTGACATTCCTCGTTAAAAACTTCTCCTTCGGAAGAAAGCCTTTCCCGGTTTCCTTTTAAACAGTTCTTTCCGGCTTTAAATCATTCGAGCTTAAGTTATTCAGGCTTTAAAGCTTTCAGACCTTAAGCTTTTCGGGCTTTTGAACTTTCGGGCTTTAAGTCATTTGGCATTTGGGGTTTTAGTCTTTCGGGCTTTAAGTTATTCGGGCTTTAAAGCGTTCAGGCCTTAAGCTTTTCGGGCTTTTGAACTTTTGAGCTTTAAGTCATTTGGCATTTGGGGTTTTAGTCTTTCGGGCTTTAAGTTATTCGGGTTTTAAAGCTTTCAGGCCTTAAGCTTTTCGGGCTTTTGAACTTTCGAGCTTTAAGTCATTTGGCATTTGGGGTTTTAGTCTTTCGGGCTTTAAGTTATTCGGGCTTTAAAGCTTTCAGGCCTTAAGCTTTTCGGGCTTTTGGACTTTCGAGCTTTAAGTCATTTGGCATTTGGGGTTTTAGTCTTTCGGGCTTTAAGTTATTCGGGCTTTAAGTCTTACAGCAAGGTCTGCTTTTTCTTTTTCTCTTGGGATTTTTTTTGCTAATTCACCTCAAATAATGTAAAATTACTTATCATAAATATTAATTCATCCCAAGAAATTATTAATTTTAAATCAAAATTATTTTAACTTACCTCGCAAAACATTAATTCTCAAATTACCAAAAATCAGGGAGTTATTTATATTTTGTAAGTACGGCTGATATTGGAGCTACTTATAAGGGATTATTTACAATTAAAAAAAATAAGAAAAACTCTGTTTTCGGGGTGAGCAGAAACGGAACCCCACACTTAAAGATAGAGAAACCAGAGTTGCCCACATTTAGCACGATCGCAAATACCAACCCAACCGAAGTGCACTGGGAAAATTTTGGAGAAATTAATGTGAATTTTAGTAAATATATAAATATATTTTATTTTGGGGTGAATTAACAGAAAGGATCCTTTTCCTGTTTTCGGGTTGCTTCGAAGTAGAGAGCTATGTTGCCGAATCGTTTCAGTGGATTCATTTAAACTACATTCGAGCGGTGCCGAGTAAGGGTCAATCTAAGGTTCTCGATTCCAGTTAAGGTCTGCAGATACGAGTCGATAAAACTATCTTTTGAATAGTTTAGTTAAAATAGACTTGCTTGCTGCTAAAATATTTTCTGTAGACTTAAAATGTTTTAAGAGCTGTAAGTTTTTTGTACACTTCCTAAGGCTCTTTTAAGGGTTAAGTATTTCTTTATTTAAACATTTCTAAGCTCAGGTTTTTGCCGAATTTGAAAAAGGAAAAGTAAACAGTTTCTTGAAAAAGAAATTCGTTAAAAATATTTTTTCTATCGCTTTCAAAGAAATAACGTTTTCCTAAGTCCATGAGGCTTTTTTTTAATAATAATGTACAAAGCCGAACAGTTACCTGAGATAAGGCTTACAGAGTAAGATCCACGGTTTATATGGATATAAGTCGATTTTTATAGCACTGCTGAAGAAGCCAGGTACAAACGAGTGCGAACTACTCAGAACTATCAGCTTAATGAGTCACATTACAATACTGCTTGTCAGAATCCTGATGAATAGAGCGAGAAGCAGAATCAAACCAGTGATAGAACAGGAACAGTGCGGGTTCGTCGAAGACACTGGAACAAGGAACGTTAAATTTATGATTAGGACGCTTTCCGAAAGGGCAATACATATGAAGAAGGACTTGTATCTATGTTTTATTGAATATGCGAAAGCATTCGACAAAATACGCCACAAAGAATTGATGGAGATGCTCAGCAGCCTTGATATTTTTAGGAAAGACATCAGAGTAATCAAGAATCTCTACTGGCTGCAAACCGCCTGCAAACCGCCTGCATACGGACAGGTAAAGATTTCAGCAGATTTACAAAGATAGAAAGAGGCTTAAGACAAGGATGTGTCTTTTCACTGGTTTTGTTCAACTTGAACAGCGAAAATATTTTGAGATCCCCAGATGCTACGCCAGGATTTGTTAATGAACAACATAAGGTATGCAGATGATACTGTGCTGATATCCAGCATCCCAGCGATGGATCGTATGTACGACTTCTAATGCTCTGAAGATGGTCGGAGCGTACAGCAGCCGAAACGTCGTGAATATGGCAACAAAAATGAGGACAACAATAGTGTGAATAGGCAATAACATGTACGGTGTGGTGAAATGGATATCAGCTCAGAACGAGTTCAAGTTCAAGTTGAATCCGTTGCACTCACATGCGCGCAAATACTCTTGAGAAAGGTGGGAAATACACATCTTCTCCCTCCAACTATGGGTTAAATAGCAGGACAAATTGGGTTCTATAGCATTAGTTGGCAAGCAGTCTACCACAGAAAGTAATAGCAACTTACCGCAGGAAAATCTTCTGACCAGTCGGTCATGTCAGATTAAATAAATTGCAAACATTGTATCTGCTTATTTTTAATAAAATCCGTTCATACTCAAGGATAATCTTTCGTGTATTATAAATGAAAGATGTGTTATAATTGAAAGATGTCAGAAATGAGCTGCAACGTTGACAGATGTTATTTATTAATTTCTCGATGTTCCCAAGTACTTTCAATCTCCTTCCGATATGATTTCGAGGGGTGTGAGTTGTGGTAACAAGAAATAACCGTAAAACTGTGTTACTAAAAATGACTGAAAATTTTCTTCTTGCTTCAAATATAACGGTTGACAAATAGCTTAGCGTTTATTAGAACGTGAAAATAATCCAAAATAGAATTTTTTTCTGTTGTATTTTCATGGTCATGTACGTGCTGAAATACGAAAAAAATGTTTTTTTTACAAACATTTTAGAACATTACTACAGTATTGATTGCTAATTATATTAATTGACGGCTATTGTTTGCAATTTATATAATCTGACATGTCTAAAAGAAAATTTGCTGCCTAAACACGCACACACACACACACACACTTACACACACACACGCGCATATATATATATATATATATATATATATATATATAAACTCTTCACAAATGAAACGTACTTTTGCCGTGGATATATATAGAAAAATTATGTACATGTTCTAAAATATAATTTATAATAAATATTCACAACTCTATATATTATATATTAAGCACTGTTTTAAATTAATGTTTTTGGACATTGTAAGAATTCTTTCTTCGTTATGTATTCACTCGGATATATATATATATATATTCCTTCCTGTCGCGCTCGCCTGGTGGGGATAATCTGTGAGTAAACAACTAATAATCGTCTCAAATATTTTTGCCCTCATTTTTTACGACAGGGGTACACTCGTATTGGAAGAATTTTATTGTGCTTTAAACATTCTGATGCTAAAGCGAATTAAGAAATCAAGTTTTTTAAAGTATGGAGTTTCTGTATATATCCTGGAATTTGCTAATTCTATTTGAGAACGTTGTGATGATGGAATTTGTAAGAACCTGTTTTTTGAGCTAAGCGAGTTCTGCTGCACAACTTTATAAAGTTAAGGTTTATAAGAAGCCTGGTGGGAGTTCAAATTTTAATTGAAACGTGTTGGGGAGAAGCACTATGAAACTTAACAGAGCGAAACTTAATTTGGTTTTAATCTTCCTTAAAAATATCTGGAACTGTGTCAGTTGATTCGCACAGTTGAACCTCGTCAGAAATCTGCTGCAACAGCCTTCAGTCTTTCTTTGACTCAACCATTCTACAAAACAAAAAGGCATTGCTTGAGGAACTACATGTCATTTCTGAAGTTTGAAGTTATAACAGCTGAAGTATGATAGTAAAAATTCTTAACATTTTTAAATACCTTTCTAGTGAAAACTATTTACACGGATAAATATGAATTTGTTTTATTTGGCTGAGAATTAACCCTGTGACCTCTCCTTACATTTATTTTTTACGAGTTTGAATTTCTTAACCCATTAAGATTGTAGACGCGCCTCATGTACTGCTGTCGTAATAGCAGTGATGTTTCCTGGGCAAGATAGCCCGACGGTGCCCAACTCTCTCCAGACTTCATAGTTTTTCTTTTCCTAGACTAGTTGCTAACCAAAGTTTATATAATCCATTGTATCTACATCCTGGGAGAATAAGAGATAGACTCATACTTTTCCCAAGAACTTCTGAGAGGAGGGACGGGGTAACCTTATGGCCAAATGAAACTGGCAAACCATTGCACTATTTCACCTTAAATTTTGCCATGAATCACAAATACTATTGGTGACCACAACGAGACAAAATGGGCTAACTGGATAAATAAATAAATGAATGTAGAATGTGTGACAGAGAAAGAGTCAAACACATACACACTTTTAAAAGTTTTAAAAATTCCTAGCTCATGAAGAAGGCCGAAAAAGCCGAAACGTCATGTTATTCTTTTCTTTCTTTTTAATTTTATTAAGAATTTTTAGCACGTTAATAAATATAATGAGTATGTAACAATGTAGAATGGCCAAAAAAAAAAACAAAAAAAAAATTAGCCAGGAGAAGTAAACTATATCTATTTTAAAATTTAATTACGTAATCGCAACTCAACATAAAACACATTATTTGGAACTAGTATGAAGTAGGTCTTCTTTTTGCTAGTTTCGGTGCTTGTATTCGATTTTTCATGGATTTGATCAAGTTATCCACAATCAGTCAGTCAGTTGAGTGCCATACGTGATATACGCTTTCGGCGATCATGTTTCGAAAAAGACATGACTGACTGGGCAGAAGATTATCCCGCAGTAGGTTGCCATTGCTTTCTGCAGTAGACTGGTTTCCTAGCCAATGCTATAGAACCCAATCTGTCCTATTATGTAACCCATAACTGGAGAGAAAAGACGGATTAATACCTTTCCTAAGGTTATTTGTGCGTCAGTGAATGCATGGAATTCAACTGGAATTTGAATTTGTCGTTTCGATTCGATATCCACTGCACCACAACGCACATCCACAATCATCTGATCCATATTTTGTGACTCTTTTAACAATGTTACTTTAAGGGTTGCTGCTGACATGATTTTGGTTGCACGTTCTCGAAATTTTCGGTCAAGGTGCTCTCAAAAGTGCTTTATTCGATTCATTTCAGGACTTTGGGCAGTGACCCATGACAGTGACTTGATTCCTTGCAATTCCTTCAAGATCTTTGATACTTTGCTCTTATGACATAGTGCTCCATCTTCTTGAAAAAGGGTAGACATTCTTGTCAATCTAATTGGTTACAATCATTAGGAGTAGTTCTTTATCTAATATTTGACAGTATTTTGGACAATTCAACCGCACGTCAACAAGAATCAGCTCCGATTTCCCTCCAAACTAGAAAGCGCCTTACACCAATATTCAAATCCATCGATGTTTCACTTTCGCCTGCAAAACATTCAGTATTCCAAGTATCATTATGATTTCTTCAAACAAAAACTTTCTCAAATTCGAATATTGGCAGAATTTATTTTCATCTGACCAAATAACAGAATTCCAAAATTCATAATTTTTCCTCTTGAATTCTCTCACTCACTCCATACGCCATTTTTTTTTGTTAACCTCCGAAATTAAGAGAGTCTTTCTTGCAACTCTTCTTTGATTATATAGCTCTTTCAGAAATTTTCTAACAGCATATCGTGATATTTCCTCGCTGTTGGCGACATCTTTGACACTCTGACGACGGTTTCTAGGGACTTCCCTCTTCAGCGCCGTTTTTGTTCGCTCAGACAGGAGGTTTGATCTTCCTGAACGTTGTTCCACACGGCAATGTCCTTTTTCACTAAATTTATTGACAATATTATTAATCGTTTTCATGATTAACATGGAAAAACCTAGTAATTTCTCAATTTGACTTGCCACACCGATCCCATCCTAGTATTTACCCTCGTTGAAATTCACCCAATTTCTTAAATTCCGCGAACTTTCATTGCAAAATATAAGTCAACTATCGTTCACAGATGAGAGTAGCGTGGATGACCTGGCTTATAAGCCGCCGGTTTCCTATATAAAGAACGTCTTAATGCTGAAGTTGAAAGAGTTGGTTCACGGCCGTAGAAGCATACGGTTGTGTGTCATCGGATCTCTCCGATGAGGGGGATGCTGACAAGAGAGACCAGAACCGTGTGTGCGCCCCCTCCCCCGCTGGAGTAAGTTTGCTGACAATTCGGAGCAATCAACCACCTAACCGAGGACGTCTTTGTAAGAAAAAGCGGAGTAAAATATGTTTTATATTGGTCCTATTGTTTCAGACGGAGGCTTGTCGCAGATTGTATTTGTTGTGCAGTTACAACGAAAAGACAAGAAAGAGGAAGAATAAGATTATGAAATGATCATATGAAACTGATATTTTGTGAAAGAGGTCGGATTGAGTAGTTCCCGACAAGAAGATTTATGATTTGAAAAGTTTAAGCCCCGAAATTGCTGCAGATTGTTGAAATTTATAAGTCGCTCAAGGACTTTCAGAAATGTCGTCGTCGTAGCGGTCGCAGTGAAAAAACGCTGAGTATATGAAACTTAACGTTCGTCGCTAGCACGACAACAATCGATATTGCATCATCCGTTCAGCACCTTTGCAAGACACATGATCCCAGCGTTTTATTTGAAAAGTGTTATATATCTTCTGAGACGATTTAACAACAGGTGAACCATACACACTCTCTCTCAGTTGTTTGTTCGGCTTTCTACGGACATTATTTTTTTCTTTCTATTTATTTATTTTTAATCATCTCACCCCAAGCAAGGCATTCCACTGCCACTATTGCGCATGGGGCTACATAGGGGAAGGTAAAGAGAAGGAGTGGTTAGACATAGGGAATATCAGGAGGAAGGTGACAGATGAGTAAGGATACCGAGGATGAGGGTTGGGCAGATGGGAAGAGTGATTGATAGAATGGGAGCAGGTTAGTGTGTTAGGAGGTGTCTATTGACATTACATTTTAACTCCTGGAGATTGTAGCCGTCGGGGAAGTAATCGTGTGGAAGGGAATTCCACAGTCGAGAAGTGCGAGGAAAGAAACTGTTGGAGTAGAAGTTGCGGTTGCATTTTATCGGTTTCACTGTAAAAGGGTGGGATCTAGTTGCTAATCTAGTATCTCGTGCAAATTCGTATTTAGGGGGAACCAGTGATCTAAGTTCATCAGAGCAGAAGCCGTAAAAGTATTTATAGAAGAGACACAGAGAAGCCACGTCGCGCCAGTGGGAGAGAGACTGCAGGCGGTCTGCCAAGTCGGTATCTATCACATTACAGACCCTCCTCTGAACCTTATCGAGAAGCCCGAGGAGAATAGCAGGGGCACCCGACCAGATATGGCAGCAGTATTCAATGCACGGGCGGATGGTAGATTTATATATGTGCAGGATAGATTTTTGCTGTATTCTAAATATTTAACACCGGCTGCCCCAGTCAGGTCTACCGGTTTCCCCAGTCAGTCAGCCGGCTCCCCCAGGCAAGTCTACATCTTCAGTCGACCGTGAATGAACAACACTTTTACTTTCTGGATCTAATAATCACAACGTGGGCAGAAAGCAGATTTAAACCAGTGAGCCGGTTGACTGACCTGCGGATGCTCAGGGACCTACAGCCAACCCCTTGAGTTCGGTTAAGATCAAATAGATACCTCAACCCGAAGAGGAACACACCAAAGGTTGAGAGGCGAGAGTGGAAGAGTTAGGTCTGGTGCACGTTGATCGGAATAGGCCCGTATAACTCCCGAGGGACAAAAGGGTTAAATATATGGTGCCGTGATAACCAATATTCGACCCAAGGGGCGAGAGTGTTAAAGAGTGACAAAGCTATAATTTATATATTAATATAAAATATACATTTTTTCCTGGCCGGTAGCACAACTCTGAGTTTCAAGCATGTCACAATTATCAGGTGCTGATTGATTGAGTGATTAATTATAGACGATCGCATTAAACAAACTGTCGCCGCTGGGTGTTGACCTCAATATTCACTTATATATATATATATATATGTGTGTGTGTGTGTGTATGTGTGTGTGGGGGGTTGGGTGGTTGTGTGTGTGTGTTTGTGTGTGTGTGTGAGGGGGGTTTTGGTGGTTGTGTGTGTGTGTGCGTGTGTTTGTGTGTGTGTGTGTGTGTGTGGCTGTTACTCATAAGTCCCATAGAACTCACTGACAAGTATAGGGCATAACTCTCAAAGTTGCTAGGCTTTCCGTCGTAAATAGTTTTTTTTTTTTACGGGATAGGGTTGCAAGTCCCATGCTAAATCGCTTTTTAATTGTAACTAATATTTCTTGAATTGTTGCCTACTAAGGCTGAAGTGCCCAGTCTTCGAATTTCTTGATGAGTTAAAACTGATACTGAAATATTCAGAAGAGGCATGGAACGTGAAACTAGAAAAATCTACCCAAGTAGACAAATTAAACGGTTCGGTTCGAAATTCTAATCACTGAAGTAGGCCGGAACATACAAAACGAAACAACGCGAATATGACAATAAAGATGAGGACAACAGTTCAAACAATGTAAATAGTTTAAACACGAGATTAGATATCACATTAGCAATGTTTTCTTTGTTACTAAAAATATTGTCCTATGTTTTATTACTTTGCTGAGTTTCTGAAAGGCATTTCTGCTAATCCAATACATCTTGTAATTACTATTCTTCTTAAAAGCTTATTTGTGTCTCTGGCATTATCGGCATTTATCGCTCACACCATACCTCTGACGCTTTAAGTCCCTTCTTAGTCTGTGAGGAAATATTTCAGTATACACTGCTATACAGGAGATAAAATATTATACAGCATTTCAACAATATTTGCTGTGCTTCTAATGGCATTTTCTGTTGTGTTTTTTTATTTTGCTTAGTTTCGAATATTTGCTATTCGAATGCTAGACAATCTTCTCAAAGATGAAGAAGTGACTCGAAGCAACAGAAATGTGGTTCTACAGAAGGATGCTGAGGATACCATGGACCGAATATGTGTGCAACGACAAGGTTTTGGAGTGAATGGAAATGAAAAGGAGACTTATACTTAACATCTGAAAAAGATAGCTGAACTTTCTGGGACACGTAATGAGAAAGGAGAGCTTGGAGAATTTAATACCCACAGGACGGATAGAGAGAAAGAGGAAAGCAACGTGAGACATAAGTGAATGGCGAAGCGGGGTGGGGGGAGATATCACAAGGAAATGTATTAAGAGCAACAAAGGATAGGGGTAAGTGGAGATTCATAATCACCTACGTCCTGAAGGGACACGATACATAAAGAAGAAGAATGCATATGATGTCTCACACTTTACAAATTTTGCTATTAGATTCACAAGACCTAATTAAGTATTAATTTATTCATCCTTAAAAAAACACTTAGCGTCTTAAATTCTCCGAAGTTTTGGGTTATTGTATATGCTCTCTATATCACATACACATAGACATACACACACACACACGCACACACACACACACATATATATATATATATATATATCTGTGTGTGTGTGTGTGACTCTCTCTGTGTGTGTGCGTGTGTGTGTGTGAGAGAGATGTACTGGGAAAGCTTGCAAATATGGAAATAGCTTGCAAATGTTTCTAATGATTAATCAGGGACAGGGAATTCTGGAACAAAAGCTCCATTCCCCGAAACGCACTCAGCGAACTTTTTGCACGTTTCCGCCCTGTCACGTGATTGATGTCGGTTAAGTCATCGAGTGTACGCACACGCACACCGTGCCACTCGGTGCAAGCGTTCCCTATCTGCACCATCTTCGCTGTGTCGCCGATAAGATCGCTCAATTCCGTCTGCTCAATCAACTCAATCGAAACAGCGGCGCGAGCTGTGTCGTTGGAAACATCATTACTGTTATTCAATTCACTGAATCCATAGGAAGAAGATGCCGGGTGCATCAGCGCAAATAGATTATAACTCTCTGGGTGTGTTTCTTTTTTCTTTTTAGTCGCTAAGTTTCTAGGATACCCATTTTTTTATTGTGTATATATTCCGATACAATGCAGGTATTCTCGTCTGGTTTAGGCAGCTATGCAAAAATCGGATGACACACATGTTCTCAGTTGGACATTACCGATGTTTACCGGTAGTCATTTTATGTGATGAGTCTACAGGTAACACATTCCAGTTGATTGATATACCACTGAAGCTAATAACACACACACACACACACACACACACACACACACACACACACACACACACACACACAGAGGACCTTGAATATGTTCTCGATGTTTTCCAACAGATGACGTTCCCAGAACTGCGCCCGTGTAGTTTCAGATGGTAACGTATCGATAAAGAAGTAATATAAGCAAACTTGAAATTCAGTGTATGTAATTTCGCCGAAGTGTAAACAACTTTGTTTTTTATCGCGTTAAGCATGTCGGATTTCGTGTCAAAGAGAGTGTATTTGCGGAGAACTTTACTGCACTACTTTATTTACAAAAATATGCAGCTGAAGTATACAGAGTTCTTGTTGAGACTTACGGCGACCATGCTCTGTCGGAAACAACATGCAGTGTTCGGTTTAAATGCTTCAAAAATAATAATTTTGGTGTTGAAGATAAAGAACGTCCTGGAGCACCGAAAATGTTTGAAGACGAATTATTGAAGGCATTACTTCATGAAAACTCCTATCAGGTGCAAGCTGAACTTGCAAAGTCATTAGGAGTGGATCACGCAACAGTTTCGTGACGTTTGAAACCATTAGAAATAATTCAAAAGTGAGGTAATTTGGTGCCGTACGAGTTGAAGCTGAGAGACGTCGAACGACGATTTATCACGTATAAACAGCTGCTTCAACAGCAGAAAAAGTAACTTTTTACATCGTTTCATGATGGTAAAAGGATACACTACGATAACCCTAAGCGTCCACATTACACCCTCGCTGGTCGCCAAGATAATTGCACAACTTGACCCACACAAAGCGAGCGGCGGTGACGGAATCCCAGTCACAGTACTGAAGAAATGTGCCCCAGAACTCACCTCTGTCCTCTCTAAACTCTATAACCTCTGCCTATCTGCTTCCTGTTTTCCTGCCTGTTGGAAGTCCTCCTGTGTAGTTCCTATATTTAAGAATTCTGGCGAACCCTCAGACTCCGCCAATTACCGTCCTATTAGTCTCCTTCCGATCTTTGGCAAAGTTTTCGAAGCCATTATCAACGCCGAGGTGATTCAGCATCTCACGGCCAACAGGCTTCTCTCTGACAAACAGTACGGGTTTCGCTTCACCAGGTCTACTGCTGATATGCTAACGACCATTACCGAGTACATATACCGGGCACTTGACAAGAATGGCGAAGCCCGAACCGTTTCCTTGGATATCTCCAAAGCGTTCGACAGGGTCTGGCATGCTGGCCTCTTGTGCAAACTGCGGAGCTACAGGATAACTGGACATCTGTTTGACCTCATCCAGTCATTTCTATCTAACCGCACATTGAAGGTGGTATTAAATGGGCATGCCTCCCAAAACTACCATACGAACGCGAGCATACCTCAAGGTTCTATCCTAGGTCCCACGCTCTTTCTGATCTACATTAATGATCTCCCCGACGCCATTAGATCCCAAGTTGGCATGTATGCCGATGACACAACAATCTACTCTCGCATCGATCAAAAACCAGGTGTGGACGACAAAGTGAACATCGCTGCCGTACTTGAAAAGGACCTCCAGTCCTTAGTGGCCTGGGGTAGGAAATGGCTAGTAAATTTCAATGCCTCTAAAACGAAGCTGTTATCAACTAACCACCATAGACAATCGCATCTACCTCCAATAGGCATGGGACAGGCTAGCCTCCCAGAGAGTAAAATACTACGTCTCCTTGGCCTTACACTTTCGGCGGACCACAAATGGAATGACTATATCGAATCCATTGCCAAAACTGCTGCTATGAAAGTCGGTTCTCTGTGCAGGGCCCGGAAGTTTTTCCCACCTGAATCTATTCTGCACATATACAAATCTACCATCCGCCCGTGTATTGAATATTGCTGCCATATCTGGTCGGGTGCCCCTGCTGCACAAAGGAGGATCTGTAACGTGGTTGATACTGACTTGGCAGACCGGCTGCAACCACTCTCTCACCGGCGTGATGTGGCTTCCCTGTGCCTCTTCTACAAGTACTTTCATGGCTTCTGCTCCGATGAGCTTAGATCACTGGTGCCGCCTAAGTACGAATTTACAAGAGATACTAGATTAGCAACTAGGTCCCACCCTTTTACAGTTAAACAAATAAGATGTAACCGTAAATTCTACTCCAACAGCTTCTTTTCTCGCGCTTCCCGCCTGTGGAACTCCCTTCCACAAGTCTGCTTTCCCGACAGCTACGATCTCCAGGTGTTTAAATGTAGGGTCAATAGACACCTCCTATCATACTAACTCCCAATTATTCTCAGAACACTCTCATTTACCCAACCCTCATTCTCGGTATCCTTACCCGCCTATCACCCACCCTCTGACATTTCCTATATTTAACCATTCTCGGTATCCCTACCCGCCTATCACCCACCCTCTGACATTTCCTATATTTAATCATCCTTTCTCCACTCTATGTAGCCCCCTGCGCAGTAGTGGCAGTGACATGCCTTGCTTGGGGTGAAACGCTTATAAAAAAAAAAGATGGTTGTGGGGTAAGCTTGGTCATGCATCAACATTGGCGGCAAACCCGTGTCTCCGTAGTTCAAAGATTCTGCTTTGCATTTGGTGGGATCAGCTGGGTGTAGTATATTAGGAACTGCTCAAACCGACCGAAACCATCACAGAAGATCGCTATCGCTTACAATTGATGCGTTTGGGTTGAGCATTGAAGAAAAACGGCTGGTATACGAACAGAGACACGACAAAGTGATTTTGCAACATGGCAACGCTAGGCCTCATGCTGCAAACGGGTGAAAACCTACTTGGAAACGCTTAAATTGGAAGTCTTACTCCACCCGACGTATTCACCAAACATTGCCCTGTCCGATTATTGCCGTGTTCCGTTTGATGACACATGGCCTGGCTGAGCAGCACTTTTATTCTTATGAAGATTCCAAAAAATGGGTTGACTCGTGGTTAGCCTAAAAAGACGTCTCGTTTTTCCGACGTGGAATTCAAGTGCTGCCAGAAAGATGGGAAAAGGTAGTGGCTAGTGATGGACAATACTTTTAGTGGCATGTTACTTACTAAGTTTTGTAAATGAAACATTACTTCCTGTTGGTAAAAAAAGAATCAACAGTAGATATTCTCACTGCGATACTATTCCCTAGTTTAGTGTTTTTTCATGTTGGGGAACAAATGATAGTCAAATCAGGAGAATAGGGAGGATGATCAACGAGTTCAAAGTCACAGTCGCGCTCAACAGCCATTAAATCAAAGAACTTGTGTGCTGGAGCAGTGCCCTGGTGAAAAAAATCCCTTTCATTCTTTTTTCCTGTGTATTTGATTTTAATTAGTCACTTAAGTGCCATACGTGATACACGCTTAGGATATCATGTCTCGAAAGAGATATGACTGACTGGACAGTAGCTTGCCATTGCTTTCTACGGTAGACTGGTTGCCAGCCAAGGCTATAGAACCCAATCTGTCCTATTATTTAACCCATAACTGGAAGGAAGAGACGGATTGCCAAAGGTATTTGTGCGTAAGTGAATCTAAGGAATTCAACTGGAAGTCGAACTCGGCTTCCCGATTTGTAGTTCAGAGTCGATATCCACTGCACCACAAAACATATCCATTGGTCTTAATAGTTTTTCGTAACTACTTCATAACTGATGGTGTGGCCTCTTTTGAAGATAATCAATAAACACAATACCTTTTTCATAAACCTTCCCCGCCCCAGAAAACTGAAGTCATCATCTTCCATGCAGATGAAAGGACCCTGGCTGCTTTTGGAATAGATGAGAAGGTCTGTTTCCACTGGATGGGTTGTCTTTGTCTTTGCCTAAAAGTGGTGAACATAACATTCATCCTGGGTTTTGAAAGGTTGAAGAAAGTCAGCTGGATCTGCCTCAAAAAATGCCAGATCTCGCCGTGATGTGCTCAACCTGGTGCGCTTTAGATCATGTGTCAGAAGACGTGGCATCCATCTTGCAGAAAACTTAGTCGGCTTTTTCAACTCTCCCATGGGATTTATAATCAATCTCCGGTCATTTATTACCAATATTTTCTTTGTGGTTGCTGTCGAAGAACGTCTATACGTTGGGTCATCTTCAAGATTCTCCTTTCCTCCTCCTATGTTTTTTGATAAAACTGGAGAGCCATCATTTAATTTAGCAACCATGTCAGCTTGAATGATTATGGGAGCTAAAACCTATTTCCACAGGTACTTGATAACACCACGATGCCAAAATTTGTTCATTTTGAAGAGAAGTCGTTACTACTTAATTTCAAAGCTTTCTTTGAATGGATAGATGTCAGTTTACCTGGAAAAAAATAAACGAAGAAGAGCAAAAATTAAAGCACGCAAAATTTTGCATCTTTAGTCTCACTTCTTCATGAAGTTAAAACATCTCCATGTTCTCTGTATTCCAAATGTCAGAAGAAAGTTTCACTCAGACGGCAGAAAAAAAAAGTTAGTTTGTGAAACAGACTCCCGTGTGAATGCTTTCATCAATACAATCTTAACCTCATCAAGTAAAGATCAATCGTTATCTATCAACCTTATCCTCATAATCTTCAGTAACTTCTGCTTCTTTTTTCACTCCTATTGCATCTTATTTACGATCAGTCAGTCAGTTTAGTGGCATACGTGATACACGCTTGCGCGATCATGTCTCGAAAGAGACATGAATTTCTTGTCAGAGAATTTTCCCGCAGCAGGTTGCCATTACTTTCTGCAGTAGACTGGTTGCTAACCAAAGCTATAGACACCAAATGTCCCGATATTTAACCCATAACTGAGGAAGAAGCGACGGATTCATACCTTTCCAAAGGGTATTTGTGCGTAAGTGAATGCAACGAATTCAACTTGAATTCGAACTCGACTCTATAATTTCTTGTTCCGAGCCGATATCCAATGCAACACAACGCAAATCATTTACCATAACCATTTTAAAAGTAACCCTCTACACTGAGTTGTTCTCGAGCCTATGTTAGAATCTAGCATAACAATATCCAAATGAATTACTGGCGCTGGCTGATCCTTGTATTACTGAGACAGTAACTGCCACTTTTTACACGTGTCACTTGTCACAATATTATAAGCCACCGTCCTTTGTGGAAAATTCTTCTTATGCTAAGGCATCTATAAGTATCATATCTAATTCGATTTTAGGGCAAGTGTCCATTGCATTTCGGTTAGAAATTTTCAAAACCCACTTGCTTTCTCCTGGTTAATCATAACCGTTTAAAAATGATAAATAAATTTGTGATTCAAATTTGATGGAACTTTTCTGACGGTTGTGTGAACACAATGCGCCAAATCATCATGACCGAGGGTTTCGCTGTTGCACTCAGCATAGTTGCAGTATAAAACTTAAATTAAAGCATAAAAGAGTCTGAGCAGGCGTCTGCAGCATGGATTAGCAAGCCAACCTATCAGACAGGTATACTTGGATAGGAATAACCAGCTACATATTAGTAGCTGGTGAAAGCAATGAAAGTCAGATCACTATCTTTCCAAAGAATACATGGAACATCATATAATAAATAAAAGGAAGTTGTGGGGGGTCGTGATCATCTGTCAACTGAAGTGACATGGCATTAAAAAAAATCATAAGTATGTGCGTTGTGGTGCAGTTGATATCGGCTCGGAACAAGAAATGAGAGAACCGAATTCGAATTCCAGTTGAATTCGTTGCATTCAATTACGCGCAAAATAGCAAGACAGATTGAGTTCTATAGCCTTGGTTGGCAACCCGTCTACTGCAGAAAATATTAGCAAGCTATTGTGGGAAAATCTTTTGCTCAGTTAGTCATGTTTCTTTCAAGACATGATCGTTCAAGCGTGTGTTATGTATGGCACTCAACTGACTGATTCATACTAATAATATTGAATTTTCAGCCATTATTAAACTTGTGCCTAGTTTTTCTTTCAACTTACTTTTATTTACTTTATCACTTCTTTTTTGTGCTTTGCCGCTCCCGGACGTGGGCAGTCATGACTCTCCACAACTTCCCGACCTTCGTAGCCTTTAGGTTCCTTAGGCATGTTACACAATGCTTTCCACTGTCCACCTTTGCTTTTATTTATGTTTTTTTTATTAGTAGTTGAAGAAGGCAACAGAAAGCTACTCCACTATCTTGCCACTCTAAGAGAATCGCGTATCCGGCTATGTGTGGCCACCATACATATATATATATATATATATATGAAGAAATTTTTATTTATTAAAAAGACAGGTTTTATTACTTAAGCGTTATTCTAGTGGATACTCGTATTTAAGTAGACGCAGTGTCTGTTTATTAAACAGTATATTTATTTATTTTCATCTACCAAGCCTGAATATTTGAGAAACGGAAATTTTCTGAATATTCAGATAGGGATGATCTTCTTCTATCTACCCTGTCACTTCAGGACGTAGGCGATCATGTCTTTCCACGTTTCCCTATCCCTGGTGGCTCTGAGCATGCCTTCTCCTGTTACTGCATGCAGCTCTCGCTCCATCATCCACCTGATTAGGTCCTTCATATATGTTATCTGTTGCTTTCCCCTGTCTCTTTTTCCCTCTATCTGGCCTGTTAATATCAGGTTCTCCAAGCCCTCCTTCCTCATTGCATATCCCAGAAACTTCAGCTGTCTCTTCCTGATGCTCAGTATTAACTTCCTTTTTGTTTCCATCCTTTCTAAGATCTCATCATTGCTCACATACTCGATCCATGATATTCGCAGCATCCTTCTGTAGAACCACATTTCAGTTGCTTCAATTTTTTCCTTCATCTTTGATGATATTGTTCAGCATTCACTGCCATATTGAAGAACGGACATCACATAGCAATCCAGTACTCTCTTCCTTGTTTCTAACGAAATTGTCCTGTTTCTTAATACCTTACTTAACTTCTGGAATGCTTCCTTCGCCATACTAATTCGCCTTCGGATCTCTGTGTCGCACTTTCCGTCTTCTGTTATAACACTTCCCAGGTATTTAAATTTTTGTACCTGCTTGATTCTAGTCTCCCCGACCTGCATATTGGGTTGCTCTTTTTAATGATGACCATGCATTCGGTTTTCTTACAGTTTATTTCTAGTCCTTTCTTGTTACTTTCTTTAGCTACCTTCTGTAGGAGGTCTTGTAGTTTCCTTTCTGTGTCTCCTATTAGCACTGCATCATCTGCGTATCTTAGGGTGTTTAAATTGTGGTCTCCGATTACGAATCCAGGCATAACTTCCAGGGTTCTCAAAATATTCTCGCTGGGTTAGTTGAACAGATCCGGTGAAAATGTCTTACGCCCCTTTATATCTTTGTATATCTGCTCAATTCATTACTCGTATGCAAGCGGTTTGCTGCCAGTAAAGATTCTTGATTATTCTCAAGTCTTTCCTAAATATGTCCAGGCTGCCGAGCATCTTCATCAATTCTTTGTGACGTATTTTGTCAAACGTCTTCGCATAATCAATAAAGCACAGGTACAAGTCCTTCTTCATTTGTATTACCCTTTCAAAGAACATCCTAATTATAAATATGGCATTCCTTGTTCCAGTGTCTTTAACGAAACCACACTGTTCTTGTCCTATCTCTGGCCTGATTCTGCATCTCGCTCTATTTATCAAGATTCGGACGATCAGTTTTGTTATATGGCTCATTAATCTGATGGTTTTGTGGAGTTCACACTTATTTGCTCCTGACTTCCTATGTAGTGCTATGAAGATAGACTTGCTGAGTTCATCTGGTATAACCCCACTATTATAAATATCATTTATTATTTCTGTAATTTTCTCTATACCAAATTCTTCCAGGTATATCAGCAGCTCTATGACTATGCCGTCTGGATCAGCTGCTTTGTTTCTATTCAGTTTGGCTACTGCAAATTCCACTTCAGACTTTAATATTTCCGGTCTGTCCTCATCTTTGTGTATTATTGGTTGCTCTGTCTTGTTGTGGAAAAGATCTTTTATATATTCTTCCCATCGTTGGAGTATTTCCTCTTTCTCCAAAATGATTGTTCCATCTTTAGATTTTAGACATCCTGTTGAAGAGCAGGTTTTTTGTTCTGTCAGTTCTTTTATTTCCTTATGCATGTTTGCTTTATTATTCTTGCTCAATCTCTCTACTTCTGCACATTTGACATTGATCCATTCCTCTTTAGCCTGTCTATATTTTCTTCTTATTTTCTTGTGTAGTTCCCTGTATTCCGTTCCATGTCTTGATATCAAGATAGGGATGATGGGTAGACAAAAATAAATAAATAAATATACTGTTTAATAAATAAACGGAGCGTCTACTCAAATACGAGTATCCACCTAAAATAACATTTAAGTATATATATATATATATATATTAATCATAGCTTAGAACGTGTACGAACTACAAACTACTACAAAATTGTACATTTTCTTTCGATATTGAAAAAACAATGTCTCATCAGGTAATTAATAATGATGGCCATAAACGTTTATTACTATCATTATCAACTACCTGATGAGAAATTGTTCTTTCAATGTCAAAGCAAAATGTATAATTTTGTAGTAGTTTCTAGTTTGTACATGTTCTAAAGTATAATTAATAATAAATATTCATTGCTCTATCTTTATATTGAGCAGTGTTTTAAATTATTGTTTTGTAAGTTGCAATTATTGAGCGCTTTCAAATAAGTACCACGCATATATAATATATAAATAATATATGTAACAAATTGTATATATATATATATATATATATATATATATATATTAATATTGATATTTATAATTATATACATACACTCTTCACACACACACACACACACACACACACACACACACACACACATATATATATATATATATATTCGTCCGCATCCGATTGCTTTTACCCAGAATTGAAACCTGACCGACGAATTGGCGTCAGTCGGCAATTCTACTTCTGAGCTATAGTCGCTCGGTAGAAGGAGGCAGACTTTTAGTGTATGATGTATCATATGCTGGTAGTTAGTGCTCTAATTCATTACTGAATGAATGATATATATATATATATATATATATATATAAATATATATATATATAAGCATAATGTTATTATTGATTAGCTATGCATTAAAGTTTGGCAGTTCTTTTGATGTTTAGTATAAAAGCGTGACATGCTTAATGATAAAATTTGCTGTAAATTAATGTAAAAGAAGAAGAAAAAGCAATGATAAAAATTCAATTATTAAGTCGTTCACTTATTAAGTTGGATCTAAACTGAGAAATATCAAGACAGAATATTTCTTTTTTGATGTGAGGTTATTTAAGTTCTAAAATTTTCAACTGATGAATACAATCATGAGACAATGAAGAAATTAACGTGGAAAGAAGACGGAACTGAACTTCAGTAAATTGCACCTGAAAAATGCAAACAAGTTTTGTAAACTTGTTCAGAAAACAATTCTTATTTATTTGCCGTGTCCTTTCAGGACATAAGTGATCATAGCTTCCCACTCGCCTCTATCCCTTGTCGCTCTTAATATTTTTCCTCTTCGTACCTTGAAGCCGTAGCGAGATGGTTAATGTTAATTGAATCAGCCTTGTGTTAAACATAACCGAACTCCTTAGAATTTATAGGTTTATTCATTTTCATCAGAAGGTTAACAGCAGGTTCGAATGTGTGGGTTTTGTGGAAGAATAAAAATATACATTTTGCATGTTTGAATAGAAATTTATTGATAGAAAAGAATAACAGGAATTGTTGAAGTTAATGTGCAATTAGAAACATTATTAAGAAGTTAAGGGTAGAGTTCGTAGTAGTAACTTGTTGGAAAGAGTTTATGCGTACGTATATATGTATGTAGGATGTGCGTTGTGGTGTATTGGATATCGGCTCGGAACGAAAAATCGGGGAGCCGAGTTCGAATTCCAGCTGAATTCATTGCATTCACTTACGCGCAAATACCCTTGGGAAAGGTATTAATCCTACTATTCCTTCCAGTTATGGGCTAAATAGCAGGACAGATTGGGTTCTATAGCCTTGGTCTACCGCAGAAAGCAATGGCAACCTACTGCGGGATAATGTTCTGCCCAGTCAGTCATGTCTCTTTCGAGACATGATCGCCCAAGCGTGTATCACGTATGGCACTTAACTGACTGATATATGTATGTACGCATGAGCGTTTGTTGGGTAGGAGTGCTTTTGAAGTATTGGCTCAGTTTTAAAGGGTTCCGTGTGGTTATCAAGTAGACGGGTCAACGATGAAGAAGAAGAAGGTGAGAGGTGAACGATGAAGAAGAAGAGAGAAAGAGAGAGGCAACAATAATACGATCGATTGATGTTAGTTAAGGGTACATGTTAACTACGCTCATCTCATTGACAAAGACAAATCCTGTAAAGAGAAGGAGCGGAAAATTACTACAACAAATTCACTGCGGCATGACTTGACAGAGATTATTTTTCTCATTCACCCGTCTTTCTCGCCAAGCTATGTGACGCTTGCTTTCTTCATCACCAAGCTACGTGACACATACACTCTTTCTTACCAAGTTATGTGATATTTAAACTGTTCTACACTTAGTTATATGAGGCTTACATTTTCTCCTCCCTTTCTTTGGACATCTGAACATGGTTTAATGGTTATCAGGCTTGTTTCGCTAGAATCAGTACAAGGTAGCACCTGTTAGGGTCCCAGCTATGGGAAAATAGTTAACCCCCAAACTGGGATCAAAACACTATGAAATTATAAAAATATAATTTTATAGAAAATATACATTTTTGAAGAAACCAGTAATACATTTTTGAATACAAAACTAGAAGACATCTTCAGGCTGAGTTGTATTTAAGTGCTAAGCCACTAACTGTTTATGACTTCATTGCAACATGCGTAACGGTGTACCATGTATCGAGTGCTGAAACTGAGATATACCAAACATAACATCTTTTCTTCATCTATGAGGAGATTGTTCATCATTTCCTTCATTACAGAAAAACTGATATTACATAGCAATTCGGTACTCTTTTCTTTGTTTCTAATGACATTTTCCTGTTTCTTAATACTTTGCTTAGCCTTTGGAAGACATCTCCAGCATTCAATGCCATATAGGAGGACTAATATTACATAACAGTTCAATACTTTTTTTCTCTGTTTCTACTGAAATTTTCCTGTTTCTTAATACTTTTCTTAGTTTTTTAGCTATCAATTTTGAGGACCTATAATATAGAACCAAACTCATTGCTAAGGATTCACCTCTTTCTGATTTAGTTTAACCAACAACACAAATAAAAAAAAAATAATTTTTTCTGATGAATAGATTGATTTGTGGAAATGCCTGGATAAATGTTTTATTAGTTCTGAAAATTTTAAAAAAGTTTTTCGTTTTGTTTTTAAGAAAGAGTTTGACATTTCATCTATGAAAAGTATGAAAGTGTTTACTTGCATCTTTCTTGGCCATCTCTTTTTTAGTAGCCTCACTGGGAAGCGGATATCCTTCTTTTTTTAAAAAGTGTTTAATATTTCCTTTGTGAAAAGTATATAAATGTTCACTTGAGTCTTTCTCGAGAGCCTCACAAGTCAGTGAATATCTCTGTTTCACAATTTCCACTGTTTTACAGGGGGTTACATAGGAGGAAAGTTATAAGAAAAAGTGACAGGTTATAGGGGGTGTCAGGAAGTGGATAAGAGAGGGATGAGAATACTGATGAGAGTGGAGTGGACGGAGAAAGGAGCATGAGAGAGAGAGAGAGGATGCAGGTTAGTGAGATAGGAGATGACGATTGACTTTACATTTAAATTATTAGACATTGTGGCTGTTGGGAAAACAAGTAAATAGAAGGGAATTCCACAGGCAGGAAGTGCGATAAAAGAAGCTGATGGAATAGTATTTATGTTTACAATTTATTATTTTCACAGTAAAAGTATGTGATTTATATATATGATCAAAAGAAAACATTAAATAAATACTAGTCAAAAAATCAATAAATGTTAAACAATGTACGATCTAAACTAATTAGAGATTATGTTCTTATTAGTTAATATAAAACAATGAACTGTAATTAAATTAAGATGAAAGAAATATTATCAAGAATGAGTAATGGCTGACAAGGTATCGTGCAATAAATTTTCAGGTTTTCATACTGGTCATGTTCATAAAACAATTGAAATTAATTTGAAAATCTAACCTTACTTATAAACAGAACATTGTCTCTGTGTGTGTGTGTGTGTGTGTGCCTGTGTGTGTGTGTGTGTGTGTGTGTGTCCGTTACCTATAGACTCTGAAACGGCCAAACCGATTTTCTTGAAATTTTACACAGTTGTACTATAAGCATCTGCGAGAGTTCTTAGCTAAGTTTTGTGTTGAGGTACCCCCGATAAATATCAAAAACTGATAATTGAAAAAATCGGGTTATAGAAGGAGTGGTCCGATTTTAATCAAATTTGATACACTCATAGACAAAGACATAAGAAACGATATTCAGAAGTTTCAAGGTTGCAGTTCTTACAAAAGTGCAGAAAATCAATAATATATATATATATATATATAAAAGGCAAGATTTTTAGATGTGTGTCTATTAATCTGCCTGTATGTCTGTATTTTTTCAGCTCTTTTATTTTAGTTTTTACTTTGGGTTTGGCTCTAAGTAGGTATAATTATAAGATACCATTTACTCAGAGGACTTATTTAGCCTTCAAAATTTAGTTTACGATGAAAAAAACTTGTTTGATATCGATACCAGGAAATCAAAATTTGACATCCATTCATTTTCCTTTCAGTCTACGGTTTCGCTTTAACTGGAAACAACTATTGCTTTTTAGTCTTTTGTGCCAATGTCCAAAGAGTCTGAGCTCTAGGACCATGGATTAGTTTTAAAGCTTTCATTACACCAAAGCAATGCCGGGCTATACTGCTAGTATACCATAAAAAAGTAATAATGGTTGACAAGTTTGCATCAACTAAAAATAATTCAAGATAAATAAAAATAATATTACTAAATAAAGCAACTAAAAGTAACATGAAAAAAAATGCCATTAAAAATTAAAAAAATGGCTGACAATGCTACATCTAAAAATACAATATTACCGCTCATGGAAATAAGACAACTAAACTTATGATAAAAATACTTGTCTGAAATTAATAAGGATTGATATTAACATCTAATAAAAACTCAAAATAATAATATTAATATTAAATGAATAAAGATGAAATTAGGATGAAATAAATTTTAGTTAAAAATAATAATTGACAATACTTCATTTAATAAAAAAATGTCTGGATAATATAACTGCTAGAGTAAATGAAGCAATTAGCATTAAATTAAAAAATATGAGTCAAAAATTAAAAATGACTCACAATGCATCATCTAACAAAATTTCAAGATAATATTTGTAGCATTAAAATTAAGTATAAATAAATATTCATAAAATGTTGAAAATATTTGAGAATAATTCATGTAACTAAAATTCAAGATACGAATACATCATTGTCAAAATAAGCAAGTGTAATTAAGTCAGTTAAGTGCCATATGTGAAACACGTTTGGGTGATCATGTTTTGAAAGAGACATGAATGACTGGGCAGAAGATTATCTCGCAATAGGTTGCCATTACTTTATGCGGTAGACTGGTTGCTAGCCAAGGCTATAGAACCCAACCTCTCCTGCTATTTGACTTATAGCTAGAGAGGGAAGAGATGTATTATATCAAGTAGTAATTATTGGGGGATCAGTTTATTACTTCATATCAATATAAAACTGACCCCCACTTTATGCCCAGTAGAAGCCTTAATCATGTTTTCAACTATTATATTCAATCAGTCAGTTAAGTGCCATATGTGAAACACGCTTGGGCGATCATGTCTTGAAAGAGACATGAATGACTGGGCAGAAGATTATCTCGCAGTAGGTTGCCATCAATTAAGATGCAAAAAATGGTAGGCAAAAATTAAAAATGTATAAAAATGATTTATGGCATTCACATTCATGATAGCACCAGTATAAATAAAGCCAATGAAAATAAGAGGAAATTCTAGATGAAAAATTAATAATGATAGCCATTGATTCATCTAACAAAAAAAAATTAATAAGATAGCTGGACAACTAGTTTAAGTAAAGTAAGTGGAATTACAATTTAAAAAATACCATCAAAATGAGTAATGGCTGACAATGCTAGAGCAAATAAAATTTAAATATACCATTAGTACTAATAATATTACTAGTGTTAATATAGTAACTGCAAATAAAATTTAATAAATTTTAGTTAAAGATTGATAATGGTCAACAATTCTTCATTTAATTATAATTCATGATAATAATTATATACAATTAATAATTATAAATAATTATGAATAATTATAAAATTAATAATTATAAATAATTAATAAATTACTGATGAAAAATTAACAATGAACACTGACTCTTATAATAAACATTCAAAGTAATAATAATAATAATAATAATAATAAATAAAAATCGCCACGATAGAGTTGGGCAATATTTACATTGGGCAATGTGCAAACATTATGGAAAAGCTGTAAACAAACACTGGTATGAACATCACCCAGCACCGGTTACAGATATAGAAGATGTAACCATTCTATGGGATTACACCATCTACACAGACAGAAAAATTGAAGCAAACAGGCCAGACATTATTGTTAAAAACCAGAAGGAGAAAACTTGTCTATTAATTGATATGGCTTGTCCAGCGGATTGTAACATAGCAATCAAGGAATTTGAAAAACTGTCAAAATATAAAGACCTGGAAATTGAAATAGAAAAAATGTGCAAATTGAAAACAAGAGTTGTGCCAGTGATAGTAGGTGCACTTGGAATGATAAAAAATGGAACAAAACAACACATTGAAGGAATCCCTGGAAACCCCAGCTTAAGAGATATACAAAAAATTGTCTTATTAAGTACAGCCCACACACTAAGGAAAACTTTATCTATGTAATGCTGGGGATGATAGGGAAGATAGAAAAACATGAAATGGAGCCATAACAACATGCTACTACCTGCCTTAGGTCTCCCCGCAGACTTGGTTGGTAGTGAGACCAAAGCAGAAATCGAAATATGATAAAAAATGACATAATAATAATAATAATAATTGTAACATAGCAACTAAGGATTTCAACATAGCAATGAAGGAATTCAAAAAACTGTCAAAATATAAAAACCTGAAAATTGAAACAGAAAAAATGTGGAAATTGAAAGCAAGTATAGTACCAGTGATAGTGGGTGTACTTGGAATGAAAAAAAGTGGAACAAAACAACACATTGAAAGAATCCCTGGAAACACCAGCTTAAGAGATATACATAAGATTGTCTTGTTAATTACAGCCCACACACTAAGGAAAACTTTGTCTGTAAAAGCTAGGGATATTAGAGGAGATAAAAAAAAACCAGGAAATGGAGTCATAACAACACACTACGACCTACTTTCAGTCTTCCTGCAGACTTGGTAGGTAGTGCAACCATAGCAGAAAACAAATTATGATAAAAATAATAATGTAGACAAACTCCATATCCATGACATGTTATGTAGGGCAGAGTTGAAAGCTGAAACTGAAGGTTTTGTTTTAGCTGTACATGACAAGTGCTTGCTAACTAGAAATGCAAATTCTGTGATAAATATCCAGAATTAATTGACCAACTTGTATCAGGTTGTATGGTGTTAGCATCAATTGAATATAAAACATGGCCAATATCTGACAGAATGGGCCAATATCTGCACTAAAAAATATGCAATTTTTACAGGAAAGAAACAGGTATGAACATCATCCAGTCCCCATTACAGAGATAGAACCTGTAACAATTTTATGAGACTTTACAATACACATGGACAGAACAATCAAAGACATTGTGATCAAAGACCACACAAAGAGAATGTGCTTTTTTATTGACATATTAGTACCGGTAGATAATAATGTATCTTTGAAGATCTTAAAAACACTATAAAAATATAATGGGGCCTCAGATTAGTGAAGGGGGCCGGTGTGCAAGTGAAATGGCTGAGAGGAAGGCCCTGAAATGGTGCACATTCTCTCCTGATGACCCCAGATTTAAATATAAACTCAAGAGGAACACATTAAAAGAAATTCAATGAAATCATATGCCGCAGAGAGGCTTGGTGGAAATGTCATTAGAATGAGGAGTATTAAATGTTCAGCTCGCTTCAGGTGAGTTTCAATTACTTTCCAGTAATTTCCTTCTTCTAAATATCTTGAAGTGGAAATCTAAAAAAAGAAAGTGGCATATGAGGACATCAATAATTCCAGTTGTAGTTGGAGCCCTCAGATTCACAAAGCCATTTCTGACCTAAGATATCTGGAAGGAAATGCATATACAACAGAAATCAAAGGAAATAATAATAATAATAATAATAATAATAATAATAATAATAATAGGGTCCTGGGCATGAGAATAAACTGCATCTGGCAGCGAGGCCTCTTAATTGCTGTTGTTCTCAGGTCCACCCTGACCCAAAGTGGTAGCACTATGGGTAAATAGTTAATCCTGAAAGTGGGGTCAAAACACTATGGAAGTATAAAAAAGACTTTGATAAAAATATATACATAAAAATAGCCTTTTATAGAAAAATATACATTTTTGAAGGAAAAATTATTACCATAACAAATTTTTGAAGGAAAAAAAATATTCTCAGCAAAACATTTTTAAATACAAAACTAGAAGACATTTTCAGTTTTCTAAAATAAAAAAAGAATAAAAACAAAAAAAAATTAATTAAAATCTGACAAAATCAATCTTCTCACTATAACCAAACATTATAAAAAAATACTTTTAAACCCCATCTTTTTGACATTAAATAACCCACAGACGTTGATATGCCATTAAACAAAACTCAAACTCAAAATATTAAGAATAATAATAAAAATAGTGTTTATTTATATCTTAAATTTGATATTTATATTTTTAAGATATAAATAATTATATATGTATATGTATTCCTAACTAGTAACATATATATATATATATATATATATATATATATATATATATATATAAGATATAAGATATACACTACCTGTCATAATTATTAGGCCACTCCAGTTTTTTTAAAAAAGAAATGATGTATTTCATACTATTTTTAGTATTTATTACCAAGTGGATAATTCTAAATGAAAATAGAATGGTTCTTTTGTTAATGTGCATCAAATGAACTGTTCTGTATACCAGTTTTTGTGCTCTCTTCCCCATGCTAGTCTCTTTTTCTTATTGCCTGGCCAAAGCAAAGGCTTCTTGGCTGCCTTGTAAAATTTTACAAAGTAATAATTATAACAGAACCATTCTATTTTTATTTAGAATTATCCACTTGGCAATAAATACTAAAAATAGTATGAAATACATCATTTCTTTTAAAAAAACTGGGGTGGCCTAATAATTATGGCCAGTAGTGTAAATGAAATTATAACTTATTGAAAATGTTTTTTTTTTGTTTTAATAAAAGTTTAATCCCAATCATAGAATATTATGCAGTTAGGAAAAATGGATGTTGGAAATGTCAACTCCATATCCGACCAACAACTATGATCTTTGGACATTCTACATTTCTTCATTGAAACATGGAAGCAGCTTGTAAAAACAAACTCAAAACAAAACAAAGTGAATTATGATGAAAGAATCTGATGTGGGGGCCTCCCCTTTTTCAAGAACATAGACACGTCTAAAATATACATATACTCCTGCCATAGTGAGATACTGTGAGATGTCAAGAGATACCGGGTAATACCGAAAGATACCGAGGTTTCACAGAGAATACAGAGTAAGTAGTTCATAGTAGCTCTGAACTCCGCTCAGCAAGAAGATTATTACACAGCACCCATCAGCTTCCGATGTGGACATACTAAACATACTACGGCTTCACTTCAGAGACTTGTATATATTCCTGGATTACTAACCCGCGTTCAAGTTTGTATCTTTTATGTTAATATACTTATTTTTCTATCTTCAATTCTGGTTGTTGTTCCTTTATTTTGTGCAGTTCCCATTCTCGGGATCAACAACAGAATCCTATTTAAAAAATAATAACACTTGACAGTTCTTCATCTAATAAAAATTCAGTCAGTTAAGTGCCCTATGGAATACATGCTTGTGCAATCATGTCTTGAAAGAAACATGACTGACTATGCAGAAAATTTTCCCACAGTAGGTTGCCATTACTTCATGGGGTAGACTGGTTGCCAACCAAATCTATAGAACCCAATCTGTTCTGCAATTTAACCCATAGCTGGAGCGAAAAGCAGTGAATTAATAACTTTCTCAAGGGTATTTGTGAATGCAACAAATTCAACTGGAATTTGAACTTGGCTGCCTAATATCCGTTGCAGTACATCTATACTAATGTAAATAAAACGAGTGAAATTAAAATGAAAGAAATACTAATCAAAAACTAATGACAATGTAAGTAAGTCATGGAATAAATTTCAAGAAAATATAAGTGTAATTAAAGCAAATGAAACTGAGATAAAATAAATACTAGTCAAAAATAAATAATGACTATAACAACGCTGTATTTAATAACAATTCAAACTAGTACTTCTAATACTATTAGTATAAATGAAGCAAGGTGAAATTAAGATGAAAGAAATACTAATCAAAAATGAATAATGGTTGATAATTATTCATTAAAAAATTCAAATATATTAATATCAATAATTTCTTTAAATATCATGTTCCTTCAGGACATAGGTGATAATGGCTGTCCACAGATTCCTTTTCTTTTTTTATTGAAGAATTGCCATTCATTCTTGGAAAAAATAAATGATTAGTATCCATTTCCTTCTCCAACAACTACTGTGTAACAGGTCATTTATATCCAAATATTTCTGTCTAATAGTGTGGCTAGTTAATCCCTGCTTCAGATACCTGCTCAGGCACTTTTTTGTTTCTTTAATCTCCATAGAATCATCTTGTAATTTCAACTGCAAATATTTTTAACAGAACTTAGATACAGATTTTTCAAAAAAGAGTGCATAATCTGCAATCATCAACAGTTTGTAGAAAGCTCGTTTCTCAAAACACTCAGTCACAATGACTTTTGATTTTGTGTTTTATGCACAATTCTGTCTAACCAATTTTGCTCACAAGATTTGACTCAAGCTGTGGTTTGGTTTTCAGGTACATTTCAATGATGCCACATGCTTGGGATCATCTTGCCAGGTAAATATTATGGTCACCACCTTGACAAATTGGCTAGGGTGAAATGTGAACCCAGTTCTTATGGTCAAAATGCCAACATTCTAACTACACACCCACTAACTACTAAAAACTATTAGTAGATATCAGGCAATATAAAAAAATATTATTCAAAAATTTAAAATGCTTATCACTCATCCGAAAATTTGCAATAAAAATTCTACACATGTGTATGGTATATTTTATTTTTATTTCAAATTTCCTTTGATGATTCCTGATGAAATTACTTGGTTATTCCTTAATTACGATCACTAGAGAATATCATTATCATTCCATATGCAATGCCACTTCTGTTAGCCATGTAGTTATCTTCCTTTAACTTAACTCTTCTAAGTTATTTGTTCACCACTGCTGCAGTCTGATACTGAACTCACAACTCTTTTGGTCAAGTCACTGGAACTAAACAACATCGATATCCACTGGGCCATGTGTGCTTAGCATCAAAGATTGCAATATGGAGTCTGGTAAAAAATGGTTATTGAGACATTAGGTATATAAGTCTAAGAAATTTACAAACTGATGTCCTCAAGGATGTGCGTTGTGGTGCAGTGGATATTGACTTGGACTGACAAATCGGGGAGACGAGTTCAAATTCCAGTTGAATTCCTTGCATTCACTTATGCACAAGTGCCGTTGGGAAAGGTATTAATCCATCTCTTCCCTCCAGTTATGGGTTAAATAATAGGATAGGTTAGGTTCTATAGCCTTGGCTGGCAACCAGTCTACCACAGAAAGCAATGGCAAACTACTGCGGGATAATCTTCGACCCAGTCATGTCATGTCTCTTTCGAGACATGATCGCCTAAAGTGTGTATCACGTATGGCATTTAACTGACTAACTGAATATAATAGTTGGAAACATGATTAAGGCTTTTACTAGGCATAAAGTGGGGGATCAGCTTTATATTGTTATGAAGTAATAAACTGATCTCTCATTAATTACTGCTTAATAATATGATACATCTCTTCCCCACTCTAGATATGAATCAAATAATAGGACAGATTGGGTTCTATAGCCTTGGCTGGCAACCAGTTTACCGCAGAATGTAATGGCAACCTACTGCAGGATAATCGTCTACCCAGTCAGTCATGTCTCTTTCCAGACATGATTGCTCCAAGCATGTATCACATATTGTACTTAACGGACTGATATCCTCAAGGACAAGGCTAAAATGTCTTGATGAGAAGACTCCATTGATCAACTAAATTTTTGTCTATAAAACTTATCAAAGGTGAAAAAACATTAATTGGTGATGAAATTGCACATGGTTATGATTTTATGTGTGGAAAGAAGCGATTTTGTTTTTGTTTTAAGAGTGTTTTTTCTAAGTTTAATAACTAAATATCTTTATAATGACTTTATTGCCACACTGTATATGTTTTTTACATAACTGATATGGGTAAAAATATAAGATAATGAAGTTGAAAATGAAACTAGAGTCTTTAAGAATATTTATTTAGTGCAACTTCTTTAGATAAATATTCTTATAAACTCTTGGGGTTCATTGACTAGTCTGGCCCAAGGCAGGCAGAGGTGGAGAAGCTTTGTTGCTGCCCTACACACCATTGGGTGTAACGGATAAAAAAAAACAAACCCTGAAGCATTTTCAACTTCTTTTTCCCATACACAGATGCACCCCCATATATATATATATATATATATATATACATAGTCATCCGCAGACAGATCTGTTTTGCTGTATCACAGCTCATCAGTACGGTTAGACATCCAATTGCTTTTACCCAGGATTGGAACCTGACCGAATTGACATCAGTTGGCGCTCGGTAGAAGAAGGCAGACTTTTAGTGTGTGATATACCATGTAAACACACGCCAGTAGCCAAGAGTGTTCTAATTCATTATTGAATGAACTATACGTAGATGCTAGGTAGCTACTGTTTTTTTTTCAAAATCTACCATTCTTCCAGAGTGCTCAATCAGGGTGTGAGAGCGTAAACAGTCATCCGCAGACAGATCTGTTTTGCTGTATCACAGCTCATCAGTACGGTTAGACAGCTGGTTGCTTTTAGCCAGAATATATATATATATATATATATATATATATATATATATATATATAAGCTAAGAACCCTATCGAAAAATAAGTCATCATTCCTAACCTACATAATATACAAATTCTTATGTTCAGTACTGAAAAAAAAAGAAAAAGAAAAAAAAAAGAAAAAAAAAGACAAACCAAAAAAACAACAACAACAACCAAAAATCTGTTTATATTTTTAAAAAGCCGATCTACAGTCCCAATGATTTTCCCTTCTCAGCAGTACCTCCCTATTGAACCTAAAAGAGGTAGTGCCAGGGTTTTTTAAAGTCACATTTACTAGAAATAACACCTTCAACGAATGCTGTCGGACCTTTTTCTTTTCTACCTCGATTGCTTATTATATACCCATATATATATATATTATTTTAACACCCCACATGATCCCAGCAGCACAATTTCATCAAAAGGTGGTTGATCATGTTTGTTCTGTGGTGATCCTTGTTCAAACTCAAGTGTCGGTAGTGACGCTTTATTCATATATGATACCTCCCATTTCAGATTTCGCCTGGAGTCTATATTTCTTCAGCTTTGGTTAAATATTTAAAAAGTCTGTTGCCCTTCTTTTTCTCTTATCGTAAAACTTTGGTTCAATAATTTCCGATCGCGTGGGTACGTCAAACCTGTCATACAATATTTCCATTCGTACCTCTTTTTGAAGACCTTCTAAATCAGTAAATGTTCATTTTAACTGATTAAAGCAAGAAAAAACTGTTCATTTTATAAACATTTTAGAACATTGCTACAGCATTCATAGCTGATTCTATTAATTAACTAAGCTGTTAATTAATAAAATCAGCTATAAATACTGCTTCGAGGATCTGTAGTTTGTTTTGCTGTTTTCTTGGTGCAGGATAGTTGTGTTATCGACCATTATTTTTTTATCTTGTGAATGTAGACAGGAATCTTGCTGTTGATTTCTAAAAATGGGCCAATGGTCGTACATGTGAAATGTAAGACGTCTTGTTAATGTAATTGTTATAAATCCAAATTATACATTTTTTTTCTTTTTGTCGGAGATACATTCTACCAAACGACATATGAATATATATATATATATATATATATATATATATATATATATATATATATATATATATTGTTGGTTTTACGTAATGCATTAGTTGATGGGCAGTAGTTATTACGGATGATTATTTTAGTAGTATTGTATTTTTTATAATATATTATTAATTTTAATTTCTTATTAGGATCTACGGGAGATATATTAGTATGAATGAGAATTTTTATGATATTTTCATATTCATATTATAATACACGAAAGGTTATCCCTGAGTATGAACGGATTTTATTAAAAATAAGGAAACACAATGTTTGCAATTTATTTAATCTGACGCCTAAAAGAAAATTTGCTGCCACACACACACACACACACACACACACACACACATACATTTATATATATATATGTATATATATTCATATGAGAATTTCACACACACATACAAACACACACACATACATACATACATATATATATATATATATATATATATATATATATATATATACAGAGAGAGAGAAAGAGAGAGAATTATTATTAGTGTTATAATAATAACATATAAGCCTGCAGCTCAAAAGCTTCAGGTTTCGGTGCCAGGTACACCATCATCAGGCAGTCATTATAACACTAACAATAACTACATCTGTATAGAAGCTTTACATCTTTATAAAGCATTTTATAAAAAGTAAAAATTACCAAACTTGCTTGATCTGATTCAGTCTTTCCTATGTAACCGGATAATGAAGGTCGTCTTCAATGGGCATGCCTCCACATCCGACTACACGAACACTGGTGTCCCCCAGGGCTCTATCCTAGGTCCGACGCTCTTTCTGATCTTCATAAATGATCTCACAGACATGATCAAACCCCAAGTAGGCATCTACGCAGATGACACTACCATTTACTCCCGTATCAGTAAGAAATCTGGCGAGGCTGACAAACATATTCTCGCTGCTGATCTTGAGAAGGACCTACACTTAGTGGTGGACTGGGGTAAGTGGCTTTTTAATTTTCAATGCTTTTAAAACGAAACTGCTATCTCTCAACTATCAAACGTAATTTCTCCTGTCCCCCATAAGCATGGGCTAAGCAAGTCTCCCTGAAAGCAATATACTGCACCTCCTTGGCCTTACCCTATCTCACGATCTCAAGTGGAATCATTACATTGAGTCAACAGCTAAATCCACTGCTAGGAAAGTTGGGTCACTGTGTCGGGCCAGGAAGTTTTTTTCCGCCTGTATCCATCTTGCACATATACAAATCAACCATCCGAACATGCATAGAATAATGTTGTCATATCTGATCTGCTGTTCATCTCAGTGTTCTCGACAGGCTCCAAAGGAGAATCTCTAATGTGATAGATTCCGACCGGGCAGCTCGACTCCAGCCACTTTCTCACCGGCGGGATGTGGCTTCCCTCTGTCTCTTTTACAAATATTTTCATGGATTCTACTCCGATGAATTTAGGTCACTAATGCCCCTCCCTAAGAATTAACTCGTGCAACCTGACTTGCAACAAGTTAGATCAACCAAATGCAGCCAACAATTCTACTCCAATAGCTTCTTTTCTCGCATTTTCCACCTGTGGAACTCCCTTCCGTATACTTGTGTTCCTGACGGCTAAAACCTCCAGAAATTTAATTGCAATGTCAATTCCCAGTTCCCATCTTTCATCCACTTAATTCCAATGCTTCCCTCGTTCTTTCTACCTCACACTGTGTATCTTGCAGTTTTCTTCTCACTCTGCCTTCGCAATTGTCTTCACACCTGTGTTCCCATCCTTCTCTTGCCCCTTTCTCTGACACCCCCTGGAACTGGTTCGTCTTTCTCTTCACTCTCTTACGTAGCCTCCTACGCGTCAGTAGCTATACCGCTTTGCTTAGGGTGAAACGATTATATATATATATATATATATATATATATATATATATATATATATAAACAGACTGTCATCGATGGTTGTTGGGCTCATTGTCGTCTTTTATATTACATCCGGTGTATTACTAATTTTGAACACTTTATACGGAATATTTGTATTGATTCTATATATATATATATATATTTATATGCACGTAAACATTACTACACAAACGCACACACACATATGTATGTATGTGTGTGTTTTCATGTGTGCGTGCGTTTGTGTGTGTGTTTGTTGTTTCAAACTTGCACTTGATTATTACCCGGATGTTTATTTTTAGACATAAACATCCAATGATTTTCTGGTGACTGAGTACACAAATTTCCGTGCACTTTCTGACTTTTATAGTTCCTAAAATAAACACTGTATATATATATATATAATAAAATGAAAATCCCATTGGTAAAATAGAGTATCATGAAAAATAGCCGAACTGAAATAAAGGGATTAATTGCAATTAATGCACAAAAAAAAAAAAAAAGAATTACAGATAGAAATCAAGAATGTGCGAGATCTGATAACGAAAATAAATGGTATTTTCTTCTAATTGTCAGCAAAGGAAGAACACTTAGTCATGGGAGTGCCGGAAAAGATCATTTTTCTGGTTTTACCGTTTTTTGGGGTTTTTTTTAAAAATCTTATGCAAAATAAATTATTGAATGGGTAACGTCTTATATTACTACTAACTCCACCTGATGCCAAATTCTCCAGTTGAAGAAAGAAATTCAGGATTTACATGTGAAATAGAATACAAATATGGCTAGGTCAAATTTAACTTCCCGTGACCATGGAAATTTTTGAACGATCCCTTTTCTTGCAATTTGTAAGAAAATAGATTGTAAATAAAGAAAGTACGGTAGTCTTGCCAGGTAAAAATAATGTATTTTTTTATTTTATTTTGTTTATGTGTTCGGACAAATAAACTTAAAGAAAAGAAAGAAAAAACAAAAAGAAACACTTGATTTCGAAACTCTAGAGTTGAGATACTGAATCTTAGCCAAGTGAAAATAGTTTCCATTAATTTTTTTTCTGGTTTCCATGAAATATTCGAATATAAATTATCCAATATCTTCTGAGCGCTTTCGATTATATATATATTTCAGATGTAAATTCAATATTTTACATTTGGGGAATAGCAATTTCTACAGGTTCTTTAGAACCCGCGTTTTAATTCCAGCCTAACCAAAAATGAAGAAATTCTATTGTGCCCGGAAATATGTGTGCGTTGTGGTGCAGTTGCTATCGGCTCAGAATGAGAAATCGAAGAGCAGGGTTCAAATTCCATTTGAGTGTGTGTTGTATTCACTCACACGCAAATACCCTTAGGAAAGGTATCAATTTGTCTTTTCTCCCGCCAGCTATGGGTTAAATAGCAGAACAGATTGGGTTCTATAGCCTTGGTTGGCAACCAGTTTACTGAAGAAAGTAATTGTAACCTACTGTGGGATAATCTTCTGCCTAATCAGTCATGTTTCTTTGAGATATGATCACCCAAGTATCACGTTTGGTAATTAACTGACTGATATGCACACACGTACGCGCGTCCGCACACACACACACACACACACACACACACACACACACACATATATACATATATGATGTCCCAGGTAATACAAGAGAAGTAAGATATATGTAAAAAATAATTATATCTTCGTTCTTTATCACTCGATGCTACTCAAAGTCTTATAGGCGATGTAGTCATCAGGCATAAACTTGAAATTTCCTGCCTTTTATTTCCCGACAAATTCATGCTTATGCTTGATGATTATCTCACAGATGAAACTTTCAGTAGCGTCATGCCTGCGGACATAGCAGCTAATAGCTCTGTCACAAAGTCCGATGGATTAGACGGTGATTTCTCCTACAAAGAATGAAGCAAGTTGGAACCCCACTGAAGAACGCATGTTATTTGTTAATTCTTCCGAAGGCGCAAACCAGTAAACGTAATTTAAACTGCTTATTAAAAATAGAGTGTCTACTCAAACGTGAATAAACACAGAGTAACCCTGTAGTAGGGACGGTCAGCCTAGTCCGATACAAGGCCAATTCACAAACATAGTCAACACTCCCCACAACTTAGAGGTTTATCGGAACCATCACAATTATCAGAAGGTTGAAATGTGGAAGAATAAAAGTATTTCGTTTGTATGTTAAAGTAGAATTTTATTAACAGAATTGAATAACATTAATCAGAAAGAAGTGAAATTACTATGTGAATATTAAAAAAGGAAGTGTACTACAAAGTTGGATGTGCTTTGTGGTGCATTGGATATCGGCTCGGAACGAGAAATCGGGGAGCCGAGTTCGAATTCCAGCCGAATTCATTGCATTCACTTACGCGCAAATACCCTTGGGAAAGGTATTAATCCGTCTATTCCTTCCAGTTATGGGTTAAATAACAGGACAGATTGGGTTCTATAGCCTTGGTCGGCAACCAGTCTACCGCAGAAAGCAATGGCAACCTACTGCGGGATAATCTTCTGCCCAGTCAGTCATGTCTCTTTCGAGACATGATCGCCCAAGCGTGTATCACGTATGGCACTTAACTGACTGACTACAAAGTTAAAAGGCATCAAGAGTTCGTAGTTGTAGGTAGCAAGTCATATTGTGTGTCTGCAAAGATTAATATGATAGCAAGGAAGCCTGTGTTTCTTTCTTTTTTAATGGCTGGCGCAAAAGGAAGGTGAAGCAATAAATGAAAATGGTACTTATCGAAGTTAATTTTTAGGAGTCAGTTGAAGTATCTTGGTGTTGTTGTTGTCTTCTTCTTGATTGACTGCGAGAGTGGTAAAGATGAAGAAGGACAACGAATAAGTGACGGGTCAGGCTTGAAGTTTCTTTTTTCACATCATAGCGTGTCGTCTCTAATTTCTGCTCCCATCTAACTGACTGCTTCGACTTTCTTTCTGTTTTTATAGCCAAAGACATTTTTAACATAAGCTTGTTAACTTTCTGTCAGTTTTTCGAATCGCTTCCTTTCATTGGTTTGAAAATTAATTTGACATTGGATCGCGAAATCCGGCTTCGCCTTTTTTTTTCAGTAGGGGTCAATCCTTTTCCTATTTGTCAAAATTAGAATTTCACACGTAATTGTGAATTTTGTAAAAAGTGAAGAGAAGAGAGTTACTTTTAATTTCGTGTTCACCACAACCTTTTGAATATTAGGAATTAATGTAGGGTAAGATATTCCTCTTTTCTTCCAAATGATATATATATATATATATATATATATATATATATATATATATATATTCATAAATTATAACATGGATATGTTATAATATCACTACAAAAGTTGCCATTTTGTTTCAACACTCAATATTATATATATAAAGTCTACACCCAGAGACAACAGACTTCCCACAATCAACCACTGTCAATAAGATATTTAAAAAGTAAAAAGTAAAAAAAAAAATAAAATCACACACACACACACACACACACACACACACACACACACACACACACACACACACACGGACTCAGTAAAATCAGCTACTGTTCCGTAAAGAACATTGTAGAAATAAAAAAATATGCATAGCAGGAATAGAGCTAACAGATCATCTGAACAAGTTAAACCCACTTTTAACTGCAGAACAAAGAACGAAAGTTTCTAATATAGCAATTGATTAAAAACAATATCAAGTTACTATAAAATCTGTAGATAACGAAGAAAAATATACATAGGAGTAACTAAAGAACCCTGGAAACGAAGACACTAAACACACAAAACATCATTTTCGGATAGAAAATACGCGAATAGCATAATGCTTTCCAAACATATTTGGAAGAAGTAGAAACCAAAGCATACCAAAAATCATAGAAAATAAGGAAAACAGAATGAACCCACAGCAATCAATCCAAAAACTGTAAACCGTGCCCAGAGAAAAAATGGCTATAACTTCCCTGACTAAAACAAAATACTAAATAAACTATCCGTCCTCTTCTCAAAATGCAGAAACGAAAACAAATTTTTGCTACGTTACTTAAATACAGAAATCTGAAAATGAATAAGAATAAACGAAAATAAACTGAGTAAATAAACAAAAACAAGTAAAATAAATTAACCCTCTAGGGCCATTCGTATCATATTAGTGGGGGATCTGTTTATTACTTCATAACAATATAGAACTGATCCCCCACTTTATGACAAGTAGAAGCCTTAATCATATTATATTATTAACCCTCTAGGGCCATTCGTATCATATTTGATACAGTATGAAAACAAGCCTTGAAAGAAATATTTTCCTGAAAAATTTTTTAAGAGAAATATTTTATAAATTTCAAATGAAAGCAGTACTGACTGCTCAGTCAATGAATACCAAATGTTTCCTTATAGGGAAATACCAAATGTTTCCTTATAGGGAAATACTGTATCAAATATGATACTAATGGCCCTAGAGGGTTAATCCAAACAAATGAATAAGTATAGAAACTAAGTAAATAAGAAACAAATTAACTAACCACGTATGCACAGATAAACATAAGAAAACGTAGTAATAACAACCAACAATAAAATAATCAGTAATAAGTAAATAAATAAAAAGTTCACTAACAACACTACAAAGACAAAAAAAATGGATTAGGATCCACAAGTATTCTCACTCATAATGAGTGAGAATACTTGTGGATCCTAATCCATTTTTTTACCTTACAATAATTCGAAACATATCGCCAGCCAAAATAACCGTTAGAAGATTATGTGCGTTGTGGTGCATTGGATATCGGCTCGGAACGAGAAATCGGGGAGCCGAGTTCGAATTCCAGCTGAATTTATTTAAGCGCAAATACCCTTGGGAAAGGTATTAATCCGTTTATTCCTTTCAGTTATGGGTTAAATAACAGGACAGATTGGGCTCTATATAGCCTTGGTTGGCAACCAGTCTACCGCAGAAAGCAATAGCAACCTACTACGGGATAATCTTCTGCCCAGTCAGTCATGTCTCGAAAGAGTCCTGATCGCCCAAACGTGTATCACGTATGGCACTTAACTGACTGACTGAATATAATAGTTGGAATAATGATTAAGGCTTATAATGGTCATAAAGTGGGGGATCAGTTTATTACTTCATTACAATAGGAAACCGATCCCCCACTAATTACTACATAATAATATAATAGATTTCTTTTCCCTTTACCTATGAGTCAAATAACAGGACAGATTGGGTTCTATAGGCTTGGTCGGCAACCGGTCTACCGCAGAAAGCAATGGCACCCTACTGTGGGATAATCTTCTGCCCAGTCAGTCATGTCTCTTTCGAGACATGATCGCCCAAGCGTGTATCACGTATGGCACTTAACTGACTGACTGAATAGAATAATGCAATCCAACAGACTATTCACAATGCATCAATGGCCTATAAATAGTTGAGAAAAGCACAATGTCCTGAAAATTGCGTTTAACATTAGATAGACTGTCGCCTCTAGATGTTGTAGGTGTTGACTTCAATGTCCACTTTTATATTTACATACTCTCTATCCTTAATATTCAGCACTTTACCCTTTGGATATAACATACCATAAGACTATACTTTATCATGTACATATATATCTTACTTCTCTCTCTCTCTCTCTCTCTCTCTCCCTCTTTCTCTTTCTCTCTCTGTATATATATGTAGGTATCCATAGTCTTGTTTTGCTGTATCACAGCTTATCATTACGTATAGATATTCGATTGCTTTGATTGAAACATGACCGAATTGACGTCAGTCGGCGATTCTACCTCTGAGCTTTGGGCGCTCGGTGGAGGAAGACGGTTTTTAGCGTGTTATATACACAATGTGAATACACGCCATCAGCCAAGAGTGTTCAAAATCATTATTGAATGAACGATGCGTAAATGCATGTGTAGGTGGCTACTGTTTTTTTAAGTCTACAATTTCCCTAGAGTGCTCAATCGACTGGCGAGAGCATATATATATATATATATATATATATATATATATATATATACAAAAAATCTCAAGCGAGCCAAAACTTACCGCGGTTTCACCCTACGGATCGTCAGGGCCAAGGCTAAATTGTTTGTTCCCAATGTTGAGTTATAAAGTGGGAGGTTGGAAAATGAGTTATTGAGTTATTACCAACTACGTTCAGTTCAGTCGAGGTAGATTGACAGGAAATTGTGGAGAGTCCTGATCGCCAACGTCCTGATAGGGCACGACATATAGAAGTAAAGGAATACAAAGATAAAATTAAAACAATGATTTTAATGTAAACCGTGAATACAGATCATTTAGTAAATGAGAACAAACAATAGAGGCATTTAAATGACTGCATAACAGTAATCACGTGATAATCACCCTGAACCAATCCCCCAATGATGATACATTATTTTCCCTATCTTATTTTAATTGAATAGCTGCATTTTTTTTTTAATTTTCTTGAAGGATTCTAATTCTTATTGTTTTGTTGAATTCATTGTTATCTTGACAATAGCAAGCAAGCGCTTTAATGATTTGTCGTTCTACGATTTGGATTGTCCTATTTAAAATTTCATTTTCACTTTTAATGTGTTTAAAAGCTTCAATGAGTCCTTTTAAACTTAAACAGCGAACAGTAGCCATTGTTTCAACAATTTCATCTTCTTCATGCACTCCTCCGAAGTTTTCCTTGTTCAATTAGTTTCATTATTGATTGGATCTTAGCAGTGTAAAGCAACTCATTAAGTTCCTCATTTGTAATTAAAAATAAATAAACACATGCAGAATGTACGAGAGCCACACTTTCATATTGAACAATTTTCTCGGGTTTTTAAGCCCTTCAAAATATTCAAGAACTTAAGAGGAACATTTTTTCTTAATAGAAACTATGATCTTGAAGAGTAATGAAAACAGTGATGTCACTTATACAGAATCCAGCATAAATATTCAGGATATATATATATATATATATATATATATATATATATACTGTTAAATATAAGAGACAATGAATGTCTATTATGTTTAATCATGAGCCGTTCTAAACATCGTATTTTGGCTTTAATTTCAGGTGAAAATAAAGAAAAAATTCTGCAACATTTGGAGAATTTTTGTCTTTATTTTTACTTGAAATTAAACCAAAATACAATGCTTAGAACGGCTCATGATTAAACATAATAGACATTCATTGTCTCTTATATTTAACGGTATATGTTTAGAAAATTATCTGTTGCCTCGATACACTATATCTAAACTTATTTATAAATGGATCTTTGTGTGTGTGTGTCCGTTACCTATAGACTCCGAAACGGCTGAACCGATTTTCTTGAAAATTTACGCAGTTGTACTATAAGCGTCTGCGAGTGTTCTTAGCTAGATTTTGTGTCGATGTACCCTCAATAAATATCGAAAATCGATAATCGAAAAAATCAGGTCATAGAAGGAGTGGTCCGATTTTAATCAAATTTGATGCACTCATAGACAAAGACATAAGAAACGGTATTTAGAAGTTTCAAGGTTGCAGTTCTTACAATAGTGCAGAAAATCCATAATATATATATAAAAGGCAAGATGTTTGTGTGTCTGTTTATCTGCCTGTATATCTGTATTTTTTCAGCCCTTTTATTTTAGTTTTTGCTTCGGGTTTGGCTCTAAGTAGGTATAATTATAGTTCTTAGTCACAGCCATGATACCATTTACTCAGAGGACTTATTTAGCCTTCAAAATTCAGTTTACGACGAAAAAAACTTATTTGATATCGATACCAGGAAATCAAAATTTGACTTACATCCATTCATTTTTCTTTCAGTCTACGGTTTCGCTTTAACTGAAAACAACTATTTTTTTTAGTCTTTCGTGCCAACGTCCAAAGAGTCTGAGCTTCAGGACCATGGATTAGTTTTAAAGCTTTCATTACACCCGAGAAACGCCGGCCTATACTGATAGTATATATATATAGTGTAATATTGTAAGAAAGTTAAGAAACTAAAAAGTGACCTGTCCAAAACTAAGCTACTTCGCACCCTTCTCCTAACACAAGGCTGTATCACTATGGTTACAAACTGCCGGCTAAATCGTACTACACTCCCACCACATTCACTTACATATCATATTACCAAAAATAAATCGTTTTCACTATTTATTTTTCATTTCAACCTATCACCAGATGAGGGGCAAACGTAGCTCCGAAACGCGAAAATTTTTTTGTAGTAATGCTATGCTTTTATAAACCATTGTAACAACCATTACAATATATATATATATATATATATATATATATATATATATATATATATATATATTACTCAGACCTCAGACAAAATAATCCTCTTCGAAATTTAATTAATATCCATGTTTCATCCACAAAATACAAAAATAAAAAATGAATATTATATTTTAAAAAAAAGACATACAATCCTAAAATGTTACCCTATCTCATGAACTCATTGATAGAAGTCAAATAAAAATTGTTTACCCATTTAAAAAATCTAAGGTCCCTCTATGCGATTTACCCAGACAAAACCAAAAAGTGACATGTCCAACCCGATTTTTTCGATTGTTGATTTTCGATATTTATCGGGGGTACCTCGACAAAAAACCTAGCTAAGATAAAATGAATACTTTTCATTTGGGAATGAGTTATTTAAGCAATCTAGGTTTTAACCTTTCGGCATCTTCAGGTGATATATAATAACTGATTTTCCAACGTTTTTCAAACGAACAACAGGAATTTTTATGAACACGTAACTGGAATTTGAAACAAGTGAAAATTTTCCAAATTAGTGAGGATCTTAAAACATTTTCATCCAGGTTTATATGATTCTAACATGTATCTATATTTGTGATTACATCTGATCTTTCATTTAGTATCTTTTTTTTGTTCTGGAAACAATATTACGGCTAACTTTTCTTCTTGGCACAATCGGCAGACATCATCACCCATGGAAGATTTGGCTTTTTTTACTATATTTGATGTTATATCAGGGCCTTTTCAAATTTTTTTCGTTTTAATTTCCAGCTAAAATGTAGATTTGTGATTATTTCATCTGTTTTTCTGGGAAAGGGGTCGATAAAAAAAAAAATTAAAACATGGAATAATCACAAATCTACAGTTTTTTAGCTGAAAAAACTTAAAAATTGTACCAAACTATCTAGCCGCGTGTACAACCTCTGTGAGAAAGAAAGCACTATAACGCAATTCAGTCCTCCAGAAATTTAGAAACGGCATGCTACTGCTTACAATAAGAACATTTAGAATGTTTGGGTGTCAATCTGAGATTAGTGAAGAGAATTCGGAAAGATTTGAATAAGTCTAATGGTGATTACGAAGTTAATTTGGTGATCGCACTGATCAGTTAGCTTGAACCAACTATTTAATGCACTAGGCCAGCGATTCCCAAACTGGAGGAAATTTCCCCCTGGTGGTGGGGGATTTGAAGAGTGAGAAGATTAGAAAAGAGAAAACCGGAAACCACATCCTTGTTTCCTGTTTAGGATGTGGTTTCCGGTTTTCTCTTTTCTAATCTTCTCACTCTTATGTAGCCCCCTGCACATCAGTGGCGTTACCGCCTTGCTTGGGGTGATATGATTAAAAAAAAATATCACTAGTGGCGACGTTATGCCTTCATTCATCTTGTCACTGAGCCTCAGAATCAACACAAAGACATACACCAGAAGACGTAGTGTTGGGTTTAGAAGGTAGTTACTGGAAGACTCGATATCTGGCAACAGGCTTCTACACCATGCCACACAGTCAGGAAATGTCAGTCATGGCTGTCTGACAATGTCTGCGGCCACATCACCCCTTACATCTTGTCACTTAACACCCCAGATTGTAACTCCTATGATTATTATGTCACACCAAGGATGAACTTAACGCAAGTATTATGACAGCATTCACCAACAAGGAGTCCATCCAGAAGAGTTGCAGGTGATTCCGAAATCATCTGGAAGCCATGATTGAACCCAATTTTATGTAATTAATGTACTCATAGTATATCAAGATATTTTTGTGTCATTTTGTAAACTGATATGTCCCGGAAATGGATATATATATTATTTGAAGTATCTAAGCGGTTTTGGCAATTGTAACCGGGTAAGACAATCTAGCAAGTAGACGTAATGGACGGTAGTCGTATGCAGTATGCTGAGACGCAGGCATAGACCTATAGACGTATACCTATATATGTATACCTATCTCTGTCCTCTCCTTATCTCTCTGTCTTTCACTCTCTCTCTCTTACCCTTTTTTTACACCCAATGGTGTGTAGGGGCAGTAACTTTTTGTTACTGTTTCCGTAACAATCTGTTTTTTTTTTTAGGCAGGGTTGTTAGCCCTGTGCCCAACCTTCAATCCTGGAGGATCGGTGGACCATTCTTGGTCTTTATGTTTACAGCACCTGGTATTCCCAAGCAGTCACCCATCTAAGTACTGACCAGGCTCGATGTTGCTTAACGTCGGTGATCAGACGAGAACCAGTGTATTGAACACGATATAGCCGTAGACCGTTACTTTTTGCGGTTGATTGCCAGCCAAAGCGATGGAACGCAATCTGTCTCGCTTTTTAAGCAAGACAGAAGAGATGGATTAATACCTTTCCAGAGGGTATTTGTGCGTAAGTGAATGCAACGAATTTATGTAATTAATTTACTCAAAGTATATCAAGGTATTTTTGTATAATTTTGGTAAACTGATATGTCTCGGAAAGGGATATCTAGCAAGTAGACGTAATGGACGGTACTTGGCGTATACAGTATGCTGAGACGTAGGCGTAGACCTACAGAAGTAGACCTATATCCGTAGACCACGCTCACGCCTTAGTCTGTATTTTTGTGTCATTTTGGTAAACTGATATGTCCCGGAAAGGGATATATATATATATATCATTCGAAGTAGATAAGCGATTTTGGCAAATGTAACCGGGTAGGACAATCTAGCAAGTAGGCATAATGGATCGGTACTCGACGTATGCAGTATTCTGAGACGTAGACGCAGACCTACAGACGTAGACCTATTTCCGTAGACCTATCACCGATCACGCCTTAGTCTGTATTTATAGCTGATACTAGCCAATCTAATTACTGTGAGGGGGAACCAAGGTGTATGCATATTCATTACATCAAATATTCATTACATCATAAACATATCTGTTAAAATGAGATGTCAGTTGTTATTGTAATTTAGACGACAGTCAGTTAAGTGCCATGCGTGGGCAGAAGATTTTTCCTTATTTGGTTGCCGTTACTTTTTGCGGTTGATTGCAAGCCACAACGACAGAACCCAATCTGTCTTGCTTCTTAACGCATAGCTGGAGAAGAGATGGATCAATACCTTCTACCGAGGGTATTTGTGCGTAAGTGAATGCAACGAATTCAACCGGAATTCGAACTCGGCTCTCCGATTACTCGTCCTGAGCCGATATCCAATGCACCACAACGCACACATCTTTTCTTTGTACTTCTTAGAGACAAAGTAAAAAGTACTGTTCTTCTATGTAACAACGAATGCTGGAAGATCTCTAAAGGATGAAGGGGAGTCTCGAAGCAACAGAAATGAGGTTCTACAGAAGGATGCTGAGGATACAATGAACGGAATATGTGAGCAACGACGAGGTTTTTGAGAGAATGCAAACGAAAAGGAAACTTACACTTGACTAGCATCAGGAAAAGACAACTGAAGTTTTTTGGACATGCAATGAGGAAGAACGGCTTGGAGAACCTGATGCTCACGGGACGGATAGGGAGAGGGAGAGACAGAGGGAAGCATCGCGAGACTTACTTGATGAGATGGCGGAAAGTGGGTCTGGAAGAGATACCAAAGAGGAAATATATTAAGAGCGACAAGAGATAGTTACAAGTGGAAATCCATGATCACCGACGTTCTGGAAACACTCGGTACATAAAGAAGAAGTTAGACGACAATTCATCAATCGCATGGCTAAAATAGTTACCTTAGTAACAGTAGTAGTAACTGGTCATTCGGGCAGGGTTCTACCACTCCAGAAAGGAGAGTAATATGAATTAGGTCACTGGGTCAGGTTCTACCCTTCCCAAAAAGAGATTAAATAGCCTGGTAACTATGATAACAGTGAAAAGAATGAAAAGACTAGAGAAAGAGAGGGCCAATGAATATACGTCCCTGTTTCTATATAAAAAGGAAGAAATAGCAGAAAACCCCAGAGAGTCGTTGGGCTACCGGCCAGGCGTAAACCTCTTTCCGGATATTTGTTCAAGGAGTCGAAAAAACTTTCTATCAAGCTACCCGCTGAAATTCTCCACACGAAGACCTTCCTCAACATCCAGTGAATACACCACGTGTTGCGGTGGAAGGTAAAGATTGTTTTGTTAATCATTCTGACCAAACCCTAGCTATATATATATATATATATATATATATAATCTGTTGCCGAGTTGAATGACCCTTTTCCATTCTACCTGTACTTCCTCCAAATATCTTCCTCGATAGACTCACTTCTTATCTTCCAGTGAATATTGCGTGAAACTGGTATGAAGTTGAACCCGTTCTAGCGTCCAGTATATTATAGTTCTGTCACCTTATTCCTGTGTGTTTGCGAATATTTTTGTATATTATAATAAAGTTCCTTTCTGTATAAAATTATCTCGCGTTATAGTTTAATTCACTCCCTTCAGCATTATTCCAACTAAAATTGTATTTTTTATGTGTTGCTGACCCAAACGGGTTCGTAACAATATATATATATAGTTGGAATAATGCTGAAGGGAGTGAATTAAACTATAGCGCGAGATAATTTTATACAGAAAGGAACTTTATTATAATACACAATATATATATATATATATATATATATATATATATATATATATATATATTAGTGTACATCTGTTCTTTTGTACTAGTAGACATATTGATATTTGCTTTACGTACTGATAGGTATGTGTTTGTATGCATTTACTTGTATGTGTGTGTATGTCTTACATGAATGTCTGTATGCTTTTGTATGGTTATATGTGTATGTATATGTATGTGTAGGTATATATATATGTAAGTATATATATATATATATATATATATTCATACTTGTATGTATGTATGTATGTTCAGATGTCCATATATGCTTGTCTATATCTACATATATGTATGTTTGCGTATGTATGTGTATATGTGTATATATATATATATATACGTATGCACTTGTTTGTATGTGTATATGTGTATGTGTGTGTATGTATGTATATTTTTATGTGTGTGTGTATATATATATTTATATATATGTAGGTGTATATGTATATATGTACCCACGTATGTATGTGTATAGATAGATAGATAGATAGATAGATAGATAGATAGATAGATGTAAGTTTGTTGTCCTGGGTTTCACGCTTTTTCGATCGTCAAACTGTTTTAATTTTTTTTAAATACTGGATATATGTAGAGATGTGTATATTGATGAATTTTTGTGAAGGTCGGATGAACATTGGGGAAATATTTCTTGTCGTGACGCCTTTTATACAAACACATGCATAAATTAACGCTTGTACAACCATTGACGTGCACAGAGACACACGCATACGCTAGCTAGACAACTGGGGCTCACACAGGCATAATTTCATATGAACGTTGTGGGGCTTAGCATATATATGTATATGTGTGACGTTTTGCACATGCATACGCATTTAATTTTAGCTTGGTTGTATTTGCGTAAGTATATCTCTAATTCTGTTTATATGTTCATGCATTGAACTATGATTATGTCTGTCCCGATCTCATTTATTCAAGGCTGGTCACGTTATGAATTCGCCTTGACTGTATCCAATATGTAGCAATTTAGTCTGTGTACAAATAGAGCTTTAAAATTCAACAGACAAATTGACAAGTCGATAATAGCTAAAGTTTGTAATTCGTGTATGTATATATGCGTGGGTATATTAATCTGTATATGTGTCTGTTTGCTAGTATTTGTGAATATACTCGTCTATTTTTCCATGTGTGGATGTTTGTAGGTTTATTTATGTATGCGTTCTTTCTCTTCCTCGTTTAATATATGAATAACTTTCTAAATCTAATAAATTGTTAAACTTAGAAATTTTTTTAAAAATTTAGCAACAATAATAAAGTAGATGTAATAGTTAATTAATAATGCTGATCTCAATTTAATCAAATATTAATACTGATGCTCCCAAGTTCTTTTTTAATTCTGCCCACATATTCTCCAAATTAGAAGTTGCTTTACTTCGATTGGTCCACATTGTACATACAATAATGCCTCCCTGATTAAAGAGATTTTGCTTGTCTTTAACCTTTTAAAACCATTCAATTTAAAATAAGCCACATCACTTGACAAGATACAAGAAGTGTCGAAACAAAATAGCTACTTTTGTAGTGATATTATATCATATCAATTTTATAATTTCTGAATATATATATATATATATATATATATATATATATATATAGGTGAAATAGTTTGAAAAGTCGTGAACATTTTGTTCAAAGTGTAGATTTGTAGTTATTATTATTGATATTATTTATCTTTTGTATAATAAGTTAAATGTCCATAATTGTTTTTCTGTATCTATACGTGTTTCGAGTCCAACGGTGACTTTCTTCAGGTGAATTAATTTCTGATTTTTAGCAAAACGTTCACAACTTCTTACTCTTTTTTCACCTATAACAATAGCTCACGTTGGAAAAACCCCTATTTCTGTTTTCAATATATATATATATATATATATATATATATATATATATATATATATATACATATATATAACGGACATTAATGAAATGGTTATAAACAAACCGACAATTTGAAATTATTTGTTTAAACATTATGTTTGATCGATACTCGTATTTAATTAGACATTCTGTTTATAATCAAAAAGTATATATATTTATTTCTGCCGCGCTGATTATTTACGAGACATTTTTATTACAAAAATCTGTGTCATTCGATAGTATTCGAACCTGTGACCCCTATCCACATAGGGGGAGCCACCAATTGATCTAGCACGTCTAAAACCTCTCGACCACGAATGACCAACAGTCTAAACGAAGTCAAATCAAGCCAATATAACACAATTTTCGGTTCACGCAAATTGCAAATAACACGATAGGGGTCGCAGGTTTGAACTTTGCCGCGTAACACACATTTTCGTAACAAAAATTTATCGTAAATCATAAGGCCGGTTAAAATATATATAGTCATCCACAGACAGATCTGTTTCGTTGTATCACAGCTCATCAGTACGGTTAGACTCCGATTGCTTTTAACCCAGGATTGAAACCCGACGGAAATGGCGTCAGTCAGCGATTCTACCTCTTGGCTATGGGCGCTCGGTAGAAGAAGGCAGACTTTTTAGCTTGTATATTATCATTATACACGCCCAATAGCCGCAGTGTTCTAATTCATTACTGAATGAGCTATGTGTACATGCCAGAGTAGCTACTGTTTTTCAAAGTCTACCATTCTTTCAGAGTGCTCAATCAGGGTGTGAGAGCATAAAATATAATGTTTGATTATAAACAGAATATCTACTTAAATACGAGCATCGATCAACAATAATGCTCAAACCAATAATTTCACACACACACACACACACACACACACACACACACACACACACACACACACACACATATATATATATGTTTTTATTTGTGTTATTTTAATTCTGGTTCTTATGGTCCTAGAAAACCTTTCACTGCAAGCTTTCTGCACACCGATTAACGGTGACAAATATGAATCCAGTTATTTTTAGCTTGTATTATTTCCAAACTTTATGCACTTTTAATTTGCTCACATTTCTAATTCATATCATTGCTATAAATAGCAACAGACTTCCCCAAAACTCATTTTGCTTTCGACAATTTTTTAAAATATTTGTTTAGTTGAATTATTTATTTTAATTTTTAAATTTATTCATTTTTAGTCTTCCGAAGATGTTCTTTATTTTTAGTTTGCTTCTCGATTTTATTTTTGACGTTTAACATTTATTGAAATTATTTTCCCTGATTTAAGTCCATTTGTTCAATTGAATCTCATGGAGAATATTTTTGCAGGAAATAATTATATCCCGGCATTCAACCCATTTGCTTCTCCATTTATTAAAAGGGGGTAAAAATTCGTCATTTCCGGGTTATTTTTATGAACAGGAAATGGAAGAACTTCTTTTCTAATTCAAATATTCATTTCCCGATTGATATTACAAGAAATTAAATTTTAAATTTATCTATTTTCTCATTTTTTAATTCAATTTGCTCACTACTTCTCTCTCTACCTCTCTCTCTCTCTCTCTCTCTCTCTCTCTCTCTCTATTGAAGCTCTTAAGAGAACATTTTTCAGAAGAGAAGATTTTTCAAAACGCTTCAGGTTCACACCGTTTTCGTTATTAAGATACAAAATGGATTATATTAATGATCTGTTAAAAACCTCCCCTCTTTGACGCGTCAGTTTCTTTTTTTTTATCCTACGCGTACGCAGCGAAGGAAAATTGCTTTAAGCCTTTACAATTTACAGTTGAAATGGCGAGACAGCACTATCAGTTTCTGTCGCTCGCAGACTTTTCTTAATCTGTGAAGTGATTGTCCAACATTTATTGCCATATCGAAGATTACATAGTGGTTCAGTTCTCTTTTCTTTGATTCTAAAAACTTGTTCTGGTCCTTAAGTACTTTAGTCAGATTTCGAAACGGCTACTGTCTGGATGTGCGTTGTGGTGCAGTGGATATCGACTCGGAACGACAAATCAGGGAGCCGAGTTCGAATTCTTAGAATCATTTGATTGGATGTGCCTTGTGGTACAGTGGATATCGGCTCGGAACGAGAAACCGGGGAGCCGAGTTCGAATTCTTAGTTGTAATTCATTGCATTCACTTACGCACAAATACCTTTGGGAAATGTATTAATCCGTCTCTTCCCTCCATTTATGGGTTAAATAACAGAACAAATTAGGTTCTATAGCCTTGGTTGGCAACCAGTCTACCACAGAAAGCAATGCCAATGTACTGTGGAATAATCTGCACAGTCAGTCATGTCTCGAAAGAGACATGATCGCCCAAAGCGTGTATCACGTATGGCTCTTAATTGACTGACAGTGATTACATTTTTTTTCTATTTCTGATTTGAGGTTTGGTCAGTTTCAGACGTTTCTTGAATACTATTTGGATATATTTAAACGTTTCTGTTACCCAATATGGACATCACTGTAAATAAGACTGAAGCGATGATCACTTTCATTTTCTTATTCATCTTTATTTTTATTTTTATTTCCTACTTACTTGTATATATATATATAAACAAGAACTCGGCCCTCAGAAAGAAAAGGAACTCGATATGTAACGCCACAAATTTATTCGCCCGAAGAAAGTCAATCTTAGACTCGAAACACGTGTAGCCTCACAAATACCATTATTTAAAATATCATATGTATAATATCTTTATACAACAATAAACATACACTTTAAAAACTAATCGTTCACGGCCTCTCACACTTTTTATTCTATATATATATATATATATATATATATATATATATATATATATATATACGTTTTATATATATATACGTTATATATATATATTCTATGTATATATATACGTTTTATCATTTCACCCTAATCATAGTGCCACTAGTGAGGAAAAGAATGGGCCGCTCTTCAGACTAAAATTCTTCACAAAAATGAATGTGTTAGATTTTTCCAGACGAAGAACAGAAAAAAAAAATAACAACATAGGCGCAAGTGGGATTTTTTGTTTGTTTTTTTCCTGTCCTCCCACGATTCTTTTCGTTTTTGTGAAGAATATATATATTGTAATATTTGTTACAATGGTTTATAAAATGTTTTATATATTTTTGAGGTGTGAGGAACTTTTCCCAAAAGTTTGTAAATATGTTGTTGGATTGTATCTTAAACTGTTCTTTTAACAGCGTCTACCATAAACTTAAACTCAAAGGATTTAAGGTTATATGTTTACTTGAACTTTTGAGTATAAAAACTGTCTCCAACGTTTGTAATAGAATTTTTAGATTGTATCTTGAATTGTTCATTTAAAGTATCTACTGTAAACTTTACATTTAATAACTCAAAAAAAAAAAAGGATTAGTACGTACAAAATGAAGATATTATTATTACCGTTAGAATTAATAGAAAAAGCTGTTCTTCAATTGTTCTAATGAAAATACGACTCTTAATTTTACTGTCATGTGCTTGAGAATGGCCAACTAAAACTTCAAACCAAGGTTATCTTATCGCTTGGAATAAAAATACAAACTCTAGTAATAACGAACACTGTAAATTCAAACCCTCACTCCGATATATATATATATATATATATATACGACATTTCGGTCGGATTTCAATCCCGGGTAAGAAAGCAATCGGAGTCTAACCGTACTGATGAGCTGTGATACGGCGAAACAGATCTCTCTGCGGATGACAATATATATATATATATATATATATATATATATATATATATTAATACAGGTTTCATTGAATAATATAGACAAGTTCTGTCTATTTATTTTGTCTAAGATCCGTGATTAGCTTGATAGTGTTGTCATGGAAAGACGACAAGAAATCGCAATTATTGTTGATTTTTTATCAGGTCTGAGCTTTCGGCTTACATAAACCATTATCAAAGGATGAACATTTAATGTTCAGTGAACATAGAACATTTAAATTATTTTTAACAGAGTGGAGTTATACAGAGAAAATTTGACAGGTCCATTTTTGTGTCGCACATAGCTGTAGGCCGAGAAGGAATGGTGGTAGTGGTTTTTTTGTTCAATTGAGTGTATAGTGGCATGAGGGATTGGTCTGGGGACTGCTGCTACTATGGTGTAGGGGGTAAGTATAATAACTATGACCTCTCCCGTCGATTATAGGCATTGAAGTATGTTAGTAGAGGTGTACGAAATTTATTTTATTTAGGCTAGGTTTAAACTGTTTGATGTAGATAGCTTCTAGAATTTTAAGTTTTCGTTTATTACTTTCTTGTCTAAGTATATGCGTATTTTCAACAAGTGTTTTCCTAAGAAGTGTGTGTTGATAGCCGTGGTGTTTTAAATGTCGGAATATGTTAGAATTTTCATTTAAGTGCAATGTAAGTCTCCGCGAAAGCGAGTTAGTAGTATGTCCAATGTAGGTATTATTTAGTTTGTTAGAGATACATTCTCGAAAGGGGCATTTAAATTTATACACTACATTGTTTTTTTGCAAATCGCTAACGGTGGGGGAAGAGTCATTGCGGACTATTGAGTTGGATGTTGTGGATTTAGCGTAATATATGATAAACTTGATTCTTTTGTTAGGGTCTGTCGGAGAGATATTAGTGTTTATGAATATTTTTAAGGATATTTTCGTCTAGGTGGTAGTTGGAGTGCATTTGGCGACGATATAAGAGAGTGATATGTTTGGGATTGGTTGGGCTAGTATCATGTGTTGTTTTTTCCGTGTTAAGTTTTTTAAGAAAATGTCGTATTTGTTCATCAACTATGTAATTGGGAAAATTATTGTTGATGAGTGTCTGTTTTATGTTTTTTAGTTCGCTGTGGAAGATGTGTTTTGTAGACCAGTTGGTTTTTGCTCAATGTAGTAGATTTTTTATGATTTGCTAATTTGTAATAGTGGGGGCATTCGCTAATATAATTAAGTGTGGAGGGATTTTTGTTGGTGGGTTTTTTATATGGTGAGATATATTGTCCTCCCATGATTCTTTTTGTTTGAAAAAATCTAACCCATTCATTGCTGAGAGGAATCTGCTCTGAAGAGCGGTCTGTAAGGGCTTCGCGAAATATGATTGGATTTATAAACGCATCCAATTTATTTTCATTATAATACTCTGTTAAATTCTAACATTGAGTTCTCATCTGATTTAAATCTCAAGGATACTACTATATATATATATATTAGTCATCCACATACAAACCTGTTTCGCTGTATCCCAGCTCATCAGTAGGGAGAGACAGAAGGAATAAAGCGCCTATATATTTAAAATACTGCTACCTTTCAGTAATGCCAGCATTGCTCTGATGTTTCAAGTATGTCTGATTCCTTATTTTGAAAAGGGTTGGAATTGGACCGAACAAATGAGAGTAACTTGTCAAGGAGTTTGCTGACACAGCAGCTTGTGAAACCATTTGACGGGGTCAGCATAGCTGTTGACTGATTGTGTGGAGATGTAGGAGTGTAACATGTCACGAATGGGTGAGGCCTAGAAACGTGACACTCGACTGATCCAAATGATAAAGGCGGTATAGGTGTGGCTGCTTGAACACACACACACACACACACACACACACACACACACACACACACACTGATTCCGCCGGTTGAATTGTCTGTCGTACCAACATTTGTTCAAAAAGTGTGTTATTCCCAAAGGAGAGCCGCAAAATACGAACGTACCGTTTAAAGCATCGAACCTATGAGTTTCTCTTAATATTTTAGTGATATATATTTCACGGTTCACACTCCACCCACGTCTATTGTACAGGTGTAGAGGCTCATCCCTTGTTCCCTGTTCAGGATGTGGTTTCCGGCTTTCTCTTTTCCAATCTTTTCACTTTCCTTTTTTTTTTTTTCATTTTTTTTTTCTCAGTTGGAGTAGATAGACTAAGCTATCGCCCGGTTCACAATCCACTCACGTCTATTGTACAAGTGTAGAGGCTCATCCCTTGTTACCTGTTTGGATGTGGTTTCCGGTTTTCTCTTTTCTAATCTTTTTACTCTTGCATAGCCCCCTGCCTTGCTCGAGGAGATATGATTTAAAAAAAGATATTAAAAGTACCTTAAGACTATCTTCTTGGTATTAAGTAACCCACAGTGGTTGTGATGCCGTTAAACGAAACTCACTCAAAACAGTACTCTTAACAAGTTACCCCTCCGAAACCCCGCACTGCCATCCATTTCCTCAAGCCATTCAAGTATGTTATGCATTGCTTTCCATTTTCTCTATTCCTCTCTATCTGACCTGTGAGTATCATATTCTCTAAGCCCTTATTTTTCATTATATGTTTCAGCAGTTTTTACCTGATATTAAGTATTAGTTTTATTTTCGTTTTCATCCTCTCCAAAACTTCATCGTTGGTAACATATTCAGTTCATAGTATCCTCAGCATCCTTCTGTAGAACCAGGTTTCGGTTGCTTCAAGTGTCTCCTTCATCCCTGAGGAGATTGCCCAGCATCCAGTGCCTTATTGAAGAACAGAGATCACATTATGATTCAGTACTCTCTTCTTCCTTTCCAGCAAAATTTTCCAGTTTCCCAGTAATCAACTCAGCTTCTGGAATGCATTTTTAGCCGTACAAATTCACCTTTGGATCTCAGTGTCGCACTTTCCGTCCCCTGTTAAAACAGATCTCAGGTATTTAAATTTCTGTACCTGCTTGATTTGGCATTTTTGTCTCTTCTTTATACTGATGATCATGTATTTTGTTTTCTTGTAGTTTATCCGCTTCTTCTTCTTCTTCTTCTTCTTCTTCTTCTCTGTGGCCTGTCCTTTCAGGATGTAAACGATCATGGCTTTCCACGTCTGCCTATCCCTGGTGGCTCTTAGTACGCCTTCTCCTGTTATACCATGCAACTCCCGTTCAATCATCCAACTGATTAGGCCCTTCAAATATGTTATCCGCTGCTTTCCCCTGTCTCTTTTTCCCTCTATCTGGCCTGTTAGTATCAGGTTTTCCAAGACTTCCTTCCTTATTACATGTCCCAGGAACTTCAGCTGTCTCTTCCTGATGCTCAGTATTAATTTCCTTTTCGTTTCCATCATTTCCAGAACTTCATCATTGCTCACGTGCTCGATCCATGATAATCGCATGATCCATCCTTTTGTAGAACCACATTTCAGTTGATTCAAATTTTTCCTTCATCTTCGATTAAATTGTCCAGCATTCACTGCCATTTTGAAGAACTGGCATCACATAGCAATCCAGTACTCTCTTCTTTGTTTCTAGCGAAATTGTCCTGTTTCTTCATACTTTACTCAACTTCTGGAATGCTTTCTTCGCCGTGCCAATTTGCCTTCAGATCAGTCAGTCAATTAAGTGTCATACGCGAAACACGCTTGGGTAATCATGTCTCTTTCGAGGCATGACTGACTGGACAGAAGATTATCCCGCAGTAGGTTGCCATTGCTTTCTGCGGTAGATTAGTTGCCAGCCAAGGCTATAGAACCCAATCTGTCCTACTATTTAACCCATAACTGGAGGGAAGAGACGGATTAATACCTTTCCCAAGGGTATTTGTGCGTAAGTGAATGCAATGGATTCAACTGGAATTCAAACTCGGCTCCCCGATTTCTCGTTCCGAGCCGATATCCACTGCACCACAACGCACATCCCGCCTTTGGATACATTGTCTAAATTGTGGCCGCCAATGATGAATTCTAGCATGACTTTTAGGGCTATCAGAATTGTCTCGCTCTATAAGTTGAATAAATCTAAGTCATAGTTAGCCTCAAGAATATTTCAGAGCTCTGTGAATTTTAAAAATATTAAAAACATAATATGTTTTACTTCTGTTTGTAAACAAATTCTGCAAAATAAATTCTTACATCTACTTTGATAAAGTCCGCAGTAGACGAAACGCGTCGGTAAAGAAAGGTTTCTGTTTTGTCTTTATTCAAAAGTATTATAAAATATAAATATTTTTTTTTTTTTTTACCGGTAGCACACATTAGAGTTTCATGCGTAATGCAATCGACAGGTGTTGATTGAAAACTTGATGGACTGTTACTAGTTTAGTTTTGACCGTAGCGGATTTTATAAGCGAGTCCTTCCTCCATTGAATCACCTGCTGCTAAGATCTGGTCATCCAGATATTTGGCAGTGAACTTATAAACTGTTTTATTATCTGTATAGATATATGTTTTTAATAATTTCACCCCAAGCAAGGCAGAACTGCCATTGGTGCGCATGAGGTTACATCAGAGGTGGGTGATAAGAAAGAGGAACAAGTTTCAGGTGAGTCAGAGAATGAGTAAGAGAAGGATGCGAATACAGGTGTGAAGAGGGCTGCAAGAGAGTAGAGTGGAAAGGAAGAAGAACATGATACAAGGGTTGTTAGAGAAAGGATGTAAGTCAAGGAGATAAAAGATGGCCATTGACTTTGCATTTAAATTCTTGGAGATTGTCGCTTTCAGGGAAGCAAGTATATGGAAAAGAATTCCGCAGGTTGGAAGTGCGAGCAAAGAAGTTATTAGAGTAGAAGTTGCTGGTGGGACCTAACCGCTAGTCTAGTAGCTCGACTAAATTCATGCAGAGGGGGCACCAGGGAGCTAAGCTTATTGGAGCAGAAGCAATGAAAGTATTTGTAGAAGAGACAGAGGGAAGCCACATTAGGCCGGTGAGAAAGTGACTGGAGTTGAGTTACCAGGTTGAGATCAACTACATTACAGATTCTTCATTGGATTTTGTCAAGAAGCCTGTTGTGGCATCTCCATTTTTTCTATGATAATGATATGATATGATACATATATTCTTGCCATATTGAGATACGTCAGAGCCGTAGAGATCCGTTAGAGATTCGTTAGACAACCGTAAGACACCGAGAGATACCGAAGTTACACAGAGAATACCGCGTCAGTAGTCATAGTAGCTCTGAGCTCCACTCAGCCAGAATAGTACACTAATATACTAAGTCCAGCACGGGATATATATATATATATATTCCTTACTAATCGTATTTCTGGATTATTAACCTACGTTCCAGTTCGTATCTTTACGTTTAATATAACCTATTTTTCTATCTCAAATATCTGTTTTTTCGTTCATTATTTTGTGTAGTTCCTCACCCGGAATCCACAACAAAGCTCGAGATGAATAGCAGGGACACTCGACCAGATGTGATAGCAGTATCCAATGCACGGGCAGATGGTAGATTTATATATGAGCAAGAATTGAAGTATGTTGCCTAATGAGGAGTGCTGAATGAAAGCGTCGTGGTATACTTGTAAAAGCAGGTACACTTTGCAAAATGATATTAACGGTGAGTGAGTTTCTCTTGTATCACCGATCAGATGTTTTGTTTCATGTGTTGCCCGGAACCGTGGTATATCGGAGTTTAATGTTTCCTCGCGGTTTTCAAATTCTGATTGGTGGAAAATAATCAAAAGGATGAGTTTATTTCTACATTTTCCTTGAACTATTGCTTTTTAAATACCCTCTGATAAACACAATATCATCATTATATGGCTCGGAATCGCTTACTTATCAAAAAAGTCCCACCCAAGTATTTTATTCGTTGATAATGTACAGTACTGTGCAAAAGTATGAAGACAGGGACTATTTTATCTTTTATGAGGCATCAAAATAAAGTTTTAAATCACCCCTGTCCTAAAACTTTTGCACACTACTGGTAGTATTAGGACAGGCGTGATTTCATAAAAAAACTCACTGAAATTCAAATACAGGGGGAAAAGCCAAGTAAATTGCTAATAAATATTGATTATTTAAAACTGGGTGTAAAAGAAATGTATTAAATGTATTTTTTTCACTAATAATTGAAAGGTTTATCTTTCTATTTTAGCATTAAATTTTGTTGCCTTCATTCATAATTTGAGGCTTAAGGCTACATCACGTTGAAACGCGCAGAGATTGGTTTAGACACTTCAAAAATAAGGATTTTGTTTTGATGTTGAAGATAAAGAGCGCTCTGGCGTGCTGAAAATGTTTGAAGACGAACAATTGGAGACATTACTTCATGAAGACTCGTGTCAAGCAAAAGCTGAAATTTCAGAATCATTAAGAGTTGATCAAACCACAACATGGGCGATCATGTCTCGAAAGAGACATGACTGACTGGGCAGGAAGATTATCCCGCAGTATGTTGCCATTGCTTTCTGCGGTAGACTGGTTGCCGACCAAGGCTATAGAACCCAATCTTTCTTGCTATTTGACTCATAGGTAAAGGGAAAAGAAATCTATTATATTATTATGTAGTAATTAGTGGGGGATCGGTTTCCTAATGTTATGAAGTAATAAACTGATCCCCCACTTTATGACCAATATAAGACTTAATCATTATTCCAACTATTATATTCAGTCAGTCAGTTGAGTGTCATACGTGAAACACGCTTTAGGCGATCATGTTTCGAAAGAGACATGAGTGACTGGGCAGAAGATTATCCCGCAGTATGTTGCCATTGCTTTCTGCGGTAGACTGGTTGCCAGCCAAGGCTACAGAACCCAATCTGTCTTGTTAGTTGACTCATAGCTAGAGGAGGAAGAGTCGTATTATATTATTAAGCAGTAATTAGTGGGCGATCAGTTTATTGCTTCATAACTATATGAAACTGATCCCTCACTTTATGCCCGGTAGAAGACTTAATCATGTTTTCAGTTATTATATCTTCACTAGTTTCTTTCAATCAGTCAGTTAAATGTCATACGTGATACACCATTTGGGCGATCATGTCTCGAAAGAAACATCACTGACTGGGCAGAAAATTATTCCGCAGTATGTTGCCATTGCTTTTTGGGGAAGGCTGGTTGCCAGCCAATGCTATAGAACCCAATCTGTCCTATTATTTAACCCCTAACTGGAGGTTCAAAGGAATTTGTATCACTAAAACCATTATTATTTCCATTAAATAAATAAATAAATAAATAAAGTTGCGGGCACAATATTTAGATTTTGGCATAAAATAATCCATAGATATGCCACTAAACAACCAATTGATCAATAAATAATTTCATTGGATATAAATGACACAACAAGTAGGTCTGATGACCAGTTCTCGCTCAATCACCGATATGTAGCAACATTGATCCTAATCAACATCTAGATGAGTGACTGCCTGGGATACGAGGTGCTGTAAGTTTGGATAATACAATGGATAACTGCACGGAATAAGAAATCTGAGACCCGAGTTGAAATTCCAGTCGGTTGTGTCAAATTCCCTTAAGTGCAAATAGCCTTGGTGTATCACGAGTCGAAGAGAGACATTTTTGCTCGAGCGTACAGGGAAAGCCTAAGTCCAACGAAGGGGTATAAACAGGCTGGAAGAAAGCAGATTTCAAAGATACGCACCGTAGTGGGGGCTCTAGAGGGTGTCGTCAGTGATGTCATTGCGTGAATCACTAGGGGGTTTCGGGTCTCTCAACATCATACCCCATTCACTGCGCCGACCCGACCAGAGATGATCAGTTTCCGGTCCACCCTCGATAAGCGCTTTCAGACACTGGAAAAATTTATAACTTTTGGGTCCGGTACGAAACCTTGCTTCTGATTGGCGACAGTCAGAGCCACTTTCCATTTAGAGGCGAACCGTACATGAGCTCCTCCGAAAATATGAAACAATTTACCTATGATACGGCTATTCAGTCAGTTAAGTGCCATACGTGATACACGCTTGGGCGATCATGTCTCGAAAGAGACATGACTGACTGGGTAGATTATCCCGCAGTAGGTTGCCATTGCTTTCTGCGGTAGACTGGCTGCCGACCAAGGCTATAGAACCCTATCTGTCCTGTTACTTAACCCATAACTGGAAGGAATAGACGGATTAATACCTTTCCCAAGCGTATATACAGCTATCAGAAAAAAAGAAAAAAAAAACGCGACTAAGAATTACTCACGATACATTAATTTAAAACTTATTTATGCATTTTATCTTATTTACGAGTACTAATAAAATGAAGAGAAATCAGAAATGCAGAATTTCGGGGAATTTTAGCTAACAGTTTGTTTTAAAGTCCAGGCACTCCCTCTTTTGATCCATAACCAATTAGCTGTTCTTTCCGCTCTTTCGGTTATGGACAAAGAGAAAAATACTTCGTACATTGAAAGCGGGTAGATGAGAGCAACACCATCAAACACGGAATATATCTACCATCCACCCGTGCATTGAATACTGCTGCCATATATGGTCGGGTGCTCCTGCTATCCACCTAGGTGTCCTTGACAAAATCCAACAGAGAATCTGTAATGTGATAGATCTCGACTTGGCAGCTCAGATACAGTCACTTTCTCACCGGCGCAATGTGGCTTCCTTGTGTCTCTTCTCCAAATACTTTCACGGCTTCTGCTCCGATGAACTTAGCTCACTGGTGCCCACTATATAAAACTTTACTCGAGCCACAAGATTAACAACTATGTCCTACCCTTTTACTGCGAAACCAATAAATTGTAAACGCAAATTCTACTCTAACAGCTTCTTTTCTCGCACTTCCCGCCTGTGGAATTCCCTTTCATTTACTTGCTTTCCCGACAGCAAGAATTTAAATGTAAGGTCAATAGTCATCTCCTATCTCACTAACCTGCATCCTCTCTCTCATGCTCCCTTCTCCGTCTACTCCACTCTCATCAGTATTCTCATCCTTCTCTTACCAATTTCCTGACTCCCCCTATAACCTGCTTATAATATGCTTCCGGTCATATCACGTTGAATACACCGGTTCTCGTTCGATCACCGAAGTTAAGCAACGTTAAGCCAGATCAGTACTTAGATGGGTGACCGCTTGTGAATACCAGTAAGCGTTCAGTGATGGATGCGCGTTGTGGTGCAGTGGATGTCGACTTGGAGAGAGAAATCGGTGAACAGAGTTCGAATTCCAGTTTGAGTACCCTGCATCCACTTAAGCACTGGTACCCTTGGGAAAGGTATTAATCCGTCACTTCCCTCCAGTTATGGGTTAAATAACAGGATGGGGCTTGGAGACAACCCATCTAGTGTTGGTGTTACTAAAGGAGCTTGGGATAGGAAGGTAGGGGGGTTAAAATACTTTTTAAGGTTAACGTTAGGGTAAAATTAAGATTAAAACTTAAATTGAATCCTTTTAATTTACATTCTAACATCTAGTCAACGGGGATTTAAATTCTAAATTTAAGTATTCGAATAATTTGCCTTGTGGCGGCACTTACTGATGAATTCCCTCCTAAGATTCAGTAGCCGGTGTTGGTGGGGGTATTTTAATATTGAAATTTTTTCCAGTAAACAAAGACAGCACCTATCACGAAAATTCCTCGGAATACGGGCTGAACCTATCAGTTTCCAGCTAATTTCAGGATCCAGCCCTTCTTCTTTTATTTTCCAGAATGCCCGCGAAAGAGCTGTCTGGTACCTCTGACCGGGGTTCGAAAAGGAGTAACTGTGGTTATACAGTCTTTGTTTAAAAGGACCGGCGGACATACCGATATAGGTCCGGAAGTCGTTTTTTTTTTTTGTTAGAGAAATGCGGGCTTCGTAAATCACCTGGGTGGATTTGCATTTTCCCTCCACCGGGCAGGCGTCCACAGAATTACAGTTGCATTCGTTTAGAATTCAGGACCTAGATTCAGCATTGCGCAAGTTCACCAGAATACTCCTATTATGGGAACTAATGAGGCTGTCCATATCCGGGATGCAAGAATAACTAATTTTAAGGGTGTACCTATTAAAAATCTTCCGTAGAGGGTTACTGTTATTAAAATGTTTGTCTATTAACTTGAGAAAATATTTACCAATATTGATGTTAGTTAGTTTACAATAAGGGGGTTAAACCAAATTATCTTTCTTCTTCTACAGTTTCCTTTATTTTTATTTTTAGATGATTCGGAGTCTATTGTAGGTTTATTATATGTTAACTCATTCTCATATCCGCTTTTTTTGAAGGGCCTTATTGTAAATATTTTTACTTGCGTTGAAAGTTTTAATACTGGATGATAATTGGTTGATTCTATTATTCACTATATTGGGTATCTGCTTCATAATATTTTTGGGGTGGTTGGATGAAATATTAATATAAGTGGGGGAACTATTTTCTTTGAGAAATGGTTGGTAGGATCCATCATTTAAGTTAAGTTAAGGGTGATGTCTTAATATATATATATATATATATATATATATATATGAGTATACATTACCGGCGATATTTATTAGGCCACCACAGTTTTTCAAAAGAAATGATGTATTTCATAGTATTTTTTAGTATTTATTGCCAAGTGGATAATTCTAAATGAAAATAGAATCGTTCTTTTGTTAATACTGCACAATAACATGTGCATCAAATGAACTGTTCTGGTGTCCATTTTTTGTGCTCTCTTCCCCATGCTAGTCTCTTCTTATTATTGGCTGGCCAAAGCAAAGGCATCCTGGCTGCCTTGTAAAATTTAAAAGTAATAATAACAAAAGAACCATTCTACTTTTCCTAGTAAGAACTTATTTACTTGAAGGGTTGTCACAAGTAGACCAGCTGTATGATTGATCCTCCATAACACAGGCATATTGAACATGAGAGAAAGAAAAGAAAACCTTAATCACTTTAAAGGGAGATAACTGATACTGGGTCATCTGGAAGAAGCATGACTCATGGAACTAGAAGAATCTACTTTGGTGAGCGAAACAAATTCTTTGGTTCGAAATTTTAATCATCTAAAGAAGGCTGGAGTGTATAATGGCCAAAGCACTGTAAATATGGCAACAAAAATGAGGACAATAATGAAAATAATTATATTTATAAGACTTAATTGGAGTAGATAGACTAAACTATCGCCCGGTTCACACTCCACCCACGTCTATTGAACGGGTGAAGATGCTCATCCTTTGTTTCCTGTTTAGGATGTGGTTTCCGGCTTTCTTTCTCTTTTCCAATCTTTTCACTCTTACGTAGCCCCCTGCACATCAGTGGCGTTACCGCCTTGCTCGGGGTGATATGATTAAAAAAAAAAAATTCGAATTATTCTCTTGGTAATACATACCAAAATATCACGAAAGATCAAAACATCAGCTTAAAATAAATGTAAAGAGAAAAGCCCGAGACAAGCCTTTCGTTCATGGGTATTTGTCGGAAAAAGATTAAAATTAGAGCATTTTATATATTTATTTTATATATTAGAACATGTACGTTGTGGCACAGTGGATATCGGCTCGGAACGAGAAACCGGGGAGCCGAGTTCGAATTCCAGTTGTAATTCATTGTATTCACTTGCGCGCAAATACCCTTGGGAAAGGTATTAATCCGTCTCTTCCTTCCAGTTATGGGTTAAATAGCAGGACAGATTGGGTTCTATAGCCTTGGCCGGCAACCAATCTACCGCAGAAAGCATTGGCAACCTACTGCGGGATAATATTCTGCACAGTCAGTCATGTCTCTTTCGAGACATGATCGCCCAAGCGTGTATCACCTATGGCACTTAACTGACTGACAATTTTTATCTACTGCAAATTGTACATTTTGTTTCGACATTGAAATTACAATGTCTCATCAGGTGGTGTGGAAAGGAATGGAAAGCCTCTTTTCTTATATTTGGCAGTTGTGTGTGGCATTTTGGTGGGGGTTAGAGATAAGAGAATAAGTCTTGTAAATTGTCCAGAATTTTGAAGAAAGTGGGGTGGGCAGTGAAGCTAGTTGATTAATGAGTGTCGGGGAATTTTGTAGACAGATTTAACATTAGATGTTTTATGGCCACATGACTAGACTTTATTCTTTGGATTTATTAGAGGCGCGGTGTAGGGAAGCGTAATGTGTGAGGAGGGATGGGATTCACAGCTCTATATTATATATCGAGCACTGTTTTAAATTATTGTTTTGGACCTTATTCACTTATATATGTGTGTGTGTGTGTGTGTGTGTGTGTGTGTGTGTGTGTGTGTGTGTAACTTTATCTGAGAAGAAGATACATTATAACCCTGTGCTAAGCCGTATATATTTTAGGCCAGAGAAGGGCGATATCATGCTACTATAAAGTAGAACATCATCACATAAGTTTGAAGGAAGGGTCCTAAGTAAATTGATTTGGTCCTGTCGATCCTTCACGTCGATTAAAACACCAAGTTCCATTCAAAAGGAAGTGCCAAAACGTTCTGATGTCTTCGGTCGCATAGACATTTAGCAGGAGGTAACTGGATCTGTAAAAAAAGCAAACAAACAAAAAAATCTAAAGACCTCCTGTCGGCCTCGGGATTTGGTTGGGATCCTTTAAAGTTAGCTTCTCTCCCAACTCCCGATCAAGTTACCAACGCTACGCTCCAATGACACATGGCGAGTCTTGCAGCTCTGACGCCGTTGGCAATAGGAGTGCCTGGTTATTAAATGGCAGTGTCAAGCTGTGGGGATTGTAACGTGAACGACCCTTTTGCTAGCCAGTATCAAAGTAATCGAAAAATGAAAACACATGATAAAAAAAGCCTCTTCTTTTCTCGCATAGAAACGATCGGTGAAGATATTAATATTTGCAAGATGCTAAATACGGCTAAAAACTTTTGGCGCGCGGGGTCCTATGAGAGAACTCTTCATGATCACCACTTTGGTTTATTACTCTCTAGGCTTGTTTAATTATTTCTTGTTAGTAAATTTCGTTTGGTGTGGTGTCATAGATATCGGCTCCGAATGAAAAATCAGAGAACCGAGGTCAAATCCGTTCTATTTACTTAGACACAAATACTCTTGGGAAAGGTATTAATCTATCTCTTTTCCCACCAGCTATGGGTTGTGGGACAGATTGAGGTCTATAACCTTGGTCAGCAACCAATCTACAGCAGAAAGTAATGGCAAACTACTGCGGCAAAATCTTCTGCCTAGTCTCGAAATGAAATTTCGGCCGTTGTATGCTCCGGCCTTCTTCAGGTAATAGAAATTTCGAACCGGTTTAAATTCCTAGCATCTGAAGAAGGCCGGAGCATACAGTGGCTGAAGCATCGTAAACTTAGCAATAAAGTTGAGGAAAACAGTCCAAACAATGTAAATAATGTAAATACTATCTCATCATAGAAGTACAGATAAATCCAAATAACATTTGTTCAAGAAGAATGTATAACGCCAATATTCCAAATCTGACTTTGTCAATAAATAATGCTTGCCGATATTTGTTAAATTTAGCTCAGTACGGCACAAGCCAAAATTCTAAAGTATTATGACCTTGAATAAGTTCTCGCTGTTTTTTAACAGATGGCATTCCCATAACTGCGTGCGTGTAGTTTCACATAGTAACGCAATTATAAGTAAATACTATAAGCAAGCTTGTAATTCTTTGTATGTCATTTCGTCGAAGTGTAAACAACTTTGTTTTCCATATTGTTAAAAATGTCGGATGTCGTGCCAAAGCAGGGAATTTTACTGCACTACTTTATTCAAAAGAAATTATTTTGATGTTGAAGGTAAAGAACACTCTGGCGCAACTAAAATGTTAAATGATGAAGATTTGGAGGTATTACTGCATGAAAACTCATGTCAAATGTAAGCTGAACTGAATCATTAGTTTATCACACAACAGTTTCGAAACTTTTGAAAACATTAGAAATGATTCAAAAGTAAGGACATTGGGTGCCGTACGAGTTGAAGCCGAAAGACGTCGAAGGGCGTTTTGTCACGTGTGAACAGCTACTTCAAGGGCAGAAAAAAGTTTTTTTATCCATCGTAACCAGCAATGTAAAAGTGGATACATTACAATAACCCTAAACATAGAAGATCGTGGGGTAAGTCCGGCCATGCATCAACATCAATTATTTACATTTTTAAACTGTTGTCCTCTTCTTTATTGACATGTTTACTATGTTTCGGTCACAGTACGCTCCGGCCTTTTTCTGCTCTGCATTTGGTGGGATCAGTTGGTGGGTGTAGTCTATTATGAGCTGCTCAAACTGAGCGAAACCATCACCGGAGATTGCTATCGGCTACAATTGATACGTTTTAGCTGCGCAATAAAAAAAAAACGGCCTTATATGAGCAGATACACAACAAAGTGATGTTGTAACATGGCAACGCTAGGCCTCATGCTGCAAACGGGTAAAAACCTCTTTGGAATTATTTAATGAGAAGTTTTATTCCATCTGCCGTATTCACCAGAATTTTTATTCTTGACCGATATACATCTACTATCTTAACTCTACACCGTCGTGCAAATTAATTGAAACAAATTCAGTTTCCTTTCTTTCACTACACAGTCAGTTTTAAATCCACTGGAATGACAGGGTGTAATCGATTTCTATTCTTTTCATCAGATTAGGTAATTTGTAGTGGTGTGCAAAAATATGAATCTATTTTCGATGTGTATTATAACATTTAATTGGCCTCGAAAAATATTGCGTCGTCCATGATTGCATCAGATTTTTATCACGCACAGACACTGTCGATAAATTGTCCTACGGCCATTGTCTACGATAGATGTTACTGCAATGTACCGTACGAAAACTGCAACGCCAGCAAGCCTTACAGAGTGATCGCGGATATTGTTGGTGTAGCCTTTCAACTGTCAGTTCTATCCATTAGTTCAAAACGTAAAGGAAAATGCGGTCGGAAGAGAAACATAACGCCAAGAGATGACGTATACGTGGTCAGGGAAAGTGTGAACGATCCTAGAAACATTATTATTTTTGCTTCAGTTTATTTGAACAAGGGTGAACTTCTGCTGCCTTAACTATAAGCACAAGAAAACAAGCAGATTGTACGGATTAGTTACCTGTTTTAAGATTTGATAAAACAGCACGCTGGCAAGACTATGTTTAAACAGAAGTTGTTTTTAGCTCTGATTTCTGTGGTGCGGCATTTCTGGTCCTAAGGATGTTGAATTAAAGAGGTTGGACTATATTTATAAATATTCGTCTGACATACCAACGAAGGGAGGCAAGTAATTTTGCACGTTTCTCCCACTTGAAGAATGTCTTCCAGACTGAAAAATCAATATTCAAAATTATGAGTTCTTTTTAGACTCCCACATGAATAACTTAAATGATTCTCTTTATTATAAAAAAGGACCGTTATATCGGAATTTCGGTGGGAATTTGGAAGCAAAGGCTTTATGCCCACAGGCACTCCTTCACTAACCCTAGTTTAAGTTATCAAAGTGACCTTTCTAGAAAATACTGGGAATTACATGAAAATAACTTAAATCCACAGATAAAATGGAAGCTCAGAGGCAAGGCTAGGAACCTTAATAATTTAAGAGATAGATGTAATCTATGTTTGACAGAAAAAATTATAATTTCGAAATTTCAATACCAAAATATACTCCTGAATAAACGAAAGGAGATCATAAGTATGTGTTGTCATAGAAATAAATATAAATTACAATATCCTATTCTTTCAATTAGTCACAATAAAGTTTGTTTTTTTTAAAATTTGGCCAAGCAGTTATTTCCCACCAACTACCACTACTAATCCAAGGGTCAAGCCACGTACCTCCCACTACCAAAGAGAAAAGGCCTCTAGTTTAACCCTAATAAAACCAATACCTCCCAACCCCTTAACCAAAAATAACTTCTGGGTTTAGAATTGTTATTCATTCTCTGTTTATAAGGCGTTGAAGAATGCATGTCTTAAAGTGACATGCTGAAAATGGCTATTTCCCCGCTAAGTTTTATCTGAACTTATATATATATATATATATATATATATATATATGTGTGTGTGTGTGTGTGTGTGTGTGTGTGTGTGTGTGTGTGTGAGTGAAAAGTGTATGTATATAATTATAAATATCAATACATATATATATAAATATGTAATTTGTTATATATATTATATTGTTTACATATATATGCGTGATACTTATTTAAAAGCGCTCAATATCAGTGATAGAGCAAACATATTCATATAGATAGGTGTGATTTTGTAACCCTGGGTTTCACGCTTGTGCGATCGTCAGACAAACTTGTCTGACGATCGCAAAAGCATGAAACCCAGGGTTACAAACTCACACCTATCTATATGAATATATATATCCTCCTGTCACGCTCAGTGATTTGGATTATTTTGTCATTTTTTTGTCTTACTGTAAACTACATCAATATATATGTTGCTGTCATTTTAGATGGCATATTGAGATAAATATTGTGCTTTCTCTTTTCCAATCTTTTCACTCTCTTCTTTTTTTTTTCAATTGGAATAGATAGATCAAACTATCGCCCGGTTCACACTCCACTCACGTTTATTGAACAAGGGAAGAGGCTCATCCCTTGTTCCTTGTTTAGGATGTGGTTTCCGGCTCTCTCTTTTCCAAATTTTTCACACTTTTCTTTTTTTTTTTCAATTGGAGTAGATAGATCAAACTATCGCACGGTTCACACCCCACCCACGTCTATTGTACAGGCGAAGAGGCTCATCACTTGTTCCCTGTTTAGGATGTGGTATCCGGCTTTCTATTTTCCAATCTTTCACTCTTTTTTTTTTTCTTTTTTTTTTTCAATTTGAGTAGATAGATCAAACTATCGCCCGGTTCACACTCCACTCACGTTTATTGAACAAATGAAATAGGCTCATCCCTTTTTCCTTGTTTAGGATGTGGTTTCCGGCTTTCTCTTTTCCAATCTTTTCTCTCTTTTCTTTTTTTTTCAATTGGATTAGATAGATCAAACTATCGCCCGGTTCATACTCCACTCACGTTTATTGAACAAGTGAAGAGGCTCATCCCTTTTTCCTTGTTTAGGATGTGGTTTCCGGCTTTCTCTTTTCCAATCTTTTCTCTCTTTTCTTTTTTTTTCAATTGGAGTAGATAGATCAAAATATCGCCCGATTCACACTCCACTCACGTTTATTGAACAAGTGAAGAGGCTCATCTCTTGTTCCCTGTTTAGGATGAGGTTTCCGGTTTTTCTCTTTTCAAATATTTTCACTCTTACGTAGCCCCCTGCGCATCAGTGGCGGGGTGACATGATTAAAAAAAAAAACAGTCCCCAGATAAGTCTGTCGGTATTAAACCTATTAAAAAAAAACAAAACAAAACAAAAAAACAAACAAACTAGAATCACAACAAACAACGAAAAACAGGAGAAAATAAAATATGAAGCCGAACAGAAAGCGAGGCAAGCGGAAAAGAAAACATTCATTAGAATTCTAATAAAAAAAATATATAAAAAACATGAGGCGACAGAAGAGGGAAGTGGAACAAGAATAATGAAGAAAAGAGGAAGAAAGAGAGGTATGGAAGAGAAGGAGGAAAAGACAAAGCAAAAGAAAGGAAGAAAGGAAAATATAACTATTAGGAAAGAAAGAAACAAAAAAACTAATTTTTCAGAGATTATTCTTGCAATCCGTTACTAAGTAAATTAACCCTGCCTTGTTATGTCCACTAAATTATCTAATAATGTATGCAACATATTTCACACTATAAAACTAATTATTATGCCGATTATAAATTTAATTACAACCTTATTAATTTTAAAACACGTCTACGAAATATTTACAAACCAATAACACGAAACAAGTGCTTACATCTTAAAACACACAAATTTAGCCGTACAATGCAAAACTATAGAATGCAAATCAGAAATGTTGTTGTATAATTTAGGTAGATACTATTTCAATTTTGGTCATTTCATTATTTCTCTAGATACCGCTAAAATATTGCGCAGACCTAGTAACAGACATAAAGTTGTTTTTAGGATCAATTGGAATAAATAAAATAGTTCAGAAGCCGATTAGGAAAAAAAATGTATAAAAATCACAAAGTCCGGCCCTAACAAAAAGACTCATAATGACGCTAGACGTTGATATTGAAGACCCCATTCATCTCGACACGTAAAAGAAACGCTCAACTCGATACTGGCCAAACTAGAAAGAGACCGGTTCAATCTAAGCACCACCGTCCACAGTAAGAAGTACATTCTGCCTATATCCTTTATGCATGTTACTACTATGCACATATACACTTTTATACGAACACTCTTTCACACAAAAGATGTGCGTTGTGGTGCGGATTAATATCTTTCCAAAGGGTATTTGCGCGTAAATGAATGCAACGAATTCAACTGGAATTCGAAATCGGCTCTCTGATTTCTCATTCCGAACTTATATCCACTGCACCACAACGCACATTCTTTCTGTTATTATGTATATATGTATGTATGGATGTGCGTTGTGGTGCAGTGGATATCGACTCAGAACGAGAAATCGGAGAGCCGAGTTCGAATTCCAGTCAAATTCGTTGCATTCACTGACGCGGGAAAGGTATTAATCCGTCTCTTCCCTTCAGTTATGGGTTAAATAACAGGACAGAATGGAATCTTCTGCGTAGTCAGTCATGTTTCTTTCGAGACATGATCGCCCAAAGCGTATATCATTTATGGTACTTAACTGACTGACTATATGTATGTATGCTTTTTATTAATATGTATATATATATATATATGCATGTGTAGGTGTAAACAGATTGAAATGGAAAAAGAGTGAGATTTAGAATAAGAAACAGGAAGTTTATTGTGCATTCGTTACAATAGAAATCATGGAAGCGAGACAACCTATCAAATCATTACCCGGCTGTTATATATACAACTTTATTTAAGTCTAGTTTAGATTCTTTAACACAAGGCGACAATAGCGTGACGCGCGAATTCAGTACAATGCATATGGTATTTGGCATATTTCTGAGTGTATTTTTCACTGTGTACGCGTGTATGTTCGCTCATAAGCGTATACAAAGAAGTATATATGCGTATAGCTGACCCCTGTACTTGTTTGCCTGAACTTGTGGATCAGACCCATCTTTATAAATCTGAATCAAAAACAAGGGATAGGCTTTCTTGTTTATATCGGGAAGCCCTGACAGCGACTGTCACGGACAACTGTCTTCTAAACTGTCGGTGTCTACGATCTCATCAAAGACATTTTCCCCAACTCGCCTCTGGCATATCGTCAGAAACTTTGACGGCATCTTTTTAGCGCATTAGTATGTGTCAAGTTCCTTGGCGTCAAACTTCAACCAAAACAAGGAACTCAATAGAGAAACAAGAAAAATTTGTAGCAGATTGACCAGAGAACGGAAAGTGCGACACTGTAAACGGAAGGCGCATTGAGATAGCCAAAGATGCTTTCCAAAAACAAAGCAGAGTATTAAGTGTCAGAAAAATTTCGTTAAAAAAACGAAACGGGCACTGAATACTCAATAATCTTCACACAGATGAAGTAGAAGCTTAAAAGTAACAGAAATGTGGTTCTACCGAAGGATACTGAGGATACTGTCGTGGATTCCGGGTGAGGAACCACACAAAATAATGAACAACAAAACAGATATTTGAGATAAAAAATTGGTTATATTAAAGGTAAAGATACAAACTGGAACGCAGATTAGTAATCCAGGAATACGATTAGTAAGGAATATATATATATATATATATATATATATATATATATATATATATATATATATACGCATTTGAAGTGAAGCCGTGCTGGAATTAGTATATCCGTGTAATATTATTCTGGCTGAGTGGAGGTCAGAGCTAATATGACTACCGACGCGGTATTCTCTGTGTAACTTCGGTATCTCTCGGTAACTTACGGACCTTTACCGTACTTTACTGTAACTTTCCGGCAACTGACTTATCTCACTATGGCAGGAGTATTGGTATACTCAAGTCGAGTCCATTATCATAGAAAAAGGGGAGATCCCACAACAGATACTATGGATCAAACATGTGAGCAACGTGTTTTAGAGAAAATAGAAACAAAAAGAAAACTTATCCTCATAGGGCCTTTGAAGGCAAAAGTGATAGAGGAAAACAATGCATAACCTACATAGTGAGTTTAAGTAAATGGATGTTGGAACAAGGTTTAAGAGAAATAACTAAAAAACAAAATTTATTAAGAACTATAAAGGACAGGAAATTGTGGAGATCCATGATCGCCAAGGGATTAATTCGATATGACACACAAAAGAAGACGCTGTTTTGTTTCACTATCTCACTTCGAATCGAAATTATATAAAGAGTTTTCTAATTGAGATGTAGCTAATGGCAATCAATAATTCCTTTTTTATTCGTGTTTGTTAACATTTCCAATGATATCAGAAGATTTTAGAACAGTCAAACGAGACCATCTGAATCAATTGGATGTTTATATATATATATATATATATAGTCATGCGCAGACAGATCTGTTTCGCTGTATCACAGCTCATCAGTACAATTAGACTCCGATTGCTTTTAACCCAGGATTGAAACCCGATCGAAGTGGCGTCAGTCGGCGATTCTAACTCTGGGCTATGGTCGCTCGGTAGAAGGAGGCAGACGTTTTAGCGTGTATATTATCATTATACACGCCCAAGAGCCAAAGTGCTCAAATTTATTAGTGAATGAGCGATGCGTACATGCCAGAGTAGCTACTGTTTTTCAAAGTCTACCATTCTTCCAGAGTGCTCAATCAGGGTGTGAGAGCGTAACTAGTCATCCGTATATATATATATATATATATATATATATATATATATATATATAAATGGTTAAATTCCATTCTTTTAGTGTTCTCTCTCTTCAAGAATATTTTTCTTTTTCTCATATTCTCTCTTAGTTGCCTTGCCTGGCTTGAAATGATCTTGAAGACATCTGCTATCAAGGTTGGACTCCTTACAAAACAGCATAGATCTTATATTTCCAGTTGCATAAGCAGTACTATAACAACTCAATTGTTACAATCTAGAAGCCCCAACTTCAAAGTCTGGTGTATTAAACTTAAGGACAACACTAGAAACAGTCCTTTTCTATCTTAGCCCGGCGTTGCTCGGGTGTAATAAAAGCTTTAAAACTAATCCATGGTCCTGGAGCTCAGACTCTTTGGACGTCGACACGAAAGACTAAAAAGCAATAGGTGTTTCCAGTTAAAATGAAACACTAGACTGAATGAAAAATGAATGGATGTAAGTCAAATTTTGATTTCCTGGTATCGATATTAAATAAGTTTTTTCGTCGTAAACTGAATTTTGAAGGCTAAATAAGTCCTCTGAGTAAATGGTATCATGGCTGAGACTAGGAACTACAATTATACCTACTTAGAGCCAAACCCGAAACAAAAACTAAAATAAAAGGGCTGAAAAAAAAATACAGATATACAGGCAGATAAAAAGACACACAAACAAACATCTTGCCTTTTAAGTTAAATGATTAAATGTATTATTTCCAGTAAGTAAAAACTCTGGTGTATTTCAAACAGAAATCGTATTGATTGGAATCTAAAATATTTCAATTTTCTTTTTGAATCTTTCAGTTTTTTGGCCATTTTAGAGCAATTGGCACATTTGTGTTATCGATTTTAAAAATCTTGCAAAAATAAAATATCCATCTGTGATATATTATTTTTTGAAAATTAGCAAATTTAATGTTAAATTAATCTGATTTACAGCATATTTATAGCATTAAATTTAGAATAAAATTATTTCTTAATCACAGAGTTAAACTTCTTGACAGTTCCGCCGTACATGTATATAATATTGATTTTCTGCACTATTGTAAGAACTGCAACGTTGGAATTTCTGAATATCGTTTCTTATGTCTTTGTTTATGAGTGTATCAAATTTGATTAAAATCGGACCATTCCTTCTATAACCCTATTTTTTAGATTATCGATTTTCGATATTTATCGGGGGTACCTCGAGACAAAACCTAGCTAAGAACACTTGCAGACGCTTACAGTACAGTCGGTCGGTTAATTGCCATACGTGATACACACTTGGGCGATCATGTCTCGAAAGAGACATGACTGACTGGGCAGAAGATTATCCCGCAGTAGGTTGCCATTGCTTTCTGCGGTAGACTGGTTGCCAGCCAAGGCTATAGAACCTAATCTATCCTGTTATGTAACCCATAACTGGGAGGAAAGAAGATTATCCATCAGTAGGTTGTCATTGCTTTCTGCGGTAGACTGGTTGCCGACCAAGGCTATAGAACCCAATGTGTCCTGCTATTTAACCCATAACTGGAAGGAAGAGACGGATTAATACCTTTCCCAAGGGTATTTGCGCGTAAGTGAATACAATGGATTCAACTGGAATTCGAACTCGGCTCCCCGGTTTCTCGTTCTGAGCCTATATCCACTGTACCACAACGCACATCTTATAGTACAATTGTGTAAATTTTCACGAAAATCGGTTCAGCCGTTTCGAAGTCTATAGGTAACTGACACACACACATACACACACACACATATACACACGCATATACACACACACAGACAAAGTTCCATTTATAAATAGGTTTTGATAAGGGTCAAGTAGTTTGGCGCTAATGTAGATATTATTAGAAAAAAAAGAAGCAAAAATCTTGTCGTGACATATAATCGACTATTGAGAATCGCGTTAAATGTCAGCTGGAAATAAAATATATCCCATAAAGAATTACAAGTCTACCTCGGGTTACGTTGTAACTTAGGGAGGTAGTTAATGTTTCTTTGATTCGGTCTTGTTTCATACATAACCGAACTCTCTACAGCTTACAAATTTTACTCAGAATTATCATCATCAAAAGGTTTTCATCAGAAGGTTGGTTGTCGGTTGGAATGTGTGAATTAGTGTAGAAAAGTGGAATAATAAAATATATATATTTTTTTTTATCTTAAAATAGAAATTTATTAAAAGGAAAGAATAACACAAGTTGTAGGAGTTAATATGCAATTAGAAACATTAATAAGAAATTAAGGGTAGAGTTCGTGTTCAATGATAAATTTATGGGTATCAAGATTTGTAGAAAATGTTCGTAGTAGTAATTGTTGAAAGAGTATATGCGTACGTATGTATGTATGCATGTATGTATGTATGTATGTATGTATGTATGTATGTATGTATTCAGTAGGAATGTGTATGGATGGAGAAGTAGAAGTAAAAGGAATAAGCAGAAGGAAAGAGAAAGAGGGCAAATGTCCGGGTCAGCTTGAAGCTTATCTCGTTACATTTTAGCTTGTCGTCTTTGCAGCTTCCATCCCCTGACTGACTCACTGACGCTGGTCGGGGAACTTTTAATTTCATTAGATTTTTGCACTGACTCGCTAAGTCCTCAAGTCTTGCAAGTCGCTCTCATTTAACATCTACTTGCGAATTCTGGGTTCGAATTTTTCTTTAAGCACTTGGTCAATCCATTTTCTATTTGGGAAAACCAGAATTTCACACGTCATTGTGAATTTTTGTAAAAGTGGAGAAGGAGGTTGATTTTAATTAATTTCTTATCCGCTACAACAGCGTTTCGAGTTATATCGCTCCCGATTATAAGTCGTTTGTTAAAATAAATAAATGAATAAATAAAAATAAATAAATAATATATATATATATATATATTGAAAAATAAATATAAAATTTAAGTCATTTTATTCGACTTTAACTAATACTGAAGCCGTAATATCACTAAAAATGTGTTAAAAACATAAAATCATGTTACTTTACAATAAATAAGAATAAAAGTATATAAAATCGTATTAAAATGATTAGCATAAATTAGTAAATTTTCTACTATCGTAAAATAATTTTAATAACTGTATCAGTTATTTAACCTTAAAAAATCATTTTATTTTATAAGTCTCATTTTTTAAAATTCAATTTAAAAGTTAGTTATCGAAAATGAAAGGAGATACCTACATCTCCATTCATTTTCGATGACTAACTTTTAAACTGAATTTTAAAAAATGAAAAAGTTTTCTTGAAACTTTTATTTTAGTTTTAATTGAAAGTTAAATGATTAAATTTATTATTTCCAGTAAGTAAAAACTCTGGTGTATTTCAAACAGAAATCGTATTGATTGGAATCTAAGATTTTTCAATTTTCTTTTTTAATCTTTCAGTTTTTCGGCCATTTTAGAGCAATTGGCACATTTGTGAACAAAAATTAATTATCGGTTTTAAAAATCTTGCAAAAATAAAATATCCATCTGTGATACATTATTTTTTAAAAATTAGCAAATTTAATGTTAAATTAATCTGATTTACACAAGTCTTACTTATTTATAGCATTAAATCTAGAATAAAATTATTTCTTAATCACAGAGTTAAACTTCTTGACAATTCCGCCGTATTTGAAATGTGTTGACAGATTGACAAATGAGAGATAAATGTGTGGCGATTAGAAGTGATAAAATTGTACAATTTTTGTTTTTTTTCCGGTAAGAAACTCCGAAACACATGAGCTTTTAATACACGCTTGGGAGATCATGTCGCGAAAGAGACATGACTGACTGGGCAGAAGATTATCCCGCAGTAGGTTGCCATTGCTTTCTGCGGTAGACTAGTTGCCAGCCACGGCTATAGAACCCAATCTGTCCTGTTATTTAACCCATAACTGGAAGGAAGAAACGGATTAATACCTTTCCCAAGGGTATTTGCGCGTAAGTGAATGCAACGAATTCAACTGGAATTCGAACTCGGCTTCCCAATTTCTCGTTCCGATCCGATATCCATTGTACCACAACGCACAATGTACACAGAAGAAAAAAAGAAAGAAAATTGAACATTATTTTTAAAATACGATAGCTAGATAATTTGTATTAAGCATTTCAATTTTCGATTAGTAGATATAATCTTCACTTTATAACTTACCAACCTAACGTCTAGAAGTGTTGTAAATATTTTAAATATTTTTGAAACGTTATAAATTGTTATAATTAAAAAACAAAAATAAAAACAATTCTTTTAAGATTTCATTATTAAGCAAAATAATCTTTTTTATTTAGACTATAATGTCCGACATTTATATTATTTTTAAAACAATTAAAAGCTTATCTAATTAAATAATGTCATAGCTTTATTGCTTTTTTTTATTTTAATATTAGGAGCAGATTTTCGGTAAATAGGGCTGAATGTTTTTAAAAAATAATAGATGATTTACCTTCCTCAATGAGTCCTGCGTTTAACTAATAAAGCCAATTTTGCCCACACAATTTAATTTCTTGAAATTTTATGAAGTTACTTTCAGTGGGAGCGGGGGGTAACTGATTAAAAAAGATTTACTAATATTTTTTAAATAATGATTTAAAAATAATTTCACTCATTTGTGAATAAGTCCTGAAAGTTTCATTATAATAAGACAATTATTTGATTTTTGCAAAAAATTCCAAATTAATGCGTTTTTCACTGAAAAAAAAAGTGATTTGTATTCATTTCTGAGATGAGTAATTTTTAATAATCTTGGAAATATTTCGAACTTTTATTCTCATCTTGGTTGATATAGGTGTTATAATAGACAAAACATTTCGACCAACTACCCTCTAGTCGAAATGTTGTGCCTATTATAACACCTATACCAACCAAGATGAGAACAAAAGTTCGAAATAATTCAAATATTATTAAAAGAAAAGTGAGTTATATAATATTACGTTTTCTTTTTAAACTCTCGTAACGATTCTACTCCTCGCTAACGAAAATAAAAACAAGGTTTTAGCAAAATTTCAAACGTATTAGAAAGGATTAAATTTTTTTAAAAATAATTAAAAAATACTTTGATCTTTCCTCTTAATAAGAACATAAATATTTTGATAGAAAAAGTTCGTTTTTATTAAGTTTGGGACTTTTTCCTTCCTACTATGATGTTTTTTCAGCGATTGAATACAGGGACCAGTCTTAGAGTAAATCACATTCACAAATAAAGAGTTTACGATATAGTGTAATGATCGCCAAATTGCAAAGATCTACATTTATAAGTATGAACGTACTTCTTTTTTCTGTATTATATTGAAAACTAAAATTTATTTGTTTGTAAGCTTAAAATCGATTCTAATTGACCATATATTATTAAAATGCATTTATAACTAAAATACAGAACTTTGATTGAGGTTTAGCCTAGTGACAAGTAAATTCGGAGACAAGTAAGTTTGATTTAAGTCGTTTTTCGACTTGAGTCGCCTCTCCTGGAACGAATTACCGATGTAAGGTAACCTATACCAGTATATTGGAAGCTAGAAAGATTTACGGAGGGAATGATACTGAATGCTGAGGGCAGTTTAGTGTGCGTTGTGGTCCAGTGGATATAGGCTCGGAACGAGAATTCGGGGAGCCGAGTTCGAATTCCAGTTGAATTCATTGCATTCACTTACGCGCAAATACCCTTGGGAAAAGGTATTAATCCGTCTCTTCCTTCCAGTTATGGGTTAAATAAGAGGACAGATTGGGTTCTATAGCCTTGGCTGGCAACCAGTCTACCGCAGAAAGCAATGGCAACCTACTGCGGGATAATTTTCTGCCCAGTCAATCATGTCTCTTTTGGGACATGATCGCCCAAGCGTGTTTCACGTATGGCACTTAACTGACTGACTGATTCTGCAGTTGATTATATTGTGGAATACAAATTTTGGAGAAAGATCAGGAGGTAGATCAGCAAGAATCTTCATTGATGGCACCGGAATTAGGAAGTGAGGAACTGGGAAGAGTCGGGGATGATAGGAACAGTTGGGAAAAGTGGGGATCAGAAATGCTTGTTTTATGGACTATTAAATAAATAGATCTTTTTATATGTGCCATGTCCTTCCAGCAATCATTATTTGTTTGTAAGCTTAAAATCGATTCTAATTGACCATATATTATTAAAATGCATTTATAACTAAAATACAGAACTTTGATTGAGGTTTAGCCTAGTGACAAGTAAATTCGGAGACAAGTAAGTTTGATTTCAGTCGTTTTTCGACTTGAGTCGCCTCTCCCGGAACGAATTACCGACGTAAGGTAACCTATACCAGTATATGGGAAGCTAGAAAGATTTACGGAGGGAATGATACTGAAAGCTGAGTGTAGTTTAGTGGACATAAGTGAAGAATTAAACAAAACGTTCTGTAACAGTTTGTATTGTGGAGTACAAATTTAGAGAAAGATCTGGGTGTAGACCATCAAGAATCTTCATTGATGGCACCGGAATATGGAAGTGGGGAACTGGGAAGAGTTAGGGTGATAAGAAGTGTTGGGGAATCAGATATGTTTGTTTGAGGGCAATCAAATAAATAGATCTTTTTCTATGGGCCATATCCTTTCAGCAATCATTACTCTCCCCAACTTCCTATTCGTCGTGACACTCGCACGGTTCACACTCCACCCACGTCTATTGAACAGGTGTAAAGGCTCAACCCTTGTTCCCTGTTTAGGATGTGGTTTCCGGTTTTCACTTTTCCAATCTTTTCACTCCTTTTTCTTTTTTTTTTTTTTAATTGGAGTAGATAGACTAAACTATCGCCCAGTTCACACTCCACCTACGGCTATTGAACAGGTGTAGAGGATCATCCCTTGTTCCCTGTTTAGAATGTGGTTTCCGGCTTTCTCTCTTCTAATCTTTTCACTCTTACATAGTCCACTGTACATCAGTGGCATTACCGCCTTGCTCGGGGTGATATGGTTAAAAAAAAAAAAAAACTTAGCAGAGTTCCTCTTTTTGCCAAGACTTCCGTGATCAATTCACACAATCTTTGAAAGACGAATTTAGTGGCTATTCCTGGAGAAATAAACAAGAAATTCTGCAAAGAACTTTCACTGTGTGAACGCCATTTTGGAGAGAGATCAAGAAGTAGACAAACAAAATCCGTCATAAATCAATATAATCAACACAAGTATCAGATAAAATGAACTATACAATCAAATAGATAAATCTCCTTCTATTCATATCTCTCTCCAGGATATAGATAATTATAGCTCTCCACAACATCTTATTTCTCTTTGGTCCGTAGAAGTGTTTTATTTTCTTTTACCAGTCCTCCCGCCCCCATTCCACGAAACATTCGCACCTTTTTAGTGGCCTATTTCTGGATTCAGTCAGTTAAGTGCCATATGTGATACTCGTTTAGACGATCATGTCTCGAAAAAACATGACTGAATGGGCAGAATATTTTTTTTGCTGTAGGTTGCCATTACTTTCTGCGGTATACTGTTTGCCAACCAGGGTATAGAACCCAATTTGTCCTGTTTTTTAACCCATAGCTGGAGGGAACAGACGGATTAATACCTTTCCCAATGATATTTGCGCGTAAGTGAATGTAACTCGGCTCTCCGATTTCTCGTTCCGAGCCGATATCCACGGCATCACAACTGGATTACTGAGCCAGAGTTTCTGCATCAGCTTCAACTCAGTCAAGTGCCATACGCGAGACACGGTTCGGGCTATCATGTCTCTTTCGATGTATAACTGACTAAGCAAAAGATTTTCCCGTAGTAGGTTGCCATTTCTTTCTGCCAACCAATGCTATAGAATCCAGTCTGTCCTAACCAACCCATAGCTAGAAGGAGAAGAGATGGATTCATACCATTTCCCGGGATATTTGCGCGAATGCAACAAACTCATCTTGAATTCGAACTCGTCTCTCCGACTTTGAATTCCGACCAAATATCCATGACACCACAATACATATCCACCAGCTTACAATATAGCAACTAAATGTTAGAGAATGATCGATAGATAGACGAACAAGAATCATATCAACATAAAAGACTCTGGAATCAGAGAGAAAGAACAAGAACTGGGTAGTGCTAGAGAAACGTTTGGCGAAAGGTGATCAGACTTATTTGTCTAAGGATATATAGACAGTTAGAGAAATAGATATGAACAGAGATAGATAGATAGATAGATAGATAGATAGATAGATAGATAGATAGATAGATAGATAGATAGATATTAATGAGTTTTTTTTAAAGCCCAATAGATGTTAATTAAAAATTAGATTGCAGGAAATAATTAAGAGATCTTTTTCGTGTTCCAAATACGTCAGACGTTTAGACCAAGAAATATTCGTTAATTCCAGAAGATACGTAGGAGGAAACTGCAATTTATTAAAATTTTCTATTTCTTTACAGACAGGAAAAGAATCGATTTTTAATAACAACTAGCAGTACTGCCCGGCGTTGCTCGGGTGTAAGGAAAGCTTTAAAACTAATCCATGGTCCTGAAGTTCAGACTCTTTGGACGTTGGCACGAAAGACTTAAAAGCACTAGTTGTTTCCGGTCAAAGCGAAACCGTAGATTGAAAGAAAAATCAATGGATGTAAGACAAATTTTGATTTTCGGTATCGATATCAAAAAAGTTTTCCGTAGGAAACTGAATTTCGAGGGCTAAATAAATCCTCTGAGTAAATGGAATCATGGCTGAAACTAAGAACTACAATTATATCTACTTAGAGCAAAACCTGAAGCAAAAACCACAATAAAAGGGCTGAAAACCTAATTTTGATCAGTCCCGATAGTATATCGGGGTATCGATTTCCAATATCGGAGTCAAATAAATCATCCAAGGATAAACGAACTTAAGTAAGTTCATGAAAACTTATTTTACCCATCGCGAGTAAAATTGGAGAAAATGAGCCATATTGATGGCTGAATATCGGTTTTTGATCAGATTCAATAGAATATCGGCGGTATTGATTTCCAGTATCGGGGTAAGTGAGTCTTCTGAAAAGATCTACTAATGTTTGAGATTAAAAACTATAATTTTACCAAATTGGAGCAAATTCTGCAGCAAGAACCACAATAAAAGTGCTGAAATCCTGATCTTGATCAGACCTGCTTGGATATCGCGGTATCCATTTCCAATATCGGTGGGAAATCGAAAAAGAAAAAGTAACCCATAACCTGAACGAAGGCCTAAAGAATATTTGTGAGATGTTTGGTAAGAATCGGATAATAATTGTGTATTTGTATAAAGAACATACAGACAGACACACACACAACCATCTTGCCTTTTATATATAGAGATTGTACTATATACCAGTATCCCAGGAAAGGTGCCGAACAAAATAACTTTAACAAGGAAAACTAAAAAAATATTATTTATAATATTGCCTCATGTACTCTTATAGTAAGTTTTAGTAATTACCATTTTTTTTATGTACTGTGACCATTTAGTCCAAAGTCTGTTAAATGTTAATTTTTAAAACTTACAAAATAACTTGGAGAGAAAAATATTTCTAGCAACCGCCGATACGTCGCAAACATGGCAGTAAAGTTTAGGACAATATTCCGAATAATGTAACTCGTGTAAATACTACCTCATCTCAGAAATATAGACAAATAGAATGATCTATTATTAAACGTCGTACAAATGGCAACGAAGATGAGGACAATAGTCCGAATAATGTAAATACTGTAAATACTGCCTCATCTCAGAAATATAGAAAATTTGAATGATCTATTATTAAACGTCGTACAATTGGCAAGAAAGATGAGGACAATAGTCCGAATAATGTAAATACTGTAAATACTCCCTCATCTCAGAAATATAAACAAAAACTTTTCTGAGCTCTGTCGGAATAATAACCAGATTTTAAAGAATTCCTATTGAACTATTATTAAACATGGTATTGTACTCTCTGGCAATTGCAGATTGCTCAATCAGGGTTTATATATATTCATTCACATAATTATACATATTTACTCACATTCATTCACATAAGTATATATATATATATATTTAGAGAGAGAGAGAGAGAGAGAGAGAGAGAGAGAGAGAGAGAGATGGATAGATAGATAGATAAATGTTAATTTCTAAAATTTACTATAAGAAGGCATGAGGCAATTTAAACCTGTTTTTATGTCGTTACTTGCTAACCCATTCATTTCTCTGATTTAAAAGTAAATTTTGATTATGATATTTTAATATCCTAATTTTTTCGACTAAGCACAGATTACTTCTGTCGGTAAGATTATTGGGAGTACGTGCTGAGCCTATCAATTTCCAATTTATTTGTGAATTTAGACTTTTTTCCTTCGGTTCGGGAAAGATTTGTTTGAAATTTTAATTTTGGGTTGATAAAAGAGTGTCTATGAGAATAACATCTTTATTTCCATCCCCCCGTCAAAATCCCAATATTTTATGTACTGTGACCGTTTAGTCCAAAGTGATTTACAAAGCGTAGCTTAAGTGTGACACAAGATAGCGGGTATTGAGCACTCAGTGAGATTCAAACCAACCTCTCAGTTATTTCCAATGACAACCTGGAAATGTTCCAACATATTTCAGTGAATTTTTCGCTTTCTACAATGTATAATTTAGATATATGAGTAGGTGTCAGTATATATTGACGTCAAGACGATATTCGTTTTTAAAAATTCATAGAAACCGGAGTTAGTAGGAGGAAAACGTTTTTTTAACTCAATATTTAAAAAAATTAAAAGCAATGATGGCGGGATTATTTTGAAGAAGAAAACAGCTTTGATTAATTTTTGCTGAAGCGAATTAATTGCATAACAAGAAAAAAATATGATATTTCAGTGAAGAAATGCAATTTCTACTTTTCCTCTTTAGAAAAAATGATTTTCTTCCAATATATTATTGATAAACTTAATGCTGGAATTGTCGTCTACCTGTTTATAATTTTTGTTTTTTTTTCTTCTGACGACCAAAATCAAGGCCTTATTTATAAGTTGCTTTATTAAAACGTTAAGAAAATGAAGAACCACTTGTATTAAAAAACAAAATAGCGTGTAAAGCTTTATAATGCGCTTAGTTATGACATCTGTCCATATCCACTTTGTCCCAGTTCTAAGAGAATCTTTCTTTATCCATATTTTTTAGTCAGTATTTGTCTACACTTCTGAGATTAAGTAGGATTCACATTATTTACATTGTTCGGACTGTTGTTCTTATCTTTATTGCCATGTTTACGACGTTTCGTCTGTTGTACGCTCTGACCTTCTTCTAGACATTTTGAACTGGACACTTTATTTCGATCTCTCTGATATATAATTCACATTCCATGTGTAATACCACTTTCGGATGTCATGTTAGATTAAATAAATTGCAAACAATATGCTTGCTTACTTTTAAATAACATCCGTTCATACTCAAAGATAAGCTTTCGCGTACTACAATCAAACGATGTCAGAAATGAGCTGCAATGTTGACAGATGTTATTTTTATTCATTTCTTAAGGTACCCAAGTACTTTCAATCTCTTTTCGATGTCATCTTCAGGCGTATGAGTTATGGTAACTGTATTGCTAAAAATTACTGTACATTTATTATCAGTGAGTATGAAAGGATTTTATTAAAAATAAGCAAACATATTGTTTGCAATTTATTTAATCTGACACGTTAAAGAAAATTTACTGCTTAAATACACACACACACACACACACATATATATATATAGATATATATATATATATATATATATATATATATAATTATGACAAATTAATACTACATAACTTGTATGAATACCAAAACAATAAATATATATTTTAAAGAAAACGTTCACGGCTTCTCACACTTTATATATATATATATATATATATATATATATATATATATATATATATATACACTACTGGACAAGCACTATTTTATCTTTTATGAGGCATAAAAATAAATTTTAAAATCACCCCTGTCCTAACACTTTTGCGCACTACCGGTAGTGAGCAAAAGTATTAAGACAGGGGTGATTTTCCTAAAAAGTTCAATGAAATTCAAATACAGGGTGAAAAGTCATGTTAATTACTGATAAATATTGATTATTTAAAACTGGGTGTAAAAGAAAAGTATTAAAAGTAAGTTATATCTAATCTTTCCTATTTTCTATCAAACAAGTCATTTGAAAACTACTCTATTGAACATCTATAGGATATTTTGGCTAAAATATTAATAAATCTAATATTACTTTGCAAGACACACTTTGAGAACAAATACAAGCTGCTTGGCAGGAGATACCATTAGATACACTGAAGAAGCTTGTGATGTCAATGCCTGACAGAATGAAGGCTGTGATCAAAGCAAAAGGCTATTATACTAAATATTAAATTTATTTTGAACAAGTATTTTTTTTTGTTAAAGCATTTGTTGAGTAAATCAAATAAAATTACTTTAATTAAATTGTTTATTTTCTGTCAATATGCCTCATAAAACATAAAAAAGTTCTTGTTCTAATACTTTTGCACAGTACTGGATATATACTAGGTGCGATTTGTAAACTGTCGCAATTATTTTGATGCCTCATAAAAGATAAAATATTTCTTGTTCTAATACATTTGCACAGTACTGTATATAAAGATGGCAGGTATGTATTAAAACATCTGGTTAGGCAAAATTATAATTGGCACAGCGTACTCTTTAGATAGATCTGCTTTAACGTTTAAGATGCCATCAGTTGTACAAACAACATTTAAACTCATTGATTGGTCTATTTTTCTTTAGATGACTGAAAAGACTTTTTAAGAGTTATGTTGATACATTATAGCGACAACAATTTCGTGTTGTTCCGTTTAAACTTGCTAGGAATGTTTTGTTTTAATAATCTGAAGTGTCTTTAAAGGACCTGTTTAAGGGTAAGCAAAAAATTATAATATTGCATATACCGTGTTTATATTTTTTTTTATTGTGAATTTAGCTTGCCCATGCCAGAACAAATGAGAACATCTTTTCTTTAGTTAGGCCAGTCGTTAGAGTGTTTTCAGTACTATCTCTTTCAAATGGTTGAGAGGAATAATTTTCTGGTGGCAACGACGGGCCTCTATTATTTCCTCATTGTTAGTGGACAATGTTCACGTTTGAGTTTTAAAAATGTAAATCCCAATGTAAGAAATATAACACTTGTTTGGCAGACCGCCTGCAGTCTCTCTCCCACCGGCGCGACGTGGCTTCCCTGTGTCTCTTCTATAAATACTTTCATGGCTTCTGCTCCGATGAACTTAGATCACTAGTGCCCCATAAATACGAATTTGAACGAGATACTAGATTAGCAACTAGATCCCACCCTTTTACAGTGAAACCGATAAAATGCGACCGTAACTTCTACTCCAACAGTTTCTTTCCTCGCACTTCCCGACTGTGGAATTCTCTTCCAAACGATTACTTCCCAGGAGTTTAAATGTAAGGTCAATAGACACCTCCTAACACACTAACCTGCTCCCATTCTATCAAACACTCTTCCCATCTGCCCAACCCTCATCCTCGCTATCCTTACTCATCTATCACCTTCCTCCTGACATTCCCTATGTCTAACCACTCCTTCTCTTTACCTTCCCCGATGTAGCCCCATGCGCAATAGTGGCAGTGGAATACCTTGCTTGGGGTGAGATGATTAAAAAAAAAAGGCAAAATAATTATTTAGCCAGTAAATAGCAGTTTGCTTTTTTTTTCCGAGTGCTAAAGTGGTGAGTTAAGTTCTGTCTCATTTTTATCAAATCGACTGAGTCAACTGGTGTTTCATACTGCAACTATGATTGAAGATTGTTTTCAAGTATAAAAAAATTGTCGCCACTTGGTATTGACCTCAGTGTCCATATATATATATATATATATATATATATATATATATATATATATCAGTAATAAATCGAGGAAAATATATAGTAAATAATACCAATAGATCCTAATAATATTAGATTAAGTATTAAAACTAATTCAACAGAGGGTTCGCTGTAAATTTGATTTATAGACCACATATATATTTCACATATAAAGTCTGTATTTTACATTTGGAGGAAAGCCATTTCAACCGGCCATAAAAGTACCTGTTTCTTCAGCTTCGAATAAGAGATATTATTAAAAAATTCTTGTGTAACCTGAAGTAAATGTTTGTTCATAAAAAAGAAAAAATAGGAGAAACGGATGAATGTGTAGATATAATAGATATAATAGCTATAATAGATATAATAATAGCTATAATAGATATAATAGATATAATATTAATAACTATAATAGATATAATATAATAGATATAATAGATATAATAGATATAATAGCTATAATAGATATAATAATAATATAATAGATATAATAGCTATAATAGATATAATAGATATAATATAATAGCTATAATAGATATAATAGATATAATAGCTATAATAGATATATAATAGATATAATAGCTATAATAGATATAATAGATATAATAGATATAATAACTATAATAGATATAATGAATATAATAATATAATAGATAATAACTATAATAATTATATAATGATATTATTAATATAATAGATATAATAGCTATAATAGATATAATAGATATAATAGATATAATAGCTATAATAGATAATAGCTATAATAGATATAATAGATATAATAGCTATAATAGATATAATAGATATAATAGCTATAATATTATAATAGATATAATAATATAATAGCGTAGATATAATAATATAATAGATATAATAGATATAATAGCTATAATAGATATAATAATAATAGATATAATAACTATAATAGATATAATAATTATAATAGCTATAATAGCTATATAATAGATAATAGATATAATAGCTATAATAGATATAATAGATATAATATAGCTATAATAGATATAATAGATATAATAGATATAATAGCTATAATAGATATAATAGATATAATAATAGCTATAATAGATATAATAGCTATAATAGATATAATAGATATAATAGCTATAATAGATATAATAGATATAATAATATAATAGATATAAAGATATAATAGCTATAATAGCTATAATAGATATAATAGCTATAATAACTATAATATAATAGCTATAATAGATATAATAGATATAATAATATAATAGATATAATAAATATAATAGATATATATATAATAGATATAATAGCTATAATAGCTATAATAGATATAATAGCTATAATAGCTATAATAGATATAATAACTATAATAATATAATAGATATAATAGCTATAATAGATATAATAGCTGATAGAAATTGGAAGCTGTAGGTCAGACAACATTCATTAATCTAAAAATGATCAACTGTATAAACTCAACTTCTACCCAGTATCAATAAACTTTAAGTTAAAAAATTAATATAACAATTAAATGGAAAGGAAGGTAAACAGAATGGCAATTATAAAGGGGAAAAAATTAAATTTAAATTTAGATGTAAATTCACAGTTTATACGAATATGTTGGAACAAAAGAAGAAATTAAGAAATATAGTTAATCTCATATTAATGAAATTTAAACCTACTTTTATGCCAATACTTGCTAACGGATTCATTTATGTTGATTATGTTATTTTGATATCCTAATTTTTTCTATTAAATAAGTTTATAGGGAGTACGTGCTGAGCCAATCAATTTCCAATTTATTTGTGACTTCAGACCTTTTACATTTAGTTCCTAATATCTTCGGGAAAGATTTGTTCGAAAGTTTAATTTTGGGTTGATAATAGAGTGTCTATTGGAATAGCGTCTTTGTTTCCATTCCCTCGCCCAAATCCCAATGTAGACATTATACGTTTTCTTGTTATCTTTTGGGTAAATTGCAGCTTGGTAGACAACATTGGTGGACTTACATTTACCTTCAACAGGACAATGTTCTTTGGATCTGCAATTGCAGGAGAGTACAATATCATATTTAATATTAATGGAATAGAAATTCCTTAAAATCTCGTTATTATTCCAACCGATCTCTGAAAAGTGTTTGTCTATACTTCTGAGATGAGGTAGTATTTACACTGTTTACATGATTCGAACTATTGTCCTAATCTTTACTGCTATATTTATGACGTTTCGGCCGGTGCTAGAAACATTTTTCTAAGTTATTTTGTTTACCACTGCTGTAGCTTGGTATTGAACTCACATCTCCTTGGGTCAAGTCACTAGAACTACTATATTCACTGTGTCCTTGGTGAACAAAATAGAGAGTTAAGTTAAAGGGAAATATCTACATGGCTACCAAAAGTAGTATCGAACATGGAATGAGAATGGTATAACGCAGTGATCGTAATAATGGGTTCAATTGGAGATTCCTAGCACCTAAAGACTGAAAAAGTTTTCCCTATTAAATACTGAACTCTTCAAGTTTAGAGTTAGCCGTTATATTTCCTGCACATCCTGTTTTTCTTACCCTCATACAACACCAAACTTTCTTCTTCAGCAATTGAGTGTCCCTTGAGCCTTGTAACAGGTGAACATTAGTAAAAAACAAAACAAAACAAAACGAAATATTATCTGACATAGACATTAGGACAAGAATAATCACCCCTGTAGATTTAATAAATTGATTCGGTTACTACGGCTTATCAACGGATTATTTAAAGCCAAAATAGTAACAATTTTTTGGTAATGATGGTTTAGTGAATAAATCATATTAATGAAGCGGTGTGTTCATACCTTTCCCAAGGTCATTTGTGCATAAGTGAACAAAACGAACCCAAATGGAACTGGAATTGGAACACGGCACTCTGATTAACAATTCCGAGCCATTATTCATTACACCACTCGCATATCCGTCACTGATAGAAAGACTAAAATTAAAAAAAAAGATTTTTAAAAAACTTTTCACCAAACTCTAACCAAAATCAACCTTCTCACTATAATTGAACATTAAAAAAATACCTTAAAACCCTACCTTTTGGACATTAAATAACCCAGAGATGTTGATATGCCGTTAAACAAAACTCAAACTCCTTTTCGTTTCCATCCGTTCCAATACCTCGTCATTGCTCACATGTTCGGTCCATGACATACGCAGCATTCTTCTGTAGAACCTCTTTGTAGATGTAATAAAAAACATGATTTTAAAAACCGTCCAGCGAAAGGGAAACACGGCAAGAGAAAAAAAAAGAGAAAAAAATTATTTCACTGTAGACTGCAAAACTAAAACGAATACGATACAAACAGTACAAGAAGAGACACATATTTCCTAGGAGAACTGACATAACCAAATTTAAATGACACGATTTAAAATCGATAGAGGCGCCGATATAAACATTATTTCAACCAAAATTTACAACAAATTGAGGGAAAAGATCTATATTAACACCAGTAATGGCATCTTCACAAGTATAGAACAATGTCTCGGAAAATTTGAAACTATTACAGAAGACAGTAAGTACACATATTATTTGGAGACAGATATCATTAAATGTGTAAAGGGAGAGAACTTATTGTCTAGAAAAACTTCTGTAAAAATGAATTTAGTGAAATGCTTAAACAAAATAGAACAGGGAACTTCATTTAATGCCGGAAGGTGTATAAACAGGAACTTAGCGAAAACAGTCCTGAAAAAATACGCTTCAACCTACTGTGTAATAACAACTAAGAGATTCCCATTCGCGATTTTGCCAAAAGTGAAGGGAGAATTGAATAGTCTGGAAAATGAATGAATTTTTGAAATGAGTACTGCAGAATCGGATGTGCATTGTGGTGTAGTGGATATCGGCTCGGAACGAGAAATCGGAGAGTCGAGTTCGAATTTCAGTTGAATGCATTGCATTCACTTACGTGCAAATACCCTTAGGGAAGGTATTAATCCTATCTCTTCCTTCCAGTTATGGGTTAAATAAGAAGACAGATTGGGTTCTATAGCTCTGGCTGGCAACTAGTTTAACGCAGAAAGTAATGGCAACCTACTGCGGGATAACCTTCTTCCCAGTCAGTTATGTCTCTTTCGAGACATGATCGCCAAAGCGTGTATCACGTATGGCACTTAACTGACTGACTGAATATAGTAGTTGAAAACATGATTATGGCTTCTACTGGGTATGAAGTGGAGGATCAGTTTCATATTGTTATGAAGTAATAAACTGATCCCCCACCAATTAATTTTAATAATATAATACATCTCTTCCCCTTCTAGCTATTAGCCTTGGCTGGTAACCAGTTTACCGCAGAAAGTAATGGCAACCTACTGCGGGATAATATTCTGGCCAGTCAGTCATGTCTCTTTCGTGTATCAGGTATGGCACTTAACTGACCGACTGTCTAAAGAACCAACTGATTGGTGTATAGTCCCCCTAATAAAAGAAACAGAGAAGTCCGAGGATATGTAGATTTGAATAAGCGGAATCTAGCATTAATTCTACCAAATTTAGATGATATTTCACTTAATCTAAACAAAGCTAATTTTTTGCTAAATTATATGCTACCATGGGATTCTACAAAATTCTGCTGAGTAAAGAAAGCTTTTTACTTACAACTTTCATTATTCTTTTTGAAAGATACTGTTCCAGAAGATTACATTAGCTCCGAAAAGATGTCGGAATGATTGAAAAATATCCAAGGTGTCGAAATACTGACTGACAATGTTCTAATCTATGGTAGAATTATAGAAGAACATGACGAAAGATTAAAAACTATTTTTATAACATTACAAAAAGCCGGACTCAAGTGAGGGGGAACCCAGGTGTATGCATATTCATTACATCAAATTTGTAGGTGCAAGAAACTTCTGATAGGTATTTACTCTTTCCCTACTTCTGATAGGCATTTACTCTTTCCCTACTTCTGATAGGCATTTACTCTTTCCCTACTTCTGATAGCCATTTACTCTTTCCCTACTTCTGATAGGCATTTACTCTTTCCCTACTTCTGATAGGCATTTACACTTTCCCTACTTCTGATAGGCATTTACTCTTTCCCTACTTCTGATAGGCATTTACTCTTTCCCTACTTCTGATAGGCATTTACTCTTTCCCTACTTCTGATAGGTATTTACTCTTTCCCTACTTCTGATAAGCATTTAATCTTTCCCTACTTCTGATAGGCATTTACTCTTTCCCTACTTCTGATAGGCATTTACAATTTCCCTACTTCTGATAGGCATTTACTCTTTCCCTACTTCTGATAGGCATTTACTATTTCCCTACTTCTGATAGGCATTTACTCTTTCCCTACTTCTGATAGGCATTTACTCTTTCCCTACTTCTGATAGGCATTTACTCTTTCCCTACTTCTGATAGGCATTTACTCGTTCCCTACTTCTGATAGGCATTTACTCTTTCCCTACTTCTGATAGGCATTTACTCTTTCCCTACTTCTGATAGGCATTTACTCGTTCCCTACTTCTGATAGGTATTTACTCTTTCCCTACTTCTGATAGGTATTTACTCTTTCCCTACTTCTGATAGGCATTTACTCTTTCCCTACTTCTGATAGGCATTTATTCTTTCCCTACTTCTGATAGGCATTTACTCTTTCCCTACTTCTGATAGGTATTTACTCTTTCCCTACTTCTGATAGGCATTTACTCTTTCCCTACTTCTGATAGGTATTTACTCTTTCCCTACTTCTGATAGGCATTTACTCTTTCCCTACTTCTGATAGGCATTTACTCTTTCCCTATTTCTGATAGGTATTTACTCTTTCCCTACTTCTGATAGGCATTTACTCTTTCCCTACTTCTGATAGGTATTTACTCTTTCCCTACTTCTGATAGGCATTTACTCTTTCCCTACTTCTGATAGGCATTTACTCTTTCCCTACTTCTGATAGGTATTTACTCTTTCCCTACTTCTGATAGGTATTTACTCTTTCCCTACATCTGATAGGCATTTACTCTTTCCGTCTCCAGAAATGATGTCCAAAATATTCTAGTCGTGTTCCTACTTTACTTTACTACGCCCTCACAGTAATATAATTGGCTGGTGTCAGCCATAAATACAAACTAGGACTACGCCTATGGGAACGCCTATTGACTACACCTATTGCATAAGCCTACGTTTAAGCATACTGCATACGACTACAACGTGTTTCCAGTTCATTACGACTACTTGCTAGATTGTCCTACCCGGTAGCCTTTGCCAAAACCACTTAGCTACTTCGAATAATATATATACCCCTTTCCGGCTGTATCAAAATTTAACTGAATTACGTCGTGCATTATTCATTGTCAAATATTTATAAAAATTCTTAACAAAATTGTTCCAAACAATACATCGAATGACCGAGTTATTGAAAAACACCACTCTACAGAGTTGGGCATAAAAAGAGGGACAAAATTAAAGACTCGTACTTTTTAAAGAAATAATTGTTTTTTTTTTTAGATGAGTTGTATAGCAGTGGATATAAACTCGGAACGAGAAATCGGGGAGCCGAGTTCGAATTCCAGTTGAATTCATTGCATTCATTTGCGCGCAAATACCCTTGGGAAAGGTATTAATCCGTCTCATCCTTCCAGTTATGGGTTAAATAACAGGACAGATTGGGTTCTATAGCCTTGGCTGGCAACCAGTCTACCGCAGAAAGCAATGGCAACCTACTGTGGGATAATCTGCCCAGTCAGTCATGTCTCGAAAGAGACATGATCGTTCAAGCGTGTTTCACATATGGCACTTAACTGACTGACTGTATCGCATACCTGCAGGTTTTATCTGATGCCAAGATTGATCACGACGAGCAGTTTTCAGTTGAAGCGGGAGCAAAGATTTTGGAACTGTATTTTGAGGCAAAGTCATTTATACATGTGCAGAGACAATTTAGACTCTAATATCCTGGGAGTAAAATTCCCTATCTCTACACAATCACACATTTGGTAGAAACGTTTAGAAACACTGGAAATGTGGTTGAGAACAACAAATGCCATTGTAGCCGAAAGTTCTCAGCGAAAACACTGGCTCATGTTGAAGACGTCAGGTACCAGTTGGAATAGTCTCCCCACAAATCCACCAGACGGCTGTCACAGGATTTGGGTATTTCCAGAAGATCTGTTTGCAAAATTATCCAGTGATTTGAAACTGTTTTCAAACAAAGTGCAAATACTTCACGCAAACCAACAAGACAGAACGCTACGAGTTTGACTAGACGATAAGCGGGTGTATTGAAAACTTTTGGACTGTCTTTTCTTCAGCAATGAGGGGCACTTTCATTTGAGTAGGCATGTGAATAAACAAAACTTCAGGTTTAGTGCCACTGAACAACTCCATGAACATGCTGAAAACCCTCTGAGTGTAGAAAAATGGTATGCTGTGCACTTAAAAAAATGGTACTTACTCATACTGTTTTTGAAGTTGATAATTTTTTTTAAAATCATTTCACTCCAAGCAAGGCGTTACAGCTACTGATGTGCAGGGGGCTGCATAAGAGAGTTGAAGTATTAGGCAGAAGAAGAGTGAAGACAAAGACGAACCAGCTACAGGGAATGAAAGAGAAAGGGCAAGAGAAGGATGTGAACACAGTAGCGAAGACAGTTGCGAAGGTAGAGAGAAAGGAAAAGAACAAGGGACACTGGATGATGTAGAAAGGACTGGAGTTGAGATGGTAATTGATTTTGCATTTAAATTCCTGGAGGTTATAGCCGTCAGAAAAGGAAGTATGTGGAAGGTAGTTCCACTGGCGGGAAGCGCGAGAAAAGAAGCTGATGGAATAGAATTGTCGCCTGGATTTGGTTGATCTAACTATAAAAGAGTGAGACCTTGTTGCCAGTCTGGTTGCTCAAGTAAATTCTTGTGGAGGAGGCACCAGTGACCTAAGTTCGTCAGAGCAGGAGTCATGAAAATATTTATAGAAGAGACAGGGGGAAGCCACATCTCGACGATGAGAAAGTGGCTAGAGTTGAGTTGCCAGGTCGGGACCAATCACATTACAGATTCTCCTCTGGAGCCTGTCTAGAACACTGAGATAAATAGCAGGGGCGCCTGACCAGATATGACAACAGTATTCTATGCACGGTCGGATGGTTGATTTTTTTATATGTGCAAAATGGATTCAGGCGAAAAAAAACTTCATATAACGATATAATGTTTATCATATAATGGTCATCGGTTGACTGTGCATGCGCAACGATACAGCGAAATGCTTCGAAGACACATTCCAGCATTAAGAGAGCGGAGAGGTTTGACATGAACTCACTTTTGTTTCAACAGGGAGATTCATCACATCACTACTCCGACTGCACTCTTCAATACCTCGAGCAATATTTTTCAGACGACCGATTAATCTCGACAAGGACTGACAATGCATGGCTGCTCTACTTTCCTGATATGAGCCCACCGGACTAGTTTCTCTGTGGCTACCTGAAAGAGAGAGTGTATGAGGGCAACCCAGACACAATTAACAGGTTGAAGAAAACGTCCAGTGAGAAATCAGGAGAATTCCGAACGACATGTTAGAGAGATTCGTGAACAATTTCAATGTCAGAGTGGCGAACGTCACACAACAGGTACCTGACGTCTTCAACATGAGCCAGTGTTTTCGCTGAGAACGTTCGGCCACAATGGCATTTGTTGTTCTCAACCACATTTCCAGTGTTTCTAAACGTTTCTACCAAATGTGTGATTGTGTAGAGATAGGGAATTTTACTCTCAGGATATTCGAGTCGAAATTGTCTCTGTACATGTATAAATGACTTTGCTGCAAAATACAGTTCCAAAATCTTTGCTCCCGCTTCAGCTGAAAACTGCTCGTCGTGATCAATCTTGGCATCAGATAAAACCTGCAGGTATGCGATACAGTCAGTCAGTTAAGTGGCATATGTGAAACACGCTTGGATCGAACATGTCATCAATTACTGATCACGGTAGCTAAACATTCATCAATTAGAAAATGCTTTTGGACAGTATAACCTTAAAATATTCTCCAACTCTTGTAAAAAAAAAAAAAAAAAATCTCGCAAAATTCCTACATTTGTAAAAATTGTAACAATTTTATTTTGTCCCTCTTTTTGTGCCCCAACTTGTATTTGTGTGGAATTACCTACCATAGAATTCTTTAAAAAATTTAAAGGAATTACTAAGTGAAGCACTAATTCTATTCTACTATGACCCAACTAGACTTACAGTAGTTAGCGCTGACACTAGCAGTTATGGTTCCGGAACAGTTCTATTTCAAGAAATAGATGGAAATTTAAAAATAATAGCATTTGTCTCTCGTACACTCAATATCGCTGAGAGGAAATACGCAAAAACCAAGAAAGTGTGTTTGAGCTGTGAACAGGCCAGAGATAGGACATGAACAGTGTTGGTTCGTCAAAGACATTGGAACATGGAACACTATATTTATGATTAGGATGGTTTCCGAAAGGGCAATACAAATGAAAACTTGTACCTATGTTTTATTGATTATGCGAAAAGCATTCGACAAAATACGCCACAAAGAATTGATGGCGATGCTCAGCAACCTCGACATTTTTGGGAAAGACATCAGAGTAATCAAGAATCTCTACTGGCAGCAAACTGCCTGCATACGGGCAGGTAACGATTTCAGCAGATTCACAAATATAGAAAGGGGCGTAAGACAAGAATGTGTCTTTTCACCGGATCTCTTCAACTTGTACAGCGAGAATATTTTGAGGACTATACATGCTACACCAGGAATTGTTATCGGAGGCCACAATTTGAACAACATAAGGTATGCAGATGATACAGTGCAGATAGCAGACACTGAAAGAAAACTACAGGACCTCCTACAGAGGTTAGCTGAGGAGAGTGACAAAAAGGACTACAAATAAACTGCAAGAAAACTGAATGCATTGTCATTAACAAAAAGAACAACCCAAAATGCCAAATACAGGTAGGAGATACTAGAATCAAGCAAGTACAAAAATTTAAATACCTAGGAAATGTTCTAACAGGAGATAGAAAATGCGACAGAGATTCGAAGGTGAATTGGTATGGCGAAGGACGCATTCCAGAAGCTGAGTAAAGTACTAAGACACAGGAAAATTTCCCTAGAAACAAAGAAGAGAGTGCTAAATTGCTATGTGATGTCAGTTCTTTAATACAGTAGTGAATGCTGGACAATATCATCGAAGATGGCGAAAAAACTTGAAGCAGCGGAAATGTGTTTTTACAGAAGGTTGCTGCGGATATCATGGACCGAACATGTGAGCAATGATGAGGTTTTGGAAAGAATGGCATTGAAAAGAAAACTAATAGTGAGCATCAGGAAGAGACAACTGAAGTTCCTGGGACATGCAATAAGGAAGGAGAGCTTGGAGAACCGGATACTGACAGGCCAGCTAGAAGGAAAATGTGACAGAGATAGGTAGCGGATAAAATATTTGAAGGGCCTGGTCAGGTAAATGACGGAACGGGTGTTGCGTGGTGTAACAGAAGAAAACATACTAAGAGCCACCAGGGACAAGGAGACGTGGAGAACCATGATCACCTACGTCCTAAAAGAATAAGGCACATAGAAGAAGAAGAAGAAGAAGAAGAAGAAGAAGAAGAAGAAGAAGAAGAAGAAGAAGAAGAAGATGGGAGAATTTGAGATGTTTTACCGATATGTCATGGGACTCGAATCCTTTAAACTGTTAACCGACCATAAGCCACTTATAGCGTTAATAAATACACATGATCTTTATAATAACCCATTCCGATGCCAAAAACATCTAATGAGACTGACAAGTTATAACCCATGAGCAAAACACGTTCCAGAGAATGTACTATCAAAAGTCCTTTATCCGACACTGATAGTAAGACTAGCAAAGATGTTGGCGTATACACAGACTGCGTGACATGAACCAGACCAGCATTGAATATGAAATTAAATGAAATAAAATAGCTATTCAACACTATGGAACCGGAAATAATGTTAAATCTCACGCTAAATGGATACACACACAAAGAAGGTAGAATAAAACATATTTTTCAAATCAGAATGAATTATACGTTCATAACAACATACCATGGTTTCAGAATTGTCATACTTGAAAAAGTTAGACTAGAAATATTAAACGATTCATAATGGTCACTTGGGACTAAACAAATGCAGAGAGAGAGAGCGAGAGAGAGAGAGAGAGAGAGAGAGAGAGAGAGAGAGAGAGAGAGAGAGAGAGAGAGAGAGACAGACAGACAGACAGACAAAGAATCAGCAGTGAACTAAAATATCTTAGAAACTGGTGGAGTATATATTAAAAAAAAGCTCGATTTGTAACATACATCGTCCAACAAATAAAAAGGAAAAAATTAAAAGTGACAACACTTCCTCAAGGTCTATAGCAAAAAAGACATTTTCACTTACTAAAGACACCAATATGGATATTTACTCTTCTCCCCCACTTAAGATAGATGTGACACAAGGTCTTTTTTAATGTCAGGAACATGAGTGCGTACACCCAGTCGTGGTCAACTATTACCTATCCACCGCGGTAGATAGGTTCAAAACCGGTCTAAACTGGTCTTATTCGGTCTTAATTTGGCCATTTTGGTCCCCAGCCCAAAGGCCGGAGCCCATTTAAAGACACCAATATGTTGCCCCAATAGATTCTTTCTCAAGATATGTAGAAATAGCAAAACTTAGTGAAGTGGAAAAATTTTTCTCACGTTGGGGAATTTCTATTTGCTTTATCAGTGATAATAAGAAACAATTCTCAAGTTATGTTTTCAAAGTGATTGTAGTCAGTTATTATAAACAAACAAAACCAAGTCTACATTATCTTCAAGCAAATGTAAAAGTGAATTTTGGAACGATCATACAAATTTCATGCATTAATAGCATACCAGAATATACCAGTTAATACCACAGGTATCAATCTCACTGAATTAATTCAGTCAGTCAGTTAAGTGCCAAACGTGATACACGCTTTGGGCGATCATGTCTCGAAAGAGACATGACTGACTGGGCAGAAGATTATTCCGCACTAGGTTGCCATTGCTTTTGGCGGTAGACTGGTTGCCGTCCAAGGCTGTAGAACTGAATCTGTCCTGTTATTTGACCCATAGCTAGAGGGTGAAGAGATGTATTATATTATTAAGTAGTAATTAGTGGGGGATCATTTTATTACTTCATAACAATATAAAACTAATCCCCCACTTTATGCCAAACAGAAGAATAATCATGTTTTCAACTATTATATTCAGTCAGTCAGTTAAATGCCATACGTGATGCATGCTTGGGCGATCATGTCTTGAAAGGCAGAAACTTTTCCCAAAGTAGGTTGCCATTACTTTCTGTGGTAGACTGGTTGCCGACCAAGGCTATAGAACCGAATCTGTCCTGTTATTTGACTCATAGGTAAAGGGTGAAGAGATGTATTATATTATTAAGTAGTAATTAGTGGGGGATCAGTTTATTACTTCATAACAATACAAAACGGATCCCCACTTTGTGCCCAGTAGAAGCCATAATCATGTTTTCAAATACTATAATCAGTCAGTCCATTATGTGCCATACGTGATACACGCTAGGGCGATCATGTCTCGGAAGAGACATGACTGGGCAGAAGATTATCCCGCAGTAGGTTGCTATTACATTCTGCGGTAGACTGGTTGCTGACCAAGGCTATAGAACCCAGTCTGTCCTCTTATTTAACCCATTACTGGAGGAGAGAAACAGATTAATACCTTTTCCAAGGGTATTTGCGAGTAAGTGAATGCAAAGAATTCATCTGGAATTGTTCCGAGCCGATATATGGGAAGTAAAATAAGAACTATATTACACCAAAAAATATTATTACCAAAATAGCCAGATTTCAGATGAATCAGGGAGACAGACAAACTGGCAAAAAACAGAATGAAAAAGAATTTGAACAGATTCCATCTTATCAGAAATTTGCCAACTCTAAGAAGAGGAGAAACAGTTAGAATAAAATTAGATAAAGAGAAATATTTTGTGACGTTTACCCTCTGTTTGATCTTCTAATTACCGAAATCCTGCTGCTGGATCGATAAATCAATCACTTCGAACTAAACCCTATATTACCCTACGTTGTGATTAGGTTGATCAAAAGACGGGCGAAACCGGGTGACCTTCAGAAATTGCTGTAAATGTAAATGATTCAGGTTGAGCAAAGTCAGAAAAAGAGCAAAAATATTTTCATAGAATTCCAAGTTTTATATCTTTGTTCCTCTGGTACAATATTTAGTCATTTCAACAGTTAGAATCTACATTCATGCAAACAGTTATGGTTCAAACCAACGTTCTAACTTGAAATACAAAACTTCGGCTAGTTTTATCAAGTCTGGCACAAGGTTCGTGTCGTTCTTCTTATGCAGTCAGTCACGTGATATCAGGCGGCGAGGTTTCTAGTCTTAACTGAAATTCCAACTGCGGCTTCGGCCGAACTCCTCATTGCCACTTCAGGCTCTGGTTTATATGGACTTCCACCCAAAACAGGTTTGAGGAATGATTGGTTCGGGAAAAATCAGGGATTTCCGTAACAAGAATTTCCGTAACAAGATTTTCCGTAACAAGAATCTCTTTGTCGTCTGGCTTTCGAAAATTAATTATCTTTTTCAATTCGTTTTTTTTTTCTTGTCAGTGGGTAGCGGTCAAAGGTGTCGATCCCACGAAATAACTTCTTCCTTCTTTTATTGTTATCTCACACCAATACTTTTCAAAAGGCCTGAACAGTTTTCTCCACTTTCCCTATTATTCTACCTATGCTCACCACCTCTGCCCTCCTTCGACTGATCTGGTTCAACTGCCTCGATTCCGCATTTACTTGCGATCATTAATTAAATTTTATCATTTCATATTTCCCTTACGAAAGGAAAATTCTGTTTCCTGCTTAAATCAGATAAATCATTTACTACCAGATGACTTCCTCGATTTCTGTCAGGGTCATTAATTTCTTAAAGCACAAAGAAATCCTTAAAATCTTACTCTCTCTACAGTGCAATTCCGTCCGTTGGCTGGTTATTAAGTAAATTTTATCATTTCCAATTTTGCGTTTCAAGGTTCTCTATTCTGTCTTGTGTTTTAATAATTTGTACCTTGAAAACATGATCATTAATCAGCTGTCAAGCTCATCACATGGCTTTCCAGCAATCTGCATGGAAAATTTCTTTATGTTTAGCGATATAAAATAAAAGAGAGAATCTTCTTTTGTTTCTATCGGTATGTCTTTCTCTCCATTTTTAACCCTTCAGCACCGAATTGTGTTACAATTAAAATACTAATAGAATGATCATCCTAGCAGACACTGACAACGACAAAATGGGAAACATTTCATTTTTCAGATTTTGAAAATAAGGTTTTGAGAAAGAAAACAAAAAGATCTTTAAAGAAATAATAATTCAAGAGAAAGTACTAGAAAAACAAGGCCACAACGAAAAATAAAAAAGGCAAAATATCTGATTTCAGAAAGTGAGTCAGCTATTGCCCTTGGACTGTAATCAATACGAATTTTGTTTTGTAAGTTCTCATTTTGTAATTTGGAAAATCTTAGAAATAAATTGATAGAGAAAATAGATTATCTTTTGAAGGAGGATTGTATATAAACACCAATAATGATGATAATGATAATTGTAAAGACTTCCGGTTCGATTAGGGAATGCAGGGATCAAGACGGATCTAGCGAAGAGTTTAAATAAATGACCTGTTAAGTGTATCGCCTGTCCTGTGGTCTTTGTATTGCTTCGTCATTTCACCGGCCAGTCTCAATCTGTTTTCACGCTAAGCCCAATTGAACAATCTGCGTGTAAATGCAAATAAAAATAGCATATCTTGTTCTAGTTTCTTGAACAAATCATGGCTCCTGTCCTATCTACAATCTGTTTATAGTCATTCAATATCTTTTCAAGTTGTGCTTAGTAGTGAATAAAGTTGTTTATTCTAGGATTGGGATGTGCGTTGTGGTGCAGTGGATATCGGCTCGGAACGAGAAATCGGGAAGCCGAGTTCGAATTCCCGTCGTATTCCTTGCATTCACTTACGCGCAAAGGTATTAATTCGTCTCTTCCCTCCAGTTATGGGTTAAATAACAGGACAGATTGGGTTCTATAGCCTTGGTCGGCAACCAGTCTACCGCAGAAATCAATGACAACCTATTGCGAGATAATCTACTGCCCAGTCAGTCATGTCTCTTTCGAGACATGATCGCCCAAGCGTGTCTCACGTATGGCTCTTAACTGACTGACTTCTAGGAAGTCTACAAATAATTGTATTTTACATGCAGCAGAGGTTCTCTCCATCCGCTTTTGGTTTTGAAGAATCCTCTCAGGAATTTAGGTGAAAGCCAGCCTCAAACCCCAGAAATCGTTTGTGTTCGCGTTGAACAACAAACGTTGCAATCAGTTCTCGTCAATGTCACGCTTTAACATTACATGATTAACAAAATTTAATGAATTGCTTGTGATGCTAGGCATTGAGCCAGTTCCAAATATAGAAAATCTGATTAAAAGCTGCCGATTCAGAACGCCATTACTGTTCGCTAATTCTACAGTGGATGAGTTGTCGAATACAAGTGTGAAATTAATTACTGACGATTCTGACTCGAATGGAAGCCAATTAAAAGCATTCCTTTGATAAACACCAGAAATATATTTGGATATTTTATTCTTTTCTTAGAAACTAGATATTAGAATGTAATAAATATAGCTCTATCTAAACTTATTAATAAATGGAACTTTGTCTGTGTGTGTGTGTGTGTGTATGTGTGTGTATCCGTTAACTATAGATTCTGAAACGGCTGAACCGATTTTCTTTAAAATTTACACAGTTGTACTATAAGCGTCTGCGAGTGTTCTTAGCTGGGCTTTGTGTCGAGGTACCCCCGATAAATATCGAAAATCGATAATCGAAAAAAATCGGGTTATAGAAGGAGTGGTCCGATTTTAATCAAATTTGATACACTCATAGACAAAGACATAAGAAACGATATTCAGAAGTTTCAAAGTTGCAGTTCTTACAAAACTGCAGAAAATCGATAATATATATATATATATATATATATATATATATATATATATATATATATAGGTAATATGTTTGTGTGTGTGTGTCTGTTTATCTGTCTGTATGTCCTTTATGCAAATCCACAATTTTTATTCGATTCTCACCAAACTTCACACAAATATTCTTTAGGCTGAGTCTGAGCTCCAGAACCATGAATTAATTTTAAAGCTTTCATTACACCCGAGCAACGTCTGGCTATATTGCTAGTATTTTATAAACGAGTGTTTATAGTTGGTAGTAATGATATTAGTATGTTTTCAAAGTATTTTGTCCTTAAACATTGATTGCAACCGGAAAATAACTTTTGTATTTTGATTTTCCCTGAGTAATTCGAAGAGAAGGAAACTATGAAATGAAATATCAACGCAATATTCTAGGTCCTTCGCTTTTTCTCATCTACATTAACGATATCCTCGATGTCTTAAGATTCCAAGTAGGCATGTACGCTGACGACACTACTTTTACTCTCGCCTCGATCAAAAATCTGGTGAGGTTGACAAAGCGAACCTCACTGCCGAGCTTGAGAAGAACCTCCAATCCGTGGTGGACTGGGGTGAGAAACGGTTCGTAAATTTTAATGCTTCCAAAACAAAGCTGCTATCTATTAACTGTCATAGACAAACGATCCTACCTCCTATTAGCATGACACAGGCTAGCCTTCCTGGGAGTAAAACACTACACCTGCTTGGCCTCATACTCTCAGCGAACCTCAAGTGGAATGACTATATCAAATCCATTGCTAAATCCGCTGCTAAGAAAGTCGGTTCTCTGTGCAGTGCCAGGAAGTTTTTCCCTTTTGAGTCCATCCTGCACATTTATAAATCTACCAACCGCCCGTGTATTGAATATTGCTGACACATCTTGTCGGGTGCCCCTTCTATTCAACTCGGGGTTCTTGACAAAATCTAACGGAAAATCTGTAATGTGATCGATACCGACTTTGCAGCTCGGCTGCAGTCGCCGTCTCACCGGCGTGACGTAGCTTCCCTGTGCCTCTTCTATAAATACTTTCACTTCTGTTCCGATGAACTTAGATCACTGGTGCCCCCTAGGTATGAATTTACACGAGCTACTAGATTAGACACTAGGTCACACCCTTTTGCAGTGAAACCGATAAAATGTAACCGCAATTTCTACTCTGACAGCTTATTTTCACGCACTTCCCGCCTGTGAAATTTCCTTCCATATGCTTGCTTCTCCGACAGCTACAATCCCCAGAAATTTCAATATAAGGTCAATAGACATCTCCTATCACACTAACTCGCAACTATTCTCTCAAGCTCTTTTTCCATCTACTCCACCCCCATCCTCATCCGCCCATTACCCTCCTCTTGACATTTCCCATAACTAACCCCTCTTTCTCATCACTTTCCCTTATGTAACCCCCTGCGAAACAGTGGCAGTAGAATGCCTTGCTTGGGATGAGATGATTAAAAAATGAATAAATAAATAAATAAATAAAGAAATAAAGAAAAACTGTAGACAAACTTAAGTCACTACTGCTCCCGCCACAAGAATTTACTAAACCAGAAGGAGAAATAATGATGTCAGACTGGCAACAAGATCCCGCCAATTTATAGTTAGATCAACTAAATGCAGCCGACAATTCTACTCCAACAGCTTTTTTCTCGCACTGTGGAACTCCCTTCCAAACACTTGCTTTTCTGACGGCTACCACTTCTAGCCTTCTTCAGATGCTAGGAATTTCGAACCGAACATTTATTACAATCACTGGGGTATATCATCCTCATTCCTTGCATAAAACCCCGATTGGAATTCATGAGTTATCTCCCTAAACCTTGCAAGTTACTTGTTCACCATTGCGGTAGCCTGGTGTTGAACTCACAACTCGTATATATATTATCATATTTTTTCCATATAGTTGAGATATGAAATATATTTTTAGATTTCTTTTTTGAATATAGCTTGGAATTACACTAGAGATGACATATATCCGAATATTTGAATTTAATTTAAATATGCAACAGATATAAAATGTATTTTATTATTTAAATGCACTAATAGAAACAACATCTCATAGATCTCAGTCAGTTAAGTACTGTACGTTATTCACGCTTGGGTGATCATGTCTCTTTTGATCCATGACTGACTAGTTAAAAGATTTTCCAGCAGTAGATTGCCATTTCTTTCTGTGGTAGACTGGTTTCTAACCAAGGCTATAGAACCCAGTCTGTCATGTTATTCAATCCTTTTATCCATATCAGTCAGTTAGTGCCATTCGTATCATATTTGATACAGTATTTCCCTATAAGGAAACATTTGGTATTTCCCTAAAGGAAACATTTGGTATTCATTGATTGAGCAGTCAGTACTGCTTTCATTTGAAATTTATAAAATATTTCTCTTAAAAAATTTTTCAGGAAAATATTTCTTTCAAGGCTTGTTTTCATACTGTATCAAATATGATACGAATGGCCCTAGAGGGTTAATAATATAATATGATTAAGGCTTCTACTTGTCATAAAGTGGGGGATCAGTTCTATATTGTTATGAAGTAATAAACAGATCCCCCACTAATTACTACTTAACCCTCTAGGGCCATTCGTATCATATTTGATACAGTATTTCCCTATAAGGAAACATTTGGTATTTATTGACTGAGCAGTCAGTACTGCTTTCATTTGAAATTTATAAAATATTTCTCTTAAAAAAATTTTCAGGAAAATATTTCTTTCAAGGCTTGTTTTCATACTGTATCAAATATGATACGAATGGCCCTAGAGTGTTAATAATATAATATGATTAAGGCTTCTACTTGTCATAAAGTGGGGGATCAGTTCTATATTGTTATGAAGTAATAAACAGATCCCCCACTAATTACTACTTAACCCTCTAGGGCCATTCGTATCATATTTGATACAGTATTTCCCTATAAGGAAACATTTGGTATTTATTGACTAAGCAGTCAGTACTGCTTTCATTTGAAATTTATAAAATATTTCTCTTAAAAAATTTTTCAGGAAAATATTTCTTTCAAGGCTTGTTTTCATACTGTATCAAATATGATACGAATGGCCCTAGAGGGTTAAGTGCCATACATGATAGACACTAGGACAATCATGTCTCTTTCGATCCATAGGCAAAAGAGTTTCCCGCAGTAGGTTGCCATTTCTTTCTGTGGTAGACTGTTTTTTAACCAAGATTATAGAACCTAGTCTGTCATGCTATTCAACTCATAGATGATGCGAGAAGAGATGAATTGATACCTTTCCCAAGGCTATTTCCGCCTAAGTAAATGCAAAGTGTTCAATTAGAATTCTCATTCTGAGCCGATATCCACAAGGCACCTTCCTCATAGATCTATTATATCATTAAATATCGGATTAAAAAAGTAAAAAAGCAGCACATAAACAATGGGTTCCATATGTAACTAGAAAATAAAATAAAATTATAATCAAGTTGTTAGCTTTCTATACTAACAAAAACAAAAGGTTAGGATAGAAATTGCCTTAATCAATTCCAGAAAGATCCATAGCAGGAAACTAAAGAAATGTTTATTGAAAAACTCTTTTGAAAAAAAAAAAGGATGATATAAGACTTTGAGTACTTTACGCTCACATCACATATAGAAATTTAGCGAAGCACGGGAAAACGCAGAGGTTGGGATAACCTACTTGACAATTTTGAGGAAATAAATGGAAGAAAAATTACTACAAAGAAGAAGAGTTGGAAATGAGCAAGTATTGATACAATCGTTTTCCCAGATCAGATCAGTGATTAAAATGATATCAAGCGAATGAATCCTGTAAGTCAAAGAAGAAAATCCTTCATTGGATCTTATCGTCTGGTATTGCACAATCACAAGGATCTTTGCCAAATATCAAAAACCACAAGAGCTGAAAAAGCAGCAACAACTTGAATGTAAATGTAACTAGAGGGATGTTTCTTTGTCGTGCAGTGGATATCGGTTCAGAACGAGAAATTGGAGAGCCGAGTTCGAATTTTAGTTAAATTCGTTGCATTCATTTACGCGTAAATACCTTTGGGAAACGTATGATTTCGTCGTTTCTCCCTCCAGCTATGGGTTAAATAACAGACCAGATAGGATTCTATAGTCTTGGTTGGAAAAGAGTCTATCGAAGAAAGCAATGGCAACTTACTCCTGGAAAAATCTTCTGTCCAGTCAGTCATGTCTCTTTCGATTAAGACTTCTACTTCACATAAAGTGGGGGATCAGTTTTATAGTGTTATGAAGTAATAAACTGATCCCTCCTCTAATTATTACTTAATAATATAATACATCTCTTCCCCCTTTAGCTATGAGTCAAATAACAAGACAGATTGGGTTCTATAGGTTAGGCTGGCAACCAGTTCACCGCAGAATGTAATGGCAACCTACTGTGGGAAAATCTTCTGCCCAGTCAGTCTTGTTTCTTTCGAGAAATGATCGCCCGAGCGTGTATCACGTATGGCACTTAACTGACTGACTGAGTAAACAAAGAGAAATAATGATATCAAGCTGTTCATGTTCCAAACTAACTCAAAGTAAAGATTGAGGAGGAGAATTCAGTCAATACTAGAGAAGAGGGACATCAGCGGAAGGCGCAAATACTAATTTCCCGTAAGAAGAAATAGTTATGAATTTTTCTAAGCACTAATGCTATCTTTTCAATGAATGCCAAATGTTTCCTTGTTTTCATGCTAATGTTTATTTTTAAAAAAATCAAATTCACCCTATACAAGGCAGTAAAGCCACTAAGACGAAAAGGTTTAAAGACCGTGAAAGAATATGAGAAAAAAGACACTATCATGGAGAGAGAGAGAGAGAGAGAGAGAGAGAGAGAGAGAGAGAGAGAGAGAAATAAAAAAGGAATTAAGAAGACAGAAGATACCGATTAACATTTCATTTATATGATACTTCACGCTTGTGAAACTCCCTTCCGGCTCCATACTTTCCAGCCAACTTTGATCTTCAAAAATTTAAATGCAATGCCAACAGTTATCCACTGCTTTTCTGATTAATCTTCAAGTATTCTCCGACAGTGTGTTAAGTGCCATACGCGATACAAGTTTTGGCCGATCATGTCTCGAAACAAGCATGACTGACTGAGCAGAAGATTATCCCACAGTAGGTTGCCATTGCTTTCTGCGGTTGACTGGTTGCCATCCAAGGCTATAGAACCCAATCTGTCCTGTTATTTGACTCATAGCTAGAGGGGGAAGAGATGTATTATATTAAGTACTAATTAGTGGGGGATCAGTTTATTACTTCATAACAATATAGAACTGATCCCTTTATGCCCAGTAGAAGCCTTAATCATATTTTCAACTATTATATTCAGTCAGTCAGTTAAGTGCCATACGTAATACTCGCTTGGGCGATCATGTCTCGAAAGAGACATGACTGACTTGGGAGAAGATTATATCGCAGATGGTTACCATTGCTTTCTGCGGTAGACTGGTTGCCAGCCAAGGCTATAGAACCCAATCTCTTCTGGAGGGAAGAGACGGATTAGTACCTTTTCCAAGAGTGTGTAAGTGAATCAAGAATTTCAACTTCGCACCCCGATTTGTCGTTCTGAGTCGATAACCACTTGCACCACAACGCACATCCGTCAGTCAGTTCCTCTCTCATGATGTTTCTTTTTTCTAATTCTTTCACACACAGTAACTCCGTTATGTCTTTATTTCTTGTTTGGGGTGAAATGATTAAAATATTTTTTACCGAGGGATTGCAACTGTGTTATGGCACCTGCACTCACGAGGAATCTGACGAATACTGTTTTCCTCGTGACTATTTGATTTATAATTAATTTATAAGCAAAATGAAATTTATCCCTTGTTTTCTGTTTAGGATTGTATTTCCGGTTTCTTTGAAAGTCATTTCATTCTCTTTCACGCTTATTAACCTCTTCTATCTTAGTGGCTTTATCGCCTTGAGTTGAAGTGATTAAAACAAAGAAGAGTTATAATATAAAAAATCTAATTACGTAAATCTCAGTGAAAAGTACGAGGGTCATTCAATAAATAAGGTGAATTTTTCGTTATAAGGACTTCGAATACAAATAGAAGCTCACTTGAAAAAAAAATTCCGTTACTTCTTTTTCAAAGGGATTTATTTTTTTTTGCAGATTGAAAAAAAAAACACTTTGAGAGTTTTGGAGATTAACAAAGATGGCCGACCAAGAAGTATGCTCCAGAGGTCATTTATCAAGTTTTTGGTTGCTGAATGGTGCAAACCAGTTGAAATTCATAGGAGAATGTCAACTGTGTATGGTACCACATGTTTCAGCCAAAAAAGTGGGCTAAATTGTTTAAAGAAGGACGGAGCATTGTTGAGGATGAAGACAGACCTGGGAGGCCTACAGAAATGAGGTCTCCTGAGGTGATCGTATCAGTCAATAACCTCATTCAGTCTGAAGGGTGACAGTGGATGACACTGCAAGGATTTTGAGACTATCTGTTGGTACAGCACACAAAATTGTCCATGATGACCTTGCTTACTCGAAGGTCAGCTGCAAGGCCTCACACAGCAGCCCAAACGGTGCAGACCATCAACGAGCTTGGCTGGGAACTGCTCCCTCAACCCCCTTATAGCCCAAACCTTTGGTTCTTCAGACTTTCACCTGTTTGGTCCCTTAAAAGCGTTCACGAGAGGCATGGAGTTTGAAAGTGACGATGAAGTCAAAAGAGCTGTGAGCGATTGGCTGAGACATCAGTCCAAAGATTTTTACGCTGAGAGAATCGGAAGCTTGTGCACAGATGAGAAAAGTGCGTGACACTGCTGGGAGACTACGTTGAAAAAAAAATAAATAAAAAGTAAGGTTTTATTTGTATTAGAAGTCCTTATACCAAAAAATTCAACTTATTTATTGAATGACCCTCGTAGATATAGTTAAATAGAAAACTTGGCGTATTCATGAAAGTCAACAATTTGGTGTTCTGATTCTAGATGCCATGTGACGTCGAGATGAAATTTCATCCTGAACTCACACTGGTTAAGCTTGAAGGATCTTTGTAGAATTAATATTATATCCGACTTAAATATTTTGTGGCTTTTTTTGACACCTAACTCTGTTTTATTTTTATCCACATCCGCTTTCTTGGGAGGGTTTGTTTTCTTTCAGGACAATTTTAATTCCTATTTTAGCTGTTTATTTTGTATTAATTTTTCCCTTTTTTGTTTCTAGAGAATCTCCCCACCTTAAAAAAAAAAAAAAACTGGGCTAGACAGGCACTCCAAATACAACATCGACAGTTCCAGAAGATACTAAGGATTTTAACTTTTGGTATGTTAGAAAGGATGAATTCATTTTAACCTTCCCACTTTAATAGTAGCTTCCAAATTATTCTTCATCTTGACACACACGATCCACAATCACAATTTACCAAACTTGGAACTTAAATTAAAAAGAAAATTAAATGTATTTATAAATTTTACTATTAAATGCTATCTAAACAGCAAAAACAAGCAATTAGATTTCAGTGTCGTATTTTCTATCCTCCCTTAAATCCCATCGCAGATATTTAAAGCTCGGTACTTTCTTGAGCCGTTGTGGTGCAGTGGATATCGACTCAGAACGACAAATCGGGGAGCCGCGTTCGAATTCCGGTTGAATTCCTTGCATTCACTTACGCACAAATACTCTTGGGAAAGGTATTAATCCGTCTCTTCCCTCTAGTTATGGATTAAATAATAGGACAAATTGGGTTCTATAGCCTTGGCTGGCAACCACTCTACTGCAGAAAGTAATGGTAACCTACTGCGGGATAATCTTCTGCCCAGTCAGTCATGTCTCTTTCGAGACATGATCGCCCAAAGCGTGTATCATGTATGGCACTTAACTGACTGACTTTCTTGTTGCAATCTCCAATTTTTAACACGCATCTTTTTATTTTGCTGATAGCCGCACTTTCTGGTTTCTTGCAATTGATTGCAAGAAACCAGATTTTCTCTCGATTTCATTTGCTATCCTTCTTAGGAGTTCATTTTAGTTTTCTTTGTGTGTCAGCCATCAACACAGTGTTACCTGCTCATTTTATATTTCCAGATCTTGATAGTGCCTCCATCTTGAATTCGAGTTTTGTTTAATGGCATATCTGTGGGTTATTTAATGCCAAAAAAAGTAGAGTTTTAAGATTTTTTTAATGTTTGGTTATAGTAAGAAGAGTTATTTAGTCAGATTTTACTGAAAAAATGTTTTATTTTTATTTTTAGAAAACTGAAGATGTCTTCTAGTTTTGTATTCAAAAATGTATTGCTGGTAATAATTTTTTTCCTTCAAAAATGTATGACGGCAATAATTTTTTTCTTCAAAAATGTGTAATGGTAATTTTTTTTCTTCAAAAACGTATCAATGTTAATATTTTTCATTCAAAAATGTATTGTTGGTCATATTTTTCATTCAAAAATGTATTGTTGGTCATATTTTTCATTCAAAAATGTATTGTTGGTAATATTTTTCATTCAAAAATGTATTGTTGGTCATATTTTTCATTCAAAAATGTATTGTTGGTCATATTTTTCATTCAAAAATGTATATTTTTCTATAAAAGTCTATTTGTATGTATATATTTCTATAGAAGTGTATTTTTATACTTTCATAGTGTTTTGAACTACGTTTGGGGGTTTAACTATTTGCCCATAGCTGGGATTCCTCTTCTACCCGTATCCGAGCGTCTTGCTCGCAGTATAAGGTCTAGATTATCCTAATATTCTTTCCGAATAGATCGAGTTTTCCTAGCAGTTCAAATAGATCCTTGTTCCATACAATGTCAAATGTTTTTGCATAATCTATATAGTAAGAGCACAGCCTTCAGAATTTTTAATGCTCGTTTTGATATCATTTTCATTGTTAATATAGCATTTCTTATTCCAGTTTCCTCGACAAAGTCGCACTGTTCTCGTCCTATTTCCGGTCTAATTCTGAAGGAATATCTCAGTCAGTAAGTGCCATTCGTGATACACGTTTCGACGATCATGTCTCGAAAGAAACATGACTTAACTGACTGGAACCTCTTTGAAACTCATAGAGTAGAGCATACCTAATATGTTCTTTAGATGGAAAGAACATGGGTGAGAATATTGCAGAAAAATATGAATGATGCTTTAATAATCTGAAAGAAAAAGTTATAAATTAATCATAGTGATATGTTTAAGTAATAAAAATAAGCATAAAATAAATTACGATGATTTAAAATGCCCCTTTTTACAAACCGGCAAAAACTTTTTCACCATCCTGATATTTTAGCCGGAGAGCTTCATTACTTTATTAAAAACTTCATAACGTATCAAGGCATCGGGTTCCAATTCGTCGTCCTCAGACAAGCTAGCGTTAGAAGTTCACATGCACGTTTATCAATCAACCTGTACTTTGAACATGGACATCTCAGGGAAGAATGAAATTTAACATAGTAGACAGCGATCTCAAAATAATCTATATGCAAATTGAAGAAGAACTTAGCTCAGAGGTCAGAAAGTGTTAGTTACATATTATTTTCTTTTCTTTTTTCTAAAACACTTGAATCACTATTAACCATTACGTCTTTATCTCTTCATTAAAGAATTCGTCTGCTGAGACGTTATTTCGTCTTTTTTTATACGCGCCTAAATTCAAAATGAGGCCTGCTGTCGAATACGAGTCGCAATCGCTTCCTTTACTCTCAAATCTTTTTTTGTCAACCATTCATTTATCTTTGTCAACTATCGTCGCTTTTTCTTGTTATTGCTAATTTATTGTCCCCAAGGATTTTCTTTCGTAGATTCTGTTAAATTTATATTCCATTTTCTTTCAAATCTGCCTTTCTGACGAATAGATATTTTTTTAATTGTCAGTTCTGTTTTCTCTCTCTCTCTCTCTCTGTTTTTACCTTCTTTCTTACAAAGCACCTCTCTTTCTTTTTTCGATAGATCTCTCTTTATTTCTCACGATAAGTCTCATATTTTTTCTTACGATTGTTTTCTTTTCTTTAGTTTTCATACCCTTTCTTTCTTTCTTTCTTTCTTTCTTTCTTTCTCAGTTCTGTTTTCTTTCATTCTTTTTCGTTTTCACTTCCGTTGTTTCTTTCGTTTCACTTTCTTTCTTTCTTTCTTTCTTTCTTTCTTTCTCAGTTCTGTTTTCTTTCATTCTTTTTCGTTTTCACTTCCGTTGTTTCTTTCGTTTCATTTTCTTTCTTTCTTTCTTTCTTTTTTCTTTCTTTCTTTCTTTCTCACTTTCATTCTTTCTTTCCTTCTTTCTTTTTCGTTTTCATTTCCGTCCTTCTTTCTTTCTTTCTTTTTTTCTTTCTTTCTTTCTTTCTTTCTTTCTTTCTTTCTTTCTTTTTTTCAGTTGTGTTTCCCTTCTTTCTTCTTCGTTTTCACTTCCGTTTTTTTTATTTCGTTTTTACTTTCTTTCTTTCTTTTACAGTTCTGTTTTCCTTCTTTTCTTTTCGTTTTCCCTTCCGTTCTTTCTTTCGTTTTCACTTTCTTTCTTTCTTTCTTTCTTTCTTACAAAGCATTTCTTATTCTTTCGTACGATAGTTCTCTTTTTTTAACGATTGTTCTCTTTATTTCTTTTTACTTTTGTTTGACATCCGTTTTTTTTTCTTTTTCTTTCGTTCTCGGTTTTTTCTTTCTTTCTAAACGCCCCTCTTTAGAACTCTTTCCTCTCTTTTTTCTCACAATTGCTTTATTTATTTATTTGGGCCTACCTTTTCTTTGTGTCCTTTTTCTTTCCTTTTCTTTCCTTTTCTTTCCCTCTATCACTCTTGTTGTTTTATCCCTTTTCTTCAAACCGACCACTGTTTTTATTCTTACTACCATAGAGCTCGATCGTTGTTCTTTTTTGTTCCATTCAAACCTCCCCAACCTCCCCAATTCCGCCGATTGCCTCCCCACTCTGGAATTATTACTTTGTCTCTTTCATTTGATTATAATAGTCTGCTTTGTCTCTTAAAAATTACCCAATTACTTTACCAATGCAGACGACAAACATGTCACTGAGGATGTCATTGGCAGTCCATTATTCGCCACTTGTATATATTCCATTCTTTCAGCATCCCATTACCAATGTCTTTTAATCTTAAATCCATTATTCAAGATTTAGGAGCAGAAATCTCCGTTTTTTATCCTGGGATTATGAGAGTTTTGAACGAATTAAGTAAAGAAGGCTTTCAAAATTTCACTGGGCATCTTTCTTTTTAAATATGTTTTTCTTTCCTTTTGAGTCAATGACAATTATTATTATTATTATTATTATTATTATTATTATTATTATTATTATTATTGCCGTATTTGCTCCGATAGTGTCATAATATCGGGTAATTAATGCTTGGATAACGGGTAACAGCAGCCTGAGGTATCATGAAATTTTCTCATGACAGAGTGTTCATCACTTTTTGGATTATTTTTGCGGTTCCTAAGAGAATTCCTTTCTCTAACAGTTCCACTGGGCAATCAATGCCAATTTTTTCTATTCATCTTGATATTGTGTCAGTCATCGTACCAAGCGCACCAATAAAAAACTTGTATAATTGCGATCATCTTTACATTTCGAAGCCTTGTAGGTTCAGACTCCAATACCTTTCAGGGGATTATTTTCTATTTTATTTTGCTCTATCTATGATTCAAAATGACTTATTGGATCGGATGATTAATTCTTCTTTTTCTATTTTACTCTACGCCATTATTATTATTATTATTATTATTATTATTATTATTATTATTATTATTATTATTATCTCACTTTTCAATATATTTGATTTCTGCTATGGTCGCACTACCAACCAAGTCTGCGGGAAAACCTAAGGCAGGTCGTGGCGTGTTGTTACAGCTCCATTTCATGTTTTTCTATCTCCCCTATCATCCCTAGCGTTACATGGACAGAGTTCTCCATACTGTGTCGGATGTACTTAATAAGACAATTTTTTTATATCTCTTAAACTGCGGTTTCCAGGGATACTTTCAATGTGTTGTTTTGTTCCATTTTTATCATTCCAAGTGCACCTACTATCACTGGCACAACTCTTATTTTCAGTTTCCACATTTTTCCTATTTCAATTTCCAGGTCTTTATATTTTGACAGTTTTTCAAATTCCTTAGTTGCTATGTTTTAATCCGCTGGACAAGCCATATCAATTAATAGACAAGTTTTTGTTTCTGGTTTTTCACAATAATGTCCGGCCTGTTTGCTTCAATTTTTCTGTCTGTGTAGATGGTGTAATCCCATAGAATGGTGACATCTTCTATTTCTATAACCGGTGCTAGGTGATGTTCATACAAGTGTTTGTTTACAGATTTTCCATAGTGTTTACACATTGTCCAATGTAAATATTGCCCCACTCTATCGTGGCGATTTTTATATTCATTTGAAGCAAGTACAGAACAGCCTGAGATTAGATGGTCTATTGTTTCTTGGTTTTTATGACAAAACCTGCATTTTGGATTCATGAATAGGTGAAGAGGCTCATCCCTTGTTTCCTGTTTAGGATGCGGTTTCCGGTTTTCTCTTTTTCCAATCTTTTCACTCTTTTATTTTTATTTTTTTCCAATTGGAGTAGATAGATTAAACTATCGCCCGGTTCACACTCCACCCACATCTATTGAACAGGTGAAGAGGCTCATCCCTTGTTTCCTGTTTAGGATGCGGTTTCCGGTTTTCTCTTTTCCAATCTTTTCACTCTTTTATTTTTTTTTCCAATTGGAGTAGATAGACTAAACTATCGCCCGGTTCACACTCCACCCACGTCTACTGAACAGGTGAAGAGGCGCATCCCTTGTTCCCTGTTTATGATGTGGTTTCCGGCTTTCTATTTTCCATTCTTTTTACCCCTACGTAGCCCCCTGCGCATCAGTGGCTTTATCGCCTTGCTTGGGGTGATATGATTTAAAAAATATATATATATATATTATTATGTATAATATTTGCCTGAAAGTTTCTCGTGAAAAGACTTTGGTCTTGCCCTGCAAGAATAAAGCTTTCGGTCTCAGACTTTAATCCAGATGCACGTAACCATCGATGAGTATTAACTTTATCAACATTGGATTTATTAGCACGTTCTGGATATTGGCCATGCAGAGGTTTGTCTTGCCGACGTTGTTTCATCTGTTCAAGAGCTTTATCTTTGGCTTTCATTTTCATATTTTTTGTCGTAATAGTTGGTTCTTGGCTTCTGTTTTGCTTTTCTACAGAATCTATTAAATGTAAATCTTGTTTGTAATCACTGCCTTCTTTTATTATTGAATATTTTTTCTTTCTTTCTTCTATTATTATTCTTATTATTATTATTATTTGTTGTGAACCCGGTTAAGAATCCAGCAAGAAATAATACAACAACCGAAATAGGAAATAACGATATATATATTAAACACAGCAAAATACGAATACTTGAAACTCTGTTAGTAGAACGATAAATGCGGGTTACGAAGTAATACTAGAACTGGGACTCGCAATGGTCGTACGGTAGCAGTGTTAGCTATCTCACGCTGTCCCTGCCTATCGCTGCTTATCTGCCAATCGCCCTTCTGCTACCACCTCCTGTGAGGGGACGTATATGTAGTAGATGGAAGAGTTCAATCCGATGCATGGGTGATGCCACCATGACATTATTATTATTATTATTATTATTATTATTATTATTATTATTATTATTATTAACAAGGATTTCTGTTTTTTGGAAGTAACTTTAATGATGAATGTATCATTCAAACCGTCCGTTCCATAATTATATCATAACAGTTGTTGAAAAATGTGTTGTACCCGACAATGCTTAATGCCAAAGGTAGTGAATTCACAAGGTTAAACTACCATTTCCGAACCCAACATCTGAAATACATGGAAGGAAGATAAAGATGTGCGTGTGTATTGGGATCGTCGTGGTATTATGCATTTAAGTCAGTCAGTTAAGTGCCATGCGTGATAGACGATTGGGTGACCATGTCTCTTTCGATGACTGACTAGTCAAAAGATTTTCTTGCAGTAGGTTGCCATTTCTTTATATGATAGACTGGTTGCCAACCAAGGCAACAGTACCCAATCGTTGATGCTATTCACTCGATAACTCGAGTAAGAAGAGATGTATTAATACCTTTCCAAAAGTGAATACAACGAATTCAAGTGGAATTCGAACTCTTCCCTTCGGTTCATCATTCACCGTTCTTAAAACGCAATGAAAGAGTAAATGCACATTCATACGTCCAGCAGCTGGAACGTGCGTATAAAGTTGCTTTTTTTCAAAAAAGCTAGCAGTGTACAATAAATTCAAAGAAGTTATTAAAACGTACATTCATGATATAAGTTAATGATTCCCAGTGGAAAAAAAAAAGGAAATAAGTTTTATATCTTCGGTACATATGGATAAGCTAAGTAAAACTAGTTTGAAGTTTGGTTTGTTTGACGGCATTTCAAAATTTTATGGGACATTTCATGCCGAAATCTTATTTTGTGAGCATTGGTTATTTGTTTTGTTTTATCCCCAAAATTTATGAATAATGTTGGAATAAGTGATCAGTTTCTGGTCAGGCAAATAGTCGATTGCAACGTTTATATTAACAATGTCAGAACGTTAGATATTCCACCATCCAAAAGACAACGTATCTGCAATGTTATAAGCATGTTCCGTGTCAGCTGAGATATTCAACTGATCTTGCCCAAACGGCAGTTATATATCTTGTTATCACCGACAAAATTCAAAGACAGGCCTCTAATGATATCAGTCTTGACCTGACATCTCGACCGTTGTATTTCAATTTCCAAAGCCTGAAAACTATTTGATATTTTTGTTTTAAATTATTTCATCGCAAGTAAGGCGATAATGACACGAAGATATAAAGGGCTACTGGAAATAAAAGGGGATAAAAACACTTTAGTGAAGAGAAAATAAATTTACTAGTTTCAGGGAGACAAACGATTGACGCTGTATTTATCTTTTTAAAGATCGTTGGTGGCAAGGAATTAAGAAACTTTAAGAGAGTTCTACAGAAATGCGAGAAAAATAGCTATTTTTTTTAAAATCATATCACCCCCAAGCAAGGCGAAATCGCCACTGATGCGCAGGAGGCTACGTGAGAAAGATTGGAAAAGAGAAAAACCGGAAACCACATCCTAACCAGGAAACAAGGGATGAGCCTCTTCACCTGTTCAATAGACGTGGGTGGAGTGTGAACCGGGCGATAGTTTAGTCTATCTACTCCAATTGAAAAAAATAAAAAAATAAGAAAAAAAGAGTGAAAAGATTGGAAAAGAGAAAAACCGGAAACCACATCCTAACCAGGAAACATGGGATGAGCCTCTTCACCTGTTCAATAGACGTGGGTGGAGTGTGAACCGGGCGATAGTTTAGTCTATCTACTCCAATTAGTTTAGTCTATCTACTCCAATTAGTTTAGTCTATCTAATAGAACTTGCGGTTGCATGGAGCTATTTCAACAGTAAAATGATGAAACATAGTTGCCATTTTAGTAGTATGTTTAGATCTATGTGGCTCATGTACTAAGGAAGAGAGATCAATTGTCATGAAAATATTTCTCGTAAATACAAAAAGAATATATGTCACATTGGCGGATATGTGACTGGTCGAGATGTTAGTCAAGACTGATAACATTAGATGCCTGTTTTTGGATTTTATCGGGAATAACAAGATATATACCTGCAGCACTAGACCAGATGTTACAACAATATTTAACGCACGAACGAATGGCAGATTATTAAATGTATAAGATATATTCTGGCACGACAGCGTGAGCTCCTTTTTCTAGTAACAGATTTACCAATTATTTCAACTCCATTTCATGCCATCGAAAAATCTAAAACCAAGAAGGTGCAATGAGGTACCATGCTGATGAAAAAATCTATGAAGGTTCACATTTTTTTTATGTACCGTGTCCCTCCAGGACGTAGGCGATCAGAAAAATCCACTTACCTATATCTCTTGTCGCCCTTAATACTTATCTCTTGATATCTCTCCCAAACTCTACTCCACCATCCACTTGTTTAAGCTTATCCAGTATGTCCCGCATTTCTTTCCCCTGCTTCTCTTTCCCTCTATTCGTCCCGTGAGTATTAGATTCTCCAAGCCCTCTTTTCTCATTACGTGTCTCAGAAACTTCAGCTGTCTCTTCCTAATGTTAAGTATAAGTTTCTTCTTCGTTTGCATCTTCTCCAAAAATCTGTCGGTGTTCTCATATTCGAGCCATGGTATCCTCAACATCCTTCTGTAGAACCACATTTCTGTTGCTTCGATTCTTTCCTTCATTATAGACGATATTGTTCAGCATTCACTATTAATCCGAAAACTAATATTTCTTTTCAACGCAATGATTAAAATAGCTTCAAACGAATAAGCCAATAAATATTAGAGAAGACAATACTTCTTCTTCCCTTACAGATTGGCGCTACAACGTCACGAAGAGCTTTAGCAACTAACAAACACTACGCCATTTGAAAAGTTCCAACAACAACAGCAACAATAGGAAGCAAATGTTATTCGTTGCCATAGAAAACGACTGATATCGAATACCGTAGTTTCCGGTTTACAAGACACTTTTTCCCCTAAAAATACCCTGAAAATTACGAGTGCGTCTTCCAATATGGATACATCAGTTACCAACATGGTTACCACTATGACATGGGTGATAGTGAGGCTCATTTATTGTACATGACTGACAGAAGTGATGACTCTGAAGATGATAGTTTAGAGCTTTGACGAATTTTGGGGATTTGAGGATGAACAAAATTTCATTGATTGTTTTATATTTGTAAATGCATATTTTTTTAAATTTCTAATACATTTCCATGAAAATAAAACCATCCTTGGACAATGAAAGATGTATAGTATATTTACTATATTTGTATGTCATTGCTATAGAAACAAAATCGGACGAGTGATTAATGTAAATGATACATGGCGTCATTATGTGAGGGACGCATGGTGACTGTGTGGTTGTATAAAAATGACTTTTTTTCTTAGCAATTTCTTTCTAGTTTTAGGGTGCTACTTCCAAGCTGTAGCGTCTTGTCAGCCGGAAAATACGGTAACAGTCAGTACTCTTTGCTTTGTTTCTAACGAAATTTTCCTCTTCTCTAAATTTTACTATGATGATTAAAAGAAAGTGATTTTTTTTGTTAATCGTTTCACCCCGAGCAAAGCATTCCACTGCCACTCTAGCGCAGGGGGTTACATAGGGTCAAGGGAGTGATGGGAAAGGATGGTTAGATATAGGAAATTTTAGAAGGAGGAAGATAGAAACGGTACCGAGAATGAGGGTTGGTTAGATGGTGAGAGTGTTTGAGAGAATAGATGCAAGTTAGTGTGTTAGGAGGTGTCTATTGACCTTACATTTAAACTTCTAGAGATTGTAGCCGTCGGGGAAGCAATCGTGTGGAAGGGAATTCCACAACCGGGAAGTGCGAGAAAAGAAACTGTGGAGTAGAAGTTGCGGTTGCATATTATCGGTTTCACTGTAAAAGGATGGGATCTAGTTGCCAATCTAGCTTCTCGTGCAAATTCGTATCTAGGGGACACCAGTGATCTAAGAGGAAGTATTTATAGAAGAGACACAGGGAATCCACGTCGCGCCGGTGAGAGAGAGACTGCAGGCGGTCTGCCAAGTTGGTATCGATCACATTACAGACCCTCCGCTGTACTTTGTCGAGAAGCTCGAGGAGAATAGCAGGAGCACCCGACCAGATATGGCAGCAGTATTCAATGCACGGGCGGATGGTAGATTTATATATGTGCAGGATAGATTCAGACGGAAAAAAAACTTCCGGAAGCCGTTCCTTGCCTCAGTTAATAGCTAATTGGGGGTCAAATTAAGCTTGTCTGTAGTGATTAAAACATAATTTTGTTTTGAAGCCGTTAAAATTTATAAGTAATTTCTTGCCCTACTTAACAAACGGTTTGGAGGTCATATTCGTGAGCAGCTGCCAGTTTTTATTTTGTTGGAACTGATGAGTCCGTGAAGGCCCTTGATGAAGATAAGTCTACATTAACCCCCGGTAGATAGCGGATGTTTTAAGTTGATTGAAGAGAGAAGAGATTAAGAATTTACACCTATCTGACGCGTTCTTGAAACTGCCTGGACACAGAAAGTGTCATAGCCCATGAAAGTCTGCCTGAGTGCAAATTATCTTTATTACTTCCTTAAAAATCGCCGACCTGTACACAAAACCTGTTTAAAGGTCCGAAGATTGCGTACAAGCAGACTCTCGTCACTTAATGTTGACCTTAATACCCCCTACATATATATACAGTACTGTGCAAAAGTATTTTATCTTTTATGAGGCATCAAAATAAAGTTCAAAATAACCTCTGCCGTAACACTTTTGCACACTACCGTTGGTGTGCAATAGTTTTATACAGGGTAAAAAGTCAAGTAAATTGCTAGTAGATATTGATTATTTAAAACTAGGTGTAAAAGAAATGTATTAAAAGCAAGTTATATTTAATTTTTCTTATTTTCGGTTAAGTTATTTTGAAACTACTCTATTGAACATCTGTGGGATATTTTGGATAAAAAAATTGATAAATCTAATGTTACTTTGCAAGACACACTTTGGGAACAAATACAAGCTGCTTGGCAGGAGATGCCATTAGATACATTGAAGAAGCTTGAGATGTCAATGCCTGACAGAATGAAGGCTATTATACTAAATATTAAATTTATTTTGAACAAGTATTTTTTCCTTGTTAAAACATTTGTTGAGTAAATGAAATAATATTACTTTAACTAAATTATTTATTTTCTGTCAATATGCCTCATAAAAGATAAAATAGTTCTTGCCCTAATACCTTTGCACAGTACACTTCATATATATATATATATTGTTATCCGCAGACAGATCTGTTTCACCGTATCACAGCTCATCAGTACGGTTAGAAACCGATTGTTTTTTTTATCCAGGATTGAAACCCGACCGAAATGGCGTCAGTCGGCGACTCTACCCCTGGGCTATGGTTGTTCGGCGGAAGCAGATGGGCAGCAATCCCTCTTTTAAACAAGTTTCTACATACAATCTATATATTCAGTTAAAAGTAAAATGAAATTCATCCTTGATAATGGCTAAAAGTATAACCGAAAACACTTGGATAAAAAAGAAATTCGGACCATTTTTATATAATTTCTCTACTTTAAAGAAAAAAAAATATGGGATCACATGAAAAATTATATATAAAAAAACATAACCATCGAACCTTGTCTGTCATTTGTACCGAAACTTGTGCATATATATATATATATATAGATATATTTATTTATTCGAACACTTAGTTAACGTCATTACAGTGTAAGATTGATTTGCTAAAATTTGCTCTACAGTATGAATTTTTATGATGACATAATAATCTTGATATTGTCTGGCATGAGGCTACAGCAGGTGGAAGGCACTTAGTAGATCAGTCAGTTAAGTGCGATATGTGATACACGCTTGGTTGATCATGTCTCGGAAGAGACGTGACTGACTCGGCAGAAGATTTTCCCGAAGTAGGTTGCCATTTCTTTCTGCGGTAGACTGGTTGTCAGCCAAGGATATATAAACCAATCTATCCTGTTATTTACCTCATAGCAGGAGGAAGAAGAGATGGATTGACTGGAATTTGAACTCATTTCTCCGACTTCTCATTTCAAGCCGATATCCATTACACCACAGCACACATCCCAGTAGATGTCATATTCATAATAATATTAGACATATTCTCTGATTCAAGATAGTTGCAGTTTATTCGATTAAGATTTACCTAATCTGGCAGAAGGTCACTAGTTTTGAGCTCTCCAAAAATGTAATTTTATATAGTACACAATCACATTGGTATTATTCCCTTAGCTTGCCATAGGCTGGCAAAAGGCAAAGGCAGCTGAGTAATTCTGAATATTGGATTTCTGACTCTAAAAATCACTTTGTATCCTCTTATTTACTAATCATGGTTTAATTTTCGTAGAAGCCCAAATGAGGCAGCATATAGTTAGGATCGAACCCACAACTCAGCAGGATTGCCTGGTGCCACAGTTCTGCTCACTAACCTCATTTTTCAAACGCTAAAAAAAAAGAAAAAAAATCTTTTGAAAGAAAAGCGAAACCGGCAACTCATCGATCAATTTTCTTTCAACAATATTTGGGTCATCCACCCCGACTTCCCCAAATCATCAATCTGCGTATGTTGGGTTGGGGTGGGCGCTGGCTAGCAGGATATAAGAACGGGGGCGGGTGGCGTGTAGGATTTGCACCTAAACCGGTTGACCTTTTAGCAAACATGAACACTGGTAATGGCACACCGTTCTCGACTGTCTGGCTCCACTCAAGAAGGAATCGCGGTTGAAGTGACTTTATTATGTGCTAAATATCTTATCTGATTTCAAGAGGCTAAAAGACGCTGCTTCTCGAGTTAGGCGTTATGTCGATTGAGTCGGAACAAAAGTTCGTAGCGTCTGTAAGTGAATTTTAAAGACAGAATTTACATCATTGTAAATGTGATTTCTTATGATGTATGTGCGTGATGGTCTAGTGGATATCGGCTCGGAACAAGAAATCGGAGAGCCGAGTTCGAATTCCAGTTGAATTCATTGCATTCACTTACGCGCAAATACCCTTGGGAAAGGTATTAATCCGTCTATTCCTTCCAGTTATGGGTTAAATAACAGGACGGATTGGGTTCTATAACCTTGGCTGGCAACCAATCTACCGCAGAAAGCAATGGCAACCTACTGCGGTATAATCTTCTGCCCAGTCAGTCATGTCTCTTTCGAGACATGATCGCCCAAGCGTGTTTAACGTATGGCACTTAACTGACTGAATACCCGAAACAAAAGTGGAGAGTCAACAGATCTTTTCTCTTTTAATTCATCCCTAAATATTCATCATTTATCCACCACTACCAATGGTGCATAGGGCAGCAACTTTTTGTTGCTGTTTCTGTAACAAACTGTTTTTTAACGGGGTAGGGTTGTTAGCCCTGCACCCAACCCCGCCACCAAACCTAGAGGACCGGTGGACCATTCTTGGTCCTTACGTTTACAGCACCTGGTATTCCCAAATGGTCACCCATTTAAGTACTGACCAGACTCAATGTTGCTTAACTTCGGTGATTGGACGGGAACCGGTGTATTCAACACGATATAGCCGTAGACTAAATATTAATTCACCCCAAATAAAAACAATTTATATTTACTAAAATTCACACAATATTCTCCCAGATCGAGGCTTTTCTATTGCCGTCCGCTGACCTTTTGCGATCGCCCCAAGCGTAGGTGACTCGGGTGCCTTATTTCTACTTTTGGGTCTACGATCTCGTTCACCCCGATAATAAGATATTGTAAAATTGTCTTTAAGTACCTTGAAATATCATCTGCATTTAGTAAATGATAATGACTACTTGACCCAGTGGATAAAAGAATTGGTTGAAATAATTCAGAGACTTGAGCCAAAGAGTAGCGAGTTCAGTACCTCGCCACAATAGAGGAAAAACTTGGAAATTTTACTGAGATATCCAGAAAAACCATGGCACGTGGAACTAAAACACTCTGCCAAGTAGAAGAAATAAAGAGTTGAATGCGAAATTCCAACGTAAATCACTTGCAGAAGGCCGGTGCATATAATGGCCAAACGTCGTAAATATGAGAATAAAGATGAGGAAATCAGTCTGAAATATGTAAATAGTGAAAAAAAAAAAAACCCTCGTCTTCGATAATTTTTCACCTTGAGGTTTGCATTTGTTGCGAGGCAACCTAAACAAACTTTGATATAAAATTCATAATTTTTGGTGGGTGAATTAATAATTGCGTTAAGTAACTTTATATTAACTGGTGAATTAATATTTGCGATAAACAAATTTAAATTATTGAAGTGAACTAATATTTGAGATAAGCAGCTTTTCATTATTTGAAGTGAATTAATTAATATTTGAGATTAGCAAATTTTCATTATTTCGAGTGAATGAATAATGGAAATGAGTAACTTTTCATTATTTGAAGTCAATTAATATTTGAGATGAGCAAATTTTCATTATTTGTGGGGAATTGATATTTGATATAAGCAACTTTTCAGTAGAGTGAATTAATATTTGAGATAAATAACTTTACTTTATTTGGAGTGAATTAATATTCGAGATGAGAAAAGTTTCATTATTTGGGGGGAATTGATATTTGATATGAGCAAGTTTTCATCATTTGGAGTGAATTAAAATTTGAGATGAGCCACTTTACATTATTTGGGGTGACTTAATTTTTGAGATAAGCAACTTTTCATAATTTAGGGGAACAGATATTTGATATAAGCAAGTTTTCATTATTTGGAGTGAATTGATATTTGAGATAAGCAACTTTTCATTATTTGGAGTGAGTTAAAATTTGAGATGAGCCATTTTTCATTATTTGGTGTGAATTAATATTTGAGATGAGCAACTTTTTATTATTTGAGGAGTAATAATATTTACGATAAGTAATTTATATTATTCGGGATGAACTAACAGAAAAGCTTCTAAAGTGGGATTTTTTTTATCGAAGATGCGTTTCTTCAACGGAGGAAGTGTGTGGTAACCATAAAACATTTTTGAGCGCAGTTTTGTTTAACAAATGCCAGTTAAGTCATTAACAATACCTAAAAAACATTAAGATATATAATCAATATAAAGCTAGGTAGCAACGCCACCAAGGCTGTGAGATGAATATACAAAACAGACTGTACAATATGCCCGTTGATGTAACAGAAACATCGGAAAAAAAGATTATATAACACCTGAGAAATAGTCTGCACAACAACAATCTTCTCACAATGATCAGGCGAGAATCGAATCCACTAAGAAGAAAATCCATTGAGAGAGCGTTAATCTCGCAGCCTTCAACAGTGAATTTAAAAATGGGGTCATCACAAAAAATTATCCCCTTCATCCAACGAGATAAAAAACAATAAAATTTTTAATTAAAATGTAACTCTCATAAACATCGAGTGAGCTTAAATTCAAATCTCTTAAACCCGCCAGTTCGTACTATATACCTGATGGTTGCGCAACGCATGAAACTTCGAAGTTGGCATGAATCTGCTCAGTTAAAGAAACAAACTCTTTATATATATATATATATATATATATATATATATATATATCCACTTACAAGCTTGTTTCGCTGCATCACATCTTGCTTCCTGCCGGAATCCAATTTCGACCGATCTGATGTTAGTCGGAATGCCTACTCCCTAAGCTACCGGCGCATAGCTGAGTGCGGAGGAAATTTTAGCTTGTTATATATATGCGGTGTATACACACGCCAGCTACCAGGAGAACTCAATTCATTACTATTCATTACTGAAGAGTAATGCACACACACACACACACACACACACACACACACACACATATATATATATATCCACTTACAAGCTTGTTTCGCTGCATCACATCTTGCTTCCTGCCGGAATCCAATTTCGACCGATCTGATGTTAGTCGGAATGCCTACTCCCTAAGCTACCGGCGCATGGCTGAGTGCGGAGGAAATTTTAGCTTGTTATATATATGCGGTGTATACACACGCCAGCTACTAGGAGAACTCAATTCATTACTATTCATTACTGAAGCGTAACGCACACACACCCACCCATACACACACACACACACACACACACACACATATATATATATATATATATATATATTGGCTGTATAGCCCGTCGTTGCTCGGGTTTTTTTAGTAGTTATGTTGAAATGGTAAGGTCAAGTGCTTATTCAAAAAGCTTCAGTATGGCGTTACCATGACGCGTTAATTAGAAAAATAAACGCGAAGTCAGTATGGATTTTTGTTATGTTTGTAAAACGGGACTCATTCTTGGTTAATTTTGCCAATAAACAGGAAGGGAGTATCTACAATTGTGAGAACGGGGGCCTGTAATGTCATGCGATGATGTTGTGATCCCGAAGAAGTCGATGCACTGTCCCTGCAACGTTAGAAGGATTGGCATGTTGTAGAAAACGTCAAATTGTTATGGCATATGATAAGGTAGAAGTTACAAAAAAGACACGATTTTTTTTGGAACACAACTAAGCGTTTCGGAGAAGTAAACGATCGCAATAAGCCACATTTTCCATTAATTTTTGCCTCACCCTGTGTGTCAATTAAAATTTTGTTTGCATCTCAAGACATCAGACCTTGATTTACCAATAACTCGATTTTAGTTGAGTTTGAATAAATCATAAAATGCATAAAAAAGCGCAAAAAGACTACCCGAAATTATGTTTCTCGTTGATTTTTTGCGAACCGTGTACATTGATTTGATAAAATTGTTGTGTACATCAAAGGTTCGGACCTTGATCTACAAGTTGCCCGATTTTGGTTGAATTCGCATAAGGAGAAGAAAAGTTCGTAAATTCTAAGCATTTCGGTGATTTCTGCCGAACCCTGTGAATCGTCTCGAAAAAAAATTGCGTACATCAAAGATTCATACCATGATCGACAAGTGACCCAGTTTTGGTTAAAATCGGACCAAAGGTTTCGGAGTAGTAGAAAAAAGTATTTTTGGAATGTATCTTGGATTGTACCTTTAAAGCGTCTACTTTAAACTTAATAACTCAAAAACAAAAAGACTTTCGGAACCCTCCTCCAAAGTTTGTACAGTGTTTCTGATCCAACTTGAAGATATATATATATATATATATATATATATATATATATATATATAGAGAGAGAGAGAGAGAGAGAGAGAGCGAGAAAGAGAGAAGTTGATGTACCATTCCAAGCACCCAGTTGTGAATAAAGACCTACATCGTATTTCATTAATCTCGTTACGAAAATTTGAGATAACCTGCGATATGTATTGAACGTTTTTATTTCTAATTTAGGTACCTCACTTTTCATCATGATGAAAAAAAAAACCGTAAATTTAATAAAAACAAATTTTTATCAAAAGTCAAACCTTTTTTTTTATTATTTTATTAATTTTTTTCATCTTTTCTGGCCCATTAGAAATTTTAGTTAAAGTTTTTGAGATTTTTGCGTTAGCGGTCGACGTAATATTTACGAGTAGATTTTTTTTTTAGCTGAAAAGAACATTAACTTGAAAATCTTGCAAAAATCAAATAATTGTCGGATTTTGATGAAACTTTCAGGACTTATGCCTAAATGAATGAAACTATTTTTGAAATATTTAAGAAAATCTTGGTAACATATATCGTCATGATAGCTAGTGCATCGTTAACAATGTGACTAAAATGTGTTGGAGTCTCATCATGCATGAACCACATGCGTCTTCTTATTAGCAGGGGTACATATTCTAGCAGGTCTGGACGCGTGTTTGAAATAAAGTTCCTATAGAGAGTTCTTGTAAGACGTACTAGAAGGTCATATGGACTTACCAGAAAGTCACCTACAATTACAGCCCACACATTAATTGTTGAAGTGATGAAAGTTTTAATACGAGACGCTACGAGGACGTCTAAGAACAAGAGTTTATTTACTTATTTATTTTTACTTTGGCTAAGCTCACATGTGAAGTTTCGTTTTTGTTCTGAGCAAAAATAAGAATATCATCTTCTTAGCAAACGTATATTGTGGGTTTGGTAATTTTTTCAAACTGTGTTTTCTATGTGGGACATTTAAAAGTTAGAAAAGCATGTAACAAGAAGGTTTTCCATATTTGCTCTGTTAGTTTGTGTGTAAATGTAGCCTTTATGGTCGTAAAAAGGAACGTGGGTGGTGCATCGAGGAAGAGATTTTTTTAGATGATAAAGATTGATAGTTGATGGTCGTATTGAAGTACGTTTATATACGGATTTAATGATTATGTCGATGGTTCCAGCAACAGGGACGTTAGTGAATAAGTTTTCAACATCGAGGGACGCGAGTGTGCCTTGGTTTGAGGTGGTGGATTAAACAATTCGAGTTGACTTGGTACTGTAACTGGTAAGTAGGTGTGGGGTGATAGTATCATTCAGAAATTTAGACAATTGGTATTTGAGGGTAGGGATCTGAGAGATTATAGATTGTAAGAAGTATCCGGGCTTGTGTATTTCAACGTTACCATATAGGTATCTGGGTTCATAATCGCCGAAAATTTTTTGATTTTCAAGGATCTTGTAACAGTATTATTAGAAGCTATATATACGATTTTAAACTTACATGTTCAGGCAGCCAACAAAGAATATAACACCACACACACACACACACACACACACACACACACACACACACACACAAATATATAAATATATATATATACTAGCAGTATAGCCCGGCGTTGCTCGGGTGTAATGAAAGCTTTAAAACTAATCCATGGTACTGGAGCTCAGACTCAGCCTAAAGAATATTTGTGTGAAGTTTGGTGATAATCGGATAAAAATTGTGGATTTGTATAAAGAACATACAGACAGATAAACAGACACACACGCAGACATCTTGCCTTATATATATATATATATATATATATATATATATATATATATTATCGATTTTCTGCACTATTGTAAGAACTGAAACCTTGAAACTTCTGAATATCGTTTCTTATGTCTATTGTCTATGAGTGTATCAAATTTGATTAAAATCGGACCACTCCTTCTATAACCAGATTTTTTTCGATTATCGATTTTCGATATTTATCGGGGGTACCTCGACACAAAACATAGCTAAGAACACTCGCAGACGCTTATAGTACAACTGTGTAAATGTTCAAGAAAATCGGTTCAGCCGTTTCGGAGTCTATAGGTAACGGACACACACACAAACAGAGACACACAGACACACACACAGACAAAGTTCCATTTATAAATAAGTTTGGATAGATATTTCGTCCAAGTTAAAAATGATAAAAATGTTAATGCTTCATTTTTGTTACGTGCTCCACCTTTTCTTTTCTCCTTAGACAGTTATGAAAAATATTAAATATCAGATCTCATTATATCGAAAATAGTTAAAGCATATAAGAAAATACATTTACCTATTACATTTCGATGTCAATGATCTGAATTCGTAGTCTGGTAAAAAAAAACAAAAAAAAAACACTAGATTTTCAACAATTTAGCAAGGAAGCTGAATCAACCGGACGCAACAGAATCTTCTTCTTGTGCGCAACTCAGCACCACACAGGGAATATTTATCGCCATTTCAGCTTCGCTAATAGAATCTGTGTTCATTCCATTCTTTGGGTGTCTGCTGCATTGCTAAACTTCCAGAAATGCCGATCTTTAGGAGATGATGAACTTCCGGAAATTCTAACCTTCCGGAGATAACAATATTCCGGAAATGCCGATTCCCGGATATGACGAAGTTCCGGAAATGCTCTTACGAAAAACTTTAGTGTGCTCTCACTTTTTCACGTGTCAAGAGTGGCTTCCTTATTAAATTTACAGAATTAGTAACGATCAGTAAATATCAATAAAAGGCATGATATATTTGCTTAACTGGAAAATGACGATGTATTCGCCATTTTAGCTGTGAGGAGTCAGATTCCAGTGATTTGGTTTCCAAAATCTGTAACAAAACAAGAATGTAAAGACTCGCTTTCAACACAATGCTTTCACTGAATGTTGTGCCTTACCTGTCAAGGTAAGTGTTTTTTACAAGTTATTAAAAAAATACTATTTCCGCAATTCAACTCGATAAAAACAGAAAAAAAAACAAACAGTGTTATAAAAAAACATGATTCAACCGAAAACTATCAGAGATTATTAGTGCGGTCAGTGTTACGGTTATTGGTGCATAAAGCAAAATCGGCGAACGGAGTTCAAATTGAAGCCGTGTCTTCTGCGTTCATTAGGTTTTAATGTAATTGGAAAAGATATGAATTCATTTATTCTCTCCTCACGTATGGGTTTAATAACAAATCAGTGCGTGTCATTTCGCCATGGATGGTGGTCGGTCTAAGTGAAAGAAAATCCCGAATTCAAAACTAATTCAGTGTACAGACTGCAACTGCTGAGTCAACCGTCTGAAATTGCTCTCTGCTTACTGCGTTGTAAAATGCAGTCTCCTGTGTTGCGTTTTCACGGGGTGTTGAGACTACAGTGACCTCACCAGGTCGCTTACCTGGTCAGTAGTATATGGAGATCGCGTGCTGCCCAGATTCAATGACACTCTCCCATTTTCAGCCGTATCAACAAGATCCAAACATATATAGATTTGTAGACAGCCTGGCTGCAGAAGATAAGCGGACATTTGTCAGGATCGACAGCTAATTGCCTTCGAAACTTTGCCCCGGGTTTCCTGTCTGGATTTGCTTCCATAACCTTTTCAGTGTTTTATAAGCCTATTTAACAATTAAATTTTACCGCAAAGATATGCAGTTGATCAAAAAGAGAAAAAAAAAAACAAACAAACAAAAAAAAAAACAAAAAAAAACACAGAACCGTAAAAATAGAATCGGCGTGCCGAGTTCAAATTTCGTCTGAAGCAGTTGGTTTTCAGTTAACACTTTTGGCGTTGGGAAAGGTATGAAAATTCCCATTCCCAGATAATTTAACTAGAAGTGTAAAATTGGATTTTTAGCCTGGATGGTGAACTAATTTAGGAGAAAACCAACTCTGAATTCGAAGCCGTGGGGAAAGCCACGAGAAATCATTCCATTATTTTTAATCAGCGACTGCAGGCCTGGCTCAACGTTCTCGGTTTGGGATCTCAATTTGCACTTCTGAATCAAGTAAATCACTTGCGAACATTATTCTTAACTATGTCACCAAATCTATCAACAGCTACGAAGACGCCTCGCCGAGTCGGTTCTTCAGGAAAGAAACGAACGCAGTTTCGAGGCCAGTTGACGAGACAGATTTTCTATAATAAGAAAACTCGATGATCTAAGACAGAAAGTGTAAACTTCAATGTTCATAAATAAAGAGTGACGTCTGCTTCATCACGTGTACAAATAAAATAACGTTTACAATAAAAACAATAACAGTAGCAACAACAACAATAATAACAATAGTAGTAATAAAAACTATTGGCAGATCGAGATCTTGCCTAAAATACTACCTTGGTATGTAAAATTTTTATAGAGGTGAGTTTTTCTTTTAAAGAGGTGTGATTTTTCTTAGGCGGTAAATTATATATATATATATATATATATATATATTACGGAAAATCCCGATGAATAACGAAATGCTTTTAACAACCGACATATTTAATTTATTTGTTTGAACATTATTTTTAATCGATACGCGTATTTGAGTAATCAAACAGTGTATTATATGTTTATTTCTATCGGCCTGATTGTTTACGATAAATTTTGTTACGAAAATGTGTGTCGTTCGGTAGGTTTCGAATCTGCGATTCCTATCAAGATAAGGGAAACCACCAATTGATCAAGTGCATTTTAGACCTCTTGACCACAAATAATTCCACAGTCTAATCAAAGTCAAATCAAGCCTTATATTACACATTTTCGATTCTACGTAAATAACTATCTTTGCTCTGAAATGTATCGCAATGTCGGCAAATGTAAACATATAATTTTACGGAAAATCCCGAAGATTAACGAAACGGTTTTAACAACCGATATATTTAATTTACATTTTTGAACATTATTTCTAATCCATACTCGTATTTGAGTAGATGATCTGTTTTTAATCAAACAGTATATTTATATATTTCTTTCTAACGGCCTGATTATTTACGATAAATTTTGTTACGAAAATGTGTGTTATTCAGGAGGATTCGAACCACTTCATCCTGGGTAAAAAGCAATCGGTGTCTAACCGTACTGATAAGACGTGATACAGCGAAACAGATCTGTCTGCGGATGACTATATATATATATATATATATATATATATATATATATGAGTTGATATATGAACCCGGATACCGATATATAAACCGGAATACCCCTTACGATTTATAATCTTCCAAATCCCTTCCCCATATACCAATTGTCTAAATACCTAAACGATGCTATCACCCCATACCTACCTACCAATTACAGTATCAAGTCAACTCACGAATTCCTTCGAATTCTTAAATTCACAACCCCTAACCAAAGCACCCCGCACCCCTTGACGTAGAAAACTTATTCCCTAACGTCCCTATGGCCGAAATCAGCGACATAATCATTAACTCCGCATATAAGCATACTTCAATACCACCACCGGCTATCAATCCTCTTACTCTAAACAAAAAACTTGCTTGCATGCAACACTCATTTTTACGACCATTAAGGACACGTTTACACACAAACTAACGGTCCATGTTTTTTTGCCACGTAGATAATCCACTTTTTAAAAAATTACCAAACCCGCAATATGCACCTGCAATGATGATATTTTAATTCTTTCTCAGAACAAAAATGTAATTGATAATCTTAAATCTGCATTCGAAAAAGTTCCATCCTCAACTTCACATATGAGCTTAACCAAAAAAAAAAAAAAAAATCGTGAAGTCTCGTAATACTACTTTCATTCTTCTTCTTCTTCTTCTTCTTCTTCTTCTTCTTCTTCTTCTTCTTCTTCTACCTTTTCCTTTCAGGATGTAGGCGATCATGGCCTTCCACGTTTCCCTATCTCTGGTGCACCCTTTCTTCTATTACTCTACCCAAACCCCGTTCTGCCATCTACCCGCTTAGGCCCGTCAAGTATGTTACACATTGTTTTCCCCGTCTCTCCTCCTCCCCGCTATCTGGCCTGTTAATATCAGATTCTCCAAGCCCTCTTTCCTCATTGCACGTCACAGAAACTTTAGCTGTCTCTTCCTGATGCTCAGTACAAATTTCCTGTTCGCCTCAAGTCTTTCCTTCATCTTCGATGAGATTGTCCAGCATTCACTGCCATATTGAAGAACTGACGTCACATAGCATTCCAGTACTCTCTTCTTTGTTTCTAGTGAAATTTTCCTGTCTCTTAATACTCTACTCTTCTGGATTGCATCCTTCGCCATGCCAATTCGCCTTCGGATCTCTGTGTCGCACTTTCTGTCTTCTGTTAGAACACGTTGTATCTGCTTGATTTTAGTATCTCCCGCATGTATTTGGCATTTTGGGCTGTCCTTTTTACTGATGACCATGCATTCGGTTTTCTTGCAGTTTATTTGTAGTCCTTTCTTGTCACTCTCTTCAGCTACTTTCTGTAGGAGGTCTTGTAGTTTCCTTTCCGTGTCTGCTATCAACACTCTATCATCTGCATATCTTATGTTGTTCAAATTGTGGCCTTCGATGACGAATTCTGGTATAACATCTTGGGTCCTCAGAATAGATCCTTGTCTTACGCCCCTTTCTATCTTTGTAAATTCGTTTCCTGTCCATATACAGGTGATTTGCTGCCAGAAGATAGTCTTGATTACTCTTAGGTCTTTCCAAATATATCAAGGCTGCCGAGCATCTCCATCAATTCTTTGTGGTGTATTTTTTCGAACGCCTTTGTATAATCGATAAAACATAGGTATATGTCCTTCCTCATTTGTATTGCCCTTTCGGATAGCATCCTAATCATTAATATGGTGTTCCTTGTTCCAGTGTCTTTGACGAACCCGCGCTGTTCTTGTCCTATCTATGGCCTGATTCTGCTCCTCGCTCTATTCATCAGGATTCGGATGAATCAGTTTTGTAATGTGGCTCATTAAACTGATTGTTCAATTGAGTTCGCACACGTTTGCACCTGTCTTCTTATTCCGTGTTATAAAAATCGCTTTGCTTAGTTCGTCCGGTATTACACCACTGTTATAATTTTCATTTATTATTTCTGTAATTTTCTCTGTGCCGAATTCTTCCAGGGCTATAAGCAACTCTATTACAATGCCGTCTGATTCAGCTGCTTTGTTTCTAATTCTGTTTGTCCCTTGCAGCTTCCATTTCGGACTTTTATATTTCCGGTCCGTCCCCATCTTTGTATATTATTGGTTGCTCTCTTTCTTGTCAAGAAAAAGATCTTTTATATATTTTTTCCATCGCTGGAGTATTTCCTCTTTCTCTAATATGATCGTTCCATCTTTGGATTTTAGGTAAATTTTCGTTTTAGCTCCCGACGGCTTTTCCCCCTTCAAATTTATCCAAAATAGCATTATTTCTGCGCAAATGTATATGCTGAACTTAAGTCAACTGTTAGTTATTGAAGAAACTGACTTTTTTTTATTATCTAAATGTCCATAAAAAAACGAACTATATCTCGCACTTTTTCTTTACCGTAACTCTCACGAAGTCATGTAATTAACTGCAGAATGACGTAGTGCGTAGGCAACAAATTTCTGCCGATTTACTTCCGCCTGTTTACTTCCGGTTAGGAAAGTAATGCGCTTTTTTTTCGATACACAATTTCAGCAGAAAGTTGCTTGTTTTTGGAAATATATGATTAATATATGTGTTAAATGTATTTTAATTAAACTTCAAATATATTGCGTTTTTTTCATATGAAAATATGAAAATACATATAAAATATAAATAACAAAAAGAACAAAATAAGTAGTACAGTGAAGCAGTTTTTTTATATATTTAAATTGAAAAGAAAGAAAACACTGACAATGTAAAAAAAATGCAGTAGGTCTACGGTCTAGAAAAGAAAAAAAGAAAAAAAAACGCGTATTAGTTAAAAAAAAAACAAACAAAAAAAACCCTCAATTATTTCACAAATAATGCGTGTCTGCTATAAATTGTATCAAGTGAGGTTGAGGAATACAAAAATTTGAAGATATCTGTACTTCCTCAGTCTATCTTGTCCTAACTTTCTCCAGCTATGGGTTAAATATTAGAGGAGACTGGACTACCTTGTCTTGAGGTGCAAACCTGTCCCGGAGAAAGACAACTATGATATTGAAATACACTCGGAAGATGGCTAAACTTGGACAGGCTGTCCTGCCCAAGACATACCACTTTTGTCATGGTCGCAGGAAATAGACTGCCTCGGTCGAGATATGACGGAATGTGATTTCTACAATAGTGTAAGAAGCATTTAAAATCTTGAATTTCTTTATTTCTTTCTTTTACCCCCTCTTCAAATTTTCATATTTCGCTCTATGGATTTCCAAGGCACCACGAATGAAATCCACCAGACGTACTCATTTGCAAGCCACATGCTAAAAGGCCATAAAAAAGCGCATTGTTTTTGTAAAAGAAACTTGCTACATGTGTAAACTTTCAAATATGTAACTTGAAAATGTCAACAATTATCTTCCGTTAATGTCAAATATTCGAATGGAAAATGAGAAAACGGTGTTCAGAAATGAAAGAAAAACAATTTCTGCTAAACTTACATTAGAAACCATCGGTAATATTTTAAACACCCTTTCGTGTTGCATAAAACTAAAGTGCTTTTGTAAAACCATACATAGCAGGTTCGATTCCAAACGAAGTAGTTAAAGAAATACTGACAAGTGAAATTCTTGGTCAAATCTGACCGAAAAATTAAAAAAAAAAAAATAGAATGAGAAAGAAATTATTAAAAATTACATATTTTACGTCGAACATTTTGGTGATGAGTAATTTTACACATTATTGTTAACACAGTACAAGACCTAAGAGCCAATCAAGGTAGTGGGTGACTGAATGAGGCTGTTGAAGATAAGCGAATATTATGAATAGGTAATCGCTAATCCCGGACTTGAAGAGGTTAGCAGTGTATAGTTCGGGGAAGCATACCCTCGGGAGTCAGTTAAACACAGCAGTAGTTCTTGGGAAGAAGCTGTTCTAATAGAATTTCCTTCTTACTGATGAAATACAAAGAGAATTAAGATAATTAAATCCTGTTAAAATAAAATAACGGTTCAAGCAGATGGAACTAAGGAATTCAGAACATTTTCCGTGGTACACTCAACCTCGAGTGCTTCTTGGACCTTGTACACAGTGAACATTATTGTAAGATAACATAGTGATAGATTAGTGCGAGACTTGTGACGTTTTGTCTGTGTAAAACGGAGCATACGGCTGAAAATAAATAATCACCCACAAGGTTGCATGAAGGCCTTTAAGCTCTTTCAAGACTGGGTAGGGAAGATAGGGTAGCATCACTTCCAACTATAGAAGCAATACTATATTTATTGAGCATATCATGTGAAAAATAAAGACTGTTTATTAGCCCAATACAAAGCCCAAGAATCACTCAAGGTAGAGGGTTACTGTTGTTTCATGAGTATAAAAATTGTGGATTATGAGGATATGTAGGATAGATAACAGTTGACCCTAGAGTTGAGAGAAGTATTCAGAAGTCAGGGAAAAATACTCTCAGGAGTATGTTATACAAAGCAGCAACACTTGGGAAAACGTTGTCCAAATAGAACTTTTTTCTTACCACTGAAATATGAAGAGAATGAGAACAGTTAACCCATGTGTACATGACATGACAGTTTTTAGCTGTAAACATCTGAACTGGTTGAAATAATATGTTTGCAATGTTATGGTTGTAGGAGAACAATTCTAAAGTGAAAAATTCTGACCTATAAGCCTGCATAAACACTTTTGAACCCTGTCAAGACTAGAAAGATAGAATTGGGCAACTTTATCCCAGCTATGGCAACAATAATTTATTTTTGGTCACAACTGAATCTTGTAAAGATAGAGCATAGCAGGTAGATTTAGGTACATTCTGGAGTCGTATAAGGAGCTAACCAATTTCCTAGCACCTTCAATGATGGGTCCTATGAGTTCCACTTGAGATCTAGGGTTAAAATATAATCCCAATAAATACTCAAAGCCAGAAGCCTTTTTGTGATTGCCACCCTCTAAAATGACTGGTGAGAATTCAGGATCAGTTAGATAATGATGAAAAGTTGCTGGCTTTGTTTTAGTGGTATTAACAAACAAGCCAGTTTTTACCCATTGGCCTGTTCAAGAGAGTTTAAATGACAAATCAACTGCTAGGCTCTGATCATCTAGATTTTTGGAGGTTCACCCACAAATTGTTGTATCATCTGCCTAGATATTTATTAACAACCTCAGGATATTCTTGGGAAGATTGTTAATATAAAGCAGAAAGAGTCTAGGGCTGAGTAGTGGTGATTGTGAGTCACCTGCATTGATCTGATAGGCCTCAGATGCCTAACCATTAACACCTGCCCAATAGGAAGCACTAGATAATTGATTTTTTTTAATAACCTTTACTTGCAAAGCATTTATAAAAATGAACAAAACATTTACTGTTTGAGAATGAATATTGTCTATTATAGTCATGATAATTAAGAGAAATCAAATGAGCTTAGAATTAAATACTGAGTAATTCATAATATTAATTGTTTCATAAATCATTTTCATTTTCAGGTATTATACAGTTGATGCTGGCAGGAATGGATTTTGTAGTTAATAATCTTGGTTGCTATTTTCAAAAGAATGACCTGCTTAAGCCATTAACAGGCTATAACTAATAATTAAGTCAGTATGATAAAGCAATTAAAACAATTTTTATATTAGGTTAAACTCACCTGCATTGATCTGATAGGCTTCAGATGCCTAACCATTAATACTTGCCCAATGAAGAGCAGGTTTTTGTCCTGTCGTTTCTCTTATTTCTTTATGTATGTCTGCTTTATTAGTGCTGCTCAGTCTTTCTACTCCTGCACATTTGTTGTTGAGCCATTCCTTTTTCTGAATCAGATGGCATTGTAATAATTTGTAAATATACAGCAGTTGTGGCAGCAATATTCAATGCACAGATGAATGGTAGACATATGACTATATATATATATATATATATATATATATATATATATATATATATATATATATATATAAAGTAAAATAAATATTCAAAATTCAAAAATGTTGAATGAACATTTTGACATAAAATCCCTAAGAGAGATTTTACATCTCCTCAGCAACGGTACATATTCCTAAATGGAAATAATAATAAGAATAAAAAGAGAGAAAGAAAAAAAAAGGGAGAAAAATAAGTTAAAAAAAAAAGTTAAAATTAAAAATAAAAAAAGAGTGTTAAGATTTGAGAAATTTACGTTACAAAAAATTCCGGAAGAAATTCATGTCTGTTTTTCTTGGGATTTACCTTCCTACTTTTCCGTTTTGGATTAAAGTATTTTAATAATAATAATAATAATAATAATAATAATAATAATAATAATATATATATATATATATATATATATATATATATATATATTGTTTAATACTGAATTTTTGGTCATAATAGGGTTAGACCAGTAAACATTTGTATTGAAAATTCAGGCGATCCTGAACACACCACTCATGGTAGAAACCTGATAGCGAAATAAATCGTTTAAAAATGGAATATATATATATATATATATTCTACCATGAGTGGTGTCTTTATGATCGCCTGAAGACACCACTCACAGTAGAACCCTGGGCCTGGGTAGCGAAATAACTCGTTTAAAGATGGAATATATATATATATATATTTCTAAATTACTTTAATCCAAAATGGAAAAGTAGGAAGGTAAATTCCAAGAACCTGATCCTAATTAATATTAAAAATTTTAATATTAAAAATGATACAGGAGGAGAGCTCAATGTAATTAAAATTACAGAGCCAATATAATATTTTTTATATCCCGCCTCTTCCCTTTCTTTTCTGTTTTGTTTAACCCAATTCTCAATTTAACGACCTCCCATTCCTTAACCCTTTTCGTTTATTAAGCTAGACATGCCAAATTTTCCCATCTCTTCACTTACAACTCTATCAAAAAGTAAAAACCAAAAATAGACTGATTTTCAAAAAACATTTTTTGTGACGTATATTTCTCAAATCTTAACCGTTATTTATTTTTTATTTTTTATTTCTTTATTTTTTTTCTCTTTTTAATCTCATTTTGATTTAGACTGACTGTTGCTGAGGAGACGTGAAATTTCTCTTAGGGATTTCATGTTGAAATGTTCATTCAGCATTTTTGAATTTTGAAAATTTATTTTAATTTATATATATAACGTTCCCGATATGAACTTCTGATAATAGTTTCTGTTTTTCTGGTCACTATCCTGGTCACTATTTCTGGTCACTATTACTCCTGCATGGCCGAGTATACTTGTACGTGACAGATTGATTAGAACGTTCGCTTTTTGACCATGAGACCGAATTGAATTTGAATTTGGATAGATTAAAAACAACCATTAATGCATGTGCTAACACAAAGTCATCGTGACCGAGTGTCTTATTGCTTTTTAATTTTTTCATTGTTTTTTAATTGTTTTAAACTGTTGTTAACACCGGATACGCTCTGTCGCTGAAATTGTAACCAAAATCGGCCCAGCCTAGTTGCTGTATATGCTGCAGGTAGACACTGTTGGTTTGAGCAGACGTGTGTCATTTGTATTGGCAAGCCACCCTGGGAGACTGGTGGGCCTGGAAAACGTGTCGTAGCCGGCCGTTGTATTTGTTACATCTCTAGCTTCACAAGTGGAGTATCTTGAAGATTAAAATTTTGTCAGAATGGAAATCTTAAATCAGATAGTATCCAAAATGGCCCATTTTGTACCTTACAGAAGCTTCATGCCCTGGAATCTCAGTTAGTTTTGAAATATTGTTATGAACTGACCTCTAAGTCATTTTTTCAAATTTATCTCCGTACGGCAAGGTTTGGTCAGTACAAGCGACTAAGTGGGGATCAGTATAATACAACGATGCGTCAAGTGTTTGGTATGAAAAAAAATTAGAATTCTATCAGTTTTAAAATTGAGCTTAACATTTAATCAGCAATCCATTAAAATTGATTTAAAGAATTTACAAAAACCAAACAGGGATGAAGTGACAGAGGAGCCAAAGTTAGATGTGTAAATTTAGAATTGATGTTAAAGAGGATGCTGTTAATAAATCTAGAGACGTTCTTCCTGTAATACTATATTTAGCAGGTTATTGCTGTCATGTAATTTTGAAGAAAATTAAACACAATAGTTGCAAAGATTTAATATCTGGAAGCGATAATGTGGAAGGAATACCTGAAATAAACTGCTATTTTCAGGGGATTAATGGAAGTTCTCTCTTATATCCTAATGATACAACTATAACTTTTGTTCTCTATAATTATGCAGTAATTGGTAAACTGATAAAAAAAACCTTCTTTTCTTTGTTCCGTAAATCAAAAGAAATTAGCCATTGAATGCTTTGGCAGTCAATGAGCTTTTTAATGTTGACACTTGTGATGAGGGTCACAATATAGAAAAATAGAAAGAATGTTTGCCTGGAGCTCTACAAATGCTCTTGTAAATAATTTTTGTGTTAAGGAAAATAATATTAATTATATTACAAGTAATAGATAAGCCAAAAAAGAAAACTTCAAACATTCAGCTAAATTTTGCATCTGTAACGTATTTTTCTATAATTATTATTTGATTTTTAAATCTATTTATTCTTTGTATCTAATTTGTTTGCTTGCTTGTGTTTAATTTATTTGTTTTTTTATTTATATTCAATTGTTTTATTTATTCATCATTTATTCGTAATTTGCTGCATTTGCTCTATTTAAGTAATAATCATTTAACATAAATAAAACATGCAAATTAAAACCATGTTGATTTTAATTTTTACAAATTGTTTGCAAATTTGGAACAATTAAAATTATGAATAAATTTCAGTCATTTTGTATCTATAACCTATTTTTCCATAAGTATTATTTGATTTTTAAATCTATTTATTGTTTTTATCTAATTTATTTGCTCCTTATTTATATTCAGTTGTTCTATTTTTTAATCATTTAATTTAATTAGTTTGTCTGTTTATTCAATTATTGTTTGTTCCCCAATTTCTTAATTCAGTTGTTGCTGCAGTATATAAGAGTAAGGATCATTTACGGTATTGTAACTTTAAAGAATAATTATTAAAATCGAAATAAAAACATGCAGCTTAAAACAATGCCGATTAAAATTCTAAAAATTTGTTTTTTCAAATTCTAAACAATTAAAATAATGAACGCATCTGAGTTTCAAATATTAATGAAATGTAACGAGATGTTTTGTTGATTTACTTTAACGCCGCATTCAATAACAATTTTTATTTTTTTACTATTTATTTCTAATTATTTAGAAAAAAAATAAATATTCAATAAAATTCAGTATACAATTTTACCCTGTTTTTTTTTAAACGTAATTTTAAAACGTATTCTAAGATTGTTTTTTAGTTTACTGCCGGTCTTGCTAACCGAAGACCTACGAAGGACTACTTTTTTGACGTCACGTCACAATCGAGCTGGCCTTAAATTTTGCGCTACTTTTATGCGGTCTCCACGGAGTGGGTGGAGCGATACAACACGTACACTGAAGGATCCTATTTTAAAATGGATTAAATTTTTGTACTTCTTTAAAATTAATGCCTCCCCTGAAAAGTCTTACAACGTCATGAACGCACTTTGCATATAGATATATATTGTGTGTATTTTGGCAGCATTTTTTCACTAATACAGGTTTCATTGAATAATATAGACAATTTCTGTCTATTTATTTTGTGTAAGATCCGTTCGTATAATCTGATTAGTGTTGTCATGGAAAGACGACAAGAAATCGCAATAATTGTTGATTTTTTATCAGGTCTGAGCTTTCGGCTTACATAAGCTATTATCAAAGGATAAAAATCTAATGTTCATAGAACATTTAAATTATTTTTAACAGAGTGGAGTTATATAGAGAAAATTTAAATGTTCTATGTTCACTGAACATTAAATGTTCATCCTTTGATAATGGCTTATGTAAGCCGAAAGCTCAGACCTGATAAAAAAATCAACAATTATTGCGATTTCTTGTCGTCTTTCCATGACAACACTATCAAGCTAATCAGATCATACGAACGGATCTTGCACAAAATAGACAGAACTTGTCTATATTATTCAATGAAACCTGTATTAATATATATATATATATATATATATATATAATCCTACGTTTTTAGCATAACTTTTATTAATATCAGTTTTATTAACACCAGCATATATATATATATATATATATATATATATATATATATATATATATATATATTCAGTTAAGCGAAAGAGACATGACTGACTGGGCAGAAGTTTTTCCCGCAGTAGGTTGCTATTGCTTTAGGCTGTTATTGCTTTTTGTGGTAGACTAGTTGCTAACCAAGGTTATAGAACCCAATCTGTCTTGCTAGTTGGAAAGAGAAGAGACGAGTTAATGCTTTCCCAAGAGTATTTGGGCGTAAGTGAATACAACGAGTTCAATAAAATTTGCATATATATATATATATATATATATATATATATATATATATATATATATATATATAATTTCGATAGATATATTCTACAAAAGATAATTTTGAACGACCTTATTTGATACCCTGGTGCGACTGTATTTTTCTCATGGCCATTTGAAAGTGGCGCAGATAAAATTTCCCAGGCCAAAATTTGTCATTTCTAATCAGATGACATGTGCCAGTTTGTTTCAGTAACAAAAACAATGGAACATTTTAATGCTTGTTATTCAATAATCGGATCATAATAAGGACATATTTTTTCTAAACTAAAATAATTCATCGCTGTCATTTAACAGGCTGTAAGAAATTGTCATCACCTGAAATTTTTTGAAATTTTGCCAAGGAAAATTTTCTCCCGCTGCTGGTGAAATCGAAAGCCATCTTTCTTTTTTTATCAACTCAATAATTTATTTTGGTCGACAAAATCTAAACATAAAAATGAAAATTAACCTCGTTTTTATGCTGTTAGCTTTGATTGTAAACACGTATTTGTTTTAGTCTGAGACAATAACAAAAACACAGAACTTCCTGAAGAGGCTCATCCCTTGTTCCCTGTTTAGGATGTGGTTTCCGGCTTTCTCTTTTCTAATCTTTTTACTCTTTTCTTTTTTTTTTCCTCAATTGGAGTAGATAGACTAAACTATCGCCCGGTTCACACTCCACCCACGTCTATTGAACAGGTGAAGAGGCTCATGTTCCCTGTTTAGGATGCTGCTTCCGGCTTTCCATTTTCAATCTTTTTACTCTTAAGTAGCTCCCTGCGCATCAGTGGATTTACCGCCTTACTTGGGGTGATATGATAAAAAAAGGGGTATTCAACAGTAATTTGATTTGCAGACCAATTAAATATCGTACAATGCATGGTTCTTCTTTGCTGTGTTTTGCTTCAAGATAGATTTATATTAGATATTAATATGAGTTTCTACTAAACATAAAGTTACTCTATTGATATATAATAATAAATGGATCCAGCTTATAATTTCTAACATATGACGGGTTTTATAATGCAAGTCAATGTTGTCAGAACAACATTGGTATTAGTATTAGGAGAATTTCCCAGATATATTACAATGAGACATTAATGTAAGTTTCTATTGAGCATACAATGAGGATCGGTTTTCTAATGTGCAATAAACTGTTCCAGTGGATATAGACGTTGGTTGATTCCAGTGACTTGACCCAAAGAGTTGTGAGTTCAGTACCATGCTACAGCAGTGGTGAACAAGTAACTTAGAAGATTAGCGGGAAATAACTCATGGCTACTAAAAGAAACTTTACACGAGTAATGAAAATGATCTATCCCAGTGATTGTAATAAAGGGTTCAGTTCGAAATTCCTAACACCTGAAGAAGGCCGGAGCGTACAACGGCCAAAACGTCGTACGAATGGCAACAAAGATTAAGGCAACAGTCCGAATAATGTAAATATATGTAAAGAAAAATAATTTTAAGATTTGGAATTAGTAAGGATCTTTTCTGTGAATTCATCTTAAATTATTGATTCATTCCAAAATAAAAGAATTTATATATATATAATTCTCCCAGAGCGATGCCTTTTCATTGCATTCCAGTTAGGTTAACCTTTGCGGTCACTCCAAATCTGTGCGACTTGTGTGCGCTATTTCTAAGTGTGGGAGTCTACGTTCGCGCCCTAGCCGATGAACAAGCCAAAAACAAAATTTTTAATTTTTTTTAAATTGTAAAAGATTCCTTGTTAGTGATCATCCGCACTTACGACATGTGAATATCTGCCTGACTCAGTGGATAAAAACGTTAGGTGAAGTAATCCAGTGACTTAATCCAAAGAGTTGTGAGTTCAATACCTGGCCATAGCAGAAGTTAACAAAAACTTGGGGAGTTGAGTTACAAAAGAGAAATAACTGATACTGTGATATTCGGAAAAGACATGTCAGGTGTAACTAGAACAATCTACACCGTGGACGAAATAAAGCGTTCGGTTCAAAATTCCAACATATATCACTTGAAGAAGACCGGGTCGTACAACGACCGGAACGTTGTGAATAAGGATGAAGACAACAATGTAAATAGTGTAAACTTCTTGAGTTTTGGTAATTTTTCATTTTGAAGTTTTTAGTTGTTGCAAAGCAAGCTAAAAAAAAACAAAAACTTTTGATTTAAAAAATTTTGAATGGGGAATTAATACTTTCAAAAGTAACTTTACATTATTTGGGGTGAATTACTAGAAAAGATCCGTTAGTAGAAATAAAAGAGTAAACAGCTGTTATAGGGAAACACACCTATTCCTCAGATAATGGACTCTCCCTTTTATCTTAATAAGAGTTAACAGGAAGTTAAATCGAGAAGTTCTTGGAAAGTGGTAGTATGGTGTAAGGTTTATTGTAAGTGTGTCAGGGTCGACGAAAGTGAATAATCATCCATCACACCCAGATGGTGTAGAGGGCAGCAACTTTTTGTTGCTGTTTCTGTAGCAAACTGTTTTTTACGGGGCAGGGTTGCTAGCGCTGCACCCAACCCCCAAACCCCAAACCTGAAGAACCGGTGAACTATTCTTGGCCCTTGCGTTTCACAGCACCTGCTATTCCTGAATGGTCACCATTTAAGTACTGACCAGGCTCGATGTTGCTTAACTGCGGTGATCGGACGGGAACCGGTGCATTCAACACGATATAGCCGTAGACGACAAAAGTGAATAGCTAAGTTAAATTAGAGCAAAAGATATAAAGAAATGTGTTCAGCTCTCTGAATAAATTCTAGTAATTGAACCGAAGCCTTTTAACGTATTCATCATAGATGTATGTGTATCAACAGCGCAAAGTACATAAGAAATTGAAACGTTTTCTTGTACGCTGGACAACGCCAAGCCTTAATAAAAATCACAAAAAATTATAATTGCCATGGGCAACGTGAATTCCAAAGAGGCAAGAAGAGAGATGGTGAAACAGTTGACAAATTTAAAGTAGGAATTCGTAATGAACGTAGAGCAAAATAGGTCCATTAATGCACGATAAATGATCTGGTAGACGTATATGGACATGAAAAAGTCCGGGAGGAGAAACAAAAAAAAAAAACAAATTGGCTACTGTAAATATAATCAGAAATGCAGTTTTAGAAATGTTATGGTGAAACACACCTATTCCTCAGGTAATGGACTTTCCCTCTTATATTAATAAGAGTTAACAGGAAGCTCATAGGAGTTCTTAGAAGTTCTAGAGAGTTCTTTAGATTTCTATTGGAGTTCAGTAGAAATACTAGGCAGTTGATATTAGTCGGCAGTTAGCCGAATACTAAGGAGTCAGCTTTCGGTGGAAGATTACCAAGTTCCTAACATTTTGCGTGCGTTAGGTTAATTAGCAATCGACAGAGCACGATTATAACCTTCAGTGCGAAAACTACTCCACAACAAATGTGGAACAGCTAAAAATGTCATCAAATGGAAGACACAATAACGATGAGAGGCGGCAGAGAGAAGAGAGGCAAATACTCGCATAAAGTCTCCATTTTTCAAGCCACTTTATATAAATCCTCCAAGTAACAAAGATTCCCAACCAAATCTGGTAAATTTAATTGATAAACAGAAACGACAACGCTGGTCTCTCACATCGATTGCTCTTGTCTAATCGAGACATATCCATATCAACCTTTCACTTTCTCGAAACATGCCAATTGACAAAGCAAATATCTCTTTGCTTAATGGCTACTTGGGAAAATGTAGAATTAAATTTTGCCACGGACATAGAACTAACGGCGGGAAGTTATTCCACATGCTTGTAACTGAGCATGTTAATGAGTTATATGTCAGTTACAGATCAACAGACAGACGTTCAGATCTGGAAGGGTGATTTTTTCCATGGGTGCATGTTTCGCTACATTTTTATCTCACGTGCAAAAAATACTTGGCTGAAAGGCATGCATTTTCCATTACCGTTTTGTTAAACCGTAGTGTCTTTAGGGACTTATCCCCAATGAGGATACTTTGTTCAGGCCAAGTTTATTGTTTATAATCAAATAAATGCAATTCCATTAAATGTTACTAAAATGGCGGTTGATTTTCTGAGGTGTGGTTTTAGTACTTTCACAAAATGATTCTTGTAAATCAATTTGCTCATATCAGTCGCTTTTATCAATATGTATCAAACAAAGTAATCTACACGCAATCATTATATATACATACGTACTTGATATATATACGCTACCGGCCATAATTATTAGGCAACCCCAGTTTTTTTTTAAAGAAATTATGTATTTCATACTATTTTTAGTATTTACTGCCAAATGAAAATAGAATGGTTCTTTTGTTATAATTACTTTGCAAAATTTTACAAGGCAAGGAATCAAAGATGAACTTGTCCGAATCACCCAAACTTCACGCCCATGTTTCTTCTGGTTCAATTTTTATGCGTTTTATCTCTTGTGTCATCCAATCTGCTTCTTTGTTATATTCTTTATGGTAAGTTCATCTTTTTTTACCAGAACAGTATAACCTCTTCTATTGTTGGTAGGGTTGTCATTTCAATTTTTTTGTTTGACGATTTCTCTGAAAATTTATTTGCATCGCTTTGAAAGATCTTTTTCTGTCTGTAGAATCTTTATTGTCTTTTCATTCTTTCAGTCTTTAGTTGTATTGTTTGCTTTATTTTTTCTTTAGCTGATAGGACTTCATTTTTATTTCTAAATTTGTATTTTCTTTCGACTCTCCTGCCTTTTCTCTTACCGGTTCCCCGTCTGCTGATAATTAACTTCGAATTTTTACAGTTTCGATCTTTTTTATTTTTATTTTCCACTGCGGCTCTTTATGTTTGTTAGATTGGCTTTTTCAGTTGGATGTTTCATTATTTTAGTTGCTGTTATTGATTATGTACGAGGTTCATTTAATAAATAAGGTGACTTTTTCGGTAAAAGGACATCTACGAGAGTCATTCAATAAATAATGTGAATTTTTCTTTTTCGGTATTAGGACATCTACGAGGGTCATTCAATAAATAATGTAAATTTTTCAGTATAATACGGATCATTCTAATTTTTCAGAAGGGTCATTCAATTAATAAATAATGTAAATTTTTCAGTATAAGGACATCTACGAGGGTCATTCAATAAATAAGGTGAATTTTTCAGGTATTAAGGACATCTACGAGGGTCATTCAATAAATAAGGTGAATTTTTCGGTATATTAGGGACAAATTTTTCTATGGAGAGGGTCATTCAATAAATAAGGTGAATTTTTCGGTATTAGGACATCTACGGATTTTTCGGGATTCATTACAATCAAATTCAATAAATAAGGTGAATTTTTCGTTATCAGGACATCTACGAGGGTCATTCAATAAATAATGTGAATTTTTCGGTATAAGAACTACGAGGGTCATTCAATAAATAAGGTGAATTATTCATTATAAGAACTTCTACGGGGGTCATTTAATAAATAAGGTGAATTTTTCGGTAAAAGGACATCTACGAGGGTCATTCAATAAATAGGGTGAATTTTTCGGTATAAGGACTTCTACGAAGTTCATTTAATAAATAAGGTGAATTTTTCGGTAAAAGGACATCTACGAGAGTCATTCAATAAATAATGTGAATTTTTCGGTATTAGGACATCTACGAGGGTCATTCAATAAATAAGGTGAATTTTTCGGTATAAGGACATCTACGAGGGTCATTCAATAAATAATGTAAATTTTTCAGTATAAGGACATCTACGAGGGTCATTCAATAAATAAGGTGAATTTTTCGGTATTAGGACATCTACGAGGGTCATTCAATAAATAAGGTGAATTTTTCGGTATAAGGACATCTACGAGGGTCATTCAATAAATAGGGTGAATTTTTCGGTATAAGGACTTCTACGAAGTTCATTTAATAAATAAGGTGAATCTTTCGATATAAGAACTACGAGGGTCATTCAATAAATAAGGTGAATTATTCATTAAAAGAACTTCTACGAGGGTCATTCAATAAATTAGGTGAATATTTCGGTATTAGGACATCTACGAGGGTCATTCAATAAATAAGGTGAATTTTTTGGTATAAGGACATCTACGAGGATCATTCAATAAATAAGGTGAATTTTTCGGTATAAGGACATCTACGAGGGTCATTCAATAAATAAGGTGAATTTTTCGGTATTAGGACATCTAAGAGGATCATTCAATAAATAAGGTGAATTTTTCGTTATTAGGACATCTACGAGGGTCATTCAATAAATAAGGTGAATTTTTCGGTATAAGAACTACGAGGGTCATTCAATAAATAAGGTGAATTATTCATTATAAGAACTTCTACGAGGGTCATTCAATAAATAAGGTTTAATCTTTCGGTATAAGGACTTCTACGAAGTTCATTCAATAAATAAGGTGAATTTTTCGGTATAAGAACTACGAGGGTCATTCAATAAATAAGGTGAATTATTCATTATAAGAACTTCTACGAGGGTCATTCAATAAATAAGGTGAATTTTTTGGTATAAGGACATCTACGAGGATCATTCAATAAATAAGGTGAATTTTTCGGTATAAGGGATTCTAATACAGATAGAAGCTTGCTTTTCTTATTTTTCAACGTAGTCTCCTAGCAGTGTCACACACTTTTCTCATCTGTGCACAAGATTCCGTATTCCCTCAGCGTAAAAATTTTTGGACTGATGTCTTAGCCAATCGCCCACAGCACTTTTGACTTGATCGTCACTTTCAAACTTCGTGCCTCTCGTGAACGCTTTCAAGGGACCAAACAGCTGAAATCTGAATGGACAAAGTCAGGGCTGTAAGTGGGATGTGGAAGTAGTTCCCAGTCCTGCTCGTTGTTTGTGGTCTGCAGTAAGCATCTTTGGCATCTACCGGCAGCTGACCTTCGAGTAGGCAAGGTCATCACGGACAATTTTGTCTGCTGTCCCAACAGATAGGCTCAAAGTCCTTGCAATGTCATCCACTGTCACTCTTCTGTCAGACTGAATGAGGTCATTGACTGACTCGATCACCTCAGGAGACCTCACTTCTGTAGGCCTCCCAGACCTGTCTTCATCCTCAACACTGCTCCGTCCTTCGTTAAACAATTTAGCCCACTTGTAGACATTTTTTGGCTGAAACATGTGGCATCATACACAGTTGACATTCTCCTATGAATTTCAACTGTTTTGCACCCTTCAGAAAACACAAACTTAATAACTGACCCCTGTTCAATCCTGGAGCATGCTTCTTGGTCGGCCATCTTTGTTAATCTCCAAAACTTTCAAAGTTGTTTTCAATCTGAAAAAAAAAAAATCCCTTTGAAAAGAAGTAAAGGAAATTAAAAAAAAGTAAGCTATCTGTATTAGAAGTCCTTATACCGAAAAGTTCACTTTATTTATTGAATGCCCCCTCGTATGTATGGCTTCGTTGAGACTTATATGTTGGTCTATTTCATCCAGAATTAATTTGAATGCTGCATTATAGACTTTATTAATTTTGTGGTTATGCTATGTTGGTTGTAATTTGGGGATATTTTCTCGTTTCTCTATTTTAATATTTTGTGTGTGATTAAATGTTTGACGATTTTTTCCTTGGCTTTTTGTATACTATTCTTATTTTTTCGTAAAATAATTTGGTTCAATGTGTTTCAGACTTGCTTTATTGCAGGCTTGTCAGCGACAAAGATCACGCCTTTCAAACTCTTCTAAACTTTCATCATTATCTTCACGGTGATTGGCGTCTATCTCAGTTTCTTCACAATGATCTGTGGTTTGTGTGATCTTAGTACATTTTATGTCCATTTCTGGTTCCCTCTCATGTTTCAGCATCTGTCAGTCGGTTGTCCCTCATGATTTACCTTCTTGTATTGACTATTGTATTTTTGTCAGTGGACTTTCTAATTGATTGTCCAACATTTTCTCGACAAATGCCATGTGTTTGGCGAGTGAAGTTTTTCTGAAGGTTGCGCAACGCTTTATAGAATGCAGTCATAACGAGTGTGTTTTCTTCGTGAGACCATTTAACCGTTTCTTTCTTTAAATGAATGATTATGGATCTGGTTGGAAAGTTCCCAGGACCATCATTCGCGTTATAAGGACCTAAAATTTCATTATTTGTTTAGGAGTTTGTTTCGATAGCAGATTATTTTTTTTACCTCTGGTAGATTCCCTTCTGAGGGATGTGTTTATGCATTGAAGAAGCCATGCTGGACGTTTTGGTCTGACTTTTCGTTCTCATGTTATTTTATCGAGTAACGCACGGGTTCAAAAGTCCACTCACAGTTGCCCGGCTCATTGGGTAACAATCTTTTGCAGACAGTTTCTGAAATCTGTAGAGAATCGTTCGCAAACCTCATAACCCAGCAGCCACTCACTCCTTACCGCTTGACTAGCGGGTTGGTTGTTGTTAGGAGTTTTCCTTCTCCTAGACGGGTTGTGAAGAGACAGAGGCACGATTGGAATTCAAAAAGAAAGACCTAGGAAAAAGACATTAGAAAAGGAAGCTATTCAACGAAACATAACTTAATTATACTCGAGTTGTGAGTTTAAATAATACATTATATATTTATAACTAGGAAAAAAGGGATGGTTATTTTTATTTAATTTTCAAAATTAAAAAGAAAAATTCTTTTGTTTCTACTGCTCCTGTTAATCAAATTATTTGTTCATTAATTAAAATATTATTCTAGCTGTTATCATCACTAAACTTTTTAAGGAAATCTATTGTCGAAAAACAAAATTAATAGAAAACGCTAACACTCTGTTAAGTTAATAAATTTTAGAATTTTTCCAAATGACGACGTATCACTGCTGTGAAGTTGAAAATAATAATAATAATGTCTACAATTTTTAAGATAAAATTTAGTGAAACATCCCTGTCAATTAAAAAAATAAATATTTTACTTATTGGTTGATTTAAAGAAAGCAATATATATATATATAAACTTTATTCATTTGTTCGTCTATCTGTATTTTCAGTTATTTATAGACTGAATTCGTCGAAAATATTTCAGTCAGTTACGTGCCATAAGTGATACAAGCTTTAGGCGAACATGTTTCAAAGAAGACATGGCAACCTACTGCGGGATAATCTTCTGACTGGGCAGAAGATTATCCCGCAGTAGGTTGCCATTGCTTTCTACGGTAGACTGGTTGCCAGTCAAGGCAATAGAACCCAATCTGTTCTGTTATTTAACCCATAACTAGAGGGAAGAGACGGATTAGTACCTTTCCCAAGGGTATTTGTGCATAAGTGAATGGAAAGAATTCAACTGGAATTCGAACTCGGCTCCCCGATTTGTCGTTCCGAGTCGATATCCTCTGCACCAAAATGCACATCTCAAAATACTTAGCGTTATCTATAATCAATACCATACTTTTTCTAAGAAAAAAAAAGTAGTGTTTTAAGATAAAAATTCCTTCAAAATATCTACAGCTTATATCGTAGTCATTCTAAGGAATATAAGAATAATGCGGATAAGAAAACTAGTTAATTAAGCAATCAGGATCGTTAAAAGAGGAACAGATGAATAAAATATTTAATTTTTTTTTAATCATGTCGCCCCAAGCAAGGCATTTTACCGCCACTATTGTGCAGGGAGTTATATAGGAGTAATGTTAGGAGTGAGAGGTTGCAGGGGGTGTCAGGAAGAGAGTAAGAGAGGGAAGAGAGTACTGATGTGAGTGGGGTGGATGTAGAAAAGCATGAGAGAGAGAGAGGATGCAAGTTAGTGAGACAGAAGATGACAATTGACTTTACATTTAAATTCTTGGAGATCGTAATTTTCAGGAAAGCAAGTATACGGAAGAGAATTTTACAGGCGGAAAGTGCGAGAAAAGAAGCTGATAGAGTAGAATTTGTGTTTACAATTTATTGGTTTCACAGTAAAAGGGTGGGACCTAGTTGCTAACCTTGTGGCTCGAGGAAATTCGTATATAGGCGGTACCAGTGAGCTAAGTTCATCGGATGAAAAGCCGTGAAAACATTTGTAGAAGAGACACAGGGAAGCCACACTGCGTCGGTGAGAAAGCGACTGTATCCTAGCTGCCATGTCGGGATCGATCACATTACAGATTCTCCGTTGGATTCGGCCGAGGACACCTAAGTAGATAGCAGGATCACCGGACCAGATATGGCAGCAATACTCAATGCACCGACGGATGGTAGACTTGTATATGTGCAGGATTGTTTGGGACGGGAAAAACTTCTTGGCCCTACACAGAGAACCGACTTTCTTTATGTTAAATTGTATAAAAACAGAAAATATTTTATATTTACATTTTAAAAGAAAAAATGTTAAATTTTCAGGACCTTGCAAAAACTCGTCATAGACGTTGTAATTCCAAGTGTGTATTATTATTATTATTATTATTATTATTATTATGTTGTCATTTTTCATCATATTTCAATTTCTGCTATGGTCGCACTACCTATCAAGTCTGCGAGAAGACCTAAGTCAGGTTGTGGTCTGTTGTTATGGCTCCATTTCATGTTTTTCTATCTCCGCTAACATCCCTAGCATTACATAGACAAAGTTCTCTTTAGTGTGTGGGCTGTACTTAACAAGACAATTTTTTTGTATATCTCTTAAGCTGGGGTTTCCAGGAATTCTTTCAATATGTTGCTTTGTTCCATTTTTTATCATTCCAAGTGCACCTACTACCACTGCCACAATTCTTGTTTTCAATTTCCACATTTTCAATTTACAATTTTCAATTTTTATTTTCAATTTTCATTTTCATTTTCAATTTCCTCCTCATCATTATTATTATTATTATTATTATTATTCTACATGGTTTTTCTTTTTCAACCGATTTTACATCATGGATGTTTTCAGTAGATTCGTACGATCTCAGAAAGACAGACAGACAGACAACACCTTTCGCAGAATATTTCCAGGATGAAAAACGCAACTTCTGAAGCCATGGGATACAAAGCTTTATTCAAAGTTGGATAATTTCTGTGACTGTGATATGATGGTCGAAATAGCTAAATTCTGGGACACATTGAATAAAATGGATAACCTCAAGCGAAGTGTCTTTCCAGTCACTGTAGAGACAGTTTTAATGTCTGGTGCCTGTTCCTTAACCCAAACCCTATAATCTAAGCTTAATGGAACCTACAATCGGATGCTGAAATCTATACTTATACATATCCTGGAGACAACATTCGACTAAATCACAGCTAATTGACCCATAATATTTATATAATCTTACGTGAACGGAGAAATCCTTTTACTCGCGAGTGATCTATAGTTCTTGATACCTCGTCATAGAGCAAAAGAAGTTAGTCTCCCAGCAACCAACTAGATTGACCTGCTATATTTTGGCACAGAATGCCGCCCTAATGACCTTTCGACATTGATGCGTGATAATAGACTCAGGAATGACTGAGCTAATTCGAAATATCGGAACCAGAGTGCTAGAGAAAAGCAATAAATTCAAGATGGCAATATGAGCTCTGGTAAAAAAAAAATTATTGCCGAGATACTAGGGTTATAAGCCACCAAAATTACTGATGTCTTCAAGGTCAAATGGATAAAAGCATTAATTAGACCCAGTGACTTGATCCAAAGAGCTTTGGGATCGATATCTGGCTACAGCATTGGTAAAAAAAAAACAAAAAAACTTAGAAAGTTGAGTTAAAGTGAAATAACTAAGACATTCAGAAGTAGAATGACTCATAGAACAAGAACAATATAAACCCGGTGATCAGAATAAAGGGTTCAATTCGAAAATTTAATGAAGAAAGTCGGAGTATATATCTACCGAAACGTTGTGAACATGGCAATACAGGTGAGGACAGATGCCCGAACAATGTACATAATATAAATAATTACATTAACTCATCTAAGAAGTATAGACAAATATAAAAAAATTATTTATTACACGGATGGGTTCATGGTATGTGACGTAAGTACTTTTATTTTAACTCCAGATAACAGTTTTTGTTTGATGATTTATCTTAAGACCTAATTGTCGGAACACTTCCTGAAGAATGTTGATTTTTGTCTAAGGTAATTAGAGTGACAAGAGAGGACTTCAAATAAGCTACAAGACAACCAAATGCATGGTCATCAGCAAAATGATCAGCCCAAAATGTCAAATACAGGTGGGGTATACTAAAATCAAACAGGTACAAAAATACCTGGGAAGTGTTCTAACAGAAAAGTACAACATAGATATCTGTATGTGTATTGGCACGGCGAAGGACGCATTCCAGAAGCTGAGTAGAGAATTAAGAGACAGGTCAATTTCGCTAGAAACAAAGAGGAGAGTACTGGATTACTATGTGATGTCAGTTCTTCAATGTGGCAGTGAATGCTGGCCAATATCATCAAAGATGAAGGAAAAACTTGAAGCAACTGAAATGTGGTTCTACAGAAGGATGCTGTGAATATCATGGATCAAGCAATGATGAGGTTTTGAAAATGATGAAAATGAAAAGGAAATTAATATTGAACATCAGGAAAAGACAGCTAAAGTTCCTAGGACATGCAATGAGGAAGTAGGGTTCTATAGCCTTGACTGGCAACCAGTCTACCGCAGAAAGCAATGACAACCTACTACGTGATAATCTTCTGCCCAGTCAGTCATGTCTCGAAAGTGCCTAAAGCGTGTATCACGTATGGCACTTAACTGACTGACTGTATAATTCACTGTTTTAGGCCTTTTTTTCCGATCTGTGCTTCGACACGCGCAGGTTATGAACTTGGGAGTGATTATATAGACTGGAATTCTCATTTCCTTCTTGATCTATTCTTGACGAGGTTTGAAATGGTTCGTTTTTTGGTGGGAGTGGTTCCTTTCCTCCTTTTTGAATAATCCCAGACCTTTTCTCTCTGATAGTCTTTCTAGATCTGCGTGAGTCATGAAACATTCAAAGTCTCTGAAAATGCCCCGCCCGGTTGAACGACTGAATGATGACCATGCGATGGCAACACCTCTGAATTACGATGTCGTTTTCTCTCTTCATATGATAATTTTCAACCAATGATACACCCTTTTTATCATTCAAGCCTGGGGCAGCTATTTTGCTTCGAAGATAAGAACAAATCAAGGCTATCAAAATATATTCGTTTTCAACCGACCATTTTTGCTAACTTTTTTTAATTCTTGTTCCTTACTGCAGTTTATAGAAATCCGAATGTAGCTTTTATTTTATAATAGAAGCTATATCCGGATGTCTATAAACATATTATATTATATAGAATATAATATATTTTAGGTGCCCTTGAAAAAATCCAGCGGAGAATCTGTAATGTGATCGATCCCGACTTGGCAGCTCAGGTACAGTCACTTTCTCACCGGGGCAATGTGGCTTCCCTGTGTCTCTTCTATAAATATTTTCACGGCTTATGCTCTAATGAACTTAGCTCAATAACTTAACTCACAAGTTATTTTGTCATGTAGAAGAAATATAAACGTCGACGCGTGCGTTTAAACACTGACTGCGTGTTAAAGAAAATCGATTATTCCATTGACGATCACGTGACTACTATGTAAGCACCAGACAAAAGTCTGAGGGGATGAGCTTTGAGCCATAGCGAATAATCAGAGTTCAGAAAATAACGAATCTATCGCGTGACCCAACAGTGAATCTACCGTAGATCAATCGTATTACGAGTAACTAACTGGATATACCAAGACCAAGATGTACAAACGTGTGATACCAAAACCTCAGTAACCTTGTAGGCTACAGCATAACCAAAGGGGATACACCACATTTCCTGTATTTGCATTATTCAGATTATTGTCTTCATCTTTGTTGTCGTTTGTACGCCGTTTCGGCCGTTGTACGCTCCGGCCTTCTTTAGATGCTCGGAATTTTGAAACAAACCTTTGGTCTATATTTCTGAGATGAGGTAGTATTAACGGTATTTACATTATTCTGATTATTGTCCTCATCCTTGGCCGGAGCATGCAACGGCTAAAACGTCATACAAATGGCGACAAAGATGAGAACAATAGTTCGAATAATGTAAATATTGTAAATACTACCTCATCTCAGAAATATAGACAAATCCCACATTTCTTATCCTTTCTCATCTCAGGTTAGAGGTCCTTCTCGAGACAGCAGCCATGTTTATTTTGTCATGGGTCTTACTTTCGCGTTCAAACTAAGGTTTGGGATGAACTTAAATACTCAAGAATTTTCTTAATAATATACCCGAGACCATGGACAGATTTCTTGGTAAATGGTTTTATCAGATTTAATTACATTGAATTTTTCTTCAAAGTTTTCTTTCATTCAAAATGCGGAAATGGAAATTACAGAAGGATATGCAGCGCTTCAAGGCCAAATTCATGCCTTACAAATCATTGGCTGTATCGCTCTTCTTCTTTGCGTATAAGACTTTGACATTTTTGATTGAGATATGAAAAAGGAACTAGACATTCGAGAAGAAATGTTTGAGAAAACCTCTTCGCGTCTTTTACTGGGAGCACAAAACCAATGACTATATATGGAGCAAGATTAAAAGTCACATGGGATCACAAGAATTTCTCCTTGTCACTTTTAAATGTCATGTTTGTGCCACGTCACATGGTATAACAGCCTTTGTAATACAATCATACCAGGTATTGTTAAAGACGAACGAAAGTGAAAACGATGACACAAGAGCTGGTCGTGCATTATTAAAGTGTCGATGGACATGACAATGCTGGTACCTCTGAGAACCACAGCCAACAGTTAATTCTAGTAGAGGTTGTCTGTTTCTTTTGCCCTCAAATCTACCCTACGATTGCTGCTGCTGCCGCCAGTGATTTTTACTCATATTTTCTAGTTCATGTTAGTGATCCTCAATCAGTTTGATCTCGCCTAAAGGATGCTACTTTTTCTAATGCATATGATATTTGTGCCATATTATAATTCATACAGGATCAGTAAATAATTAACTGAAGATTCTAAGTGATTTCAATCTTTATCTGAAAATGTCATAGGTACTTTATAAATTCATAGAAGCTAAGATGATGTTTGCTGCCAGAATGAAGCAACGCATAGCATCCTCTAAGTTCGGCGACTCTGTAAAAGAGTGCTTAACAAGAGCAAGCCCTCAATACCCCCACTAATCAACAAGTTTGAGGTCCTCATCTCCTCTGCGAACTTGGCTGAATGCTTTGCTCGAAGATTCTCCACCAATTCGAAACTGGATGACGTCCACATTACACCCTCGCGGGTCTCTAACATAATCTCAAAACTTGACCCTCACAAAGCGAGCGGAGGGGAAGGAATCCCAATCATAGTCTTGAAGAAATGTGCCCCTGAACTTTCACTCTGTCCTTTCTAAGCTCCACAACTTTTGCCTATCTGCTTCCTGCTTTCCTGCCTGTTGGAAATCTTCCTCTGTAGTTCCTATATTTAAACACACTGGAGAACCCTCGAACCCCGCAAATTACAGCCGTATCAGCCTACTTCCGATCTTTGGCAAAGTGTTCGAAGCCATTATCAACGTCGAGGTGGTTCAGCATCTCACAGCACACAGGCTCCTCTCGGAGAAGCAATATGGTTTCCGCTTCATCGGGTCTACAGCTGATATGTTAACGACCATCACCAAGTATATATACCAGGCGAAGAAGAATGGCGAAGCACGAATCGTTGCCTTGGATATCTCTAAAGCGTTCGACAGAGTTTGGCATGCTGGCCTTCTACGCAAACTGCGGAGCTATGGTATAACTGGACATTTGTTTGACCTAATCCAGTCTTTCTTCTCTAACCGCACATTGAAGGTGGTATTAAACGGACATGCTTCCCAGAACTACCATACGAACGCGGGTGTCCCTCAAGGCTCTATCCTAGGTCCTACGCTCTTTCTGATCTACATTAATGATCTCCATGTTACCATAAGATCCCAAGTAGGTTTGTACGCCGGTGACACCACAGTTTACTCACGCCTTGATAAAAAATCTGATGTGGGTGACAAGGCGAACCTTGCAGCCGAGCTTGAAAAGGACCACCAATCCGTAGTGGACTGGGGTAAGAAATGGCTCGTAAATTTTAATGTTTCTAAAACGAAGCTGCTATCAATTAGCCATCATAGACAATCGCACCTACCTCCCATTGGCATGGACCAGGTTTGCCTCCCAGAGAGTAAAATACTACGCCTCCTTGGTCTCACACTTTCAGCGGACCTCAAGTGGAATGACTATATCGAATCCATTGCTAAGTCCACTGCTATAAAAGTCGGTTCTCTGTGCAGGACCCGGAAGTTTTTCCGTCTGAATCTATCCTGCACATATATAAATCTACCATCCGCCCGTGCATTGAATACTGTTGCCACATCTGGTCGGGTGCCCCTGCTATTCTCCTCGGGGTTCTTGACAAAATACAACGGAGAGTCTGTAATGCGATCGATACCGACTTGGCAGACCGGCTGCAGTATCTCTCTCAACGGCGTGACGTGGCTTCCCTGTGTCTCTTCTATAAATACTTTCACGGCTTCTGCTCCGATGAACTTAGATCACTGGTGCCCCCTAGGTACGAATTTGCACGAGATACTAGATTAGCAACTAGGTCCTACCCTTTTAGAGTGAAACCGATAAAATGCAACTGTAACTTCCACTCTAACAGCTTCTTTTCTTGCACTCCCCGACTGTGGAATTCCCTTCCACATGATTCCTTCCTCGTCAGCTACAATCTCCAGAAGTTTAAATGTAAGGTCAATAGACACCTCCTAAAACACTAACTTGCATCCATTCTCTCAAACACTCTTCCCATCTACCCAACCCTCAGCCTCGGTATCCTTACCCGTCTATCACCCTCCTTCTGACATTTCTTATATCTAACCACTCTTTCTCTTTGCCTTCCCCTATGTAATCCCTTGCGCAATAGTGGCAGTGGAATGCCTTGCTTGGGGTGAAATAATTAAAAAAATCCTGATGAGTGATGACTGATGATATGAAAGCGACCAGTCGCAGTGTATTCATTGGCAATCAAGCATTTATACTGAGTCCGGATGATTGAGTCGCGAAAGCGGAATTAGTCAATCCAGGACTGGTATCTGTTGATTCGGTTGGTCTTCAGGTGCAATCTCAAACTAGTGTCTAGAAGGCGGTGGTCGGTGTTCCCGAGCGAAACACCACGATAAATGCAGCAGTTGATCAGGATATAGTCCGGGTCTCGGACTAGAATTTGTGGGAATTTGTCCGAAAGTGGCGTTGGCGTCGGTGAGGTTGATTTGAAATATCGTGTGAGAGAACTCGTTCAAAAATGGAATGGACTTAGTGTTGGCCGTAGAAGAAGTCTTTCTCCTGGTAGTTGGCAACGTTGGTTGGAGTATAGGTCGCAGCATAGGCGATAGTGAAGGAAGCGGGCGGTGAACAGTAACAGTATATTTAATTTACAAGCCAGCAGTGTAAACAGCGAAGCAGTTTTAATGAGAATGAGAGAGAAAATTACACTTTTTGCTCAAAATCCGAAAGAGACAGTTCAAAGTTTGGGTACCCGTAATGTGGAAAGAGGGCTTGGAGACTTGGACACACATACTGAAGGCAAGACGGGCAAAAGGAGCTAATGACCCTATGTAAATGAATGGAAGAATATTGTGTCTAGTAAAATGACAATTTTTGCTTAGAGCTACAAAGGATAGGGAGCTGTGGAGACTCATGATCCTGAGTGAAAATGACACATAAAAGAATAATCTATATATATATAAAAGGCAATCTGTGAAACACTGTCTGACTGTTCCCTATGCACGCCTACAAGCTACCTCATTCAAACTTTCTAGGGACACATATCTACAGGGAAGCTAGGTCGACACATATTTTTTGAGTTTAAGTTCAGCAATTTTCCCTTTCGCACTTTTTGGCCAATGGAGCCGATTGTTTACATTTGCTCTGTAAAACACCTAAGATCTAAGATAGTTGCTGAATTACGTCACAGAAATCAAATCACACGTGTCGAACACGACTAATTAGTGTGGAATTAATTTAACTGCTTCCTTTAATATTAAATGTGTACATTTTTACATATTCTTCGAAAATTTCTGAACTGAGAGCGTAATAGCTTTTATATTTCTAATTTCAGTAAAACAAAATAAATAATTTTTATTTTTATGTTAAATTCATTTAGTCAACAAAAAATGTAAATATTTTCCCCTATGATTTTGAAACAAAAACAAACGGAATGTTGTTTGCAATGTCACACAGAACATCAAATCACGTTTACGCAAAACAAAAGAAAATATATTTTTTTTTCTCCTACTGCTAAAATGTTCTGAGTTGTAAGGGCAACGCCGGGTTATGATGCTAGTGATTAAAACAGTAAGCTGTAATGAGTAGGTACAATAAGATTAATATGGACGGGTTTTTGATATAAATGATTAACCAAATTCTTTGAAAATCTGTTTGGTCGGAACTGAAGACATTATCATGTGCAGTTTAGAATTGTATTTTGTTCGACTAAATTCCTTGGCTGACAAACCGTTCTTGGAGTTCTCTGCTGAAAGAAAGCAATCTCAATCATATCAGAATATTCTGTTTGTAATGTTGATAAAAGATATATGTAATTCGATGAAAAAACGGGAACAAATCCAATGTGACAAGTGTCGTCCTTCAAAAAGACTTCTAGACTAAACAATGTTTTTATTTATGGAATCATTAATATACGTCGGCCGAGGGAACGAAAATATAAACAAACGATGTTTATAATTAAGCACCCAGAGCAACGCAGGGAGACTTAAACTTTAAAGCTGAAATGTCGGGGGTCTGATGTGTCTTGAGGTACAGTCGAGCCATATGTGTTTAATGATTTTGTTTCTATCGCTGTTGTCTTTGAAAGAAACTTATTATTAAATGAAATCAAGATATAATATATATATTTGTGTATTTAGGCAGTAAATCATCTTTTAAATATGTCAGATTAAAGAGACTGCAAACATTATGTTTGCATATTTTTAATAAAACCAGTTCATATTGACGGATAATCTTTCGCGCATTTCAATTAAAAGTTACCAGAAATGAGCTATAACGTTAAGAGATGTTATTACCATTCATTTCTTAAGGTACCCAAGTACTTTCAACCGCTTTCTGAGATCATTTTCACGTTCTAATGAACGCTAGCAATTTGCCAACTGCTATATTTGAAGCAGAAAAAATGTACAGTAATTTTTAGCAACATAGTTTTTGCGGTTATTTTTTGCTACCATAATTCACAACCCTGAAGATGATTTCGAAAAGTGGTTGAAAGTAGTTCGGTACCTTGAGAAGTTATGATAATAATATCTGTCAACGTTACAGCTCATTTCTGACGTCTTTCAATTGTAATACGCGAAAGATTATCCGTGAGTATGAACTTAAGCAAAAAAGTATAAACATAAGCAGACATAATGCTTGCAATTTATTTCATCTGACATATATATATATATATATATATATATATATATATATAAGAAAAATTGAGGCAGACACGTTATTTCATGGTAAATCGGGAGTATGGCCTATTTCAGGCGAACCATCATCAGCTTCCGTCTTTATCGTACAAAGGATTTTACACGAAATATATATATATATATATATATATATATATATATATATATATATATATAGCTAAGAGTAGGTAAAAAACGATAAATCTGAAAATATCTTAGCGACGCGTTTCGTTCCGAGGAGAAATTCTTCAGACTTTTAACCATTTTGCCTATGGACACACACACACACACACACACACACACACACACACACACACACACACACACACACACACACACACACACACATCGCTCTAAAAAGAAAAGACGTCATACTTATCCCAAACCCGAGGAACCTTTCGGCCAACACATTTCAAGGGCTTCCTTGGCAAAATTATGAATAGGGCTAGAATATATATATATTTATATATATCGTTCATTGAGTGTTGGTGTTAATAAAATAGTACCTGATGCAATATAACAAAGCCATAATCTATATAAATAAATATACATATGTTTCCTCACCAGTAGCACTACTCGGAATTTCATGCACAACCCAATCTTCAGGTACTGAGATTAAATTGACCGTTACATATGCAACGTATAATGACCGTATATATATATATATATATTATTAATTTTTCTCCAAGCAAAGCGGAACCACCTTTAGTGAACAGAGGGCTACAGTGAGAGAAAACATTGGGCTCAGGAAGTATTGGCATAAGGATAAACGATGAACCGGATAATTGCGGATAGAAGTAAACGGAAGGGAGTTCCATAGGCAGAAAGTGCGAGAAAAGAAACTCTTGGGGTAGAAGTAGCGGTTACCTTTCTTCAACGGTAAAAGGGTGGGACCTAAATGGCAATCTAGTAGCACGCTTAGATTCACGTAGTCAGGGTATCAGGGTAAAAAAGCTCGTCAGAGTAGTAGCCATGAAAATATTTGTAGAAACGCCAGAGGGAAGCCACGTCATATTGGTGAGAAAGTGACTGAAGCCGTGATGCCAAGTCAGGACCGGTTATATTTCAGGTCCCCCATTTCTGCATGTATTTGTGTAAATATAAAGTAAAATCAAAAAATCGTTGCGAAGCTATGAGAATATCTGTCATGGTGGCATCACCCACAACCCAATGAACTCTTCCAACCAATACATATACCTCCCCTCACAAGAGGTGAGAGTGAATAGCTTGTGAGTAGCTAGTAAATAGCCTGAGGAGAAATCCCTGGACATAGCCGAGAGTCGTCTATGAACAGTGATACCGTAACGACCATTACGAGTCCCAGTTCGAGGGTCGAATTACAGTATTACACACTAACCCGTATTATCGTTCTACTAACGAAGTTCCAAGTGTCGTATTTTGCCGTGTTTAATATATATTCGTTATTTCCTATTTTGATTGTTCTGTGTTATTCTTGCTGGAACTTTTACTGGGTCCACGACAATCTCGGATTTTTTCTTCGTCTTTTAACAGAGAAAGGTCACTATGATAAAATTGACATTCGTCAAGCATCATCACAAATATTGCGCATTCATCTGCTGAGGATTTGAGAGCCTTCCTTATGGGACGTGAATATTACTATCTAATGAATCAATGTAATTACGAAATTTATTTTGTAATAAAAGAGACAGACGATAAGAGATGACATGATTCTGCAAAGGTGACGCCGTCAAATTAACAGAACTAATTAAGCAAAACCTGGAACTGAAAATCTTATGACATGGAAATGAATGTCACGCAATGAATAAAAAAAAAAATGGAAGGGAGGAAAAGGAAGAGAGAATTGTCAATAGAGAAAACTGAACCAAACTGAACCAAACTGAACCAAAGACGAGGAGAGAGACAAGTTACCGAGGCAACAAAAATTGTCGATGTACTGGGAATGACAAAAAATAGAAAGGAGATTGTCCCTCTGTCTTTTCTACATATACTTTCATGGCAACTATTCTAGTATTTTTTTTTATAAGCGTTTCACCCCGAGCAAGGCATGTCACTTCCACTACTGCGCAGGGAGCTACGTAGAGTGGAGAAAGGCTGATTAAATATAGGAAATGACAGAGGGTGGGTGATAGGCGGGTAAGGATACCGAGAATGAGGGTTAGGTAGATGAGAGTGTTGTGAGAATAGTTGGGAGTTAGTGTGATAGGAGGTGTCTATTGACCCTACATTTAAACACCTGGAGATTGTAATTGTCGGGAAAGCAGACTTGTGGAAGGAAGGGAGTTCCATAGGCGGGAAGCGCGAGAAAAGAAGCTGTTGGAGTAGAATTTACGGTTACATCTTATTTGTTTAACTGTAAAAGGGTGGGACCTATTTGCTAATCTAGTATATCGTGTAAATTCGTGCTTAGGCGGCACCAGTGATCTAAGCTCAACGGAGCAGAAGCCATGAAAGTACTTTTAGAAGAGGCACAGGGAAGCCACATCACGCCGGTGAGAGAGCGGCTGCAGCCGGTCTGCCAAGTCAGTATCAACCACGTTACAGATCCTCCTTTGTATTTTGTCAAGAAGCCCAAGGGGCACCCGACCAGATATGGCAGCAATATTCAATACACGGGCGGATGGTAGATTTGTATATGTGCAGAATAGATTCAGGTGGGAAAAATTTCCGGGCCCTGCACAGGGAGCCGACTTTCATAGCAGCAGATTTGGCAATGGATTCAATTGTCTATATTTGTGAGATGAGGTAGTATTTACAGTACTTATATTATTCGGACTATTGTCCCAATCTTTGTTGCCATTATACGACGTTGTACGTTAGGAATTTCGAACCGAATCCTTTATTACAATCGCTGGTGTATATGAACTCCATTCCTTGCGTAAAGCCTCGATTAGAAGTTGTCTCCGTCTAACCCTGCTGTAGCCTGGTATTGAACTCACAACTCTAAGAGTCAAGTCAGGAACTAACGAACGTCTATATCCACTGAGCCATGTGAACTTAAGGACTAGAACAACTGCATTTTGGGGACTTATAAACCTCATGTCCAGTAACCATTTTTATTTCGAAATTCCTAGCACCTACAGAAGGCCAGAGCGTACAACGACCGAAACGTCGTACAAATGCCAACAAAGATGAGGTCAGTTATTCTGAAGAGTTTTTTCCCCTGGTGCCCTGACCACGTGAACTCATGATTGGCATCCAGATTCACACACTTTTACTGTTGAAATAGTTAAATGCAACCGAAACTTCTATTTCAATAGCTTCTTTTCTCGCACTTCCAGCCTGTGGAACCCTCTCCCGTTTACTTGATTTCCTGATAGTTACAACCTTCATAAATTTAAATGCAAATCAACTGCCATCTTCTAACTTCTTGAAACCTGTTCATCGTTCACCTCCTTCAATTCTTCCTGTATCCAGTCTTTTCTCTCACAGTAACCCCTGAGCACTAGTGGCGGTCCCTCGGTGTATCAATTATTAAAGATTTTTTTGTGCTATATCCTTAAGGACACATGGCCCAGTAGATATAGAGGTTGGTTAGTTCCAGTGACTTTACCCAAAGAGTTGTGAGTTCAATACCAGGCTACAGCAGTAGTGAACAAAAAACTTGAAGATTAACTTAAAGGGAGATAACTCATGACTAACAGAAGTAGCTTCGCACAAGAAAGGAGAATGATATACCCCAGTGATCGTAATAGAGGGCTTGGTACGAAATTTGTAGCACCTGAAGAAGGGCGGGGCGTACAACGTCCGAAACGTCGTAAAAGGACAACAAAGATGAGGACAATAGTCCGAAATATGTATATAGTGTAAATGCTACCTAATCTCAAAAGTATAGACCTATATATATATATATATATATATATATATATATATATATATATATATATATATTCATTCGCAAAAGCATGTTATGGTTATAGAGATAGTTTCCCTGATGGGAGAAATTTACGTAGGTTTGATTCCTGTCGAGTGGCACTATTTTGGCTTTAGTACTTCAGTACCGTAGGACATTAGTAGAGTTAATTTTTTTTTTTTCAGGACAGTGTCTGAGCTTGTCGAGGTACTTTGTTGGCTGTAGGCCTTCCTGGCTACATGGGAAGAATAGGTCATTACAGTTCCACGCTGGCCCAATGCGCGCTGGTAGGCTTGGATGTGATTCCCTTAGTTGATCGTATCTCTTTTCGATTCATGATCACCCAATAGTATCTGAGCGTAAGTGAATATAAAAAATTCGGCTGGAATTTGAACACGGATCTACCATTTTCTCATTTCGAACCATTATCCACCGATACATGTCTCATTAAAACTTACGATATCTGATATTCGCAAGTGGATATCCATCTAGGCTCGACGTTGAAACTTACATTCTGATTCTGATCAGAATCTATGTTTCAACGTAGTATCGCCGTGATATAAGCATCTACAAAGATATGGTAGAAGAATTTTACATTTAAATTTTTCCTTTCAGTCAAAAACTTTCATGTTTTTTCTTTTTTTCTTCCCCTCTTTTTTCCCTTATTCTATTCCTTTTTTAAAATATAATTTCCATCCATTTTATCTTATACAGCCGTTTTCTTGTCTGATTTCTCAGTTCACAGTAAGTCTCATTCGAATGAGAATTCACAAATATTCCACGATGAAAAGAATTGCCGTAAATGGAGACCAAGATGGTAATGTTTCTGACATAATAATTTTCTTTTTAATAAAAGTCTAGAATTAAACGAAAACTACAAAGTTAAAAGTAAGAGAAAAAATATTAGACAGAGATGGAAAATTTGGAAAGACACACCCTTTAGGATTTGGTTTTGTTTTTGAACTCTAATTGTTTTTCTTCTGGCGTATGAAAACTGAAAGGCACTTCAGGGAAATTCAAGATTAAACGAATAGTAAAAACAATTTAATTTTTCAAACTTTTCTTTTCCTTGAAGCTTTAATTTCGACAAAGCATATTTCTAATACATTATCTCTTAAAAGATACGCCCTCTGCAGAGAGAATATGCCCGAATATTAAAAACAAAGTGGAATAAAAGATGTGATGAATAAAGTTTTTTGAGAACTTCCTGTGATCAAAGTTACCATCAGTTATGTTTTTTATCAAAAAAGAAACGTATGATAAAATTCGGCTTAATTAATTCAATCTTCTTCTTCTTCTTCTTCTTCTTCTTCTTCTTCTTCTTCTTCTTCTATGTATCCTGTTCTTTCAGGACGTAGGCAGTCATGGCCTTCCACGTCTCCCTATCCCTGGTGGCTCTAAGCCCACTTTCTCCTGTAACATCTCGCAGACCCCGTTTTGTCATCCACCTGCTCAGGTCTTTCAAATATGGTATCCACTGCTTTCCTCTGTCTTTTCCCCTCTATCTGACCCCTTACTATCAGGTTCTCCAAACCCTCTTTCCTCATTACATGTCCCAGGAACTTTAGTTGTCTCTTCCTGATGCTCAATATTAATTTTCTTTTCGTTTCCACCCTTCCCAACACTTCATCATTGCTCACATGCTCGGCCCAGCTGCTTCAAGTTTTTTCTTCATCTTTGTTGTTATTGTCCAACATCACTGCCATATTGAAGAACTGACATAATATAGCAATCCAGTATTCTCTTCTTTGTTTCTAGAGAAAGTTTCCTGTCTCTTAATACTTTACTCAGCTTCTGGAGCGCGTCCTTCGCTATGCCAATTCACCTTCGGATCTCTGATGGCTTTCCACAATTTAATCTTCATATTTCAATCTTCATATTTCCTCGTTTGCGTCTCGGTCAGTCTGCCATTCATTACGAAAGTTTATCCCCAGGGATCTTGCTTGGCAGTTAAGATAGTTACGGATTTGTGATCGACACTTGCAATTAATGTCCCAGCACTGGCGAAAACCAGAAATATGCATTTTCTAGTTAGTATGTTCTTGTTTAGAAGAGGAGGACAATGCAGTTTTAGCATTCGACTTACATATCTATCTATCTATCTATCTATCTATCTATCTATCTATCTATCTATCTATCTATCTATCTATCACAGTATATTTACATCTGTTTATTATAACCTCTTAACAACGGATAATTTTATATAAAAACCAGCATTTTGTTTTCTGTTATGTCCAACAGCCTACATATATATATATATATATATATATATATATATAGTCATCCTCAGACAGATCTGTTTCTCTGTATCACAGCTCATCAGTACGGTTAGACTCCGATTGCTTTTAACCAAGAATTGAAACCCGACCGAATTGGCGTTAGTCGACAATTCTACCTCTGGGCTATGGGCGCTCCGTAGAAGGAGGCAGACTTTTAGCGTATCAGGTATCGTACGCCAATAGCCAGAGTGCTCTAATTCATTACTGAATGAGCGATGCGTATATATATATATATATATATCTGTGTGTGTGTGTGGGGGGGTTAGCGGACGCATGCGTACCTGTGCTTATAGATACACTTGATAGCTGGGTTCAGACTGCCATATCACTTGCGAAGCCAGGATAAATTTTGGCGTAATTTTGGCACTAGATGCTATGTTTTATAGTTCTTCGAATTCTTTTCCTTAAAAAGTAGAGTTGAGCCGCGGAAGACTTTACTCAGGAGTGATAAACCTGTGCCAAATATTTTTTTCGGTTAGAAGCTATGGTTTCTCTACTGACACAGACGACCAGTAACATTCCAAATCGGGTTTCTCTTTTTCTATGTCTGCATGTTTGTCTTTTGAATCAGAAGTACTTGGGCGATGGTTTACGTCTGATAACGGAATCATTAGTAATTTCTTTATCTATAAAACCTTATTTTCTGAATATTTGAATTCACCTAACGAATCATGATTTTGCACCATTGAAACTTTTATCCAGGCAATTTTTAATGATTCCACTTCAAACAAAGCAAAGAAGCAAATGAGTGTTTGAAAAATATGAGAAAATGTAAGTATTATTAGAGAATGCTAAAAAAACATATATTAAGACATCAGAAGGTAACTATTGGCAATGCATTTCATTTTTTGCACATTAAAGTTGAGCGGCGAAGTAATAAACTGTTAGTATAGAATTTACATTTATATTTCGCTATTTCAAGTATATAACGAAACCTGGATGTGCGTTGTGGTACAGTGGATATCGGCTCGGAACGAGAAACCGGGGAGCCGAGTTCGAATTCCAGCTGAATCCATTGTATTCACTTATGCGCAAATACCCTTGGGAAAGGTATTAATCCGTCTCTTCCTTCCAGTTATGGGTTAAATAGTAGGACAGATTGGGTTCTATAGCCTTGGTCGGCAACCAGTCTACCGCAGAAAGCAATGGCAACCTACTGTGGGATAATCTTCTGCCCAGTCAGTCATGTCTCGAAAGAGACATGATCGCCCAAGCGTGTATAACGTATGGCACCTAAACTGACTGAACGAAACCTGACCGATAATCTAGTAGTACACTTAAATAATATAAAATCTAAATTCCAAAGACTAAAGCTCATCAAAACTATGACTACGAATTTTGAGGAAGCTAATGTTACAGCGTTGTGGTGCAGTGGATATCGACTCGGAACGACAAATCGGGGAGCCGAGTTCGAATTTGTTAGGGCGCCGCTCCTATTTGACTACAAATGGACTGTTTCCATTGCTATATATAGCAATGTTGGATTCACTGACGACTCTACGACACTGTCAGCACTCTGCCTTCGGGTAGAGGGCGCTCTCTGCTTCCGAGCAGAGAGCAATAACCCAGTCGTGGTTCCGCCGAAGGGTAGAACCACGACTGGGCAAAAATCGACAGACATATTTTTGTCCCGGCTATATGGCCGGGAATACCCACTATAAAATGACCATGTGTCACATCCAGCCTTGCGTGGGAAGGCTAGTAAATACAGTCGTAGAGAGTCACTTGAGAGTCTCTAATGAGTTACTGAAGAGTCAGTGCGAGTCAGTGAAGAGTTAGTCACACTTCCGGTGGCGTACCGGAAGTAATCACGTATACACACGTCTTACGACGGATTGGACTCTTGTATCTTTTCTATTGTAAATATTACTAATCACTTCTGTACATACTAACCGTCTTTCCGCGGAATACAACTTATATTCTGATTCTGTTGTTGAGTTATTCATTGATACTTGGCGACATAACAGAATTCCAGCTGAATTCCTTGCATTTACTTACGCGCAAATACCCTTGGGAAAGGCATTAATATACTCTTCTCTCCAGTTATGGGTTAAATAACAGGACAGATTTGGTTTTATAGACTTGGCTGGCAACCAGTCTACCGCAGAAAGCAATGGCAACCTACTGCGGGATAAACTTCTGCCTAGTCAGTCATGTCTCTTTCGAGGCATGATCGCCTGAGCGTGTATCACGTATGGTACTCAACTGACTGACTGAATGTTACAGCAGTGGGGAGGATGATTGAAGCCGAGATGCCAGCTCAAGCTCATTAATATTACAGATTGTTCTTTTTTATTTGATCAAGAATCTCTTCATCTATAAAAGAAGCGCCAGACCAGATTTGACAACAGTATTCAATGTTCACGGGATTACGAATTAATTTCAGAGAAGAGTTTCTAAGAGATATAATATAAAATATTTGTATTTTTAAGACATATAGCGTATGACATATAAGTATTTCTAAGACATATAACATGTAAGACAAATAACTTTTAATCTGATACGCATTGAATAATTCATGATCCGATTTGACGCTACATCCTAGTAAATACCCTCTACTAAAGTTCACCTATTTCAAGGCTCAGGAGCCACTCAAGAAATAGTGTTACTGAAGGAGATGTGTGATATGTATGCAAAAGAGAAATCCAGAAGTGAACACTATAAGAATATGAAGGATAAATAACTATTGACTCACAACTTTTAAAAGTTTTGATTTTAGTGTTTTAGGAAACATCCCCATGGGAGTCTATTCTACAAAGTCTCAATTTTTAAGAAAAACCTATCCGAATGGAACTTCACCTTTACAGTTGGAATACACGGAATGAAAGGGATTCGATCCCGTGGATGTCGCATGGTGGGTCTTGGCTGCAAAGGTCGGAAATGGTGGAACTGAAGAATGGAGTTCATCTGAGTTTTGCCTTGGAATAACGAGAGTGTAATGATAGATGTACAGCATTGTGTTTGCAGGGAAATAGACCGCAGGGTGAAAAGTAAGTTATCTTTTACAAGGCTGCGTAAACGATCTGGGACTCTGGAAAGTGAGGATGGGGCAGCTCCTCCCAAATATGGCAGCGATACATCATTTTTGGTCTAATCTGACTTTTGTAAATTCAAAGTGTGGCAGAAAGATTAAAGTGCTTTCTGTAACAAATATTCTGAGTGTTGACAGCGGGTGTGGTTGAACATGTGATCAATTACCAATTTGCTTCTACGACAAACATGTAGATCTAGAATTTTTTTAAGAAGCAGGCTGAAATGTAATTCGAACTGGTTTCTAGGTTTCACTGGCCGTTTCTGATAACTATGACATTATATCGAACCCCCAATATAAATAAAATGATATATATATATATATATATATATATATATATATATATATGTGTGTGTGTGTGTGTGTATTTAGGCAGCAAATTTTCTTTTAACATGTCAGATTAAATAAATATCGCTTTTTTTACCTACTCTTAGCCTGATATATATGTCAGATTAAATAAGTTGCAAGTATAATGTCTGCTTATTTTTAATAAAATCCGTTCATACTCACGGATAATCCATCGCGTATTACATTTGAAAGATGTCAGAAATAAGCTGTAACGTTGACAGATGTTATTATCATTCATTTCTCAAGGTACCCAAGTACTTTCAACCTCTTTCCGAGATCATCTTCAGGGGTGTGAGTTATGGTAACAAAAAATAACTGCAAAAACTGTGTCTGTGGTGCTAAAAATTAAAGAGAATGATAGATATTAGTATATTGGTTAGTTTAGTATCACACTCAGAAAAAGATTTTAACTGAATATTTTGCGATTTTCTTTTTGTGCTAAGTAAAAAATAAAAATATAGAGAAATATTTTCCCTTTACAATTAATGTACTTCTCTCTCTCTCTTTTCACACGCACACACACACACACACACACACACACACACACACACACACACACACACACACACGAACACACACACACTTTAACTGAGCCGATTCATGCTGACTTCGAAGTTTTTATAGTACACCGTTATGATGTCGGTAGAAATCTTATAGAACAACCAGCCAGTAATCAACTAAAATTGAAGTTGAGTCCAACTGATCAAAAAACCACCAGGGCAAATTGGTAGGTGGTTTTAAATAACAACCTGGGAGATTCCATTCTGTTACAGGCAAGTCTATTCTGTAAGCCATGATTGGCTGATAATTTCAGTGTGTACATTGAGCTCCATAAATATTGAGCACAATATCCACCATTTGTCTTTGGACCACATAGGGACATGTATTCAGTTACAACACTATTTTTGTCTGCCAACTGGACTCTAGTTGGACACATCAGGAAGGTGAGTCTCACACTCTTGAATGTTCACCTTCTTACAGGGAGATAAAAGAAGACCACCATGTTGAAAGGTAAGTTATTTGACTTCTACAATGTCGTCATTCATCAGGGCTTGCCAAAATACACAACTCGGGTATTAGTGTAACAAAGATATATTTACGAAAACAAGTAAAAGTATTACACGTCAGGCTGACTGCCAAGTGGAGACCAACTCAACTCTTCTGTCAATCGTCAATTGCCCGAACGTCCACTTGAGACAGTCTTCCTATATTTATAGTCAAAAGAGTTCATTATGGCACAACGGGTAGGTCTCATAACATCTTTTAGTATTCTTACCAATCCCAGTGATGTATTTGTTCTCGGCACTTGGACAAGATTATCTCTCCTAAATATTCCTTCCATGATTTAACGGCACATCCACTCAAATACATTTTTTTCATTTTTCAGGATTATCAGATCGACTGTTCTTATTGATATATCCTCCATATAAAAAAAAATTGCTTCCCCACTTTTCCTGGTGATGAACATAAATGCGCAGTGCACCAGGCGTACGAACTGGACTGGATATCTAGTATATCCCATCTTAATTAACCAAGTGAAAACATGCACATGGGAACACCACCAACCAGTTAAGATTAGAAGACATTAATCCTTGGTTTCGGGCATTTACTTTTATTAATTCACTTTCAAATCCACGATATATGTATTCCCTCTAAGGTTGACATCCAATAAAGATATATTTGTTTAATCTTCTGGATTATCAAATCCACTGTTCTTGTTGATACATCCTTTAAATTAAAAAAACCCGTTACCTCATTGTTTCTGGTGATGAACAGAGAGGCACAGTGTGCCAACACTAAGGTTACATATGTGGCACTGAACGCGATATTTACGGTAGCCTATGTTAATTCACCAAGACAAAATACAGGTATGTCAACACCTACAATTAATTGAGATCAGAATCATCGAGAGAAAGCCAAGCCTTATCTAAAATCAGGGAATAACTAATTCCTAATGGACTTGAATAATCATCCAATGTTTCCTGTCAAACTATTATGAGTTAAAATGATAATATTGATCTGTACCACTGAACGAGATATTTACTATAGAACATCTTAATTCACCAAGACAAATCATGTGCATATTCACACTTAATCAATTAAGTTTAGAAGTCATGAGAGTCATGACTGATATAGCATTAGGTCACTTATTATTATCATTTAAATACTCCAGATCATGAACATATCGCCCCACTTAAGGCAGTTTACTGCCACTGTTTTGCAGGGGGTTACATAGGAGAAAATTTATGAGAAAGAGTGACAGGTTATAGAAGGTGTCTGGAAGTGGGTAAGAGAAGGATGACTGTGGACATAAAGTGAGGGATCAATTTATATATTATATTAATATAGAATTAATCCCCCACTTTTTATCCACATTATAATTGTATAGAATTTTTTTTTATAATCAAATCGCCCAAACAAGGCATTTTACTGCCACTGTTTTGCAGGGGGTTACATAGAAGAAACGTTATGAGAAAGAGTGACAAGTTATAGGGGGTGTCAGGAAGTGGGTAAAAGAAGGATGAGAATACTGATGAGAGTGGAGTGGACGGAGAAAGGAGCATGAGAGAGAGGATGTAGGTTAGTGAGATAGGAGATGACTACTAACCTTACATTTAAAATCTTGGAGATAGTCGCTATCGTGGAAGCAAGTAAACGGAAGGGAATTCCACAGGCGGGAAGTGCGAGAAAAGAAGCTGTTGGAGTAGAATTTGCGTTTACATTTTATTGGTTTCACAGTAAAATGGTGAAACCTACTTGCTAATCTTGTGGCTAGAGTAAATTCATATATAAGGGGCACCAATGAACTAAGTTCATCGGAGCATAAGCCGTGAAAGTATTTGTAGAAGAGGCACAGGGAAGCCACATTACAACGGTAAGAAAGAGAATGTATATGAGCTGCCAAGTCGGGATCGATCACTGTTGGGACACCTTCCCTATTTACACTAATATGAACTCTTCCTAAGACTATATATAGTAGTAATTATTAGTGGACTACAGAGCATAACAGTGTAGTAGTACTGTAGTGTATCCCAGCGATCTAGTCCTGAGGGTAACACTGACAAGTCTCACGTCTCCTATTATTCTCGCATTCTCTCGTATTCGACTAACTGTATTGTACGACGTTCTACTAACCCTCTCTGTATATATTTCTCTTCGATATATTGCGTTTTCTACCGTATTACTCTAGGTTGTGTATTTATTGGATCTAACCCCAGATCCACAACAATCACATTACAGATTCTCCATTGGATTTTGTCAAGGACACCTAGGTGGATAGCAGGAGCACCCGACCAGATATGGCAGCAGTATTCAATGCACGGGCGGATGGTAGATTTATATATGTGCAGGATTGTTTCAGACGGGAAAAACTTCCTGGCCCTACACAGAGAACCGACTTCTTCGCAGCGGATTTAGCTATGGATTCTATATCGTCATTCCACTTGAGGTCTATTGTGAGAGTTAAACCGAGGAGGCGCAGTGTTTTGTTTTCAGGAAGACTACTCTGATCTATGCTAATGGGGAGTAAGAGCAATTTTCTACGATGGAAATAATATCAGACACCATGAAGTCTATATCTTCATTTCTTCTTTTGTATGTTTATTTCACTCCAGGCAATGTGATAATGCCGTTAAGATGCAAGAGGGTTGCTGGGAGTGAAAGAGAATAAGAAGACTTTAGTGAGGAGAAAAATAGGTTTCAGGAAGACATAAGATGGTCATTGGCGTTGCATTTAAATATTTGAAGATTGTAGATGTTAGGAAAGAAAAAAACCGGATGAGAGACTCAGAGACAAGAACTGCAAGAAAATAAATTTTGAGAATAAAACTTACGATTGCATCGAATTAGTTCAACAGTAAACCAGCCGAGCGTTGTTGTCAATCTAGTAATACATGCAGTCGAGTACAAAGGAAGAAAGTTTTGAGTTTGAATTTGAGTTTTGTTTAACGACATATCAACCTCAGTGAGTTATTTAATGCCAAATATGTCGCGTTTTAAGGTATTTTTTTTAATGTAGGGTTATAATGCAAAGGTTGATTGAGTCAGATTTAATGAAAATTTTTTCTTTATTAATTTTTATTTTATAAAACTGAAAATGTCTTCTAGTTTTGTATTCAAAAATGTTTTGCTGAGGATAATTTTTTCCTTCCAAAATGTATTGTTAGTAATATTTTTCCTTAAAAAATGTATATTTTTCTATAAAAATCTATTTTTATGTATATATTTCTATAAAATTCTATTTTTATAATTTCATAATGTTTTGATCCTAGTTTGGGAGTTAACTATTTGCTCATAGCTGGGACCCTAACAGGTGCTACCACTCCGGGTCAGGGTGGACCTAGGAACAACAGAAATTAAGAGGTGGTTCCATGCTCTTCACAACCTCTTAATCAGAGGCCTTGCTGCCGGATGCAGTTTACAGGCATACCCAGGACCCCTAAGAAAGAAAGGTTACCACAACAATTGCCATGAAAATACTTCTAGAAAAGACAGAGAGAAGCCACGTCACGTCGGCGAGAAAGTGATTGAAGTCGAGATGCCATGTCAAGACCGATTTTATTTCATAACCTTCTTTGGATTTTTCTAGGATCTAGAGATATATAGCCGGAGCATCAGACCAAATATATATTTTTGTATCATATAATAAGTCTGCTTGTTCCTTTCTTAGTTACTTAGTTCCTCCGTCCGTTACGCCATTTACTCTCTGCACCAGCTTTTCCTTCCCTCTATCTCTCCTCGGTCTTTTTCTCACCTTTGCCAATCGGAAGGGTAGTAAAGAGTGAGAGAGTAGGAAGATAGAGCCTATTGCATTACCGTAGCAGTAGTAGCTTAAGCTGGTGGTTGTAGAGTAATTGTGTATATGTGTGTGTACTGTACAATATAGTAAAAAGGGTAGGTTTGTTGTCATTTTCCCGCGAGCTAATAACCTATCTGGTCTCTACACCCTTGGCCATTACTCAGTTGGACACAGGAGCCATGATTTTTCAGTAATAATAAAAAAACATTTTCTCTTTCAAAATCTCTCACAAAATAGTATTTTGGTTATGGTCTGTGCCTACGCCGCTTAATATAATATAAGATTACAGTAAAATAGCTTCTATGGACATTACTTTTATAGATATTTTAATAAAATTACACTCTGTGTTATCGTTATTTTATTATCTAATACCTTTATGTTTGAAGACGTTACTATCATTTGTAGTATGACAAAATTTTTCCAGGAAATCATAATTATCCTTCCGTGTAAATTCCATGGGTTCCGCTATTATTTATAATAATAATTATTATTATTATTATAATGAAAGGTGAACAATTGCATTTGTTTGTGTGAAGACATGTCGCCTGCAAGGGTTTGCGTCTGTTACTGGTGGGTGTCGTTATCTGCCGATATCATTAAACCAAATGAACTCCCGTCAGGCAACGCGAACAGTTTTTACAATAACAACTGAATTCAATTAGTGTTTGTTTTTTTCCTACTTTCTGGGTTTTGTTTTCTTGAAACTCAAACGATGTAACGAAACACAAACTTGTTTTTCTAACTTCAACTTATGTAATCATCATTTTAATTGCTTTCATATTTGGCAGATGTTTTTTTGCTTCTTTTATTTAATTTGTTTTTTATTTCCATTTTGTATTTTAATAGATTTTAGTGCTTCTTTGTGATTTTTTTTTTATTTTTCTTACGTTTTTTCTTTTTCGTTTTTTATTTTCCAACATTCTTCCAACCGTGTCGCCTTTTTATACCAGAAATGTTTTCGTTTCTCAAATTTAAAATTGTCTTTATTTATTTATTTAATTCTTTCTTTTTTGTTTTCTTTCTTCATTTTTCATTCTTTATTTTATTCTATATTTCTTTCTTTTTCTTTCTTTTACATCGTTTCTTTGTTTCTTATTTTTTCTTTGTTACTTTGTTTCTTTGTTTCTTAATTTTAGTTTTGCATCCCGCATTTCTTTCTTTCTTTCTTTCTTTCTTTCTTTCTTTCTTTCTTATCCACATTTCTTTCTACTTTCTTTTCTCTTAATTTTAGCTTTGTTTTCCGCATTTCTTTCTTTATTTCGTTATTCTTTCTTTCTTTTATTCTTCTTAATTTTTCTAAGTTATTTTTACTTTCTTTCTTAATTTTATTTTTATTCCGCATTTCTTTCTTTCTTTCTTTTTTTCTTTCTGATTTTTTCTTTCTTTCTAATTTATTTCTACTTTTTTCTCTCTTAATTTTATTTTTTGTATTTCGCATTTCTTTCTTTCTTTCTTTCTTTTTTTCTTTCTGTTCTTCATTTCTTTTTGATTTTTTCTTTCTTTCTAATTTATTTCTACTTTTTCTCTCTTAATTTTATTTTTGTATTTCGCATTTCTTTCTTTCTTCATTTTTCATTCTTTATTTTAGTCTACATTTCTTTCTTTCTTTCTTTCTTATCCACATTTCTTTCTTTTATTCTTCCTAATTTTTCTTTTCAATTTCTTTCTAATTTTTTCTTTCTTAATTTTATTTTTGTATTTCGCATTTCTTTCTTTTGTTCTTTCTTTCTTTTTGTTTTCTTTCTTCATTTTTCATTCTTTATTTTATTCTTCATTCTTTCTTTCTTTCTCTCCCTTAATTTTAGCTTTGCATTCCGCATTTCTTTCTTTCTTTCTTCTTAATTTTTCTTTCTAAGTTATTTTTACTTTCTTTTTTTCTTAATTTTAATTTTTATTCCCGCATTTATTTATTTCTGTTCTTCATTTCTTTCTGATTTTTTCGTTCTTTCTGATTTCTTTCTGGTTTCTTTCTCTCTTAATTTTATTTTTGTATTTCACATTTCTTTCTTTCTTCCTCTCTTTCTTTCTTTTTGCTTATACACATTTTTTTCTTTTATTTTTCCTAATTTTTCTTTCTACTTTATTTCTATCTTTTTTTTTATTCTTGTATTTCATATTTCCTTCTAATTTATTTCATTCAATCTTTATTTTCTGTAACCCTATTAGAACCGGGGCCCAAATACTATCAGCCTGAAGAAACCACGGTCGCGTGCGTCATACATAAGGGACGGGCCAAGTAAAATTCGGCAGACAAAACGGTTCGGAACCTGATGTTGTGCTAGCGTGATGTCACAAATTCTATTCACGCCATATTGTGTAGCGTCTCCCAGAAAATGTAATTAAAACCCGATCTGCATAGCTACAATATAAACGAAAAGTTGGTTTTATGGGACAGGTGATGAAACATTAATGTGCTTGAACAGGCGTCTGCTACAGGGATTAACTCGCCACCATCCTAGACGTTATAATCCCTCGAAACTGATGATTTATTCTCCCAGTAATGTTGGATGTGCGTTGTGGTGCATTAGATATCGGCTCGGAACGAGAAATCGGGGAGCCGAGTTCGAATTCCAGCTGAATTCATTGCACTCACTTACGCGCAAATACCCTTGGGAAAGGTATTAATCCGCCTATTCCTTCCAGTTATGGGTAAAATAACAGGACAGATTGGGTTCTATAGCCTTGGTCGGCAACCAGTATACCGCAGAAAGCAATGGCAATCTACTGCGGGATAATCTTCTGCCCAGTCAGTCATGTCTCTTTCGAGAGATGATCGCCTAAAGCGTTTATCACGTATGGCACTTAACTGACTGACTGAATATAATAGTTGGAATAATGATTAAGGCTTATATTGGTCATAAAGTGGGGGATCAGTTTATTACTTCATAACAATAGGAAACCGATCCCCCACTAATTACTGCATAATAATATAATAGATTTCTTTTCCCTTTACCTATGAGTCAAATAACAGGACAGATTGGGTTCTATAGCCTTGGTCGGCAACCAGTCTACCGCAGAAAGCAATGGCAACCTACTGCGGGATAATCTTCTGCCCAGTCAGTCATGTCTCTTTCGAGAGATGATCGCCCAAGCGTGTATCACGTATGGCACTTAACTAACTGACTGAATGTTGGCTGCTGAAAATCACTTCCTTAAAAATGTTCAATGTATTTAATATTTCTCCTTGCACTAATTTCTAACAACTGCCAATATATTTCTTCTTGATTTTCATTACTTTCTGTAGCAAAAAAAAACCAAAAAAAAACAAAAACAAAAACAAAAAAAAACGATTGAAATAATTGATATTATTCTAGAATTATTCTGTCTTATTTCTTTCTAATTCTCATTTATTCGATTGACATTATTTGGACACTGCCAACGCCTTCTTCAGGACAAAAGTCTGCCATAAATTTTCACAGTGACACTCAAAATCCAGACACCAGCATCAACCGGACATTAGCACTACTGGAAGTGTTTCTCGCTAAATATGAGCTTTTCACGCAAAGCTTTTATAATAACCGATTGCGATAGGGGCAATTCGACAGTATTCAGTAAAGTTCGCGTGAGTTCGAACCTCATCTTCGTCGCCAATTTGTTGTGGATTTGTGGCGAAACTTCGCCTCAAAGTTGTAGTGAGCAATTGTGCCGGCAGTAAGACACGGAACAAGAAGGTAGATTCAAAATAGTGTATTAGTATAACAAAGAAACAAGATATTCAAAAGAAGTGCTAATAATAACTATTGTAGAAATAAGTGAGTCCGAAGGTATTATTACGCTGCCTGACTAGTAGCTGTCGTTAACTACTCTCGTTAAATGCTGTACTTGAGTGTTATTTAACTGCCTCTTGGAAGTCACGCAGGAAATTTATATATAGCAAGAGGAAGAGTTCATTCCTCGCAGGAGGGCAACATAACAAAAAACGAAGAAAAATACTAGACTTCTATAATTACATTTTGATTACGTAATAATTTTTGACGTGTAGTATCCGTTATTGATATTTCTTGGTGTTAAAAGTCCTTAAATAATTTGATTTTGGTTACTTAGTAAGGTTCTTTGTTCAAGATTCTGTATCGTCACGGTGTCTGAAGACGTGCGACTCTTCTCTTCATCAGCTCGAAGCGCATTTTTAAAAATCGTTCTGCTTAAGCGGTTTCTGAAGAAGTTTTGTGTCATGCGTAACATCTATATGAAGGTCTCGACCTGACAAGGCTCTCTATATATCTATAGGCCTGTTCGTATCTATCTATCTATCTATCTATCTATCTATCTATCTATCTATCTATCTATCTTTTTCAGTTGATTCACATTAACCTATTCATTTATTTACACCCTTGTGCAAATTAATTGAAATAAAACAAATAACGTTCTCTTGGGATCTTTCATACTTTCCCTGATCACGTATGTGTTGTCTCTTGGCGTTGTTTTTTTTTTTTTGCACCGTATTTTTATTTTGGAAGGATGAATCTAGTTTATTTCTTTGCCTTGATGACACGACTGACAGTTGAAAGGCTGACACCAAAATATCCACAATCTTTCTGCAAGGCTTGCCACTGTGTTTGAGCAACGTTACAATTTTCGTACGATTAAGAACACTCGCAGACGCTTATAGTACAACTGTGTAAATTTCCAAGAAAATCGGTTCAGCCGTTTCGGAGTCTATAGATACCGGACACAGACACAGACACATAGATACAGACACACAGACAAAGTTCCATTCATGAATAAGTTTAGATATAGATGCAGACTAATGTTTTTGATCATCACTAAGTTCCCTTCTAATGTTATTATTTAACAGATTATAAATAATATGCACATTAGCCGAGGAAAGAAATGTCATATCAATATATGTGTATACGTATGAGCTTGATAGCTAGATGGCTGACTAGCTTGAGAGATAGTAACAAGAAGTTGAAATGTTGTCGGACCGACCCACTTTTCAAAATCTGGCTAAATGAATAAACATCATAATATTATTGAAATTTATGCTGTCATAGATATTAGATAGATAAATAAGAACGGACGGAATTAAACAGATATCAAAGGATGAGCGACAATATCAATAATGGATATTATTATATTTTGTTCTATTACGGATGTGTCATTTTTCACCGGTGTCATGGGACTGTTTGAAAGCCTATCTATCTATCTATCTATCTATCTATCTATCTATCTATCTATCTATCTATCTATCTATCTATCTATCTATCTCAGTTTGTTTATCTATCTATCTATCTATCTATCTATCTATCTATCTATCTATCTATCTCAGTCTGTTCATATCTCTCTATCTATCTCAGTCTGTTCTTATCTATCTATCTATCTATCTATCTATCTATCTATCTATCTATCTAGGCCTGTTCATATCTATCTATCTATCTATCTATCTATCTATCTATCTCAGCCTGTTCATTTCTTAGTATAAACAAAAGACAAATATTTGTCTACGGAAAAACGTTAAGGACTTTTGAAATTCAACTAAGACATTGGTGTAACAGTAACAATCACCAAACAGTAAATTTATTTCGATCCAAATTATAGCTTGTGTGATCGTCAGAAAACAATATTTAAACTTAGATCTTGTCTAACGATCACCATCAGAGCTTGTGTTATTCATTTCGGGGTTCTCGACAAAAGAAAAGAATGTTATAAATCCCAATTTAGCAGTTCGACTCTCCCACGGGATATAACTTTCTTTCGTCTTACTACAAATATTTTCACGGCTTCTGCTATGACAAGCTACTTTCCCTGGTACCCTGACCGCATGAATTTACTCCTGCTACCTGATTGGCTTCTTTTACCATAAAGATAGCCAAATGTAACTGCCACTTCTACTCTACCAGTTTCTTTTCTCACACCTCCCACTTGTAGAAGTTTCCATTCGTATACGTACTTCCATGATTGCTACAAGTTTAAATTCAATTGCCATCTTCTATCTCCTTGAGTTTCATGTTTCTAATGCCTTCTTCGACATCAACAATGTTTATTCTTTTTTTTCCACTGTAACTCCCTGAACACAAGTGGCAGCCCTCTCTCTCTCTCTCTCTCTCTCTCTCTCTCTATATATATATATATATATATATATATATATAAGACTGTCAACGTCTAAGTTCATATGTATCAATCTAAGACTATATATGTATTCATCTGAGTCTGTTCATATTTATTAATTTATCTCAGTCTATCTATCTATCTATCTATCTATCTATCTATCTATCTATCTATCTATCTATCTATCTATCTATCTATAGCAGACTGCAAACATCTATTTAAGTCTGTTCATATGTATCATCTGAATCTGTTCATATCTATCATCTGAATCTGTTCATATCTATTAATTTAACCTTCTATCTATCTATCTATCTATCTATCTATCTATCTATCTATCTCCCAGTCTGTTTCTATCTATCTATCTATCTATCTATCTATCTATCTATCTATCTATCTATCTCACATTTGTCTTCTATCTATCTATCTATCTATCTATCTATCTATCTATCTATCTATCTATCTATCTATCTATCTATCCTTAGACGTCTAAATTTGCATTAAATTGTCTGTATCTACATCAGAATGTAACTCACTTGTGTCCCTATCAATGCAGGAAAATGTGTGTCCGATATCAGTTCGCGCTTCTTATCGACTATCGACCTTAAAACTTTTGAATGTGAAAAATCTAATGTATAGAAAGGGACGAGGGGGAAGTTAGAAGACGGAAAATTAAGAGAGCAATGGAGTGATGAAGAATGGGAGAGAGAGAGAGAGAGAGGACAAAATGAGAGACGTGTAGAGAGAAAACAGTAAGAAAAAGAGAAAAGTGAGAAAAAAAAAGAGAAGGAAAATATAGAGAAACCAACAAATTGGTTAGGAGAGGAGAGACTAAAGAAAGAAGAATAAGAGAGAGAAAAATAGAGAAGACGAATAGATAGAGAAATAAGAGACTAGAGAGAGAGAGAGAGAGAAAAATAAGAATAGGAGAAAGAGAAAGAAAGCAAGAAGAACAAGAAGAGGGGAAAAAGAGGAATAAACGTGATGAAAGTGTGTGTGAGAGAGAGAGAGAGAGAGAGAGAGAAATAGAGAAAAAGGATGATGAGAAGGAAAAGAAAAAGAAAAGAAACATGATAAAGAAAGAAAATGTAAAAAAAAATTAATAAATAATTATGCATTCATAATTTTTTGATTCATAAATTTTCAAGTGGCAAATCCAGACAGTGTCAATAAAAAAAAGCACGAATCAATTCAAAATTATACATTGCAAATTATATATAAATATACATCTACACCTTCCATTGCCTTCTCCTTTTAAGTTCTATTAGGATCCCTCTGGAGGATAATGCCATCGGCTCAATGCTCTAGATATTTCTGATGTGGTTTATGTAGCAATTAGCTTTTTTTTGTAGAGTAGAATTAGCGATGTGGTGCAGTGGATATTGGCTCGGAACGACAAATCGGGGAGCCGAGTTCGAATTCCGGTAGAATTCTTTGCATTCACTTACGCAAATACCCTTGGGAAAGGTATTAATCCGTCTCTTCCCTTCAGTTAAGGATTAAATAATAGGACAGATTGGGTTCTATAGCATTGGCTAGCAACCAGTCTACCGTATGAGAGTAATGGCAACCTACTGCGAGATAATCTTCTGCCTGGCCATTCATGTCTCTTTCGAGACATGATCGCCCAAGCGTGTATCGATATCCACTGTACCACAACGCGCATCCGAAATAAATGTAAGAATACTGAAAAAAAATAAAAGATTAATTAAATTTTTCTTGTGTCATATTCAACCGACACACGTTTAAATGAATGCTTGTGGCTCACACACACTCATACACACACACACACACACACACACACACATATATATATATATATACAGAGAAAGAGAGAGAGAGAGAGAGGGTAAAATTGAGAGAGAGAAGAGAATCTATGGGAACGGAATATAGAATTAGTTGTAATGATGACGTATACATGAGAATAAGATTTTAAAAACAATTTCTTTAATATTTAACGTTTTTAATAGTAGTAGTAGTAGTAGTAACAATAATAATGATAATAATGACTTTTACACCAATTATTGCATGAATAAAGGTTAATTTTAAGACCTCGTATCTTTTTCACTTTTTCATTTGTCTAAAACATGACCACAAACGTAACTATCAATTATAAGAATATGGATTATCAGTTGTTTTTTTCATTCATTGATTATACGACAAGAATACGCATTAATATTACTTCCGCTTACGACGCCATTTTAATGTGTAGGCCACATTTGAACCATCTAGTTCGATTCAGTTTGAATTATAGGAATACATGATCCAGAAATATATATTTAAAGGGAAAATTTCGATTCATTTTATATATATTTTTTTTATTTTTATATTATATATATATATATATATATATATATATATATATATATATATATATATATATATCTAAACTTATTTATAGATGGAACTTTCTCTCTGTGTGTATGTGTGTGTGTGTGTGTGTGTGTGTGTCCATTACCTATAGACTCCGAAACGGCTGAACCAATTTTCTTGAAATTTTGCACAGTTGTAGTATAAGCGTCTCCGAGTGTTCTTAGCTATGCTTTGTGTCGAGGTACACCCGATAAATATCGAAAATCGATAATAAAAAATCGGGTTATAGAAGGAGTGATCCGATTTTAATTAAATTTGATACACTCATAGACAAAGACATAATATAATATATATATAAAAGGCAAGATGTTTGTGTGTGTTTCTGTTTATCTGCCTGTATGTCTGTAATTTTTCAGCCCTTTTATTTTAGTTTTTGCTTCGGGTTTGGCTCTAAGTAGGTATCATTGTAGTTCTTAGTCTCAGCCATGATACAATTTACTCAGAGGACTTATTTAGCCTTCAAATTTCAGTTTACGACTTATTTGATATTGATACCAGGAAATCAAAATTTGACTTACATCCATTCATTTTTCTTTCAGTCTACGGTTTCGTTTTAAATGGAAACAACTATTGCTTTTTAGTCTTTCGTGCCAACGTCCAAAGAGTCTGAGCTCCATGACCATGGATTAGTTTTAAAGCTTTCATTACACCCGAGCAAGGCTGGCCGGGCTATACTGCTAGTATATATATATATACATATACATATATATATATATATATATATATATATATATATATATCCCCTTATATATAATTTTATCTCTAATTTTGCCTTTATTTCATACTACAAATTTGACCGATTTATTATCTGTATCTAGAATTAAGTGAATGTTTTTTTAATCTTTTCCAAACACAGCCAGCTTATTTTGTCTGTGTTCATAACTGATGAATTGAGTAATGCGTTTTTATTATCAATTATTATCATTATTTTGAGCCACTTTTAACATGTAGATGATGCTGGCATAGTTCTTTTTTCTGTGGATTAGGTTTGGTATGTTTCTGTGTGCCTATCTTTTAATGAGTTCTAATTAATTTATGCTCAAAGAGATGTGAGGTAAGCCTTCTTGATAGGCATGTAGTGGTATATCCATTATTGTGAATACATTTTGTTTAATCTGGAACACAGTTCCTTAGGGGAGATTCTAATTTAGTAATAATATTGGTTCTACGTAATTTGAATCTTGCAGGTGAGTTGTTATCAATAATGTCAGCTTTTTAAAATTTCAATAGTAGATAATTTAAGTAGTTTTCTTGTTTTGATCAACTGAAGGTTTTATCATATATATACACTACCGGCCATAATTATTAGCCCACCCCAGTGTTTTAAAAAAAAATGATGTATTTCAAACTATACTTTAGTATTTATTGCCAAGTGAATAATTGCAAATGAAAATAGAATGATTCTTTTTTTAATACTGCACGATAACATGTGCATCAAATGAATTTATAAATACTTAATAATTACCTATATTGCAGTTTAATCAATGAAAGAATGAAGAAAATTTAGGGTGATTCGGACGAGTTCATCTTTGTTTCCATGCCTTGTAAAATTTTGCAAAGTAATAATAAGAATAATTTAGAATTATCCACTTAAAATAGTATGAAATACATCATTTCTATTAAAAAACTGGGGTCGCCTAATAATTATGTCCGGTAGGATATATATATATATATATATATATATATATATGTGTGTGTGTGTGTGTGTGTGTGTGTGTGTGTGTGTGTGTGTGTGTATGTGCGTTATGTATACTTACAAATTTTGTCGATAAAAGCTCAATGTTCGTGTTTTTATATCTTTGTTACAATTTTATGTAAAGGTCTTTGAGGTTTGGTATGTCCATATGTGTGCATTGATTTATTGATCGGAAGGAAGGCGGGTAATGACCTTGCTTTCCCCCCCCCACTCCGGAAATGTATTGCCTGGAAAGACGGTTCTTTGGGATTCAAGTTAAAATTTGGCCCCGGACCCTTTGTACTGGCAAAGCCGAAGCAAAATTAACGTAGTAAATATTACACTCACAAACTTTTGGTGGGTCAATACCTTCTTTGATTATCTAATATCGAATCCGGTATGGGGTCAGACAGTAAGGATCGGTCACATTACTCTCTAGTAATAGCTAACTAAACTAGCTTCGCTCTCCATTACCGTACACTGATAGGTATATCAAAATTATCAGTGAAATTGTGTGTTGCATCGATTTTTTTTAACCAGAATTATATTGAAAACGAATGACAATATGGCCGGAGAGTATCAGCAGATCAACTACATACCTACCTACCTAACTACCTAGCTACGTACCTATGCCTGTTCGTATGTATGTATGTATGTATGTATGTATGTATGTATGTATGTATGTAAATTATATGGGCTTGTGTCCGAGTGATTAGAACATTCACTTTCTGGCCAGGAATCCCAGGTTCGAATCTTACCATGGTCGATTTGTCAGGAAGGTGACTTCTTGATGTTAATCGGTCTGGAAGAGATGATCCCAGCATGTGGCACCTTTGGAAAGTACTTGAAAACCATACCACGGGTTGACTCAAGCCTTGTTAGTGAAATTTGGTATATGGCTCCCTTTGAGGAGTCGATGGTTGTGCTAGCTCGAAGTCCCAAGTCATCGTTAACCGAGTGTTTGAGCGTCCTGTCCGTGTTCAGACTGTTTTTCACGCTCTTTCTCTCGTATAAGTTGCACAAATACAAGTATGTCTGAGCAAGGCGTCTGCAATGGGGAGATTAGACGGGCATCCTCGAATACGAGCCATTATGTATATATGTATCTACTATCCATGCCTGTTCGTATGTATGTATATTTATAAATCTGTTTGTATCTATTTCTGTTTATAACTATCTATATATATATGTGTGTATTTATCCATGTGTTCATAGGCATTAATATAAATATTTAGTTATAAAAGAACGTATATACTTATATCTAAACTGATTTATAAATGAAACTTTGTCAGTGTGTGTGTGTGTGTGTGTGTGTGTGTGTGCGTGTCTGTCTGTCTGTGTGTGCCCGTTACCTATAGACTCCGAAACGGCTGAACCGATTTTCTTGAAATTTTACACAGTTGTACTATAAGCGTCGGCGAGTGTTCTTAGCTAGGTTTTGTGTCGAGGTACCCCCGATAAGTATCGAAAATCGATAATCGAAAAAATCGGGTTATAGTAGGAGTTGTTCGAATTTAATCAAATTTGATACACTCATAGACAAAGACATAAGAAACGATATTCAGAAGTTTCAAGGTTGCAGTTCTTACAATAGTGCAGAAAATTTGATATCGATACTAGGAAATCAAAATTTGACTTACATCCATTCATTTTTCTTTCAGTCTACGGTTTCGCTTTAACTGGAAACAATTATTGCTTTTTAGTCTTTCGTGCCAACATCAAAAGAGTCTGAGCTCCAGGACCATGGATTAGTTTTAAAGCTTTCATTGCACCCGAGCAACGCTGGGCTATACTGCTAGTAAACACATATATGTAAACACAAACCTTAACATAAAATAAGAACAAATATGTAAGTACACGGGAATTGACACTGTGTGGGGAAAAATATCCAAGATTTACCCTACTCCTCCACTAGAGCGAGTTGTGACACAAGGCCAATTTTTAACGCGGTAACTAGGTACAAAGCTGGTCTTAGTAGGTCATGCTTGTCAAAGCTTGTCAAAAGCTAGCCTTAGCAGGTTATTGCTTCCATGCCGGCGAGCAAAAAGGGAGTATCTGAAAACAGATACTATACTTGATTTTTACCCTACTACTTACTGGAGCGAGTTGTGACACAAGGTCAGTTTTTAATGTGGAGAACCTGAGCCCAAACGCTCAGACCGTTGGTCAAAGATTACCCAGCCCCCGCCTACGCGGTAACGAGGTACAAAGCTGGTCTTAGCTTGTCGAAGCTGCTCCTTGCTTGTCAAAGCTGATCAAAACCTAGTCTTAGCTGGTCATAGCTTCCATGCCGGCGAGCAGGAAGTGAGCATCTGAGAACAGATACTACACTTGATATTTACCCTACTCCCCACAGGAGCGAGTTGTGACACAAAGGTCAGTTTTTAACGTGGGGAACCTGAGAGCGTACGCTTAGGCCATTGGTAAAAGATTACCCAGCCCCCACTTATGTGGTAACGAGGTACAAAGCTAGTCTTAGCTGGTCATTGCTTCCCGGCCGGTGAACAGGCGGTGAATATCTGAGAACAGATACTACACTATGATTCTGCCCGACGGGCCGCAGGAATTGATCTTGTGTGGGCAAAATTTAATATTTTTTTAGTATAGATATAGGGTGTGATGGGTAAATTATCGCCATTTTACATTTTTAATTTCGCGCATGTGGGTTGTCTGTTTTTGATTTTTTCGGCTGCACAGTATAGTTGGGTCAGTTGGTCACTGTGAGAAGAAGAGCACCATGATGCAATTTAGTCTGCTGGAAATTTGTACTGCTTGGAAAATGGTGCCGGAAGCTCCAATACGAACATTTCAAAATGTTTAGGTGTCAATCTGTGGACGATGCAGAGGATTCGGGGTGGATGAATCTAATTACGAAGGTGTTTGGAGTGATCACAAGTGATAGCGACGTTATGCCTCCATTCATCTTCTCTCTAGGCCTCAGATTTAACACGGATGTCAACATCAAGTCCTTTGAAGAGGTAGTTTTCCCTGGATCAAGTGAGTGACTGCTGGAAGGTCCCCATACAAGCGGAAGAATCCAGTCAGGTCTGTTAAACAATTTCTATGACCACATCACACCGTTATATCTGACAACCGAACTCCCCAGACTACAAACCTCTTGATTATTATACGATGGTCATTCAATAAATTTTTCGATAGCCCAAGCGTGTATGACGTATGGTACTTAACTGACTGACCCTACTTATTTTATTTACAAAGCCATGTTTCTTAAGAAACCAACTTTACCACTGATCCTACCCCTCGAAAAACACAGGTATTTCTTGTGGCATATCATCTACCCATGCTCAATATTTGTAGGTTGGAACGAGATGTTAGCTACCCGTTAGAATGAAATTAAACCAACTAAGAGCGGAAGAACACTTCAGGAGCCAACAGCCAGTTAACTAGAGGTTGGTTGGTTGTTTTGTTTTTATGGCAAATCAACCTCGGCGGGTCATTTATTGCCAACTAAATTTTATTTATTTATTGCTGATAATACCTTTTGCTTTCAACAATTTACTGTTTTTATATGTTTTGTGTCTTGTAATACTTTTTCTTTTCGAGTATCAAGATTCATTGGGGTTTTTTTTTAAGGGTCCCCAAGTCCTACCCTTGTTATTTAACCCATAACTGGAAGGAAGGGACGGATTAATACCTTTCCCCTAAGAGTACCATTGCTTAAGTGAATGCAGGGTATTCAACTGGAATTCGAACTCGTCTCACCGATTTCTCTTTCCGAGCCGATATCCACTGCACCACAACGCATATCCGTCACTAAACGCTTACAGCACCTGGTATTCCCAAGCGGTCACCCATCTAAGTACTAACCAGGCTCAACGTCGCTTAACTTCGGTGATCGAGCGAGAACTGTTGCATTCAACGTGATAGGCCGTAAGCCTTTAACTAGAGGCGGTGTCTTGATAACACACTATGGAGAAAGCAACAGGAAACCACACCACTACTCCTTTCAAGAATATTCATGGACATGCACAATCAATTTATATACTTTAACAGCATGAATGGTGTTAAGCCTAAAGACACTGGCTCTTCGCCCGGTAAGGAGTGACATGCGCAACAGGTGTCCCCTGACAGTAATCCAGCGGCTATTATCATAAACGGCGTAAAGGGAAAAATTTCCTCAGAATTGAACCCTCGCCCGGAATAGAACGACAGGAGCGACAGGTGTCACTGGACCATGATCCCGCGACTGTTCGAGCACCAAACAAAAAATAACTCTTGGAACGTGGAACGTCAGAACGATGAAAAACTGTAGACAGCTGGCAAACGTGACGAAGGAGATTATTGTGTTAAACATATGTGGATTTCGGCTCAGAACGAGAAATCGGGGAGCCGAGTTCGAGTTTCAGTTGAATTGTTTGCATTCACTTTTGCGCAAATACCCTTGGGAAACGTATTTATCCGTCTCTTCTCTCCAGTTATAGTTTAAATAACAGGACAGATTGGATTCTATAACTTTGGATGGTAACCATTCTACCACAGAAAGCAATGGCAACCTACTGCGGGATAATCTTCTTTCCAGTCAGCCATGTCTCTTTCGAGAGATGATCGCCCAAGCGTATGGTACGTAACTGACTGACTGGTTTTAGGTAGATGTGAAACGAGGTGGCCGAACACCGGGGACTTCATCAGTTACGACCAGAGAATTATATATGAAGGAGGTGAAAATAATAAAAAAGGAGTCGGCGTGATACTGGATAAAGAAACGAGAACATCTGTTATGGGATGCTGCCAGATATCTGAAAGAATTCTGGTGGTTAAACTGAAAGGGAAACCCCTCAATATATCGTTAATAGGGGTATATGCACCGACAACACAAAGTACAGACGAAGAAATCGTATCCTTCGACTCCATGCTAGACAACGTCAAGGCTCAGTGTAAGTCACAAGAAATCAAATTCATCATGGGAAATCTGAGTGCCAAAGTTGGCCGTGATAAGGGAACATGAAACTGGTCGAAAGTTTCGGACTGCAATGGCCACAGTGAGAAACAGGTCCAATGGTGCGCAGTGGAATGACCAGATAGCAACCAACACCTAGTTCCAAGAGCATCGAGGCGACTGTGGACATGGAGAAGTATCGGAAGAAAAGACTAAGAAGCAAATTGGTTATATAACAATCAATAAAATATTCAGGAACGTAGTCTTTCACTGCAAAACCTACCCAAGTGCTGACTGCGGAAGCGACCGCCTTCTATTTATATGCAAACCCAGGGATGAAATGATGGATATTAAAGAAACCTAACGCAGTCCCCACACTGTCGTACTACATGCTCGTGATTGACCCGAACCTGCAGGAAAGACACATGGACAGCGCAAAAAAAGGACAAATTGAAAACGAAAGCTCAACATGGGACGCACTAAAAGAAAATCTGGTAACATCAGCGAACAACATCGTCCCAAAGGAAAAAAAACACGTCGGAAGAAAAATGAATCATTGAAGACATTCTTGATATGATGAAAATGAGACTAAAAAAAAAAAATACAAGACAAAAAAAAAACAAAAACAATGCCAAGACATAGAATGGAATACAGGAAACTACACAAGGAAATAAGGAGAAAATGCAGACAGGCTAAAGAGGAATGGCTCAACAACAAATGCTGGCTTGAAACAAGTGGAAATCATAAATGTAATGTCATAAAAGTAGTCTTGAAATAAAAGAAAGATAATACTAATGGAATCAATAATTATTAAATCTGACCAATCTAAACTTTGAAAAGAATTGCATTCTCAAAAATGAGTTAAAAAATGACACGGAAGAGTAATTCTGACTACTCATATAAATTTCATTTCAACAGTTAATGCCTTGCACTTACTTGTTTTGATTCATAGCGCAACAGAGATGAAGCTATATTTTTAGTGGTATATCAATAGAAGTCTAATATTTACACCATGTAAAAACATCCAAAAGTGCAAATTGGCAGTAAGGTAAAAACAGATCAAATGTATATAATCCTGAACTTGCCATAAAACAAAGTATTTCTTGAAACCTGAAACTTTGGAACTATATTAGATTTACATTTTGAAAATTACTTAATTACATATTGATTTTTTTATGAACCCATGTGCCAGTGTTAAGCTAAAACATATATCAAGTTCATCTTTTATTTTATTCTTATAAACGCTATCCATGATATCTGACTATATAACTATCAACAAAAGGAACACAGGAAGAGATTCTTGACATAATGTAAAAAAGACAGTAAACAATGCCAAGACATGGAATGGAATACAGGAAACTATACAAGGAAATAAGAAGCAAATGCAGACAGGCTAAAGAAAGATGGCCCAACAACAAATGTGCAGAAGTAGAGATATTAAGCACTCCAAATAAAGGAGATATGCGTAATAAATAAATAAAAGAACTAACAGTACAAAATATTTGGTCAGCAACATGTATAAATAGAAAGAACAGAACACTCATACTATAAAATAAAAAAAGAATCTTCAGCGATGGGGCGAGTATATCAGTGATCTCTTCCACGACAAGACAGAACAACAGGCAATAAACAGAAATACTACCGACCAGAAATATTGAAAATCAAAGTGGAAGCAGCACTGGCCAAATTGAACAGAAACAAAGCAGCAAAACCCGACGGCATTGTAATAGAGATGTGACACCTTACCCCCGGCTGGGTCTCTGCCCCTGTTCCGGAACCTGTTGAGATGATGACCGGAACCTGAGTGGGTTGATACTGTCGAAACGGGAAGTATACAATGGGAAAAATATATTTTTTTATTTTTTCCCAATTTATAGCTAATTTCTCTATTTTTCGGATTTTACAAGTACATAAGTATTAAATACTTCTTTAAGCAGAGCTCACATCGTGAATTACAATAAAGCACAAATAACAATACCACTAATAATAATTTTCATCGCTCTGTTGTATTAAACCAAAATGTATATATTTTCTTTCTTTTTTTTACAGGGAAATAGGGTTACAAAGATGCGGATGCCCTCAGAAGGTGTTGTTATAGACTGGCTCACAGAAATAATAAATGGAATATACAACAGTGGCAATATACAGAAGGACCTAAGAAAATCAATTTTCATAGCACTGCCCTAGAAGCTAGGTACAAAGGAATGTGAACTTCAGCGAACAATCAGCTTAATGACCCACAACAAAACCCATCCATACGGATTCTGATGAATAGAGCGCCCAGCAGAATTGGCTCAGTGATAAGACAAGAACAGTGCTGTTTTGTTATAGATACCGGAACAAGGAACGTGATATTCACGCTCAGAATGCTATCTGAAATGTAAAAGAACCTTTATCTCTGCTGTATAAACTACGCAAAGGCATTTGATAAAGTAAGCCACAAAGCAACCTCCACATTATCCTGGAAGACATTCAGTCAGTTAAGTGCCATACGTGATACACGCTTGGGCGATCATGTCTCTTTCGAGACATGACTGACTGGGCAGAAGAATATCCTGCAGTAGGTTGCCATTGCTTTCTGCGGTAGACTGCTTGCCGACCAAGGCTATAGAACCCAATCTGTCCTGCTATTTAACCCATAACTGGAAGGAATAGGCGGATTAATACCTTTCCCAAGGGTATTTGCGCGTAAGTGAATGCAATGAATTCAGCTGGAATTCGAACTCGGCTCCCCGATTTCTCGTTCGGAGCCGATATCCAATGCACCACACATTAGGATATTCAAAAACCCAGATTGGCAACAAACCGCTTGTTTACGGATAGGAAATAAATGCAGCAGGTCTACAAAAATAGAAAGGGGCGTTAGACAAGGATGTGTTTTCTCATCGGATCTGTTCGACTTATACAACGAGACAATTCTGAGAGAAATAAAATTATTGCCAAGATTAATCATTGGCGGCTACAATCGCAAGAATATAAGATACGCAGATGACACAGGACTGATAAAGATATATTAGAATACAAACCTCAGACAAAAAAAAAATGAAACTAATAGTCGAAATCGAAACATTATTTGGTTCAACTCACTGTTTAACTTAGAAGTAAAATCCAAAATAGGGCAAACACTTTTTTAAATAATCAGTAAACATTTCCGAAAAAAACCCAACTCGAACTAAATAAAATATTCAATAGAAATTCAATTAAATAAAACAATAGCTGTACTAATACTTTAGAAAATTACATAAAAATACAAAACTATAGATACTTAGAAAATAACATGCAACATAATCTCACTTAAAAAGAAAGTAACTTTTGACACAAAAACAAATGCTTATTTGACTGATTTTGGAAAAAAGAAGGAGTTATTTACAGAGCAGAATTGCATGATGCAGATGGACAAAGAAAAATATTTGGGATCTACAAAAGGGATTATTAAAAACAGATGGAATAACCACAAATCTACATTCAAGCTGGAAAACCTTAAAAACTTGTACCAAACTATGTAACCACGTGTAATAATTCAAATTAAAAAAAAAAATGAAAAAGACCCTGATATAACATGGAGTATAACATAAAAAACAAAAACAAACCTTACAATGGTGGTGGTGTCTGCAGGTTCTGCCAAGAGAAAACGTTAGTCATAATATTGTTTCCAGAACAAAAACAATTACTAAATGAAAGCTCAGAAACAATTTCCAGATGTAATCACACCAAAAAAAAACATTTTAGCATCATACAAAACTGGATGAAACTGTTTAAGGTTCTTAGGTAAGTCCTCGCGAATTTTGAAATTTTTGATTGTTTAAAAATTCCAGTCACGCGTTCGTAAAAATCCCTGCTGTACGTTTGTTGGAAACTTAGTTATTATAAATCACCTGAAATACGGAAAGTTTGAAACCTAGGTTACGGAAATAATTTGTCAGCAAAGGAATATATATATATATATATATATATATATATATATATAAACTACCAATAGTACACCAAATTGGAAAAATATATATTAAGGTATATTTGGGCAGCTATCTTTCATTAAAAACGTCTGCCAAGGAAAATTTTATTAATTTTTGATATAATTTTTGCAGTATTCTTACATATTTCCTTTTTCCTGGAGGTGAAAAATTGTAAAAATGTTCCATAATTTTCGACTTTCCAAGCATTTTCAGCTTCTTTACTGGCGATTTTCAAGGATGTTATCTATCTATCTATCTATCTATCTATCTATCTATCTATCTATCTATCTATCAGCCTGTTCATATCTATCTATCTATCTATCTATCTATCTATCTATCTATCTATCTATCTATCTATCTATCTATCTATCTATCTATCTATCTATCTATTTTCTTTCCATCTATCTATCTATCTATCTATCTATCTATCTATCTATCTATCTATCTTCCATTTTTCTTTATCTATCTATCTATCTATCTATCTATCACAGCCTGTTCATATCTATCTATCTATCTATCTATCTATCTATCTATCTATCTATCTATCTATCTATCTATCCTAGCTGGTTGAATGATCATTGCTCAATAAATGCAAGGAATAATACCCAATGTTTCTCTGACTTTCGCTTTCAAAATCTGAACAGCATCAACGTTGCCTGCTTAGAATTACTTGATCGAATGTCCAGTCAATCATATTTTAACGGAAGCAGACAGCGTGAATAACCAGCGGATGTTAGGACAACGAATAAGCATGGTTGGTGGGAATACAACGGTCGAAACAGACACAGATAAAAACAATGATCAGCTGATTCAAGCTTTATTTTTTCCTTTTGATTTCTTTTACAAATTCTGCGAAAGTAAAGATCAGAAGAAGGAACCGGAAATAATCCACAGACCGAACGATTTCTAAAAGGGCGTTTCTATTCAACAAATCTAAGATCAATACAGACCAATGCAAAAAGTCTAAATCTTTCTTATTTTCCGGTGAATAAAATACTCTGGAAAATGTATTTAAAGCTCTTAGACTCTAGATACTTCGTATATTAATCAGGGCTGGATCAAGGTCATAGAAAGAGAGCACCAAGTAAAGATCACTCCCATAAGACATGGATTGGTTTAGAGTTTTCTTCTTAAGCGTTGCCTTAACATATTTCTGGAGATTTTCGAGGTTAGCAAATAAGGATTGGATCCACCAAACAATGTTACCAGTTTATAAATCATTGTCTCAAAGGATGTGCGTTGTGGTGCAAAGAATGTGAGTTGTGGTGCAGTGGTTATCGACTCAGAACTACAAATTGGGGAACCGAGTTCGAATTCCAGTTGAATTCCTTGCATTCACTTACGCACAAACACACTTGAGAAAAGTATTAATCCGGTTCTTCCCTCCAGTTATGGGTTAAACAATAGAACAGATTGGATTCTATAGCCTTGGTTGGCAACCAGTCTAACGCAGAAAGCAATGGCAAACTACTTCTACTCAGTTAGTCATGTCTCTTTCCAGACATGATCGTCCGAAGCGTGTATCAAGTATGGCACTTAACTGACTATATAGCAGGTGAATGAAATATTAGAGTTAATTTCAGTTTATCTAGAGCAAAAATAATAGTGTTTACTGATTGGGTTCGTTTTACGACCTCGCCGTGGATATGACGATAAACTACATCCGGCAGCAAGGCCTCAGTCCGGGAGATTTTAAGGAATTCATTGCTGTTGTTCCCAGGTGCATTTTTACCCAGGGTGACCGAACTTGTTAGGGTTTCAGCTATGGGCAAATATTTAACCTGGGTTGGAAACATTGCGAAAGTAGAAAAATATATTTCTATAAAAAAATGTTTATGTGCCATGTTCTTTCAGGACGTAGGCAATCATGGCTTCCACATCTCCTTGTCCCTGGTGGCTCTTAGTACACTTTCTTCTGTTGCACCATGCAACCCTCGTTCCGTCATTCACCTGATCAGGTCCTTCAAATATGTTATCTGCTGCTTTCCCCTGTCTCTTTCCCCCTTTATCTGGCCTGTTAGTATCAGATTCTCCAAGCCATCCTTCGTCATTGCATGTCCCAGGAACTTTTGCTGTCTCTTCCTGATGCTCAGTATTAATTTCCAAAACCTCGTCATTGCTCACATGCTCAGCCTATGATATCCTCAGCATCCTTCTGTAGAACCACATTTTAGCTGCTTCAAATGTTTCCTTCATCTTCGAAGATATTGTCCAACATTTACTGCCATGTTGAAGAACCGAGATTATATAGCAATCCAGTACTCTTCTCTTTGTTTCTAGTGAAATTGTCCTGTTTCTTAATACTTTACTCAACTTCTGGAATGCCTCTTTCGCCATGCTAATTCGCCTTCAGATCTCAGTGTCTAACTTTCCGTCTTCTTTTAGAACACTAAATGACTAATAAGTAGTTGGTATGAAAATATAAAAACCTATTTTTATGGTGAAAATACCAGCAATACAGTTTTTGACTCTTGACAAATACCCTCTTTATAAATTTACGTCAATGAAACTTGGTCACAGACTGATTTCTTACAAAGTAATCATATTCTGTGTATACGAACCTATCCAAAAAATCTTGTCGGCTTTCAGTCAGTTAAGTGCCGTATGTAATACACACTTGGGCGATCATGTCTGGAAAGAGACATGACTGACTAAGCAGAAGATTTTTCCAACAGTAGGTTGCAATTATTTCCTGCAGTAGACTGGTTGCTAACCAAGGCTACAGAAACCAATCTATCCTGTTATTTGACCCATAGCTGGTTGGAAGAGACGGATGATTATCTTTCCCAATCGTATTTGTGCGAAAGTGAATGCAACGAATTCGATTGAATTTCGAACTCGGCTCGCCGATTTCTCGTTCCGAGTCGATATCCACTGCACTACAACGCAGATCCACCCACAATGCATATCAGAATTAAATAACCTATTTAGGTTGATATGCTGTCAAACGAACCAAATCAAACCAAACTAATCTACGACCAATGGTTTCCGAAACGAGCTTGTTATGCATCTTTTGAGAGTAAATGATCGATTTCTGTTTGCCTGACGTAGATCCGCCAGCCACAAAGACGCAATCAGGAATCCAAAATTGAAGATTGAATTAATCGTGATATCAAAGTGGATGAAAACGCATTATTGGTGGCCGCTTGACGTAGAACGATAGTATGCGTTTATTACATTTCATCATTGGTCGTTCAATACCGTTTCTAATGAGTGACCTGCTATGCCAAACAGAAAAATAGTCAAATGTATATCAGTTTAGTTGGCAACACAAATTAATATGGAAAACACTTCACTGTATTTCTTTCTTGTCCATTGCACTTGGCGGACATTCACAAAATAACAAATATGTTTAAATAGCAAAACCATGGACAAAACTATCAACAATGAATATAATCTAGTATTAAACAATGTAAAAAGTCTGAATATGCAATTCGCCGGTCATTTGAACAAGAGTAAATGTTTATCCCTTCTCCCGGTTTTCTGAGCTAGAGTACAGGTCAATTATTTCTGCGCTTATTTCGACAAGACTGGTTCTCTGAACTAGAGTAGAGGTCAATTATTTCCGCGCTTATTTCGACAAGACTTGTTCTCTGAACTAGAGTAGAGGTCAATTATTTCTGCGCTTATTTCGACAAGATTGGTTTTCTGATCTAGAGTACAGGTCAATTATTTCTGCGCTTATTTCGACAAGACTGGTTCTCTGAACTAGAGCAGAGGTCAATTATTTCCGCGCTTATTTCGACAAGACTTGTTCTCTGAACTAGAGTAGAGGTCAATTATTTCTGCGCTTATTTCGACAAGATTGGTTTTCTGATCTAGAGTACAGGTCAATTATTTCTGCGCTTATTTCGACAAGACTGGTTCTCTGAACTAGAGTAGAGGTCAATTATTTCCGCGCTTATTTCGACAAGACTTGTTCTCTGAACTAGAGTAGAGGTCAATTATTTCTGCGCTTATTTCGACATGACTGGTTTTCTGAGCTAGAGTAGAGGTCAATTATTTCTGTGCGTATTTCGGCAAGAGTAGATATTTATCACTTCTCGGGTCTTCTGAACTAGAGTGGAAGTTTTTTTTGGGTTTTTTTTTTCATTTTTTTACCATTTCCTCAGTTTTTTAAATTTGAGTTCAAGTCTTATATTTCCAGTTTCTTTTGACCATGATTAGTTGTTTATCCCTTCCCCGGTTTTCTGAAAAAGAGTAGAGTTATCCCTTTCCCGATCATTTGAACAAGAGTAGAAGTTTATCCCTTTCCCCAGTCTGCTGAGCTGGAGTAGAGAGTAATCTTTTCCGTGCTACTTTGAACAAGATTTTATCCCTTTCCCTGTCTTTTGAACTAGAGTAGAGGTTTTATTTTCCAGGTTCTTTTCACCAAGATTCCCTCCCTATTGTTTTGAGAAAAAAGTAGTTATCACCTTTCCGTTCATTTGAACAAGAGTTGAGGTTTATCTCTTTGCTGAACTTCTGAAAAGAAGTAGAGATATTCATTCCCTGGTCATGTGAACAAGAGAAGAGGTTTATTTATTCCCTGTTTTTTTTAAAATCGAGTAGAATTTTCTCTTCCTATTTCATCTTAACTAATGTAGAGTTTTATCCCTTTCTAGGTCTTCTGAATAAAACTAGATGGTTTTTCATTCTTTGGTCTTTTTGAATAGAAGGAGACATTTATCTTTACTCCCGTCTTTTGAACAAGAGTAGACATTTATTTCTTCCCGGTCTTTTGAACAAGAGTAGGTATTTATTTCTTCCCGGTCTTTTGAACAAGAGTAGGCATTTATTTCTTCCGGTCTCTTTAAACAAGTGTAGACATTTATTTCTTCCCGGTCTTTTGAAATAAGAGTATATTGTTTCTCTCGGTCTTTTAACAAGAGTAGACATTTATTTTCTCCCCGGTCTTTTGAACAAGAGTAGATATTTATTTCTTCCTTGGCTCCTTGAACAAGAGTAGACATTTATTTTCTCCCGGTCTTTGAACAAGAGTAGATATATCTCTATTTCTTCCCGGTCTTTTGAACAAGAGTAGACATTTATTTCTTCCCGGTCTTTTGAACAAGATAGGCATTTATTTCTTCCTGGTCTTTTTGAACAAGAGTAGATACTTTTCTTCCCGGTCTTTTAAACAAGTGTAGACATTTATTTCTTCCCGGTCTTTGAACAAGAGTAGATATTTATTTCTTCTCGGTCTTTTGAACAAGAGTAGACATTTATTTTCTCCCGGTCTTTGAACAAGAGTACATTATTTCTTCCTCGGTCTTTTGAACAGAGTATATAAGACATATCTCTTTCGAAAGAGACATAACTGAATGGGTAGGAGATTATCTTGCAGTAGGCTGTCATTACTTTCTGCGGCAGTTTATAGAACTCAACCTGTCCTGTTATTTGACCCATAGCTGGGAACAAACGGATTAATACCTTTCCAAATTGTATTTCCGCGTAGGTGAATACAACGAACTCAACTGGAATTCGAACTCGGGTCTCCGATTTCTCATTCAGAGCCGATATTTACCGCACCACAACGCACATCTTTAATCAAGAGGCAGACTAGCAAAAATGTTCATGATCAATTCATTATTAAGACCGAAATCAGAAAGGAAGAATATGATCGAGCTCGGGCCGGATGATGGTCTTTTAGGGTCCCTACAGTATTAAAATTATGCTGCACCTCACCAGACTAACTCGCCCGAACCCGTCTTGAACATTTTTCACTTGTGATATATTTTTACGATATTTATAGGAATTAAAGTAAACTTAATTCAAGTTCTGTAAATAATCTAGAATAATTACCTTTTATTTACAAACAAATTTTTTCAGTGATACTACTATTTTACATTAGTATTAGTGATTACTACTATTACATTAGTATTAGTGATTACTACTATTTTACATTACTATTAGTGATACTACTATTTTACTTTTCATTACAAGCCAAATTAACACATATTTCAACACAACCGTAATAAAAAATCAAAACATTTTTATAATCAGCATTATAACAATAAATCGATCAAAATAAATAAGTTTGTCATATCGATATTATTTTATTTTAAGAAATTAGAAATATTTAACATTTAGAAAACTGAAATTACTGCTTTATAAAAATGTCTGACATCTAAACTAAATTCAAACATGTTACAGTGTAACCCGGATATAAGAGAGTCCTAGGGACCAATTAAGAATTATCTTATATCCTGATTTCTCTTATATCCGGGTTTTGTCTATTTTATATATATTACCACAGGCTCTAATTTGGGACCAGAGAAAATCTATCTTATATACGTTTTTTTTATATCAGGGTCTCTTATGTCCGGGTTATACTGTATCTACTTGAAACACAATGACATAAACTAAACTCTTGCATTGCTTCCTGCAAAGTGAGATAAATATGAACTTTTCATATTGATATCATTTCAGTTTATGAAAATATTTAGAAATTATAACATCTAGAAAGTTAGAATCATTGCTTTATGAAAGGGAACTTAGCCTGTCCTAGGCTTAAGGTTAATCCGGCTCTGGATAGAGTCATGGATGAGAGAAATATTTGAAAACAAAGTTCTGAAATGTTTTTATGAGGACGATCAGGTACATAGATCTTCTTCTGTTGATGTGTTGTTCTATGATATAGGCAATCATGTCCCCGCAATACTTCCTATCCAATGTTGCTCTTAGGACAGAGAACAACAGAAACATGAAGGGAAAGCTAGATAGAGATATGAATGACAGAAATGGTTAGAAAAAAGTGATCAGAAGTATTTTTCAGATAATAGATATATTTCATTTGTAAATTAGTTATTTCTGCAACCTAGTTTTCAACCTTCCGGTATCTTCAAGCGATTTACAAGAACTGATTTTTCCGTTTTTCAAACGCACAAACAGGGATTTTTTATGATTTTCAAACATAAAACAGAAGGGAATATTTACAAAGCAGACGTACATGACATAGATGGACAAAGAAAAATATATTTGGGGTCTACCAAAGGCAGTTTTGAAATCAGATCGGGTGCTCCTGCTATCCACCTAGGGGTCCTTGACAAAATCCAACGGAGAATCTGTAATGTGATATATCTCGACTTAGAAAATTCACCGGAACAATGTGTCTCTTCTGCAAATACTTTCAGGGCGTCTGCTCAGATAAATTTAGCTCACTGGTGCCCTCTATATATGAATTTACTCGAGCCACAAATTAGCAACTAGGTAACCACCCATTTACTGTGAAGCCAATAAATTGTGAACGCAAATTCTACTCATTAATCAGTTTCTTCTCTCGCACTTCCCGTCTGTGAAATTCCATTTACTTGTTTTCCCGACAGCTACAATCTTCAAGAATTCAAATGTAAACTCGTCATTTCCTATCTCACCAACCTGTATCCACCTCTCTCTCTCTCTCTCTTTTGCTCCTTTTTCCGTTCACATCACTCTCATCAGTATTCTTATCCTTTTTACCCTCTTCCTGACACTTCCTGTAACCTGTCACTCTTTCTCATAACTTTCCTTCTATTTAACACCCTGCTCAACTGTGGAAGTAAAATGCCTTGCTTAGGGCGATACGATTATAAAAAATAAAGATGGGATATTCATAAATCTATATTTAAACTATGAAACCTTATAAATTGTACCAAACTGGCTTGCCACATATGAAAATTAAAATTGAAAAATGGAAAAGACCCTGATATAAGATGGAGTATAGTTAAAATAGCCAAACCATACAAAGGTGGCAATGTATACAGATTTTGCCAGGAGGAAATGTTATATATTATTTTGTTCCCAGAACGAAATAAATTACTAAATGAATGAACAGAAATTATGTCCAGATGTAATAATACCTATAAATACATACTAGGATCGTATAAACGTTGAGGAAATTGTTATAGGTTCCTTGAATAAGTTCTCACTAGTTTTGAAAATATTTGCTTATTTATATCTACCGGTCTGAATGATCGAGAAATCTTTCTCCTGGAGGATACAGAGTATCTGCTCAAATATGAGTATCCGTTAAAAAATACAAGAAAAGAAATAATAGAATAAAAGAGAAAATATAAAGAACACAAATATATGAACAAGCAGTATAGCCCGGCGTTGCTTGGGTGTAATGAAAGATTTAAAACTAATCCATGGTCATGGTCAGCGTAAAGAATATTTGTGTGAAGTTTGGTGAGAATCGAATAAAAACTGTGGATTTGTATAAAGGACATACAGACAGATAAACAGACACACAAACATCTTGCCTTTTATATATATATATATTTATATATTATCGATTTTCTGCACTATTATAAGAACTGCAACCCTGAAACTTTTGAATATCGTTTCTTATGTCTTTCTCTATGAGTGTATCAAATTTAATTAAAATCGGACCACTCCTTCTATAACCCGATTTTTTGGATCATTGATTTTCGAAATTTATCGGGGGTACCTCGACACAAAACCGAGCTAAGAACACTCGCAGACGCTTATAGTACAACTGTGTAAATTTTCAAGAAAATCGGTTCAGCCGTTTCGGAGTCTATAGGTAACGGACACACACACACACACACACACACACACACACACACACACACACACACACACAAAGTTCCATTTATAAATAAGGTTAGATATCATTATATTTAGTTAATGGTAGGAACAGATTCGATAGCCAAATATAAATATATGCCGACACGGATAGTCAAACAGACAGACAGACAGACAGACAGGGACAGAATTTGATCAAACATTAAAGTTAAATTTAATTTATTTCGATTTTAATAAAATGTTAGTCAATACTCATTAATTCACCATCTTCTAAAATCTATGCTATTTCAGGTTCTAATTAACTGGCATTAGCAAGTTGTTCTTAAGTAAATCGGACAGTTTCGATCGTGAAAAAAAAAAATGATCCCTGGAACTGGACGGCTATATTCCCCTCTTTTACTCTCTTCTTTGAAAATTCTCGATTATCAGTCGAAAATTCGCAGAGATGTTTCCTCAATTAGGACATCAAAGAAAACTCCATCTTCCCGATTGACAACATTTCAGCCATTACACACTGTCCAATATCAAAATATTCACTCATCTAATAACAAAACTAGATAAGAGCAAATTGAATTTCGTGAAGGCATTTCAGTTGAATTGACATAACCTCAGATTTATTTCTCTGTCCGTAAGAAAGACTAATTTTCCAGGCCGATAGAGATTCTTAATATTCTCGAACATGCCCACCATTTCGGAATTTCATTTCAGTCTTTCTAGCCAATCGAGGGAGGTTATTTCACATTTGATATTCCCTGTTTATTGGGTTATGATTGATTTCGTCCGACGTGAAGAGAGAAACTGCGACGTGAAAGCAATGCCATATGAATAAATGGATTTATTTCTGAACATGATCGAATTTGCGTTCTCTTGACGCTTTAAAAGAATAAGCAAGCATTGACCCAGTTTCTCTTTTAGTAACTCGCTTCTAACTGCTACATATTTCATACACGTTTTCTGTAGTATCCTAAAATGTCTTGAATTTATTGTATAGAAGAGGTTTAGATAACAACTAAGAAAGGCCAGCCTTTGTTAACGATATCACCATTATATTTTCGTTCTTGACTCCATAAGGTTACATCTTTTGTTATATGCGAATGATATAATTTCTCTAATGTTGTGTCTTTGATATGTTTCTTGTATGTAATTGTGGTATTCATATAAATGTTCATATTATATATGTATATGTATACATATGTATACATATATATATATATTATATAATATCTAACACACTCTCTCTCTCTCTCTCTATATATATATATATATATGATGGACTCTCCCGTCGATCTCGACGTATGAGGTTCCGACAACTCTGACTTCATCCATGCTTCAGCCTCTGATGACATCTAAGTCCAGCAAGGGACTTACAAATCAATCCACACAGAGTGCAAGTGTGCTGGTTATGGGATGCACTTGCAGGTACCAATACAGCCCGCTTGACTCTCTCTCGTTTCTGACTCATATGATTCAGACTGTCAGATTTGAAACGCTGAAGACCATCAAAACAACATGCCTTCCACTCCATTCGATCAGAGACTCTGCTCTCAAGAATGTTGTGAGGCAGATTGAGAGAAATCAAATTACTCCTGATCTTATCCTTGTACCTCAGTAAAGGCCGTTCAACATTTCTCCTACCGCTCTCCAATTGACTGTACATCATGATTTTTGGTATCCTTTCCTCGGTCATCCTCAATACGTGTCCAGTCCAACGTAGTTGGAACTGAATGAGGAATGGCTCTATTCCAGAAATATTACATTTTCTGAAGAGGTCAACGTTGGGCATCTTGTCTCGAATGCTAAGACCACAGATTGACCGCAAACAGTGTTTGTGAAATACATCCAGCTGACGGATGTGAAGTCTATAAGGAGTTCAAGACTCAGAGCCATACAGGAGGATGGAGAGAATAACAGCTCGATAAACCACAATTTTCGTATCCAATCGGATCCCACGTTCATCCCACAGGCGATGGCGCAACTTCCCAAAGGCATGTGTAGCCCTCGCAATCCTGTTGACAATTTCGTCATCCAATGAACCATCATGATTCACCTTGCTGCCCAAGTAGGGAAAACACTTTGTATACTTAACGGCTTGACCATCCACCTTCAGTTGTCTTTCTGGAAAACGATATTCAGGTGGCTCTGTCCTCACTCCCGCGACTTGCTTTGGAGGTATATATGGTTGATGCACCACCTCTGTCTTTTTAATGCTGATTGTAAACCCAAAAGCCGTACATGCAGTTGCGAAACGATCGAGCAAAAACTGTGCCTCTTCGAAAGATGTTGCTACAAGAGCAGCAGCATCTGCAAAGAGCAAATCTCGGATTATTTCAGTTCGAACAAGGGTCTTGGCTTTAAACCTCTGATGGTTGAATAAACCACCAGAAGAACGGAACTGAAATTTCACGCCAGTATCAATATTACCAAAGGCATATTTCAGCATCAGGGAAAAATAAAGAGCAAAAAGTACAGGAGCCATCACACACCCCTGTTTTGTCCCATTTGTGACGTCGAAGGCGTCTGACGTCATTCCGTCAGACACAACCTTAGCCTTCATTCCTTCATGAAAAGAGATGATCACCTTAAGCATATTTTCAGGTATGCCAAGCTTGCGCAGAACTTTCCAGAGAGCGTCACGGTTCACTGAATCAAAGGCTTTTGTCAAATCGACAAACACCATGTACAGTTCCTGGTTCTTCTCTCGTACCTTTTCTGCAACTTGTCGGAGCGAAAATATCATGTCAATGGTGCCACGACCAGATCGGAAGCCACACTGTGACTCAGGGTAGATTTTATCAACAAGATGTGTGGTAATTCGGTTCAGAATTAATCTGGCCAGAATTTTTCCAGCAATTGAAAGAAGTGATATTCCCCGATGATTGTCGCAGAGATTCTTTGCTCCTTTATTCTTGTACAAGTGCTTAATACATGCATCCTTATAATCTTGCGGAACACGCCCGGCTTTCCATATTTCCACAAAAAGAGCATGTAGCTTCTTTACTAAAGCATGTCCGCCACATTTGTACACTTCAGGAAGGATGGGATCATCAGGTGACGGGGATTTACCGGAGGCAATCTGTTTGATAGATTCAAGTACCTCTTGATAAGCTGGTTCAAATGACAATTCAGGAATTTCAGCACATTGTGGAAGGGACGAGATGACATCATTGTCGACTTCAGATGATGTGTTTAGAACTGTCTCAAAGTGTTCCTTCCATCTCTTTAGAATATCCGACTTATCAGTGAGCAGCGTTTCCCCGTCCGTTGTACATACAGGTGAGGCACCATTCGTTTCAGGCCCAAATATTTCTTTAAGGCCATTATAGAATGCTTTGGTGTTTTTACTGTCAGAAGCTTCTTGGAGCTCAATTGCTTTCTTATACCACCACTGTTCCTTCATGGCTCTGAGAGCCCTTTGCACCTCACCTTTGCATTTCCTGTAAGACATCTGCTTGGCAGACGAATTCTTGTCCTCTATCCAGGCTTTGTGTGTAGTGTGCATCTTGTTAATGAGCTTTTTTGCATCCTCGTTGTTTTCATCAAACCAGTCCTGGTGCTTTCTACGCGGAATTCCAAGAACTTCTACTGCTGTTGAATGAGTTGCCTTCTGCAATGCTTTCCAAGAACATTCTATATCATCAGTGATATTCACTGAGTCCAAGGCAGCCTCAAGCTTAACAGAGATTTCATATTTCTTGTCTGCTAATTTCAGGGGAAGGACATCAATCCGTTTCGGAGCTGTTGACCTAAACACCCTACGCTTGTATAAACTCAATGAGAGTCTACTTCGCAAGAGAGCATGATCTGAAAGGTAGCAGGATGTGTGAAATGAGCGAGTGATGTTGAAGTCACTGATGTCTCTTCGTTTTGTGATGATATAGTCTATGAGATGCCAATCCTTAGACCGAGGATGCATCCAGGTGGTTTTGTGATGGTTTGCTTGTTGGAACAAGGTATTTGTAATGTTAAGGCCAAACTCCCTACAGATAGTGAGAAGCCTCAAACCGTTTTCATTTACCTTGCCTACACCATGACCACCTAGTACACCAGTCCAAGATTGGCCATCATTTCCAACGCGAGCATTAAAGTCCCCAGCAAGAATAAGCTTATCCTTGTGGCGCACCTTGAGGATGACATCACGAAGGAGATCGTAAAATTCTTTTTTCTCCTGTTCTGAGCCAGCCAATGTTGGAGCATAACAACTGATGATCGTCAGCCGGGTATTTCCACCCAACTCCAAAGAAAGGGTTATGATTCGATCCGAAATACCCTTAGGCAACGAAGATAGAGACTTAGCCAGTTCTGATTTAATGGCAAATCCAATATATATATATATATATATTAGTCATCTACATACAAGCCCGTTTTGCTGTATCACAGCTCATCAGTGTGGCTAGACATATCCACTTGCTTCTAGCCGGGATCGAAACTTGACCGATGTGGTGTCAGTCGGAGTCTCTACTCCCTAAGCCATCGGCGCATGGCATCGGAGAAGGGACATTTTAACGTCTTGTATATAAGCAGTGTATAGAGACGCCAGTCACCGAGAGAATTCAATTCATCTTTGAAGAGTCACTCATTATAGCCGAAGTGGAAACTGTTTTTAAAATTAACTATATATATATATATATATATATATATATATATATATACTAGCAGTATAGCACGGCGTTGTTAAAACTAATCCATGGTCCTGGAGCTCAGACTCGATGGCACTAAAGACTAAAAAGCAATAGTTGACTCCATTTAAGGCGAAACCGTAGACTGAAAGAAAAATGAATGGATGTAAGTCAAATTTTAATTTCCTGGTATCAATATGAAATTTTCTGCACTATTGTAAGAACTGCAACCCTGAAACTTCTGAATATCGTTTCTTATGTCTTTGTCTATGAGTGTATCAAATTTTATTAAAATCGGACCACTCCTTCTATAACCCGATTTTTTCGATTATCGATTTTCGATATTTATCGGGGGTACCTCGACACAAAACCTAGCTAAGAACACTCGCAGACGCTTATAGTACAACTGTGTAAGTTTTCAAGAAAATCGGTTCAGCCGTTTCGGAATCTATAGGTAACGGACACACACACATAAACACAAACACACACACACAGACAAAGTTCTATTTATAAATAAGTTTATATATATATATATATATATATATATATATATATATATATATATATATTGTTAAACCAATAAATGATGGTAATCAAATTAAGCTCATCATATTTTTTTTTTAATCATATCACCTCGAGCAAGGCGGTAACGCCACTGATGTGCAGCGGGCTACGTAAGAGTGAATAGATTGGAAAAGAGAAAGCCGGAAACCACAAACTAAACAGGGAACAAGGGATGAGCCTCTACACCTTTTCAATGGGTGAAGTGTGAACCGGGCGATAGCTTATATTATGAAAAATTTCAAACAATTGACCTCATACTCTCTAATAACCCTACAAAAACACAATTAAATCTTCTACAGAAAAACCAATGTAGTGTATCAATTTACATGCCCGTTCAAAGATTGTATCTCTGGTACTAATAATAAACCCACTACATATATTGGTTTTACTCCAACCACTCACTTCCGTAGACTTAACTTTCACATTTCTGATCAGAGTACAATTAAACTACATTTCTCAGAAAAACATAACCATGTAGATAATTTCAGACAGATTTTAGTCAACAATACAATAATCCTCACTTATACACACAGTAAAAATAACCTTCAGATATTGGAGGCCATCTACATTAAATCAAAGCAATCCACACTTAATAAAATCACATTTAAATCTGGTCATAACACATTACATTGCATTTAGACATATGGTTCTGTTCACATTTTGAGCTCTCACGCGGTGTGACGTCATAGAACCACTTGACAAATTTACGAACTATATCCGCTATTTGGTAACTGTTATCGTTGCTTGGCAAAGTTTTATGTCAACAGAATATAAAAAAACCATCTTTGATGGTGGATAGTTTTATGTTAATGTTCCTGTAACCTCTCTGAAGATGGCTCATGTGAGCCGAAAGCTTAGAATCAACTTAATAAAAAATTATCCAAATGTTGGAGAATTTTTGTCTTTATGTTCACCTGAAATTAAAGCCAAAATACGATGTTTAGAACGGCTCATGATTAAACATAATAGACATTCATTGCCTGTTATAGTTAACAGTATATGTTTACATATATATATATATATATATATATATATGATTTATATGTATTGCTGTGTGCAAGTTATAATGAGTTTTTTTCCGTGTAGATGTATATTCATGTAAAGATATATTTGCTCCTCCATGTGTGTCAGGGGAAATGTAGTCTCAGGTTAGTGCCTGTGCTATGTTATATTATTCTTTCATTGATGAAACTACAATATAGGTAATTATTAAATATTTATAAATTCATTTGTTGCAGAAGTTATTGTGAAATATTAACAAAAGAACCATTCTATTTTTATTTACAACTAGCAGTTGTAAATAAAAATAGAATGGTTCCGGCGTTCCTCGGGTGTAATGAAAGCTTTAAAACTAATCCATGGTCCTGGAGCTCAGACTCTTTGGACGTTGGGACGAAAGACTGAAAAGCAATAGTTGTTTCCAGTTAAAACGAAACTGTAGACTGAAAGAAAAATGAATGGATGTAAGTCAAATTTTAATTTCCTGATAACGATATCAAATTAGTTTTTTCGTCGTAAACTGAATTTTGAAGGCTAAATAAGTCCTCTGAGTAAATGGTATCATGGCTGAGACTAAGAACTACAATTATACCTACATGCAGCCAAACCTGAAGCAAAAACTAAAATAAAAGGGCTGAAAAACTGATTTTGATCAGACCCGGTAGGATATCGGGGTATCGATTTCCAATATCGGAGTCAAATAAGTCATCCAAGGATCGAACTGCAACCTTTAAACTTCTGAATATCGTTTCCTGTGTCTTTGTCTATGAGTGTATCAAATTCGATTAAAATCGAACCACTTATATAACCCGATTTTTTTGATTATCGATTTTCGATATTCATCGGGGGTACCTCGACACAAAACCTAGCTAAGAACACTCGCAGACGCTTATAGTACAACTGTGTAAATGTTCAAGAAAAACGGTTTAGCCGTTTCGCTGTCTATAGGTAACGGACACACACACACACACACACACACACACACACACACACACACAAAGTTCCATTTATAAATAAGTCTAGATTATTCACTTGGCAATAAATACTAAAAAATAGTATGAAATACATCATTTTTTAAACACTGGGGTGGTTTAATAATTATAGCCGGTAGTATATATATATATATATATATATATATAGCTATAATAATTTTTTTTAAAATTAAAGTAAACAGTTACATGCAAAAAGCTTTTATGATTTAAAATATACAATATGTAACTGTATTTCTTCAACTAAATTAATAATTGCCCATCGGTCTCATTGGAGCACACGCCGTCGACATAGTGGTCGTCGATACTTCTCTATCTGTCTTCTTTACAAGTAGGGGTGTTGACCTTACACAAACCACTTTATTTTCCATGCGAGGTACACTGGTTGATATATAAATCTATAGAATCTAATCAGTCCTGCTATTTAAACCATAACCGAAGGAAGGTGCAGTGGATATCGACTCGGAACGAGGAATCGGGGAACCGATTTCGAATTCTAGCTGAATTCCTTGCATTCACTTACTCGCAAATACCCTTGGGAAAGGTATGAATCCGTCTCTTCCCTCCAGTTATGGGCTAAATAACAGGGCAGATTGGGTTCTATAGCCTTGGCTGGCAACCAGTCTACCGCAGAAAGCAATGGCACCCTACTGCGGGATAATCTTCTTCCCAGTCAGTTATGTCTCGAAAGAGACATGATCGTCCAAGCGTGTATCACGTATGGCACTTAACTGACTGAAGGAAGAAGAGATGGATTCTCCTTTACGCGTAAGCGAATGCAAAGAATGTAATTGGAACTCTTTGAGAATATCGGTTAAAGGAAATGATTACAGCACCAGACTCTGTTACTAAGCGTCATAAGAACCATACCACTAGCTGACCTAAGCCTTGTTAGTGAAAAAGAAATGTGTTGACGAAACTGTTCGGAAGTCTTCGAGAGTTGTACTAGAACAAAGCCACTTCTGTGTTGACCACGGTCCCGCAAGATTATGCGATATCTCCCCGTAACTAAGGTTTATAGCACATTCAGTCAGTTAAGTGCCATACGTGATACACGCTTGGGCGATCATGTCTCGAAAGAGACATGACTTGACTGGGCAGAAAGTTATCCCGCAGTAGGTTGCCATTGCTTTCTGCGGTAGACTGGTTGCCGACCAAGGCTATAGAACCCAATCTGTCCTATTATGTAACCCATAACTGGAAGGAAGAGACGGATTCATAACTTTTCCAAGGGTATTTGTGCGTAAGTGAATGCAAGGAATTCAGCTAGAATTCGAAATCGGTTCCCCGATTCCTCGTTCCGAGTCGATATCTACTGCACCTTCCTTCGGTTATGGTTTAAATAGCAGGACTGATTAGATTCTATAGATTTATATATCAACCAGTCTACCTCGCGTAAGTGAATGCAATGAATTCAGCTAGAATTCGAACTCGGCTCTATATAACACATTATTGCACTCTAAATCAGTGGTTGCTTGTACTGATGCTGGTGACTCCTGCAACAAGGATCAGGTAGCTAACTCAGCAGACCGGTCATATTCTGGATGAATGGTATAAGGAGATACAAGAATAAATAAAGGGAAACATGTATGCCTGCTGTTACTATCGATAGGGTAACATATTGATCTCATCTATTATTTTTTCCTCAATAACAGATGAGATATTTTTGCTTTAAATTTGCTGGTGAGCCAAGCTCGTAAACAGCTTTAGAATGAACTGTTAAAATACCGTTCTGAACGTTTGCCGGCAATCAATGATCATATTTGGCTCAAATTACAACTATCCATCAACCGGTCGCTACGGGGTACGTGCCAAAAGGAAACCTTTCACTCCCCGTGAAAGGTTTAAATTGGCAACAGATTGGTTTGCCGGATTAAGCAACTACTTGTTTAATTAATCTTGTTAGTTTAAGAGATAAAGTTTTCTTTTTTAGTATTTCGCTCAAAGGAAGTAAAAACATACTGCACTATTTTTGTTACAGAACATTGATGTTTAGCGCCTAAAATAGGGTACGCCGTTTATGTACTTATGCCAATAAATCCGTTGTGAATAAATGAAAAAAGAAAGCTCTAATTTTGTACAAATTGTATTTATTTTCAACATAATCTTCTTTCATTTCATTACACAAAACTCAACGTTCTTCCTAGTTCTTGTAGAGAGAAAGATTTACAAAATAATATTTCAGATTAAAATATATCCCCTGACTGTGACATTTGACGAATTTATCGATCGATTTCCTGTTTGTCTATTTTTTATGACAGATTTTAACATCTTGGAGAATATAGATTAAATATTGTCAAAAGATATATATATATATATATATATATATATATATATAGATTGATAGATAGATAGATAGATAGAAACATAATGAGAGAGATAAAGAGATATGAACAGACTTGGACTTACATAGAGCGATAGATATTAACAAATTAGACAGAGAGGGATAGAGAGAGAGAGGGGGGGTAGTGAGGGAGAAACTAAAAAAATACCAAACAAGCGTTGAGACTTAAACTCGAATCGTAACTTTGTTTCACACAGTCCAGATCATCAGATGAGAGGAACAAATGGCGAACTCAGCTTACAACTTGTCCTCTGATAGTCGCCAGAGTGTGAAACTCATTTACGATTTGGAACGGAGTCCGTTAACACTGTTTGGTGTTTCTTACTGTTATAGCCCCGTTTTAGTTAAATTTCAAAAGGCATGAAGCGCTTTACATTTTTGCGCGGGCAGATATCTTTTTGATTTTCTTAGACATATAGATATCAACAAGCTGATATATAAGATTAGATAGATAGATAGATAGATAGATAGATAGATAGATAGATAGATAGATAGATAGATAAGAACAGACCGAGTTAGATAGATAGATAGATAGATAGATAGATAGATAGATAGATAGATAGATAGATAGATAGATAGATAAGAACAGACTGAGATAGATAGATAGATAGATAGATAGATAGATAAGAACAGACTGAGATATATATATATATATATATATATATATATATATAGATAGATAGATAGATAGATAAGAACAGACTGAGATAGATAGATAGATAGATAAGAACAGACTGAGATAGATAGATAGATAGATAGATAGATAGATAGATAAGAACAGACTGAGATAGATAGATAGATAGATAGATAGATAAGAACAGACTGAGATAGATAGATAGATAGATAGATAGATAGATAGATAGATAAGAACAGACTAGATAGATAGATAGATAGATAGATAGATAGATAGATAAGAACAGACTAAGATAGATAGATAGATAGATAGATAGATAGATAGATAGATAGATAGATAGATAGATATGAACAATGTGGCAGAGGCCGAAAGTATGAGAGTACTCAGTGAGAATCGTAATTACTACTAGAAAGTAACAGGTTTTAGCGAGATAAGATTGCTCCTCACGCCGAGATGCCTAAGAATGAAATAGATAGAAAGATAAATAGATAGATAGATACGAACAAACTGGAGTAGATAGATAGATAGATACGAACAGACTGATATATATATATATATATATATATATATATATATATATATATATATATTCGCTTCGTTCTCAAAAAATGAATTGAACACTCTTGGCTAATGGCTTTTGTTTACATCGAGCATATAACACACTAACGTCTGGCTTCCTCCGCTGTGCGCTGATAGCTTAGAGATAGAATCTCCGACTGGTGTCAAATCGGTCAGCTCTCAATTTTGGTTGGAAGCAATCGGATGTCTAACTGTACTGAAGGGCTGTAAAACAGCGAAACAGGACTGTCAGTGAATGACTCTCTCTCTCTCTCTTTCTCTAACTCTCTCTTTATATATACATATATATATCCGAGTGAATATAGAATGAGGAGAAAAAAAAGGAAAAGTTTTTCTCCTTCCAAAACATTAATTTAAAACAGTGCTCGATATATGATGTATAGAGCTGTGAATATTTTTTATAGATTATGTTTTAGAACATGTACATAATTTATTCTATATATATATATATATCCTCTTCTCTACAATCATATGGCTGTTTTAGTGTTTGGACTTCAAACACATCATCGGGAGAAGTAAAGGTTTGGAATCATTCTCTGTTTATATTTGGTTCGTTGTTGTTGTGGGGGCTGGTTGGGGTTATTGGTAATTAAGTGAATGTATTTCTCGTTTTGACCGTTGTAGACTTTTGAAGAATCTGGTGCGTAAGTGTGAAATTGTTGATTAATTGTATTATCTGTTGGAATGTACGTTTTATCGGTCGGTCGGGTATATCTTTTGGTTAGAGTTTCTAAGAGGGCAGCTTGTTGAGTTGTCATTTTTATGGTTGGCTATCGTCTAATTGATTAATGTCTGCTGTTAGTGGACCTAATTCATGTATTCACTTTGATCCTGTGTCTAGGTTTTAACTTTGGGGTTTCTTAGATAGAGGTGCAATTTCACACTTACGCACCAGATTCTTCAAAAGTCTACAACGGCCAAAACGAGAAATACATTCACTTAATTACCAATAACCCCAACCAGCCCCCACAACAACAACGAACCAAATATAAACAGAGAATGATTCCAAACCTTTACTTCTCTCGATGATGTGTTTGAAGTCCAAACACTAAAACAGCCATATGATTGTAGAGAAGAGGATATATATATATATAGAAGAAATTATGTACATGTTCTAAAACATAATCTATAATATATATATATATATATATATATATATATATATATATATATTATACAAGTTTTGTCAATTTATTTTATGTAATTTTTTTATATCGTCTGATAAGTTTACTGGCATTATCGTTGAAAGGGGAAAGAAAATCACAATATTAATACATGCTTTTTATTTCCATCAGAAATTATCAAAGATGACACTTGTGTTAGTTGTAATAAGCAGTTCGCGGACGAACGAAAATCGCTTGTGTCGTCTCATATGACCACGCGAGAGTAGAGGTGAGAAGTATTTAGTATGGAAAGCCATTGAGATAACCAATCGCTTTTGTCATCTATTATAGGCATTTCAGAATGTGTGTGGAGATTTCGTAATTAATTTTCTTCAGGTTAGGTATCAACTGTTTTATGTATATAGCTTCGAGAATTTTTAGTTTTTGTTTATTGTCTTTATGTTTAAGGAGGATTTCGCGGAATTGTGTAAGTGGCCTGGTATGTTGTTTTAAATGTCTAAAGATGTTGGAATTATCGTTTAAATGTAGTGTCAAACGTCGTGAGAGCGAGTTTGTAGTGTGACCAACATAAATATTGTTTAATCCGTTGGAGATACAATCTCCCGAAGGGAACTTGAATTTGTGAACTAGGTTGTTTTTTTTTCTCCGTTGAGAAACGTGTTTTCAATTAGCGCACTAATGTTTTTAGATATTAAAATTCAGTTAGTGCAAACATAATATTTGATTAGTGCGGCAAAACATTCTTAAGTTTAACCATATTTATTGAAGATTTATAATTTTGTAGTTAACGATGTATACATTAGTCGTAATAATCGAGGGATTTCTTTATATATACACATTGATATGAACAGACTAATATATATATATATATATATATATATATATATATATATTAGTCAGAGCTACTATGAACTAATAACGCTGTATCTCTCGGTATCTCACGGATCTTTTATCTCGCGGATCTTTCGATGTCTCTCGATGTCTAACGTTGTCTAACGTCTTGCTTCTATGCAGGAGTATATGAATACTCTAGACGAGGCTATTATCCTTCTAGGAAAAAGGGAATAACCTACAACAATATATATATATATATTGTAACTAAGTTGTTGAACTCGTAGGTTTATTTACCTTTTGTTCGTGCATTTACTTTTATAAAGAGTGCTCGATACAAATGTAGAGCGTTATACTGTAATGATTGTTACAATGTTTTTAAGTTCATAGTATCACTACACAAAAAATTTCTCATGTTTCGAAGCCAGCCCATTATGTTTTGGCTTCATCCTCAGGTGATTTTTTTAGAAATGAGTATTATCCAGTTGAAAACACCGTTTATTTGTGTTCGATTTGTTATTTTGGGGTGTTAGAGGGGTTGGTCTGTATTTTGAGTTCCGTTGACCTTTTTACTGGTCTTAGGGTTAAGTGTTTGTTTTTGGCAGAGTTCATGATAGGTTAATCTATTAATCTTGAAAGGGCTGGTGCTGCTGGCGCCTTTGGTTTAGGGGTTGGTAGGTGTTGTTTTGTTTTGGGGTTAGTTTCTCCTTAATTTAATGTATGTTATTTTGTATTGGGGTGTGTGCTTTTTCTTTCTTTTTATTTTTTTGTTTTTTATAGATTATATTTTTTTTTATAAAATATATCTTTCATTAAAATGTATAGGGGTTGGTAGGTGTTGTTTTGTTTTGGGGTTGGTTTCTCCTTAATTTAATGTATGTTATTTTGTATTGGGGTGTGTGCTTCTTTTTGTTTTTTTATTTTTTTGTTTTTTATAGAATATACTTTTTATAAAATATATCTTTCATAAAAATATTTTATAATATTCCATAATATTAAGCTATTTTATAATATTATAAAATATAATATTTTATAATATTTAAGAAATATATTTCTTTTATAAAATCTATCCTTTATACAACATATTTTATAAATATAAAGTATATTTTTTTATTTATTTATCTACTATTCTGTTGCAACTGCATTATTTTTGTTGGTATTGTATAGGGTTTGTTTTCTTTTGTGGGGGGTTCTGGTTGGGTATTTTTTTGTTTACTTAATAACATAATATATATATATATATATATATATATATATATATATATATATATATATATATGTAGCACCTAATGAGCCAGGCAAACCTACCTAGGTTTCACCTGAACGGATAGTCAGGGAAAGCTGGTTTCCTGACGATCCGTTTTGGTGAAACCTAGGTAAGTTCGTCTGGCTCATTAGGTGCTATTTAGTTTGCTCTATGTTTGTATTGATTCCTCGTGTCGGTTTTTTTCTTTGGGCTTCGCGCTGATTTCGATCCGAATACTTTTGACTGACTTTCATACTCTAAGCTCTTTCACTTTTTTTTTTATAACCATTTTTCTCTTCATACGATAGTTTTCTAGGAAGGTTTTCGAGATGAGTATAATTATAATCTCGTTTATATATATATATATATATATATATATATATATATATATATATATATATATATCCACAGGGTGTCCATAAATTTCGTATGCACTTTAAAAAATTTATAAGTTTATTTGTATTTGTAATAGAAATAATCTGTAAAGAAATGTTATAAAGTTTGATGAACCTAGTTTTAAGTTTAGTTATTGAATAATTCTTTACCACAAAATTTGCTACAATTTTTAGATAATTAAAAAAATATTTTCTTTTTTTCAGAATCAGTTTGATCCATGGCTTCAACTAACAGGTGAAAACAATTATGTATGCAACCAAACCTAGTCCACTGGAAGATTTGAAAGCTAAAAAAAAAAAAATCTAATGTGATTTCAGGTATTACTGTAAATCAGTTGGCAAATGTTTTCCGTGAACTGCAAAATCGTATTACCCTTTGTATAGCTAATGATGGAGGACATGTGGAAACTTAGATAAAATTTCAATAAGACCTTAAAAAATATAGATTTACTTCCTTCTAATCCTGTTTAGAAATTATTTCTATCGCAAATATAAATAAAGTTATAATTGTTTAAAGTGCACACGATCTTTATTGACACCCTGTATATACTGTTGAACTTTATTAATCTTTTGCCACTAGGTTGTTGTTTTTCAGTCGTTATTATAAAAAAATGTATTTTGGCAAGCGGGTTATTTATCGTAAAGTGCTTGGTATCGGTGTGGACATAGAGCGTTCATAGGTTTAATGCAAAAATTTGTCACTTTAACTGTGCAGGTTGATGCCGACTTGAAAGTTCAGTGAGGACACCGTTAAATAGTCATTCAATTAGGCTGGGATTTTTCAGTTTGCCATTTTAAAACTCTTGCAATCAGCACCATCAATTGACAAGAAGTATTGAATCAAAAAAGCTATGTCAGAACATTTTTTTTAAATAATCATATCGTCCCAAGCAAGGCATTTTACCGCCACTGTTTTGAAGGGGGTTACATAGGAGGAAAGTTATGAGAAAGAGTGACAGCACATAGGAGGTGTCAGGAAGTGGATAAAAGAAGGATAATTAATAAAATAAATGAACAAGGTCGGACACGCCTGGAGAGTTACGAAGAATGTCTTTATATATATATATATATATATATATATATATATATATATATATATATATATATATATAAACAATGTCTTTCTTTTCCCAAGAAAACAGTTGTCGAAAATGATATTTACAACGGAGAGAGAAAGTTCGCCAAAAGCATCATAGCTTCTAACCCTTAATAAAAAAAAGTTTAGTTTCGTTAGCGTTAAAGTAAACAGATCTCTTCACAGTTCACCAAAGTCTTTTCACGTATTTCATTAAAGTCTTTTTCATTAATTATCTATAATCAGGTTTGTCAATTTTCTATGTAACTTCTAAAACAGCAAAGTCGGGTTCTTGACGGAATCTGACGGAAGGTGCCGAATCGGAGGCGCTGGCGGGGTATGTGGTGGTGCTGGCGGCGGTGGCTCTCTGCCCAAAAATCTCTTCAAAAACTCCGACTCAAGCTGAACTTTTCTTTTCGAGCATCTATTTTTATAACCACTTTCGATCCTCTCTGGGAATCCGGCCGGCTCACAGCCTTCGGCCAATGAAATCGGTTTCCGCCCACTCTATTGTCGGAAATTTTTAGCTCAAAGAATGAGATTTTGTCAACTCATATTGGAGCTCGATTCTATTCGGGTTCTCACGGACCCTGTGTCCACCAGCGGCCTTGGCCTTCGGGTTAACTTATCAAATCAGTCTGACACTTGTTTTGTCTACGCGTTTTCAGATTAGCGGAATCGACATTTCAACTTCAAAAGAAGAGAAATTTATATGAACATGAAAGGAGCGAAATTTACACAAACATGAAAGAAGAGAAATGTATATTTTTCCAAAATAATTAGATTTTATGCTCCCGGATTTTAGAAGTACTTGAAAAATAGTAAAATTATTTTTTTCTAAGCTCACATCGCGAGACGCAATAGAACTCTAATAACATTGCCAGTGTCGATTTCTCTCTCCGTTGTTGTAAACCAACCAAAAGAAAGTATCCCCGCGGGAGAAGGGAAAGTATCCCTGCGGGAGATAGTGTCACACAAGAACCACTAGGTGGATAGCAGGGGCACCCGACCAGATAAGGCAGCAGTAGTCAATGCACGAGCGGTTGGTAGATTTATATATGTGCAAGATTATTTCAGACGGGAAATACTTCCCGGCCCTACACAGAGAACCGACTTTCTTAGTAGCGGATTTAGCTATCGATTCTATATAGTCATTCCACTTGAGGTCTGTTGTGAGAGTTAACCCGAAGAGGCACAGTGTTTTGCTTTCAGGGAGACTAGCCTGATCCATGCTAATGGGGAGTAGGAGCGATTGTATGGAATGGTTAATAGATAGCAGCTTCGTTTTGGAATAATTAAATTCACAAGCCATTTCTTACTCCAGTTCGGCACGGATTAAAAATTTTATATTATATTTATTATATGTTATAAATTCTAAATAAATATTATTTGCTTTAATCTGTATTGAGCACTGTTTTAAGAGTTTTCATTGCTTTTTGTATCGGAATTTTATTCTATCCATACCAACTCTACGCGTTGTTCATTAAGCAATGAATTTGAGCACTCTCGGATACTGTCGTATGTTTACATTGTGCATACAACAAGCTAAAATCATCCATCTTTCATCGAGCGCCCACAGCTCAGAGGTAGACTCGCTGACTGTTGTTAAATCGGTATATGTACATATACAAACATGCAAATATATCGCGCTTGTTTACATTATTTACATAACATTCAAAAATTTGTCTCTTCTCTGTGCGCCGTAGAATCCCAACTGATGTCAAATCGGTCGAGTTTCGATTCCGGCTTGAAGCAAACGAATATTTAGCCGCACTAATGAGTTGTGATGTCATGTATGTGGATGACTATATATATATATATATATATGCTGCATGCAGATGACTACACCCTCGATGGTTGATTCAGAATTCTGGGGAAATGGTAGACTTTAAAAACAGCAGCGCTATTTACGCATCATTCTTCAGCAATGAATTGAACACTCTTGGTTACTGGCGTTTGTTTACATTGAGTATATAACACACTAAAATCTGCCTTCCTCCGTCGTGCGCCGTTAACTTAAAGGTAGAATCTTTGACTGATGTCAAATCGGTTGATTTTCAATCCCGGCTGGAAGCAATCGGATGTCTAACCGTATTGATAAACTGTGATGCAGCAGGATTGTATGCTTATGATTGTATATTTATATAAAGAGAGAACAAGAGAAAAAACACGAAAAGACTGATATATATGTGTGTGTGTGTGTGTGTGTGTGTGTGTGTGTGTGTGTGCGTGTATATATATATATATATATATATATATAATATTAACTATAGCAACAACAATACCAATATTAAGAGAACTAACTCTACCAAAACTAGTATCAATCAAGCTATAATTTAAATCGTCTTGTACAACCCACCGAGAAGAAACTCGGAGGGAAAAAAAAGGGGAAGCAAAAAAAGAAACAAACGAAGTACATGAACAAAAAGTCAAGCACTCGTAAGAAAGAAAAAAAACCAAGACGAAAACCCTAACACTAAAGCGCTCAATACGAAAGTAGAGCAAACAAAGACAGAAAATCTAAGCAACAGCCAACAACCGACCAGCCAATTTCCCTGACGAACCGTTAGGCGAAGCCGTGGTCGGTTGTTGGCTCTTACATAGATTTTCTGTTTCTGTATATATATATATATAAATTAAAAAAGGATTAATTCAATGATGTTGGATGATCATTTATATTTGCTCTGTAATATTTTATTACATGGAGCTCTCTTCCTGTATCATTTTTGTAATATTAAAATAAAATTTTTAATATTAATTAGGATCGGGTTTTTGGAATTTACCTTCCGGCTTTATTCGCTTGGATTAAAGTATCTGAATTAATATATATATATATATATATATATATATATATATAAGTCAATTAGATCCGCAAATAAAATGTGAACTCATAGGCAAAGCTAGGACCCCTAATAGCTTATGAGATAGGTGTAATCTATGCTTGACAGAAAAAAATTAAAATTTTAAAATTTCGAGACGAAAATGTTCTCCTTAACAAACGAAGTGAGATCATAAGTATGTGTCGGCATAGAAATAAATATAAGTTACAATAATTAGGAATATAAATTACAATCATTATTCTATTCCCTCAGTTAGTCCCGATAAAAAAATTGCCAAATTTTTTTTTAGTTGATCTCGCAGTTACCTCCACACCAGTTAACCCTACCTCCCACTACTAGAAAGAATTACTACTGGCTCCGTACCCCTGCCTAACCCAAAGAATAACCAATACATCCCAACTTTTTCCTTTACCTAAACTAACTTCTGGGCTTACATATTTCATCATTCTCTGTTTATAAGGGGTCAAAGAATGCATGCCTTAAAGTGAGATGTTGAAAACGGCTATTTCCCCACTAAGTTTTATCTGAATTTACAGAGAAATAAAGGTATATATATATATATATATATATATATATATATATATATATATATATATAAGAATAAATCTAACTTAGAGCCAACAGACCTACCTAGGTTTCACCTAACGGATCGTCAGGGCAGAGCCGACTTGCCCTGACGATCCGTTAGGTGAAACCTAGGTAAGTCCGTTGGCTCTGAGTTAGAATTAGTCTTATTTGTTTGCTCTACTTTGTATTGAGGGCTTTAGTGTTAGGGTTCTCGTCTCGGTTTTTTTTTTCTTTTCAACGAGTATTTTGACGTATGTTCAAATACTTAGTTTGTTTCTTTTTTTATTTCCCCTTTTTCCCCTCCGCGTTAATATTCGGTGGGTTTTTCGGGACGGATTGAAATATATTACAAAAATTATTAATATTGTTATTATTATTATTGTTATAATTATATATATATATATATTGTTCAGTTGTGATAAAGTTTAGCACCAAGATTGTTTTTTTAGTAGTTCTATCGATAAAAGTGTTATATAGAACTTCTTGTATATGCCGCTTCGTCGACAAAAATATACTGCAACTGAAAATTATGATTATTTACTCTTAGGTAAAATGACAGTCCTTTTCTCTAATAAAATGGCTGACAGCAACACTTGATATATATAAATGAAAATGCATGACATATTTTTACCCTCTACTTCGGTAACCTTTTTTTCTGGAGTAGGAGGCCTGGGTCAGAGAATCAACACACATGCATCGATGGCAGCGGGCGCTGCGTCCGGCTTCCATTTGTCTCTCCTTGTGTTCTGATCTCAACTACTGACTACAAAACTGCTAGGCTACTGCTGTCTGATCTCACTTAAATAAGCGTGCCTCACTTGAACCTTTTACTTGGCTTTCACCTGCCTAAAATTGGTTGGGGGCGATATCGAAGTTAAGGACTGGAAGGGTTCTAAAAATATTTCCACGTTTTAGAATGACTTTATCTCTTCCTTCACACCACTTTTTCTGGCTATTATTTCATCTACTATCATGTCAAATTTGTTTCATCTTCCAATTCTAATTCTTTTACTGTCTTTTACTGCATTCGTTTCCTACCATCGTTTGCTGCATTCGAAAGAACAGTTACCCGCTATCTTTACGGTCAGGCTCTTGACAAAACTGCAAAAAGTATGCTGCTCCATCTTAGTTTTTTTTTTAAGAAGCTCGGTTCACTATGCAGGGCCAGGAAATTTTTCCCGTCTAAGTTCATCCTGCACATATATATATCTATCATCCGCCCGTTTATTGAATACTGCTGCCAAATATGTTCGGGTGCCCCTGCTATTCACCTCGGGGTTCTTGACAAAATCCATCGTAAAATCTGTAATGTGATCGATATCAACTTGGCAGCTCGGCTGCAGTCGCTATCTCACCGGCGTGACGTGGTTTCCCTGTTCCTCTTCTATAAATATTATCATGGCTTCTGCTCTAATGAACTTAGATCACTGGTGCCACCCAGTATGAATTTATACGGGCTACTAGATTAGCAACTAGTTCTCACCCTTTTACAGTGAAACCGATAAAATGTAACCGCAATTTCTACACTAACAGCTTCTTTTCTCGCACCTTCCGTCTGTGGAATTCCCTTCCATATACTTGCTTCCCCAACAGTTACAATCTCCAAAAATTAAATGTAAGGTCAATAGACCACTCCTATCTCACTAAATCACATCCATTCTCTCAAGCTCTTTTTTCATCTACTCCCCCCCCATCCTCGGTATTCTTATCCGTCTATTACTCTCCTCTTGACATTTCCTATAACTAACCCTTCTTTCTCATCACTTTACCCTATGTAACCCCCTGCGCAACAGTGGCAGTAGAATGCCTCGCTTGGGGTGAGATGATTTAAAAAGAAAAAGAAAACATCTAGAAAAAATCTAGCAAATTGTTAATAATAAATACAAGAACAGAGAACAGATAGGCAAACGGAAAATTCACCTACCTTAACTCTATGACTCTATCACAATTGTCTAGTCATTTTTTGTGCCGTGGTAATCAAGGTTGATCAATCTGTTATTTTTTCCAAACAAAGAAAAAAAAAGAAGCTAATCACAGTGCAACCAAAACGATATTTAATGTTCTATGCCACTTCCGGTAAATGCCGCTTCGTCGACGAAAATAAACTGCGACCCAAAATTTTAATTATCTTTTCACAGGCAAAATGATGATTTTTTCTCTAATAAAATGAATGACAGCAACACTTGATATAAACAAAAAAAATGCACAACGTATTTTTATTCGTTGGCTGTGGAGTAGGATGCCTGGTTGGAGAGTTAGAACATGCGAATCGAGGGCAGCAAGCGCTGTGCCTAGAATGCCTGGTTGGAGAGTCAGAACATGCGAATCGAGGGCAGCAGGCGCTGTGCTTAGGATGCCTGGTTGGAGAGTTAGAATATGCGAATCGAGGGCAGCAGGCGCTGTGCTTAGGATGCCTGGTTGGAGAGTTAGAACATGCGAATCGAGGGCAGCAGGCGCTGTGCCTAGGATGCCTGGTTGGAGAGTCAGAACATGCGAATCGAGGGCAGCAGGCGCTGTGCCTAGGATGCCTGGTTGGAGAGTTAGAATATGCGAATCGAGGGCAGCAGGCGCTGTGCTTAGGATGCCTGGTTGGAGAGTTAGAACATGCTAATCGAGGGCAGCAGGCGCTGTGCTTAGGATGCCTGGTTGGAGAGTTAGAACGTGCGAATCGAGGGCAGCAGGCGCTGTGCCTAGGATGCCTGGTTGGAGAGTCAGAACGTGCGAATCGAGGGCAGCAGGTGCTGTGCTTAGGATGCCTGGTTAGAGAGTTAGAACATGCGAATCGAGGGCAGCAGGCGCTGTGCTTAGGATGCCTGGTTGGAGAGTTAGAACATGCGAATCGAGGGCAGCAGGCGCTGTGCTTAGGATGCCTGGTTGGAGAGTTAGAACGTGCGAATCGAGGGCAGCAGGCGCAGTGCCTAGGATGCCTGGTTGGAGAGTCAGAACGTGCGAATCGAGGGCAGCAGGCGCTGTGCTTAGGATGCCTGGTTGGAGAGTTAGAACATGCGAATCGAGGGCAGCAGGCGCTGTGCCTAGGATGCCTGGTTGGAGAGTTAGAACATGCGAATCGAGGGCAGCAGGCGCTGTGCTTAGGATGCCTGGTTGGAGAGTTAGAACATGCGAATCGAGGGCAGCAGGCGCTGTGCCTAGGATGCCTGGTTGGAGAGTTAGAACATGCGAATCGAGGGCAGCAGGCGCTGTGCCTAGGATGCCTGGTTGGAGTGTCAGAACATGCGAATCGAGGGCAGCAGGCGCTGTGCCCGTCTTACTCTGTTTCTCCTTGTGTTCTGATCTCAACATCTAGACTGCTGCTGTGTGATCTTACTTAAACAGGCGTGCCTCGTTTGACACCTGCTTCTTTTGTTGCACTCTGTCACACCTCGGGTGCAAAAATTTCTGACCTCGACCCTTGTCTTCGTCAGAGAACAACTCAGTTTTCCACTTGAATTTTCATACTTGATGATATCCTAAAACAACAGTTTTTTTTAAACATCTTGCACTGCAAATAAAATTTTAGATGAAATTTTATATTGGCATAAACGAATATATAACACAAGCCGACGTCGAGGTTATGATGTCTTCATTCATCGGGGATCAGTTTCTTGTCTCCCATTTTTTATTCTTATTTATATAGAGCTTGGAGTGCATGGCGAGAAAAAGGTCAAATCAATAAAAGAAGTAAGTATAACAACAACAAAAACAAACAGGTCATCCTAAATGACAAAAACAAACTAACTAAAAAAGAAATCAAGAAGATACCCATTAACGGGTACATTAAAAAGCAAAAAAAAACAAAAAAAAAAACATTAAAAAAATCTGAAACCTGCAGAAAAAATAAAAAAAAATAAAGAAAACCAAATAAGACAAGTCCCACAAAATATCAGATCACCCCGAATTTCATATAAATAAGAAAAAAACAAAAACAAAAAAAAACAAAAACAACAAAAGACAAAAAACAAAAAAAACAAAAACAAAATACAAAACAGGGAAACAACAAAAAACCTAGCTCCGATGATTGAAGCCATCATAACGTTGTCCTAACGAAATTTTCGAAGTCGGTATGAATCTGCTCAGCCAAAGTGACAAATGCTTTTTGCATTAAACCTTTCTCTCTCTCTCTCTCTCTCTCTCTCTCTCTATATATATATATATATATATATATATATATATATATTGTGTGCATTTTGGCAGTATTTTTTCATTAATTTCGTTGAACAATATAGACAAATTTTGTCTATTTATTTTGTGTAGGATCCTTTCGTATAATCTGATAAGCTTGATAGTGCTATCGTTAAAAGTAATTGTTGATTTTTTTATCGGCTCTGAGCTTTCGGCTAACATAAGCCATTATACAAAAATGGACATTTAACATATAGTGAACATAGAACATTTAACTTATTAACAAAGTGGAATTAAACAAAGAAAATTAAACCAAAGAGACAAGTCCATTTTTAACGTGGCGGATGGCCGCAGACAGTGACAAAATGGTGGTGGTGTGGTTCTTGGTCACATGACGGTATAGTGGTATGAAGGGATTAGTCTGCGAGTTACTACTACTATGGGTAGAGGGGGTGAGCATAGTAACTATGATCTCTCCCGTCGATTAGAGGCATTGGAGTATGTTAGTAGGGATATCGAAATTTATTTTATTTAGGCTAGGTTTAAGCTGTTTGATGTAGATAGCTTCTAGAATTTTGAGTTTTTGTTTATTATTTTCTTGTCTAAGTATACATGTATTTTCAACAAGCGTTTTTTCTGAGAAGTGGGCGTTGATAGCCGTGGTGTTTTAAATGTCGGAATATGTTTAAATTGTCATTGAAGTGTAATGTAAGCCGCCGTGAGAGCGAGTTGATAGTATGGCCAATTTAGATATTATTTGGTTTGTTAGAGATACATTCTTGAAAGGGGCATTTGAATTTATAAACTACATTGTTTTTTTTGCAAATCGCTAACGGTAGGGGAGGAGTCGTTGCGGACGATTGAATTGGATGTAGTAGATTTAGTGTAATATATGTTAAACTTAATTTCTTTGTTAGGGTCATTCGGAGAGATAGTAGTGTTTATGAGTTTTTTTAGGATATTTTCGTCTAGTTGGTAGTTGGAGTGCATTTGGCTACGATATAAGAGAGTGATATGTTTTGGATTTGTTGGGCTAGTACCATGTGTTGTTTTTTCTGTGTTAAGGTTTTTAAGAAAATGTCGTATTTGTTCATCAACTATGTAATTGGGAAAATTATTGTTGATGAATGTCTGTTTTATGTTTTTAAGTTCGCTGTGGAAGATCAGTTTTGTAGACGAATTGGTTTTTGCACGATGTAGTAGATTTTTTATAATGACTATTTTGTAATAGTGGGGGCATTCGCTAATATAATTGAGTGTGGAGGGATTTTTGTTAGTGGGTTTTTATACGGTGAGATAGTGAATTTATTTAAGTTTAGATTTTAGTTGGTGTGTCGGGTTCTTGTTAAGTTTTTTTTAAATTTTGTGTGGTCATGGAGTATGTGGTTGAGTTTTGTGTTGTAATCTGATTTGTTAAGTACGACAAAAATGTTAGCCTTGTCGGCTTTTTTACAATTATGTGAGGGTGGTTGCGTAGTTTGTGCGCAGCACTTCTTAGTTGTTTGGATAGAATATTTGAGAAGCTTCGGCTTGTGTCATGGCGATCCTTGAGTGCCTCAGCGTTAAGTAGGTCTTTTAGTTCGGGTTTAGTTGTTATAAGTTTTTCGACTTGTAGTTTAGTGAAGCTTTGATAGAGCGTTTCGATTTCAATTTTTTTTTTAGTGAGCTGGGTGTACTTACGACATTTTCTTAAAAACCTTAAGTCTGTGAGTCTGTGTGTGACTGTTCCCTCTGCACGCCTACATTTTATAAGCTAGGCCATTCAAACTTTCTAGGGACACATATCTACAGGGAAGCCAGGTCGACACATACTTTTTGAGTTTAAGTTCAGCAAATTTTCTCTCTCGCACTTTTTGGCCAATGGAGCCGATTGTTTACATTTGCTCCGTAAAACATCTAAGATCTAAGATGGTTGCTAAATTTCGTAACAGAAATCAAATCACACGTGTCAAACGCGACTAAAATATGTTTTTATTAAAAAAAAAAGGTGAGACTTTATATTTAATATTTATTCCGACTTTTTAAAAATTCATTTGGTCAACAAAAATGTGAATCTTTTTCCCGTAATTTTGAAACAAAAAAAATATTTAAAAATAATTTTTTTTTCAAACAAAAACAAAATATGTAAGAAAAAATGCCAATGGTTAATTTAATTATTTAAGTCTCTTTTTTTTCAGATTTAATATTTCATACTTCAGAAAATAAAATTAAAAAAAGTAAAGCTTTTTTTTCGCTAAATATTTCATGCAGGAAATCAACTGTCTGTTATTCGTGTGGCATTAATGTAACATTTTCCTCTAAAATTAAATGTCGCACCAACATTAAATGCCTTCTTCTTAATGCTGAAAATGGTTACTAACAGCCTCAGCTCTCTTTTCGAACTTTCAATAAATGATTTCTCTCTACTCCTCTCATTGGCATCTTCTACGACTGAAATGTTCTGAGTTGCACGGACAACGCCGGGCTATGATGCTAGTAATAACTATATTTCTATAAAAGCTCTACTTCTGTATTGAGCATAAAAAAAATACAATTATCAAACTGTGGAATATATATTTACATTAGCTTCTACCATTAATTTTGTTATATATATAGTGTAATAGTTATTACAATAGTTTATAAAAGTATAGTATCACTACACAAACATGTTCATGCTTCGGAGCGGAACCGCTCCTCTTCGGGTGATGTGTGGAACTGAAAATAAATGGTGAAAACCATTTTTTTTTTTGAGAATGTGAGATGTTAGTGGTAGTTGTAGAGAATTGGAGTTTGTAGTGTCTAAACTAGTCCATCAGCAGTTTGTAACCATAGAGATACACATTTGGATTAGGAGAGGATGCAGAATTGCTAAACTTTGGAGAGGTCATAATTTTCTCTGGGTAAATTATATAGTGGGATCTTAGATAATTTAAATAGACAATTTTTATTTGACTACTATCTATGAGTACATGGAATAACTTCCTATCCCATGTACTCCTATATTTGAGAATTTTTGGGTAGTGATAATTTGTTTTTATAAACCATTGTAACAACTATTACAATATAAAGCTCCACTCAGTATCGAGCACTCTTTAAATGCTTGGACAGTGGCTTTAAATCTACGTGTTCTCTTACTTTCTTACAATATATATATATATATTATATATATATATATACTGACTATATATATATATATATATATATATATATAGTACTGTGCAAAAGTATTAGGACAGGAAATATTTTATCTTTTATGAGGCATATTCACAGGAAATAAACAATTTAATTAAAGTAATTTTATTTGATTTACTCAACAAATGTTTTAGCAAGAAAAAATACTTTTTACAAAATAAATTTAATATTTGGTAGAATAGTCTTTTGCTTTGATCACAACCTTCATTCTGTCAGGCATTGACATCACAAGCTTCTTCAATGTATCTAATGGTATCTCCTGCCAAGCAGCTTGTATTTGTTCCCAAAGTGTGTTTTCCAAAGTAACATTAGATTTATCAATTTTTTTTATCCAAAATATCCCATAGATGGTCAATAGAGTAGTTTCAAAATAACTTGTTTAATAGAAAATTAAAAAAAATGTTTTTTATACCTAGTTTTAAATAATCAATATTTATTAGCAATTTACTTGGCTTTTCACCCTGTATTTGAATTTCAGTGAGGTTTTTTAGGAAAATCACCTTTGTCCTAATACTTTTGCACACTACTGGTAGTGTGCAAAAGTGTTAGTACAGGGGTGATTTTAAACTTTATTTTGATGCCTCATTAAATAAAAATAGTATTGCACACACACACACACACACACACACACACACACACACACACACACACACACACATATATATATATATATATATATATATGTATATGTTTAAAGAGATATATATGAATTTGATTAATGCATTTTTGATTAGTGCGCTGAAATTTTTATACTAAAATTCGATTAGTGCAGGCATAATACTTTCTATACGGGGAAACATTCTTCAGTTTAATGAGTATTTGAAAACTGATATTTTTATAGTTACCGATGTAGACATTTACTTCAGTTACAGGAATACTATTAACCATCTGAAATTGAAAATCAACAAACTAATTACAGCCAACAACGCAGAAATTAAAATTTCCCAAAATGATTGGTGACTACAAAACATGGATATATTAACGAAACCATAAAAACTCATAGACCTAGCTTCCCTCTCCGTTCCATCATATCCAACATTCCAACTCCTGTATATTAGCTAAACAAAATCATTAACCAACTCAATACATCGTACATGCCTTGTAATTACAACATAAAATCAACTCTTGAACTCATTCAAATCTTAAAAACACAAAACCTAATAATGTAACCACTGTCTCAATTGATACCAATAGTTTATTTACCAATGTGCTAGATGTGCGTTGTCGGAACAAAAAACCGGGGGAGCCGAGTTCGAATTCCAGTTGAATCCATTGTATTCACTTACGCGCAAATACCCTTGGGAAAGGTATTAATCCGTCTCTTCCTTCCAGTTATGGGTTAAATAACAGGACAGATTGGGTTCTATAGCCTTGGTCGGCAACTAGTCTACCGCAGAAAGCAATGGCAATCTAATGCGGGATAATCTTCTGCCCAGTCAGTCATGTCTCTTTCGAGACATGATCGCCCAAGCGTGTATCACGTATGGCACTTAACTGACTGACTGACCTGCTAGATATTTACAACAATCCATCTATCTATCTATTAAAAATTAGACCTAATATGCTTTGGAAACTAATCTTAACTTGTACAAGTGAGTTCCACTTCTATGACCATCAAAACAATGTATGCGTACAACCTTGTGGTGTCTCCATGGGTCTGGGTCCAACATTTGCTAACGTTTACATGGTTACCTAAGATATGTTGATTATATTCTAATCTTCGTTGAATACCTGGATGAAATACAATAATTACAAAAATCTTAAAAACTCTTTCCTTTACTTCTCAAATAAACTTAACAAAAATAATAAAATTCCTTATATTGATAGACACCAATAACAATACATTTACTGCCACTTCATATAAAAATCCTACAAGTACAAATTCGTGCAGTATCAACTATAAAAGCGAATGTTCTCGCTACTACATAAACGATTATACAAAATTTAATAAGCCACGCAAAAGTTGACAAGATTAAAAAGATTTTCTAATCTGAATTTAAAAAAAAATGTAAACAAAATGTCATTAATAATGATTTTCCTAATTACATCTTTGATGAAGAAATTAGAAAACTATTAGAAATATTAACATCAATAAAAAAGTACGTAATAAAAACTATTAGAAATATTAACATAAAAAGTACGTAATAAAAACTATTAGAAATATTAACATAAAAAGTACGTAATAAAAACTATTAGAAATATTAACATAAAAAGTACGTAATAAAAACTATTAGAAATATTAACATAAAAAGTACGTAATAAAAACTATTAGAAATATTAACATAAAAAGTACGTAATAAAAACTATTAGAAATATTAACATAAAAAGTACGTAATAAAAACTATTAGAAATATTAACATAAAAAGTACGTAATACATCCTTAAACAGCCATAGACATAATAACCTTTTATATCGTAATCAAATGAATTTTAACTATAAACAAAATGAGAAAATGTTGAATCCTCTCTCATAAGTTCTAATATATTCTCCAGTAAAAAAATTAAACTTACCATATACTATACTAAATTTGATACAACCAACTGAATCATTCGAAATAAGTACTTCTCACCAACTCGCGTTATTCAAAATAATAATGTATATCAATTTAAATGTTCTTTGGGCGATTGTATCCCTGGCAAAAAAGCAAATATATCTGTTGGTCACACAACAGCAATGCTATCAAGAAGGTTTACATTACATATGTTCGATTCATCATCGATTTCCCAACATTTAAATGAACATTCTTGTCTACAGTAACGATGTTAATTAAAAATCCATGCATACTCCCCTATGAAAGTAATAAACAAAAACTTTAAATTCTTGAAGACATCTTTATTAAAAAATTAAAACCAACACGAAAAGAAAAGAGACATGAGTATAGCAAATATTTTCTATATTCTGCCTATAACAATGTCTTTAAATTATCCAAGAAGTAATTTTTGGAAAAAAAAACACAATAGTTTAAAACATGTAAACTGTGAATGTTATAGAAATTAAAACTTAGCTTCCTTGCATCATATAATTTTGAAATCAGTGTCGCATTCAAAAACTCGTTTCGGTTAAACCACGAAATATTTATACATGACAACTTTTATAACGGACAAATGTATACATTATGTCTTAACAATTAGCCACTTGAAGATAATTTTAGATAAGATTGAAAGTACTTGAGAAAATAAAACTAATGAAAATATATGCTAAGACTTTCTTGCTGTTTTTAATTGCCATACCAGGAAAATTATTCGTGACTTAGAGAGGATTAAAATAAAAATGTATAGACATTATATACCTAAATTATTTAATCAAGCATTTTATTTCTGCTCGCAATGAATGCAAGCGGGTCCTAAATAATGCTAGGGAATTGTTTGCTAATAGAATGAAGCAGCGCATATCATCCCGCAAGATTAGCTCTAAGGACTACTGGCGGCTCTACAAAAATGTGCTAAACAACAGCAAACCTTCGATCCCTCTACTACTGGATGCTTTTCCCGCAAATTTTCTTACAACACCACAGTTAACTCATCTGGAGTACGCACACTCGACTTTCCTCCTAGAACTGAGGCCCAAATGAGCAATATATACTTAATCCCCTCTCTGGTCTCTAACATTATTTCTAAGTTTGACTCCCATAAAACCAGTGGATATGATGGTATTCCAGTATCGTTACTGAGAAATGTTCCCTGAACTCTCTCTTGTCCTCTTCAAATTCTATAACTATTGACTTGCTACTTCTTGCAGCCTCTTACCGCTTCTTGGTAAAGTGTTCAAGGCTATTATTAATGCTGAAATGATTCATCATCTCACATCCAACAAATTATTTTCTGACAGCTAATATGGTTTCCGCTTCGCCAGGTCTAATGCTGATGTGCTTCAGGCTAGCACCGAGTACATATATCAGACCCTTGATAAGAACAGCGAAGCCCGGGCTGTTGCCCTGGATATCTGGAAAGCGTTTGATAGGGTTTGGCATGCTGGCTTTATATATCTCACTTAGCCGATTTCAAGTGGTATGAATACAATGAATCAATAGCTAAGAAGTTTTGGTTACTGTGCTGAGCCAGGAAGAATCGATCTTGTACATTTATAAATCTATCATTCGTCCATGCATTGAATAGTGTTGCCATATCTGGTCGGGTGGACTGGCAGAGCCGCCGGTAGTCCTTAGAGCCAATCTTGCGGGATGCTATGCGCTGCTTCATTCTATTAGCAAACAACTTCCTAGCATTATTTAAGACCCGCTTGCAGTCATTGCGGGCAGAAACAAAATGCTTGATCTTCATCTCGGGGTTCTTGCCAAAATCCAAGGAAGGCTCTGCGTTGTAATTAGTATCGATTTGGCTGGTCGCCTGCAGGCACTTTCTCACTAACGGAATGCAGCTTTTCTCTGTCCTTTCTACAAGTATTTTCATGGCTTATGCTCTGATGAGATTTATTTCCTGATGCACCGACCTCATGAGTTTATCCCCGCAGCTAAATTGGCAAGCAAGTATCACCCTTTTTACCGTCAATATAGGCAAACGTAACCGCTAATTCTACTCTAGTAGTTCCTTACCTCACACTTATTTGCGGTATTGCCTTTCCTATGCTTGCTTCCCTGATAGATACAATCTCTAAAAGTTTAAATTCAAATCAGTTGCCATCTTCTATTCCCGTGACTCCCATCTCTATTTTATCCTTAAGCATCACCTGTACTGTTTTCTTTTCTGTTTTTCCACTCCTTCTATGGTAACCCTCTTCTCCCCAGTGGCAGTACTCTCTTGCTTGGGGTCAAAAAATATTATTAAAAAAAGCATAAATAAACATATACTGCGTAAATATACACCACAGATTGATAGATATGAATAGACAAATATATATATCAGTGTTTACAGTGTATATAACAGGCTTCCTCATAGCTCAGGAGTAGAATCGCCGACTGATGTGTTTCAGTCCTGACTAAAAGCAATCGGATGTCTAACCGTAACGGTGAGCTGTGAGACAGCGAAACAGATCTGTCTGCGGATGACTATATATTTATATATTCTAATTTTGAAAGTTAGCCAATTACGCTATGTTAGTTTCAACATTTCAGGCGTTATATATAAGCTGATCATTTAACGCTTTTTCGAATGCATGACAGGAACTTCCAGAACGCATAACCGGAAGTTTAGAGTCAGGGATGAGATGAACAACAATTTTAAATATTTTCTTCCGGGTTTGTACGATTCTAAATATATTTTCTGAGGAGTTTATATCTGGACATTACTTCAGAACTTTCATTTAGTAACCTTTCTAAATCTATGGATAACTTCTTTTTAATAGCACAATCTGCAGACATCACCACCGTGGGAGAGCTGACCCTTTTAATATGCTCCAAGCTGCATAACGGTCTTTGCCGTTGTTTTCTTTTAATTTCCGTGGTAAGTAAGTTTGGTACAAGTTTTAAGGCTTTCTAGTTTGAATGTTGATTTATGATTATGTCAACGTTTTTTAAAATGGCCTTCAGTACATCCTACTTATAGTTTTCTCTGACCATTTTTATCTTGTACTTCTGCTTTGTAAATAACTCCTGTTTTACAAACTCCGTCAAGTCGGCATTTGAAAGTTTGCTAAATGAAAGGTCTGAAGTAGTGTTCAAATGTAAAATATATTTATCTCAGATTGAGCACTCTGAAGGAGTGGGAGACTTTGTAAACAGTAGCTACTCCGGCATTTACGCACCGCTCATTCGATAATGAATTGGAGCACTCTAGCTATTGGGCGTGTTTATACGCGCTAAAAAGCCTGCTTTTTTTTCTACCTGATATTTTTCGACGCTGATTCGGTCGGGTTTCAATCCTGGCTTAGGAAGCGACCATACTGTCTGCGGATAACTATAGTGTATATATATATATATATATATATATATATATATATATATATATATATATATATGTGTGTGTGTGTATAATTCAATCATTGCAGTGGTTGAATATATTCTTAAGTTCAACATTGAGCGAATTTAGGCAAGTTTCACTACTAATTCAGTTTTAAACTAAATTTCAGACAGTTTACAAAAGTAGATAGAACACCTTCTTACCTACATTTTGAAAAAAAAACGTTTTGAGTTTTGGTTCAATAGAAAAAAGTTACATTAAAATATGTGAAGTCTGAAAAGGGAGACTAACTAAATAAGTACCTAATTGAGTGAGTGACTGAAGCTTTTAATAATAAATCTTATTCTTTATAACTTTTTTCTGTTTAATATTTTTGCATGTGGTTTTCAACATTTAAATTCTGATGATATCTTTTATCATTTTTGTCAATCAAACTTTTCACTTATCATTTTATCAGCAATGTTTATCAGAATTAATTATAAATAATCAATTTTTTATTGTTTGTTGTAATCAATTGCATATAATTTTTTTCTTTTTAATATTTTTGAATGCGGTTTTCAGCATTAAATTTATATTAAATTAATAGCAATGCTTGGAAACCGAATACCTTGTAAACTCGAGGAAAATTAATTAAACTAAATATATAGAAAATAATAATTTAAATAAATAATTAACAAACTACGAATACACACAAAACACAAGTAAATATAATATTAACAATCAACAACAAAAAATTAAGTAATCGATAATAAATATTAACTGAAATGTTAACAACATTATAAAATGGCTTTCGAATCCACAATTATTCTTCCTCTAATAGCCTATAAAATAATTTGAAATATAACTGTTACCGCCGACTCTATTTGTTAGGATCTATAATACACCTTCTTTGAATTTGAAAAATACATCATTTAGATGCGGTTAGGACACATCAGCAGTGATGTTACCCCGGTTCTTTGACGGTTTCGATCCTTTAAAAACATCATACCTTCTCCCTAGGTTGACCCAGCCAAGGTTGATCAGGCCCCGGCCTGTGTCCTAATCTCTGCTTGCTACGTTATTAGAACACAAGATGTTTTTGGTTCCATAGAAGAAGAAGAAAAAAATTTATTGAACAAAGTCGTTCACAAATAAAAAAAAAACATAAACAAAAACTGAATGTCCAGTGATGATAATGTGTATATAAATGGTTCAAATAAATATCAGAAAAAATAACTGACTAAATATATTTAAAATAAATATATAAAATCATAAAAAATGATTTTCCGTGATAATAATGTGAAGATGAATGGTTAAAATAGATATCGGATGTGTAGCTAAAGGAACAGATACAAAAAAAAAAACTTTAAATATACTGAAATAAATACATAGTTAACACGATGTGGAAGATACCATGACATAAGGATCAGGAGATGAAGGAATATACCTATTAAAGAAATCGAAAATAGTACCGAATACGGTGATCGTCCGAGCTAAAAAAGAATAAATAAAGTGTAAAAATAAATATTGGAAGAGGGGGATATGTAAATAACTTAAAAAAGACAAAAAAACAAAAACAAAAAAAGCGAAAAAACAAATGATATTAATGTTATATATCGGATTTAAAAACAAAAACAAAACAAAAACTAAAGGAATTGAAAAGATAAAAGAATAGATAAAAAAACTGTAGTAAGATACAAAAGTAAAACGAATGATATTAATGAAATATTTCGGATTTAAAAAATGACTTAGTGATATGAATAGATAAATGAATAGATAAAAAAAGGATTTTACGTCGCATTTGGTGATATTAATATAAATTGTATAGATTGTTTTTTTTTCCTCGTCATGGTTTTGGTCTATCGGACACTACCGTTATTTTGTCCCGTCCAGGTATTTTTATCTCGGCACATCCAGATCCACCTGGATGACCCCAGAGCTGCATCTAGGATTGTTTGGGTCGCTTTCCTCTTTTTTAACCCTGTAATTCCCATTTTATTCCAGGCCAAGCTTAAGGATTTTCTAGCAAAGTCCCTCACACCAATTTCGATTGGGTAGCATATTGCTTGCCATCCTCGTCTTCTACAGTCATCCACCAGTTCTTGGTATTTGTTCATTTTGTGTTGGTGTGCAACTTCCATGTTTTCTTCTCATGGGACTGTTAGTTCCCACAGAATAATCTGTTTTGTCGAATTCTTACCTATAATCCACTGCTGGTCAGTATATGGAAATAGTGGAACCAAAATAAAAGAAGTCGCAGCAAAATATGTGCATTCCTTAAGTAGGGAATAGAACATTGCTCCATCAAAACGGTCTCTCGTGGCCAAATTTGCACGCTTCGGCTATGAAAGTGGTTTCTCTGATAGAATAAAAGGTATACGATTTCGATCCTATCGGGAAATTTATTTTTCTCTAATGGAACATCTCGATCGAGGCTGGTTGATATTAATCTTCTTGTTTAAGAAAAAAACAAAAAAAAACAAAAACAAATGTCAACTCAAATACGTGTAACTATGGAAATAACGTTCATATTAATATGAAATAATGTCGGAGTATCACACACACACACACACACACACACACACACACACACACACATATATATATATAATTGAGGCGGTGCGTGAGGCGACGGTTGGTTACTAGGATCAAGTTTGACCCAGTTAAAAAAAACTACTCAGGCGCATATATGTTTCTTCAGCACCCATAGAATTCAACTATTTTAAGCTGACATTGGTTACAGTTTCTAAGAGAGAGAGAGAGAGAGAGACAGAGAGACAGAGAGACAGAGAGAGAGAGAAAGAGAGTATAATCTGGCGTGATCAATACTTAAACGCTCTAACCCTCGGTCACGATACCACGTGATTAACATGCTAGCACATCCATTGATGGCTTCTGAATACTTTCATTCGGCAAATTTTCCTAACAATGATGGTGTGTTGTTCAGGCTCTTCCTAATGCCGAAATCATTCCCCAGGTCGATATTCTCATGGGATCACCACTTTGACAAATTGACCATGATGGGATTCAAACCTGGATCTCATGGTCGGAAGGTTACTGCTTTAACCACTCGGCTCAGCGCCCATTTTATGGCTTAAGAGAAAGTAAGAAAAAAGGAGAAACGAAAAGAAGCACATTTGTCTAGAAAAGATTGGCGCAAAGTTTTTCTAATATATTTCCCGCCACTGTCTGGCTGTGTGCTCAACTCGGCCAAGTAAACAGCACCTGATAAAAGATGTTAAAGTGAAAAGAATAATGTCAGATTCATTCTGTTCAATCTTTGATCCTAAAATGTTCCGTTCTTTTCGCTGGGAAAGGAAAGATGATGAGCGCCGAAGCAAAAGCAACAATTTACACTAGACGCTTAACAACAGAAAATTACATTTTTTTTTATTTATTTCCCTTCCATTATTTTTACTCGGACAGTGAGTTTAAAATGTCTACGCCTTCAAACAAATACAGAAGCGCCGTCTTAATTCATGTCCAGTTTAATTCAATAAAAGTCAGCCGCTAATCATGTCAATGTAAAGCCCATCAGAACGACGCCCCAATCGTCTTGAAAGACTTTTGAAAATCAATTTTCACAACAGAAAGCAACCGAAAATAAAGAAACAAATAAACTTTCCCATGGAAAATGTTCAGATGAACTACATTTCTCAGTTCCACCAGTTTTCCCCTTTACGGCTAAGACCCGCCACTATAGCGAGCCACCCGCATTCCATTCATATTCGATTAGTTCTACAAGAGTATGCTCCCCGAACAACTACAATCTTAACCTGTTGAAGTGTAGGGTTAACCGTTATCTTTCACACATATCCTCATAATTTTTGCCTTTTGTCTCTTTCACTAACCGCTCACAAAACAAAATCCTTTAGTTTCCTCTCTGTCTCGATTGGCTCTTGGGTTTTATATAGAGTAAAAATTAGTCACGAAAATCGAAGACAGTAGTTCGTCGCGAGGTGAATTTTTTGGAGAAAGATTTTCTGATTTTTGGGTAAGTGTAAAAGAAAAATAACTTTATAGTAAGAATAGAAAAACTGACCCCTATGCTGACCCGTCGGGACTCTCCCATTTATCCTAATCGAGGTTTCGGTTGCGCATACAAAGGTAAACAAAACTGAGGAAGGCAGCGAGCTTATGTGAATGGAGAGTGGAACGGTTGCATAAGGCTTGGCAAAGGCACAAACAAGGTACTGTTGCAAGATATAGGAGGTTGAGGAGAGTCATGATCGTCCTTGTCTTGAAAAGGCATGGCAGCGTTATGACACGGAATAATTAGGTATCCCCCATTATCGAGTATAAAGAAGTTTTTCATGTCACCATGTCAGTCAGTCAAGTGCCATACGTGATACAAATTTGGGCGATCATGTCCCGAAAGAGATATGACTTACTGGGCAGAAGATCTTCCCGCAGTAAGTTACAATTACTTTCTGCGTTAGACTGAATTTTAACCAAGGTTATAGAACCCAGTGGATGTGCTTTGTGGTGCAGTGGATATCGACTCGGAACGACAAATCGGGGAGCCGAGTTCGAATTCCAGTTGAATTCATGGCATTCACTTACGCTCAAATACCCTTGGGAAAGGTATTAACCCGTCCCTTTTACTCCAGTTATGAGTTAAATAATAGGACAGATTGGGTTCTATAGCTATGGCTGGCAACCAGTCTCTCGTAGAAAGCAATGGCAACCTACTGCGGGATAATCTTCTGCCCAGTCAGTCATGTCTCTTTCGAAACATGATCACCCAAAGCGTGTAACACGTATGGCACAACTGACTGATTATAGAACCCAATCTGTCCTGACATTCAACCCATATCTGAAAGAAGAAGCAACAGATTAATACCTTTGTTATCTGCGCGTAAGTGAATGCAACAGATTCAAGTGGAATTCGAACTCGGCTCTCCGCTTTTTCGTTCCGAGCCAATATCAACTGCACCACAACGGACATACAACGCTAAGGTCCTTTTATCAAGCCAGCTTTTCCCGATATTAATGGAATATTATATCCACCGTGTTATTCTTTTTTTTTTTTTTTTTTTTTTTTTAATCATATCACCCCAAGCAAGGCGGTAACGCCACTGATGTGCAGGGGGCTACATAAGAGTGAGAAGATTAGAAAAGAGAAAAACCGGAAACCGCATCCTAAACAGGAAACAAGGAATAAGCCTCTTCACCTGTTCAATAGACGTCGGTGGAGCGTGAACCGGGCGATAGTTTAGTCTATCTACTCCAATTAAGTTTAGTCTATCTACTCCAATTCAGCGAGAAAATTTTGTCAAAAATACACCCGAAATTCTCGTAATTTTTTCGTAATTTTCCCGTTGTTTTTTAGTTATAATGTCATCATTTTTTTAAAAATCGAAATTACCCCAAGCAAGAGAGTAAAACCACTAAGACACAAGCGGTTATAGGGTGACAGAAAGAATGACAAAAAGAAACATCATTAAGAAGTGGTAACAGTAAAAGAGTAATCAAGAAGACAGTAGATAACGATTGACATTGCATTTGAATTTTTGAAGATTAAATATGCTTAGAAACATTGAGCAAGAAAAGAATTTCACAAACAAGAAATACCTAACGTTTTGCATAGAACTTACGGTTATATTTAGCCAATTTAGTTGTAATTTGATGAGACCTTGTTGCCAATTTAGTACTGACTTTAAATTCATAAAGTATCATAGCGAAGATCGATATTTATTTTGTAATAAATAAAAAATGTGGCACAATGTCAAAAGAGGGAATGGGAAAGTCTTTTTCTGTCTTATAATTAAGCTCAGCTAGCCACAATCACTGACCTAAACACTCCACAATTCTCCTTATAACAAACCAACGCATTTTTTATTTAACATTCTTACTACATCCTCCATATTATCTCAGAATCTCAATGAATTCCTAATTAGTCTCCCTAAATACAATTATTGTTGCGGTGGGGAATAAAACAGCAAGTTAAAAATATAAACCACAATGCGTATTTATAGTACGGGATAAGCTATTTAAAAGAAACTAAAATAAAAATAGTTAGTAACCCCCCCTCTAATCATTAAATGTAACAGAAATATCAGTCAAGTGGGCAGAAATAATGCAGCACTTTAATAATATAAAACATACATTCGTCCAAGCACTCATTCAAACACACTAATTCAATCAAACATGTCAATAAATAAGAGAATGTCACATCTAAAATACGACAGGCGTCTCGCATCTACTAGAAAACTGACATCTCTAGTTACCTAACAGCAGTAAACCAAACTGAAGTCCAAGGCATTAAACTAAAGAAAGTGGTGGGGCTTAAATAAAAGTGGTTAATAAGCATGCACCCCGGACTAAGTAAACTTTGAAGGAAGAAGCTGAATCCAAAAGAAAAAAAGAAAACGAAAAAAAGACAACTTTAAACTAATGTAATTTGGGTCGTGCTTACCAATGTTTAATCCAACTAGCACAATTAACTTAACAATACTTAACCGGTATCAAAGTGCTACTCCAAATCGGTTTCTTTCTCTCGACACAGACACGCAATACTAAAATCTGATGGATGAATCAGCCAGCTTTTCGTCTGAAACTTGATTTTGAGCCGAGGCTTAAAGAACAACTGAGGAAAGGTGAACTTCTAGTCACTATAGAATTTTTCTTTACTTATCCATTCACGACTTTCATGACGCCTAACAATCATAAGAATACATAGTTGTCATCCCTTGTCAACAACGGTACCACCTTGCTACAGACAGAACTGATATTTCGAGGCCGAAAAACTTACCGCAAACCATGATATCTTCAATAAATTTACCCAACGGGTTTATGATCCTGCAATAAAGGAGGTGCGATCCAGGGTTTCCACCTCGCCATCACAGCAAACGCAGCTTTGAAAATTTTTTCCAAGAGCGCCTAACAAAGTCTTTTGGTGATTCAGTGGGCCCTTCGAATCACCAGCCAGGTGACTGATGGCTCATTGTGATTGAGGCATTTCAACTCGGGTGCCCAAGGACATATTAAGCGAGTCTCTTGCTTCCTAAGATCGATCACGTCTATCATATAATCTTGAACGGATCCCGTAACAAACTCGTAATATAATACGCTTCGGGACAAAACCAGAATGTCGGAGAAGCAATCTGTCACACTTAAGAGATGTTTGAGAGCACTTCGACACTCACGATAGAAGGAGCATTCGCCAGGGGACAAGCAGGAGCATTCCTCCTCGTGCGTTTTCACGCTTCTCAGAAATAGAAAGTCCTTATGGGTGTCATTCTTCCAGATTCGCATCACCAACCTATTGCTGACACTTTTTATCCATGAAGGTGATGTGAAGAGTATGTTAAGGAGTCTCAACGTTTGGCATACCCAGATCGCATTGAGAAGGGTGGAGGTACCTGATTTCCTGAATTACCCTGGGAGCCTTGCCTCCCCTCAAGATCAAGATTCATACTAATAACGTTAGTGTGGCATACGAAAGTGGAAGAATAGGGTTTGGGTAATGGAGAATTGGGTAGATTTACAAAGCATATACGTTCACCCTCCCCCCCTTCAAAGTAAGATTCCTAGTTAATCGTATTAATTACCTATAAAGGAATCGATGAAGTTATTTACAATTAAATTTGAAAAGAAGAATTCAACAAAAAAGTTTTAAATTAAAAAATAAACTTTCTGTTTATTTTTTAATTTAAAACTTCAGAAAAAAAACAAAAATAAAACGGTGTAAAATGATGTTTGCCTGATAACGAAAATGATGTCTACCCAAAAACGAAAAAGGAAATAAAGTTCGGACTAGGACGAGAAAAGAATAAAAAAGTTTAAAATAATTTCAATAAAGTTTAAGAAATAAAGCCGAATTAAAAACAAACAAACAAAAAAGATGGGAAAACTAAACGTTAACCCCGCAAAATAAAATAAATGCCGGCGGCGGATCGAGGGGCAATGCCTAAAAGATCAAACTATTAAAAAAAAAAAAAATAAGAAAGACAGAAAGAAAGAAAATAATCTGTTCAAAAACAATTAACAAAAATTTTCATTCAAATGGTTCTTCCAAACTTGTCAAAATAAAGCAGATAATATCTTTATGATATAATAAGAGGAGGTCATCCATATTTGTTAGGTAGAGTTTTTGGTATGATATGTTTAAATGAACAAGATTCTAAGAAGTCTAAAAAAGACAGGTGAGAACGCCACTGATAGGTGACCCCATAGATAAGCCGAACTTTTGCTTGTAGTTTGCATTTTTTTAAATTGTGGGCGGTTTTAGAGGAAGCTTTTCTAAGCATTTTGAGGTTGTATCTCAATATGTTAAGGCTTTCTGTAATAGATGTGCTTTATGTTCTAGTAGAGATCGACTCGGAACGAGAAATCAAAGGTGTTAGAACTTTGACAACGGCTGTAACTATCTTGTGGGTTGCACGATTGAGTTTAGACACAATGGGTCTGATGGGTATGTCGGCTTTGAATATCGTAAGCTGTATAGTGTGGTTGGGGTGGGGTGACATTCTCTTAATCTGATTCAGGATTTGTTTTCAATTTTTAATAGTTTCTTAACTCTATTGTTGAGCTTTGTGTGTTTGCCTTTACTGTTTGTTCATTGGTTTTTTGTGTAGGTGTTGTCATTATTTAGGAAGGATTATAATTTTGCAATGTAGACGTTAGTATCCATTGTAATTCTTCTACCTCTTTTGTCGGATCGTGTTATGATGATTTTTGTTTTTATAGAGAATAAGGTTGTAAATGTAAAGAAAAAGTAATTAAAATTCAATAAAATATTGAATTACTGAGAATACTTTTCGAAAATTTAAGATTACTGAGTAGTAGAAAAGTCGTATAAAATGAGCTTATGTTATATATTGGTTAATATGTTATAACAGATATGTCATTCGGTGTAAAAACATGTTTTTACAGATATGTCATTCGTAGTAAAAAATATGTTTTTACAGATATGTCATTCGTAGTAAAAATTTGTTTTTACAGATATGTCATACGTAGTAAAAATATTTTTACAGATATGTTATTCATAGTAAAAATATGTTTTTACAGATATGTCATTCGTAGTAAAAATATGTTTTTACAGATATGTCATGCGTAGTAAAAATATGTTTTTACAGATATGTCATTCAGAGTAATAATATGTTTTTACAGATATGTCATGCGTAGTAAAAATATGTTTTTACAGATATGTCATTCAGAGTAATAATATGTTTTTACAGATATGTCATGCGTAGTAAAAATATGTTTTTACAGATATGTCATGCGTAGTAAAAATATGTTTTTACAGATATGTCATGCGTAGTAAAAATATGTTTTTACAGATATGTCATGCGTAGTAAAAATATGTTTTTACAGATATGTCATTAGTAGTAAAAATATGTTTTTACAGATATGTCAAGCGTAGTAAAAATATGTTTTTACAGATATGTCATTCAGAGTAAAAATATGTTTTTACAGATATGTCATTCAGAGTAAAAATATGTTTTTACAGATATGTCATTCAGAGTAATAATATGTTTTTACAGAAATGTCATGCGTAGTAAAAATATGTTTTTACAGAAATGTCATGCGTAGTAAAAATATGTTTTTACAGATATGTCATGCGTAGTAAAAATATGTTTTTACAGATATGTCATTCAGAGTAATAATATGTTTTTACAGATATGTCATTCGTAGTAAAATCAGAAGCATACATCGATCCATGTTAAAATATAATTTTCTGCAATTACGTAATATTTGATTCAAATCAAACTAATTGAACTTTAAATCAGCTAATATTCCTCCAATAACATCTCAGGAAAGAAATTTTTAGATAGATTTTTAATAGACAAATTTACGTTTTCTTGACAGACAAATTAGCAATTTTTGCGATTTCCCCTAAAAGATATTCCATACAATTTAAATTTTAAAATGCAGCAAAATATTTTTATTATTAGAAATATTAAATTTCATTTCTTGGCTAGTAATCAAAACTAAAATAAAAGATTTAACATTTTTCATTTAAAATTTTTTTTTCATTTAAAAATTAATTTTAAACCTAAGGCATTGCGTTGAAGGAAAATATATATATATATTGGTTTTACTGATAAAATGTAATTTGGCAAGCAGGTATTTCATGGTGAAGTGCTCGATACATACAAAGAGTACACACACACACAAACACATATACACCATCACCACCACTACACACACACACACACACACACACACACATATATATATATATATATATATATATATATACATACTGAACAATAGGTCAGGTTTAAATTAGACCAGTAAGCGGTTATATTAGAGAGCAACCTTTGAGATTTCGCTCACCCGATCAATTCAATCGATTAAAAAAAATAATTGGGCGATTAAAGTTTATTGCTTTACTCGCCCGCGGTCGATTAAAATTCTCGCAATGAAACGTGTCCCTTCAGATATAGAAAAAGAAAATCTGATTCCTTTTACAACCCAAAGTATGCCATTGAAGTTTCACAAGTTACTTAGAATGACCTACAATGACAGTATTGAACTCTTTGGTCTTTCGTATGGCGCCTGATTTACGTCAAAAAGTGTGGTTAAACATAAGACAGTGACATCCCGCAATCATCAAAGCAAGATCTGACAAATGCAATCTAGATTGACAAGCTCCTGTCTCGCTTTTATCGTCATGGTCAGTGAAAATTGAACCAAATTTTTTAGAAACTCATTTGGAAAATATTAACCTTGATTCAACATTTATATTTTCTCCTCGTTTACGAAAAGTAAAAACGAACATTTCAAAGAAAGAAAAAAATTACTCATACTTCTTTTAACCACGCACCAAAAAACAAATTTTACAAGTAAGTAATTTTTTACAGAAAATCGTTGAGAAAATCAGATTTGTTATTTTTATCATGTATGAGATGAAGAGTGTAGTCTAACAGAAAATAGAAACTATGAATTTAGGTACCTCCACTCAATTGCCAAAAATCAGCTTGTGATGTTAAAAAGGCTCAGACTCAATAAAAACAAAGTTTTATCATCAAAATGTTTATGCTATAATTAATAGGAATGATGAAATTTTGTTGTTATTATTTTAAATATTTTAAAAAATTCTTTCTAACGCGTTCGAAATTTTAATTAAAATTTCATTTTTTGTTTACGTAAGGCGACTATTAAGTAAAATGATTTGGGGGCGAGTAAATTTTCCCTCGCTCTCGACCGCCGGTCGAGTGATTTCTTTTTCAAATCTCAAAGGCTGTTGAAGAGTGCTCAATACATGATTGAAGGAAAATGAAGATTTAACATGTAGACCATTTAGATATTTAGGTAGGGAAGATCAGTTGGTTACGCTACTATGGTTTCGACCTTTTTGGTTTCGTCAGGCGATTTGCTTTGAATTAACTCTTAAATAACCTAACAAATCGAACACAAAGAACACATGCTTAAAGAGATCAGCCAGAAATTATAATAGCGTGACACTCTGCTGTGCTGGCCTAAACGTTCAAAGGTGAAGACATTAGAGTTGCAACCAGACAGGCACACATAAATAATTACGAACATACATTACCATCCGATGTCCACACAGACGTACAATAATATTCACAAACTGACATACATGTGGAATTATCTACACGTGACATGTATCTGACCAATAAGAACTGACCCAAACAAAATAGAAAAATACCAAAGTCTCAAAGTCTCTGTCTCTTTGTCCGTCATTTGTTTCTCAATATCTGAGTAGTACTATATATATATATATATATATATATATATATATATATATATATATATATAACCAAGTATGGGTGGAATAATATTCCCCATAATATTCTCCCTGATGAAAGAGGTTTTGCTTGTTCTTAACCTTTTAAAGCCATTCATTTCGAAATAACAACATCACTTGAAAAGACACAAAAAGTGTCGAAACAAAATAGCTACTTTTGTAGTGATATTATAACATATCAATGTTATATATAATATATATATATATATATATATATATATATATATATATATATATATATATATATGAAAGTACTAATATATATATATACCGAACGCCCATAGCCCAGAGGTTGAATCGCGACTGACGCAAATTCGGTCGGTTTTCAATCCTGGGTTAAAAAGCAACCGGAGTCTAACCGTACTGATGAGCTGTGATACAGCGAAACAGATCTGTCTGCGGATGACAATATATATATATATATATATATATATATATATATATATATTGTGTAATTGCTTAGTTTTTGGTCATAATAAAATTAGACCAGTACACATTCATATAAAGAAGTGTTCAATACAATTATCTTGTAGAACTTTTGAATATTCTTCGTTTGTAAACGAGTTATTACGCGACCAAATGAATTATTAAATGACAGAACAGAAATTATGACTAAGTGTAGCCATACCAAAAATACTTATTAGGTTCATACAATCATGGAGGAAAACGTTATAATTTCTTGTAATTTTAAAAATTGCGCGTTCAAAAATTCCCCGTTACGTGAGCGTTTTTTTAAAAAAAACCCGCTAAAATCAGTTATTGCAAATCGCTTGAAGACACCAGCCATGGTAGAAACCTAGGTCGCGAAATAACTCGTTTACAAGTGAAGAATATATATATATATATAAAAATGAAGAATATATATATATATGTCTCATCAAGTGGCCACACCACCTGATGACACATTGTAATTTCAATGTCGAAACAAAATGTACAATTTGTAGTGGATATAAAAACATTGTACATGTTCTAAAATATAATTTATAATATATATATATATATATATATATATATATATATATATATATATATATAGGCAGTGAATTAAGAATAATCTACCCTGCAGATTTAATGAAGGGGTCACTTTCAAATCCTCTTAAGGCTGTCCAGATTAACAGTAGAATGCCAGAAGGCACAACACCCAAAACGTTGTGATAATCACAACAAAGATGAAGAAATTAGTCCAAATGTAAATAATGAAAATGAATTCTGGCCATAATGTAAAATTCAAGAATGCTGTTATAATTAAATGGGAAAGTCATTTTTTTTTTTCATCTGTAAATGTATCGAAAACGAACTAATTTCTGAGTTTTCCACGGTAAATTGACATCGCGGTTCATACACCATGTCACCTTTCATCACAAAACAACGAATGTTGGAATATGGGAGATTTTAAAACTACAGCGATTAATTTTTTTTTTTTAAATATGTGGTAAGAAGTTGACTGAAAACGGCTGGTTGTAGTCGAAGCTCAATGCGGCGCAGAAATTTAAAATCAAATTTGAAATTAAGCAACCCTGTTGCTTCATTGTTTCTATCAAAGTATTGCAGACGTTTGTTATTGTTGTTGAGTGGCTGACACCCCTGCATCACTCTCAATGATGAAATGGTCCATGCTCTGAAATGGTTTATTTAAGTAAAGAATAGTAGTATTCGAGGCGTAATATTCGAGTGTCATTCGAGTAATATTTGGACTAATTACTTTCGGTGACTATTGCGATTTAAACCTCTCCTCTCTGTGTTGTAAGTTCTCTATTGTCTGTTATTGTAACTATTGTACTGTTCTGTTTATATCCGTTTGGCACCGGATATTGTGCTGAATAATACCGCAGCACACTTCCTCTGTGTACCATATCCACCTCGGAGATACAACAGTTATATTCCGTACTCTGCCCACTGGATACATATGATACTATCAGTAAAATCATTATATAATCTGAAGAAATCTTTTCCAAGGTTGAAACGTGTTACATAATATTTTTTTCCTTTTTGGCATTTGTTACCAACCATTAGTCTGAAATATAGAGCTTATATATCATATTCTCCCATATAATATCAATTAAACCAATATATATATATATATATATATATATATATATATATATTGTTTCAACAGTAATTAGCATAATTTCTTCATGATTAATTGTAAATTGCAAACACATGGTGGTTAGTGAGAAAAATTTTCTGGCGGAACAATTTTTTTATAAATATATGCAAGGCAAGCATTGCCAATAAAAAAAAAGACATTAAAAATAAAAATATGAGAAAAGAAAAAAAAACATTTCGAGAATAAGTAAATATGTAAATAAATAAAATGAAAACAATTTTCGTCATTTAATTTCTTTTCTAATCTCAATTTTCTCGACGCACAGAGCACATTTATATACATAAATCACGCAACGGCAGATACATATGCTGAATACATGATATCCTATCCGCACACCTATACATAAACACACAATTGTATACAATAGACACACAAACAGAATCCTGCTCTAGAATCTCAACAAGGACAGAAAACTTGTAGCCTTGTACCAATCTAAGACCAGCTTCGAAAATAACGAGGCGATTCACACTGGGGTAATGACATGACAGTGCATTGATTAAGAAGAGGTTCTCGTGTCGGAAACACTTGTGTATAAGTCGATACAAATATAAGTCGTTTTGGTCATTTTCGCATTCTCTCTCAGCGGAGAGAACAAAACCTTGAAGGCGAAGAGAATCTTGGAGAAAGATAGATACACACACACACACACACACACACACACACACACACACGCACATATATATATATATATATAACTGTAAATTTATCTTTGAACACGTTTCGAAAAACCCACTGAGTATAAACGCGAAGGGTAAAAATGGCAACAAAAAAAGAAACGAACTAAGCACTTGAACATTAGTCAAAGTACTAGTCGAAAGAAAAAAACCCGAAACGAGGAACCTAACACATAAAGCGCTCAATACAATAGCAGAGCAAATAAATAAATATATATATATATATAGATAGATAGATAGATAGATAGAGAGAGCGAGAGTGAAAGATGAACGATTGGATGTTCATTCCTTAAAAAGATAGGTTGGAGGCGAAGAGAATCTTGGAGATAGATAGATAGATAGATAGATAGATAGAGAGAGAGAGAGAGTGAGAGAGAGAGAGAGAGAGAGAGAGAGAGAGAGATAAAAGATTGGATGTTCATTCCTTAAAAGGAGAAACGAGCAAACTTCAAATCCCCTATGAGGATCGGGGCAACTAATAAACACATGATGTCCAGGTGGCACGGTTTAGTAAATTCTCACGGGTGAAGAATATTCTAATGACTTTTATGATGTTTTAACATTTTGATATTTAAAATGTTTTTAAGTATCATTTACAGTTCATCTTTTAGTTCAAAACTCCATTGTACAATATTTTTTTACATTTAATTTGTTCCATAAATTTTCAAGCTATTTGTGGAATTTTTCTATTTCTTTTTAACAGAGAGCAACGGTGTCATCTTCCGAATGTGACAGAATTTTATTCAAACGAAACCTGTGCCTTAAAAACATGGAAAGCATTTAACACCTTAAAAATAGGTCGTTTTTAGCGAAGTTATTAAAACTTTCTATAGAGTGAACGTCATCCGTTTATATTGCACCATAGGAAAACAAAAGCTTGTGTGAAAAAATAACTTTAACGTGTAAAATTCACAGAATAATAAAAACTGCGAACCTGTACGACATTACCACCACCTGTAAATTTGTTGGTTATTATTTTTTTTTACTTTTTCTGTGTATTCTTATCGATTGGTACATAAAGTTTCCGATTTTCAAAAAGAATTTGAAAATAATTCAATATTTAAAAACTTTTAGGGGTGCCTAGTTTCTCATACAACGTTATAGTAAATCGATCCTCCATTTTGTAAACACTCGCTTCGAGTTGTTGCCCTTTTACTTTATTTTCTAAAACTTGTAGGAAATTAATGAAAAAAATCTTTCCGGAAATGTTTTTATTCAAATTTTTTTTAGAATAGGAATCATTTTAAAGATTCTGTCAATTTTTTTTTTACGTTTTACAGGTCGTATTTTTAATTCCAATTTTTTTTACAAACTCTTTCCAAAACTCCAAAGATTTTTTTAATGTTTTAAATAACTTATTTTTCATTGATATGAAGTAGGGATAATTAAAAAAAAAAGATAATGAACAAATTTGCAGGTGGTAGTAATGTCGTACAGTTTCGCCATAAGAATAATTAAAAAAATGAGTTATTAAATTCTCTAATAAAATGTGAAACTTTTTTTGTTGTCATTTTTGCATTCTGATCGCAGTCACTTAGGTCGCTATTATCAGAACTAATTAAGAAGGGAACCAGCCAGTCACACGCCGACAGAAATGAGAACATAAATAAAGACCTGTCTGTATTTCTGTGATGGGATTTTGTAACTATTTACACTATTTAAATCCATCGAACTGTTTGAATATTTAATATCACATTCATGACAATCACTGAAAAATACGAAAGCTTAACGAATCAAAAGATATGCCAGCGAATCATAGACATGAATAAACTATGGAAACAAATAATACGGGATGCAGGAGAAAAACAGCAACAAATTAGCTGAAGAAAAAAAATTATGACCTCTGATAAAAATATTTATTGAGACATTAAATTTATAAATCCCTCAAATCCACTCAGTGGCATTAATGATACACGCTTGGGAAATCATGTCTCGAAAGAGACATGACTGACCGGGCAGAAGATTTTTTCCGCAGTAGGTTGCCATTACTTTCTACGGTAAACTGGTTGCTAAACAAGGCTGTAGAACCTATGTATTATGTTATTTAATCCATAGGTGGATGACAGAGAGGGATTAATACTTTTCCTAAGAGTATTTGCACGTAAGTGAACACAACTTATTTAAATGGAATTAGAACTTGTCTCGCCGATGTTTCGTTCCGAGCCGGCATTTACTGCACCGGAACGCACCTCAGTCATTCCGTTAAGTGCCACACGTGATACACGCTTGGGTGATCATATCTCGAAAGAGACATGACAAACTGGGCAGAAGATTATCCCACAGTAAGTTGTCACAACTTTCTCCGGTAGACTGGTTGCCAGCCAAGGCTATAGAACCCAAACAGTCCAGTTATTTAACCCATGATTGGAAGGAAGAGACGGATTAATACCTTTCCCAAGGATATTTGTGCGTAAGAGAATGCAAGAAATTCAACTGGAATTCGAACTCGGCTCTCCGCTTTCTCGTTCCGAGTCGATATTCAATGCACCACAACGCACATAAAGTGGATAGAATCGTTGCTTCATTAATACAAAAAGTGACTTGCTTGAGAGTTTAATTCTTGGCCTCAGCAGAAAGAACAAAACCTTGGAGGCGAAGAGAAACTTATATATATATATATGTAGAGAGAGAGAGAGAGAGAGAGAGAGAGAGAGAGAGAGAGAGAGAGAGAGAGATTTGTAGGGGAGAATGATGAACGATTAGATGTTTATTCATTAAAAGGGTAAATAAACCCTTGCATACGTGACATGACCCAGAGTGTTGTGGGTTCAATCCCTGGCCTCAGCGGAGAGAACTAAAACTGGGAGGCGAAGAGAATCTTGGAGATAGATAGATAGATAGATAGATAAAGAGAGAGAGAGAGAGAGACAGACAGACAGACAGACAGACAGACAGACAGAGAGACAGAGAGAGAGGTGGGGAAGTAAGATGAACGATTAGATGTTCATTCCTTAAAAAGATAAATAGCTCCTTCCATACATGACATGGCCCAAAGTGTTGTGAGTTCAACCCCTTGCATCAGCCTAGAAAACCAAAACTTGGTGAGTTATCCAGGCGAATTAACTAAAAAACTGAGATATTCGAAGCCATGGTACGTAGAATTAGAACAATGTCTACCCTCAAGGACTAAAGAAACGATTCATTTCAAGAGAGAGAGAGAGAGAGAGAGAGAGAGAGAGAGAGAACGAGCGAGAGATATAGAGAGAACGAGAGAGAGAGAGAGAGAGGAGTAAGAACCATTTTTCTAACCTCAAAATAAACCCAAACTCCTGCAATTGTACCTGTTGCCATGACTTAATCCTTTCCGTTGCTTATGAAAATAAATCTAAAAACAATAAAGGTGAGTACCTTAATCATAGCAACAAATCCATAAAACCTTTCTCTCTTTTTTTCTTATTGACGTCAGTTTGTTCAGGTGTCGGCCACTTGTTCTTATTCAGTTGACTGAGGTCACAATGAATTCACAAACACTTCAGATTAACACGCACTCACCAGAAATGACTTTAGTCACCAAGGTGACAATTCTTCTATCGAGCTGTCGTCTTTTCTAACAACGCTCGATAAATTCATCAAATTAAAACGAAGAAGGCGTGACACTTCATGCGAACTCCTCTAGCGTAACCTGTTGGTTAGCCAGCGCCAACACATCTCACAGATCAGTTCATTCGTGTAGCTAGTTTTGGGTTGCTCAAATCTGTAGAAAAGTACAACTATGTGTGTCAGTCTTAGTTAAGCCAGACAAAGAGTGTACATGGCGAGGTGATTGTCTCGCTGACCATATCACCTTCTCAATACCCAGTGGGTGTTGCAAGTTTGCATAGACTAGCCGAAGGCTAGACTATCTTACATTTAGTAAATGACCTCTCTCTCTCTTTCTCTCTCTCTCTCTCTCTCTCTCACACACACACACACACACATATTTGAACATTATTTTTTATCGATACTTGTATTTAAGTAGATATTTTGTTTATAATAAACAGTATCAAATATGTATTTCTACCGGCCTGATTATTTACGATTAGTTTTTATTACGAAAATGTGTCATTCGGTACATTTTCGTAATAAAAACTAATCGTAAATAATCAGGCCGGTAGAAATACATATTTGATACTGTTTGATTATAAACAAAATATCTACACACACACACACACACACACACACACACACACACACACACACACACACATATATATATATATATATATGTGTGTGCGTGTAATTTGATAGTTGTGTATTTAGGAGAAAATACGTGTTATACAAGTTTACATTTATGCTGTATATACCAAGTTGGTCCTCAATTTAAAAATTCCTTCTGGTTGTCTATCAATTTATTATTGGAGAGGTTTATATATTTTTTACTGTCGGTGGAAACAAATAGGTTTAGATTGTCATCAGTCAGTTAAGTGCCATACGTGATACACGCTTTGGGCGATCATGTCTCGAAAGAGACATGACTGACTGGGCAGAAGGTTATCTCGAAATTGGTTACCATTGCTTTTTGCGGTAGATTGGTTGCCAGACAAGACCAGAGAACCCAGTCTGTCCTATTATTTAACGCATAAATGGAGGGAAGAGACGGATTAATACTTTTCCCAAGGATATTTGTGCGCAAGTGAATGCATGGAATTCAACTGAAATTCGAACTCAGCTCCCCGATTTGTCGTTCCGATTCGATATTCACTGCACCACAATGCACATCCAAATATCCAACCTAAATCTAAACTTGTATAAAGGAAGGATTGCTGCAGACAAATAGACAATTTTTAATTTACTCCCAGTAAGTACTGGCGTTGCACTGGATGGGAAGAGTAAGAATTCCCAGGGACGATTTAAGCGTTAGTCTTTGTAAGGGAAAATGTGCCACGATGCAGAAGGGGGATATAGTTGGCAGTGCCTATTTGTAGCGTTGATAGGTGCAACTTCTGCCAACGGGGTAGGATAAAATGGGTCTGGGTTGGCTGCGTGAAATGTATGTCCGCTTGAATAAATTTGCAAAGGGCGTATAAGTTTTGAAACAAATCGGATAAAAAATGTGGAAGTGTATGTTAACAGAAATCAGTGAAGATACACACACACACACACACACACACACACACACACACACACACACGGATATACACAGACACACATTTTCAGTCATATAAATAAGAAAAGTAGAGATTTGAAAAAACATCTCAAACGAATACTATAAATATCTTATTATTATTAATTATATTAATTATAAAAAATTAAATATTAAAACTGTTCTAGTCAGATGGCTCAATGTAATTAAATTTATTTATTTATTTATAGAGCCAATATATATATATATATATATTCAGAAATTATAACATGAATATGTTATTATATCACTACAAAAGTAGCTATTTTGTTTCGACACTTATATCTTGTCAAGTAATGAGGTTTATTTCAATTGAAGGGTTTTAAATGATTTATTTCAAGTTGAAGGGTTTTTTAAAGGTTTTTAAAGCAAGCAAAACACCTTTAATCAGGGAGGCATTGTTGTGGACCACTCAAAATAAAGCAACTTCTAAATTGGAGAATATGTGAGCAAACTTAAAAATAATTTTGGGCGGCATTAGTATTAATATTTGATTAAATTGTGATCAGCATTATTAATTGACTATTAGATTTACTTTACTAGTATTTCTAAATTAAAAAAAAAATTATATGTTTAACAATTTATTAGATTTAGAAAGTTATTCATATATTAAACGATGAAGGGAAAGAACGCACACATAAATAAACCCACAAACATCCACAAATGGAAAAATAGACGTGTATATACGCATACACTGTCAAACAGACGAATATAAAGATTAATATACGCATGCATATATATATATGCACAAATTTTAAAATTTTGTTTTTATCGACTTGTCAATTTCTCTGTTAAATTTTAGATCTCAAACTGAACTGCCACAATATTGAATACAGTCAGAGCGGATTCGTAACATGACTAACCTTGAATGAATGAGGTCATGGTAGACACAATCATATTTCAGTGCATGAACATATAAACATAATTAGATATATACTTACGCAAATACACAAGATTGTAAAAAATACATAACCACATAGATGAAAAGACACAGAACCTTTGGCATCAAACTCGGTAGATACACTATACACCAATCAAATGCGTATACATATACAAAACGTCACATATATGCATATATATGCTAAGCCCCATATTGTTCACATGCAGTTATGCCTATGTGAGCCCTATTGGTCGAACGCGCGCGTCTGTGTTTCTGCGCACATCAGTGGGTGTACAAGTGTTAATCTATGTCTGCGTTTGTATAAAAGGCGTCACGATGACAAATTCGCCTCCCAATTTTCATCCCACTTCAACAAAAATGCATCAATATACGCATCACTACATATATCCAATATTAAAAAAAAAAATTAATCAGTTTGTCTGACGATCGCATAAGTTTGAAACCCAGGACCACAAACTTACACACATCTAACTAAATATCTATCTATGTAGCCATATATGCCTACACATACATACAATTATATATATATATATATATATATATATATATATATATACACATGCATATACACACATATACACAAACATACATATATATATATATATATATATAGATATAGACATGCATACATGGACATCTGAACATACATACATAAAATAATGAATATATACACATATGCACACATATACACACGCACATATATATGTCCATACAAGAGCATACATACATACATGTAAGACATACACACACATACAAGTAAATGCATACATATACATCAACAAGAAAAGGAAATATCCATATGTCTACTAGTATAAAAGAATAGATGTACACTATATATATATATATATATATATATATATATATATATATATATATACAATAATACTTAGACATTAAATTGCCTATATTTGATGGGTACCTTCATCCAACTCGGACGAATTTTCTCCAGGTACACAATCCGGCACATATCAACACAATAACACTCGACAAGCACCCAACCCAACACCGACCGCCAACCTATACATCCATGAGGCATCTAATCCG